>OX422142.1:182927813-183535209 GCA_949129095.1 Volucella bombylans
TAATTTAAAAAATTGCCCAATAACCACTTGTGGCCTTGAACGGAAACGGCTGGAATCGGTTAAACGAGCACCAAAACTCATAGAAGAGTAAAGATTTGGATTATAAGCATATAAAGCTCAGAGTTCTAGTGAAAATATTAAGAAAATCAAAGACAAATAAGATTAACTCCAATTTTATAGAAACAAATAATGTCATACGTATATATTGATATATAAACAAATACATAGGTAAATAAAAAGGCCGGTACCTCCAGTGATACTAAGGCAAATGATTGTAGGCCTATTACAAGCCATATTTAATTTGTTTTTAAAATACTCGAAGTAAACTGAACCTGGAGGGAACAATTTGGAACAGTACTTCACAGCGTCGTCACCATTATGAAAAAAAAAAGAAAATAAGGAATACATTCATGCCTCATTTCCTGACATCGAAGGAGTATTAGTAATGTCCAATTTGATGCAATAAATTGAACTTTAATTAACCTTATTTTGAAAAGCAAGAACCATCAAAACAACAATATCAGATATCTTGATTCAACCCGGACCTCGAGTCAAAAAGTAATTTACAATGAACGTAATGATACACTTCAATGCATGAAAAGGTTAGTTAGACCGATACTGATTTATGATAACCTGGCAATGAATTTGAAAAACTAATCTGAAGACAAAGGCCAAAATACAGCGAATGGTCTGCATTGTCGTGGCAGCGGCAATAAAAATCACCCATTTAGCTAGACAGGTGATCAAACATAATCTGAAACCACCCGCAAGGTAGATTAGCTCATATAGGGCTCTGAGACTAAGCCAACTTGAAAATTGAAAACCCAGTATGGCGGAGCACGTGCGGGTTTAAGGGTTAACCGAGTATACACAGATTACCGAACTCCTTGTTTACATTTTACAAGGCCATTTATCTTTAATTATCTAAGTAGGGAGGAATGGCCAAAAAATCTATACGACGGTCTTCAACTATACGGATAGGTACAAGATGGATAATGGCATTGGTGCGGAATTCTAGTCTACAACAATATTTTCCAAACCGTGGTCGAAGCAGTAACAACGAGCTGCCAACAGCTTGAAACAACCATTTTCACTCAACCATGTCAGTTTACGGCGAGAAGATTCACGGGTTCTTATCGAGCACATTATGAACTAGAGCCAGCCAGTAAGTATTAAATAGAAGTAAAAAACAAATCTTCACAGAAATTCCATGATATCTCAAAATCAGTAATTTCTATCTTTTAACCTGATACTTAAGGGGTTACACCACCCTCAGATTTTCAAAAAATCGACATTTTTTTTCGCTTAGATTTGTTCTAAATACTTTTAAGAATATTTTGCGCTATCAAGCATGCCAATATTGCATTTACTCGTATAACCCGAGTTATAGCGATTGGCAGTGCGCGCGGCCGACAATGGATTCTGACCCCAGGTATAGAATGGGACGAAACAACTTATGGAGTACGATACGGTAATTATGTCGGTGATGGAGACAGCAAAACCTATAAAGGTTGATAATAGTTGACTCAATGCCGTACGGTGACTTTGTCGTTACAAAAAAAAGAGTGTATTTGTCACGTCCAGAAACGAATGGGGACACAAAGTCAAAAAAGGCAGAGGAAAATTGACCGCCAAGCTCATCGATCAGCTGACAGTTTATTATGGCCTTGCAATCAGAAGAAATGTGAACAAATGAACAAATGAAGACTGCAATATTTGCAACATTCTTGCATAAAATATCTTCTGATGAAAATCAGCAACATGACAATTGTCCATCCGGTCAAGATACGTGGTGTTCGTACCAAAAGGCAAAGGCCTCTGGCACTCTAGGTTCATATAAACATACAGATCCTCTGCTGTTCACGAGGCGATCCGACCTGTGTATGAAAAGCTAAGCAATGATGAGTTGTTAAAACGATGCTTAGAAGGCTACACGCAAAATAACAATGAAAGTCTGAACGCTATCATTTGGACAATGGCTCCAAAAGTGTTTTCCAGCGGTGCAAAAATAGTGGAGATTGCATCTTTCATTGCCGCTAGTATATTTAATAATGGATATACTAATGTATTACTAATGAAATTATGCAAGTATTAAATCTCACTATTGGACCAAACGCACTTAGAACTGTGGAAGAATTAGACGCGCGTCGAGTATCGATAGCCAACGCGAGAGCTCAAGATGATTCAAAACAGGTCAGGAAACTGAAAAGAGCGTCACAGACATTTTTGCGGTTATGAAAGAGCCGATGTATGGACCAGGAATAGCAGATTGAAGGTAATATACAAATTTACGTGATAATAATACGCTAGCGCGGCACTTTTTTTTCTTTTGCGTTTTTCCCAAAACTACGTTTTTCAAACTGGTGTAACTTATATCATGAGATCTACTCGACCGATTTTGATCGTATTTAATGCTATACCTTCTTCATTCTATTATCTATCGAGTAGCATAGGGGTTTTGCATTGCGATGTCTCTTTCATTTTCAAAAAAAAATCTTTAACTCGAAATTCAAGGAAAAAATTGAAAATTTTTTTCCAACGTCCGTAGTTTCCTCAAAAAAAATGCGAAAAAAATTATCCTATGCTACTTTATAGCTATTACGATTCTAAACAAGAAAATATTTTTATTTTTGTTTTCATCCCATTTCCTGCCATCCAGGAAGTTACACCGTCCGCGAGGATTCTAACAGAGAGGTCCCATTTTTTTTCCTTTTTTTGCCATTTATTTTTAGCCAAAACAAAAATGTACTAAGCCATAATAAAAAAAAAAATTTTGTAAACAAAGAAAGTGTCGAAAAAGATTTTTTTTCTTTAGGCTAGTATTTTAGAGCGCCAGGGTGGTGTAACCTCCTACTTCGGAGAATCAATCCCGGGATCCTGGACGATTTTTGCTCTTAAACGATCTCGGGATTTTCGGGATTGAAGACACTAAACTTTTAAAACACAAATTACATGTTCCATACATATATGCCCTTTCCACAGGCTCTACATGCACGTTTTGTACCTAACAGATGTTTGCACACGTGTATCTCATTTACACCGATGACTAGCGCGACACAGTGAACACACCACTATCCCCTCCCGCTTGTGTGTAACGCCAGACAATGCGTTTGTGCGATCAGTTAAAAAATTATGGTTATGTAAATAACAGGGTGGGTATGTCATACCCAGCCGGCAGCCACACTCTCGCCTGGTGAAAGGAGAAAGAGAAACAAGTTTAGTTATCAGTTTGGTTTCTATTGTGTTTGTGGTGTTTTCGCATGCGTTTTAAATAAAGTACTAGTCCCTATAATTATTGTGTGATTTCAAAAATGTCAAGTGAAACTCATTTTACCAAGCATAAAAAAGATTGTGAATCTGACCCGTCACCAACAGCTTGGCATGATTTTTACACATCAAAAGATGGAAAAAGTGCACAGTGTAAACAATTTAAGGCTGTGCTGAAGACTTTGGGAGGTTCAACTAAAGGCTTGCACACGCACTTATTAGCCATCCATAAACCCAAAGTTGGAGGTGAACTGAGTATTGCTTCGACTAATCGACAATCAAGAGAGAAGCAAACGGCAGGACCACCGGTTAAACGCAAAATGGATGATTACTTTTTAAAAACTGATACTGACAACCTGACGGCTTTGGACGGACTGGCGTTTGTCACTTTTATGAAATCAGCAGACAGAAAACTGCTGATTTCCAAAGGTTATATAGATTTACCTAAATTGGTAGCGACAACTCGGAAACGTGTGGTTGACTAGAGCCTTCTAATAAGGCACCAGATTACCACAGAAATTAATAAATTAATGCAGATGGATGAAAGATTTAGCTTGACATTCGATGAATGGACCTCCCATGCCAATAAGAGATACATGAACATTAATGTGCACTCGCGTAATAAAATCTGGAGTTTGGGAATAATTCGTGTTTCTAGATCACTCACTAAACGCGAAAATGTGTATACAGCCTTGCTATTGAAAAAGATATAGTTGCAATTGTCACTGATGGACCAAATGTTATGTGTGGGAAACCAGCTTGACACTGAACATCAAATTTGCTTTGCTCACGGTATACATTTGGCTGTTTGTGACGTCCTTTACAACAAAAAAGCATTAATCGAAAACGAACTAGAATTAATTTTGGATGAATCAACAAACGATACAATGGATACTGAAGATGTAGACAATAACGGCCATGATATCGAGGATTTCGAGGACTCAGAAGCAGCTTTAGTTGTGATTTCCCCAGATTTGTTCCAGATTTCACAAACGAGCAAAATATAAATGAAGCCAATAAAAAAAATTCGCAGAGTTGTTGTGTACTTCAAGAGGTCGCCGACAAAAAACGATAAGGTTCTCCAAAAATATGTTAAGGCTGAACATAGAAAAGAGCTGTCATTACTTTTAGATTGCAAGAATAGGTGAAGACTAGCATTCAAAAGGCCTTAATTGATCTCAACCATTTTGTTCAGCTAAAAGATGCTGATTTTGATTTAGCAGGTGAAATCGTCGAAGTTCTTACTCCATTAAAACTAGCTGTTGAAGCAATCTGCCACCAAGAATCAAATCTGTGTACAGCTGATGCAGCATTAAGATTTTGTTTTGATCAATTGGCCAGTAAAAGTACAATTTTGGCCAAAAAAATGACAAAATCATTGTCAGAAAGAATCAAACAAAGACGTCGCACGGAATTAACTGGTTTGCTAAACTATCTTCAAAATCCATCAACACAATATTCTGGTGAAGTATTCTTCTCACCTAGTCAAGCTACGATAAAAAAACAAATAAAATCATTAATTGAGAGACTTGCTGCTACTAACCAACACCAAAACATTTCTAATAGTGTCAATGATAAAGAAGAAGAAAACAGTGCGAATGTATTGAAACCACCCATTCAACTTACATTAAAGCAGCAGCTGCAAGCAGAAATAAAAAAAAAAAATGCAAACCATTGTACAAGAAACACAAACAGAATCGGATTTAACAGTGTGCCTCAGAAAAGAGTTGAATCACTTTGAAAATGGAGGTACCCGAGGACATCATCTGGATTTAGTTCACAAATATTTACTGTCCATTCCACCAACAAACGTAGAAGCAGAGCGAACTTTTTCAGCGGCCAGTTATATTGGCAACAAATTTAGAAGCCGGCTTGGGGATGATACTCTCGATGCCCTTATTTTCCTGCGGTTTTATTTCCAAAGGTCGGATGAAGACCAAGAGCATGAATAAACATTTATGGAGTGTAAATATTTGTTTGTTTCCTAGCAATTAAGTTTTTATTAATTTAAATAAACTTCTTAAATTTTCTTTCTTTTCATTAATTTTACTAATAAAAAAAAATGCAGAGCATATTAGATACGCTGTTTTTTATTTAAAAAGATAGGGCACTTATAATTAATTTCTCAATTTTTGTGAGCAATTATGGGAAGTTGATTTTTTTTTATTAAAAAGATGACATCAATTTTTGGTTTGATTTCTTTATAAAAACAAATATTCTGTCCATTCCCGGGATTGAAAATTAGCTTCGGTATTGAAATCCCTACTCCTACTGTCCCGTATCTGGGACACCTGCATTTTGATTTTTTTTTAAATTAATTCAATTATCTAGATTTAATATTTGAGGTTTATTCAAAGGAATTGAATATTGAATATTTCGCGGGTTATTTTCGCATTTAGTGTTTTTAAGTGAAGTGAAGTGAACTGGTAAAACAATGTCATCAAGAAGGTAATTTTGACATAATTTTAACAAAAATATTATAAATAGTATTTGGACAATTCAATGTTAGAATGTCATGTTAAGATCGCTTCAATGCTATAATGTCCAGCCTCCACTTTTGCGACAACCATGATCTAAACCAAAGTTCAGTAAAATACGGCCATTATTCGACTACTTGAATAAAAGACTTTTAGAATTTGTTCCAGTGGAACAAAAGTATTGCATTGATGAATCCATGGTTCCATGTTATGGCCGCCACTCCACGAAGCATTTCACTCGGTGCAAACCTATACGTTGGGGATATAAAGTGGGGGTTCGAGCAACATCGTCCGGGTATGCCTTATGGCTTGATCCAAAATTACAAAGATATGGGCCTTGGTGCGATAGTGGTGCTGAATTTTTGGCATGTGTTACAGAGTCGTGGTTTGCAAATGTTTTACCATGTCTACTTCGACAATTTTTTTACATTGCTGGATCTGCTGTCAGAGTTGAAAGAAAGAGACATCAATGCAACAGATAAAAAGAGACTGTTGTAACACGTACTCAGTTGTTATCCACATTTTTTCCAGGAACAATACGAAGCAACCGAATAAAAAACTGTCCCCTTGAAGATGGCAAATTGCTGAAGAGAAAACAAAGGGGATCACATGATTATTCGGTCTGCGAAGAAAAAAGAATTTTGATTTGTAAATGGAACGACAACAATTTGGTTACCATGGTCTCAAACTCAGAAAGTGTTCACCCAATGAAATTCGTGAAACGTTTTCCGAGAGTCGAAAAGAAATTGAAATTGGTGGAGCAACCCAACCTTATAAGCTGTTAAGTATGGATGGGGTGAACCGTGCTAATCAAAACATATCGTTATACCGAATACCAATTAAAGGAAACAAATCGTATAATCCGATCGTATCGTATCTTCTCGATGTAAACTTCACTAATTGTTGGCAATTACAAAAGCAAAGTTTCGGTAATAAGCGTCTATTTCCCTTTCGACGAAGAATTGCTCTATCTCTAGTAGAGTCTAATCGCCAGCCTAAGAAAAGAGATCCTTCACGTCCTTCTGTGAAAATGGGCTTACATATATGTCATATAAATGCTCAAAGCCTCGCGCCAAAATTGGATGAGTTTCGTCTCTTGTTTGTAGATTCCAAGGTTGATGTTATTTGTGTTTCCGAAACGTGGTTTTCACACGAAATGTCCAGCAGCGCCTACAAGGTTGAGGGGTATAAACTTTTCCGTGCTGATAGAATTGGCCGGGAAAGAAGAGGCGTTGCTGCTTATCTGCGAAGCGATTTATACTGCGAAATCGAGTGCAAATCAGACGTATATAGTTCCTCTGAGTACTTGTTTCTTAAGCTCACTGTGGCGTAGAACGCGTACTCATTGGAGTTATCCATAGGCCAAATAAAAACATAGATGTTGCACCGATAATAAGAATCACAGAGGAAATTTCGTGCTATGCATCCAATGTTATAATATGTGGAGATCTTAACTGTGACTTGCTCAATGCTGCCACCTCAGCTAAGTTAGTTGATAGTTTCATGAGTCTTAGCCTCATACCAGTCAATTCCACGACAGCAACGCACATTACTAAGAAAACAGCGACTCTTCTAGATGTTTTCTTTGTAGGGAATACTGATAAAGCTGTATTCTACAGTCAGCTAACAGCCTCAGATTTTTCAAAGCATGACTTGATATACTTGACATATGACATACCAATTGGTTGAAAGCAAGACGTAATTATTTTTAGAGACTATCAAAACATCAACTATGAAAGCTTACAGACCGATATTGCTAACGTCAAATGGGAGCAAGTTCACCTTATGTCTTCTATTGAACAGCAAGCGGCCTTCCTGCAGTTATGCTGGAAGACACTTTTTGACCAACACGTTCCGTTGATCATAAAGATTGTTAAAAGCAATTCTCCACCTTGGCTTAGCAATCAAATTCTTGATTTAATTCAAAAACGCAATAGCGCATATATTCAATGGAAACGTTATAAGTTACAGCAGCTGTATGAAACGTACCAATCACTTCGGAAATTGGTTGCCTTATGCATACAAAGTGCGAAACGAGCTCACTACGAAACCTTTCTCTGTCCTAACAATCAATAACCAAAGGATATTTGGAAAAAGCTACGTAAACTTGGGTACGGGAAACAAAAATTGGAAGAAGCTGCTCATTTAGATTGTGACATGCTTAACAGACAGTTTGTGTCCGCTGCAGTGTCTTCGATTCTTCCTACATTGAACACCAAATGCCATGGCAACAAATGGAGGAAGTTATTAACGGTGAGCAATTCTTTCAATTTAATGCTTTAAACGATGAAGATGTAGTTGAAGCAGTTCTATCTGTAAAGTCAAATGCCACAGGATTGGATGACATCAATCCAAAGTTTGTGAAACTCCTTCTTCTTACCACTTGTGAATACCCCCTTTTATGGAAAAAATCCAAGATACTTCCGATTCCCAAAGCAAATGGGGTAAAAACTGAACACCGACCTATTACCGACCTCGCAAAGGTCTATTCCAACTGCTACTAAAATGCTACTTGTAAAAGCTTTACTCTTGCCAATCCTAACATACTGCTGTGAAGTGTTTTGCAATGTCGATTACAACACAAAACGTAAATTAAACATAACGTATAACAACCTAGCTCGATATGTGTTTAATAAACGACGTTTCGACCATATATCCCCCGTCTCCAAGCAAATAACAGGCTTGAGATTCAATGATCTAATTACATATAGATCACTCATTCTGCTCCATGGCATCATGCAATCTCAACAACCTGACTACTTGTACAATATACTTAATTTTCCCAATTCCGAAAGAACGACTGTCCTAATCCAATCTAGATTTAATTGTCTGCAGTCCGAGCATACATTTTTCGTCCATGTCACCCGCCAGTGGAACTCACTACCAATTCAACTTAGGAGAATCACAAACGCACACACCTTTAAAACTGATCTTTTTAAATTCCTGGCCGGAAACACATAAAATTATTTAACTTAACTTCTTAAATGTAACTATTTACTCTTTGTATTATTATTTGTATTTTTAAGCCAATCACAAAATATAAGATTGTAATCTTAATGTGAAATTATACATATTCAATAAATATCAAATATCTAATCAAATCTGTGTTGGAAAATGTTGACTCAAGGTTCGACCACATAGATCATTACGTGGTAGAGACAGAAAACCGAACGCGCTGCAGAGTATGCCATCTAAAGGCATCAACTCGATGCGAGAAATGCAACGTTGGGCTTTATGTACGATGCTTTAAAACATATCACATTAAAGAAAATTAAAAAATTGATTTTTCTTTGAACTCCTCTTTCGAAAACCAAATTTTGAAAGTCAATTTTTGTTTTTCTTATTTTTGATATGTAATTTAGACCAATATTTGATAGATATATAGACTTCATCAATATCAAAAAAAAAACAAAAAGTTTCAGGAGAATCTGGGTTAAAGAACTAAAGAAATAAAATCCGTGTACACGAGTCTGAGTCCGACAAAACAGTAAGCAATTTAATAAACAAGGTTTGGTTTCAGACAAAGCTTGTCTACTGAGGATGCCATCTGAAGGGTTTGTAGTCAGTTACATGGAAGCTTAAATAATAACAAATCAACAATTGGTCTTTTTATTGATATGACGAAAGCTTTCGATCTGGTGAACCACGATCTCTTGCTAAGCAAACTTTTCAATATTGGTTTTCGTGGAAATATGTTTAATTGGCTTCGTTCTTACCTAATAAAAAGAACACAAAAAGTTACTATAAATGGGGTCTCGAGTGCATCCAGGCTATTAAAGAACGGTGTTCCACAGGGTTCTGTACTTGGACCATTGTTTTTCTTAATTTATATTAACTCTATTTTCAAACTCAAGTTAAATGGCATTCCAACAGCACTCCAACGACATAGTTCTAACATATGGATATGGAACCATTTTCGAAAGTATTGTGTCGATAAATGAAGATCTAGAAGCGCTACGGTTGTGGTTTACCTACCATAAATTAATTATAAGCGATAGAACAAAACTAGTTTGTTTTCAGATATCTGGTAACAGCTTATATGATTTCAATTTATGGTTCCATGGTCATGATTGTGGGCAGTTTTCCTTACCCATACATCAATGTGGAAATAGTAATTTTTCTGCTGATTTACCCTGCACAGAAAATTGCTTCAAGATTGAATCAGTTCAAAATTTTAAGTACTTAGGTGTAATAATTGATTTTAACTTTAACTGGAAGGACCACATTAAAATGCTTAAAACTTATATGCTGACGGTCACACGTAAAATGTACCTATTAAAACCCTTTTGTTCTCAAAAAGTTTTGCTAATGATTTATTATGGTCTTGCACAATCAAAGTTGCAATACGGTATAACAAGTTGGGGGGGTTCGTATGCCAATACATTCAGCCCTCTACTTACCGCTCAAAAGCATTTATTAAGAATTATTTCAAATAAAAATCGATTAGCTAATAGTTGGCCCTTATTTAAAATATTGCGGATTCTACCAATCACACATTTATATGTATTTAAAGTTTTAAGAGAGTTCTTTAAGCAAAGCGGTAATATTCTAAGTAGAAATATACAAATGTACAATCTACGTGTAAACAATATGTTCATAGTAAATGTACCCTTTGCGCATAGAACACATTTTTCGCATTTTTACACATATACGGCTCCATTTATATTTAATAGATTGCCTCTGTTTATAAGAGAACATTTTCGATATCCAAGTTTCACTAAAAATGTTAAAAACTGGCTATTCACCTTGAGCTATGAAAGTGTTGAATAATTTTTTTAACATCTTACTTTTCATCAGCAACCCAATCATTTTTACATTTTAAATCAATGTTAGTTTATTTATGAATTATTATGCTTATATTTGCTTCTTTAAATCTCTTTCTTCTTCTTTTATTTAAAATTTATAAAATTGTAAATCAAAATGACACCCCACGTTATATTCTAATTTGAAAACTAATTTTTGAAGTGTCATTCACCACTAACTTTTGTTTAAGAATAATCACTAATATTTATTCAACTTATTTGTTATTAGTTTTTAAGATTAATTGAATAAATAAAATAAAACGGAAAGGTATGCCTCACCGAATGCGGTATAAATTCCTCAAATCCTACAACACTTCCAACAGGCACTGAATGATTAAGTACTTGAAAAAATTGCTCTTTTCCATTGAAAAAAAAAAAATTAGCAACGAATCTTAATCAGATAAAATCACCTATAACTTACAGATCACAAAAATTAATTCATTTTATTGATTTCCCGAGTATCAATTAATAAATGGAATTCATTTACTTCATATCCATTTAATTTTCACCTATACCTTATAATTACAATTTAATTCAGTAGTAGTAGACTGAATTAAAATAATAAAAAAAAAAAATTAAAACGATATAAATTAATAATCAGTAATTAGCCGATTTTAATCTTACGTACTATAAACATAATCCCATTACAAAAATATTAAAAAAAAAAAAAAACAAACACACATACTGCTGCTATAAAATGCGGCAGAATCTATGTACGACGAATATGTTATATAAAAATAAATAAATCAAACATTTGTAAAGGAACAAAACAAAAACAAGAGTCCACCACATAACCGATCAGTCTGAATTTTGTTTCTATCTATGTATATATAGAAAATAGTATAACTGAAATGCTTATAAAGGTACATACGTGTAAATAATTTAAAATTGCATTTACATTCTATAGGTCAATCGCTTCAATCCAAATTGTATCGAACATTTATTTATATTTATAGATATGAATATTTTATTCAATTACCATGCATTCGTGCACTTTTGTTTTTTGTTTTTTTTTTTTTCGTTAAATTATTTTATTTTATTTTTGCTTTCAAAATCCATCAATTAAATTTGGGATTACATTGAACACTATTTCAATTCATTTCATGTAAAGTTATTTATTTATATTTTTTTTGATAAATTCATATAGATTTTTTTTTTGTATCTTGCTGGCGATGCTCTATATGTTAATGTTTAATGGAGAGCGTGCAAAATGGGCTATAACAATGCTCCTTCATTGAATACAGACAAGAATAAAAAATGAAATTATTAAAAAAAAATATATAAAAAATTATATAGACCACACAATATATTTTTATGATTTTTTTTTATGTAGTATTCATTACAACAAAGCTTCATACCCACACGATGATGGTAACGATAGAAATTAAATAAATCCAAATAAAAAGGAACGGAAAATCATTTAAAAAAAAACAATTTCAAAAATATATATTTTATTTTTTCATTTAGCATTCATCATACGACAGGGGGTTAGAAATGCAATCATAACAAGTTTTTTTTTTTTTATTCATTTCAGATGCGTAAAATTAAAATTAGAAGTAAATTAGGTAAATTAACTTAGGAGTAATTATAAAATAAAATAAAATAGAATTATTATTATCTTTTTTTCCTTATTGAATTTTGCTTTTTTGTTTTTTTCTTTTAGACTCTCTTTAGCACTGTTTTTGAATGTGTTTTTTTTTTGTTAAGGAGCGCTAAAAAAATGATATACCTCCGTCTTTGTGTAGCGGCACGTGGTGCTAATACTAGTGGTGTTGTCGGAGCAAGGGGTGCTGCAGCTGGAGCAGCTGTGGGATTAATGGGTGTAGCACCGACAGTAGCGCCTAAGAACGGCCAAGTCATCGGTAGCCGGTAACCTTTTTGTTATTCAAATAATAAATTCAATTTTTTTTTCTGTTTCATTAAATTGTTTTTTAAATAAACTAATTGAAAATTTTACAGAAAAAGTAAAAATTTAAACGAAAATAAACTAAAAAAAATAAAACGAACAATGTGTTGGCAAGTAGATTTAAGGGCTAAAACTTGTTAGACAAACTTAACGACTTTCAAGGATAGTATTTGTGTTTATAAACTTTTATCGGACCAATGTGTGAATTTAGCGCATCGATATTTTTACGACTAATTGCAGGTATTTTAGGGGGTTCTAAAATTGGCTTTAAATGAACTACATCAGATTATGCAATGCAAAAAGGTATACAGATATATGAAAAACAGAAGAAAGAACTAGTGCAGAATGTTAAACTAATTACCAAGAGTATGAGTTCATTTAGACCGAAAAATACGGCATTAACAGATGTACCAATAATGTCATGTAGTCAGGGAGCCATTAATGCACTAAGGGTACAAGTCATCAAGTATGAAATTGAATAATTCTGTGAAACGAGAGATGACGTTCTCATTCAAAAAAGCAGATAGCTTTAACCAAATTATTTTGTATATAGAAAAAAACACTTACGGTTTGGAAATAACTCAAAAACTATAGGATATCGCAAGAACTACTGACTATTTGGAAAAAAGCTTTGTTGTTTCCAATTTTTATTTTTCAAGTAATCAACAAAAATATTACAGCATTTAAATTTCGACATCCATCCAAATCTGTTAACATGACTCGGGTTCTGTTCGCATAATTCCATCCACATCAGTGATTTACCTAAACTGAAAGACAACACACTTCTCGGAAGTGTTCGAAATGAAGTGTGTATGAAACGTAGCCCGCACAATTTGGGCAAGAGTTAACACTAGGAGACCCTCAAATAAGCGCTGTTTACGCAGTTCATTTATGAGAAATAGCAAAACAAGAAATTGATTTTATTCGTCGCCTGATGAGTGATGGGTTCGTAAATAAAACAACTGTCTGGGTACTAAGAACTCAAGATTTATTCACCAGCGGTGTGTTGTTAACTCAAAAAAAGTTATTGGGCCATTCTTCTTTGAATATGATGCCACCTATACTGTAACCGTAAATAGTAGAAGATATCGTGATGAGATAGATATAAAAGAAGCCTACGATTACTTATTATAGTCCTGAGTTGTTGTTTCAATAGTATGGAACTACTTCATACACCGATCGCGCCACAATAGCTTTCCTAAGGCACATTTTTAGCGACCGCAGAATTTTCAGAAATTCATCAGGTCTGCATTGGTCTTCGCGTTCGCCAGATTTGAGAGCATCATACTTTTTTACCTGGGGGGATATTTAGAAGGACAATTTTATCCACCACTATTTCGTAGCAAAAGAAGAAAGTTTTAGGTTTTAAGTTGTTTTAAGATGTTTTACGAAATGGTATGAAAAATGCTCTACAAAAACGTGCCCCGCTGTATAACGGAGTCATTACCGCACAACATAACACCTAGTCAACTATCGACAGAAACTAAGGCCTTTAAGACGCTGTTTTCAATTGCAACAGAAAAAAACTCGGGTATACGATCGGCTGAACGTTACTCTTGGAGAGACGGTTGGAATCCCTCAAGTCAAGCAGTCAAATATTTTCACAGTGATAAGGGCACGAAAGCTCAGACTTCAAAACTGATATATATGTATGTATTTTTTTTTAATAATTAGTGCGCGTTCAAGAGATTTTGTGTTCCCTTAAAATGTTTGCATACAGCGCGGATGAAAGAAAATTAAGGAGGAAAGTAAGAGAGATACCGATGTTCGTTGGTCTTGAATGTTTGCAGGTTATAATGACTAGAAAATAGAGATAACGCACGGCATTCAATAGGCGAGTTGTATGGCTTATGAAGGTACCACGAAATGATACAAGGTGGGCCATAGTATATGACCCTATTTTTCTAGGCTATATCTTTGGAAGAGAGTAAAAAAAAATTAATTTTTTTAAAATGTTTTTTTTTATCATGTTTTGAATAGTCAATTAAACTATTTTGATATTCGCTAAAGAAATTGGTCTCGAGAAGGTGCTCTATATATTTTTGGTAGACTGCATGGTTAACAGATTCAATTCTGGAAAGAACCATAAGTGGAAATCTATCGAGATTACACGACATTAGCAAAGGTACTATTGACTACTAGCTCAGATGGTAAAAATGGTTTTTATAAATCTCGATAAGAAACAGGTATTTGATTTAAGAATTTTAGTCCCTCAACACAGAGAAATTTGCTCACTCATACTTAAAGTCTATAGTTCAAGCAGATTTTCCTTTTCAAAGATTTATATAAAGATGTTTATAGTTGAATAGATTTGAATTTTCTGACCGACATCTTCAAATCCTCTCACAAAGTACACGGCAGGATGGTACTTTCAAGGCAATGGCAATCTCTTACAACGAAATACTACTTTTAAAAAAATCCGGTGGGCTCGTACTTTTATATAGAATGATCCATTTGCCTGGGAGGATGGAAACAAAAGTTTATTTTTGACTTAGAAAAAGATCGCAGTCCAGAAGGTGGTATCTATACAACCTCATCGAATTTCAGGAATTGAAACAATACCCAACCATTATAAAGATCGTTATGGGAATTTTTTTGTATTCAAAGAAATGATGTTAGTTGTGAAGAAGAATGTTAAAGTACCTTATAAACAGGAGTAGTAGATAGAGGATTAGAGTTAATCTTACCAGTATTATTGCTACAATTTATCAAAATGCAGCAGAAGCGACGAACCCAAGTGAAAAACGATTTCAAAAATATCATTGTGAATCACTAATAAGCGGCCATAGGCATTTTTAATAAAGGGGTGTCCCGAAATTCACGCAAGATTTGAATTTTGCGCCGTTTGTGCGGTAAAAAAAAAGACAGCGTGACATCTGCCAGTTCCGGATTATTAAAATAGAGCGCTACACCAAAGAATAACGAGTTTTTATAGCTGAGCAATATTTTTAAAATAATGAAGGCATGACAGCTACAGTTCGTTCTTTTCGTACAAAAATGGTCGGAGTACTGATTTAACTTCATCAACTGTGAAGAGATTATTTCAAAAATTCAGGGAGATTGGATCGATTAGTGATCTTTGACACTGATCGCCCTTTAACAAGTCGTTCAACACAAAACATGAAGCAATTCGTGAAAGTGTTTCGGCGAGTAAAAGAACATCAATTCGGTACCGCCGTCAAGAATTGGACATTTCGAGAAGCTCTTTATAGCGTATTCTCACGAAAGATTTGCATAAAAAGTGCAATCGGCCCAAGAACTGAATAACGCACAGCCAAGAGAGTTTATTAAATAGATTATGGAAAAACAACAAGTGGGTGCAGATTTAAACAAAATCATCTTTAGCGATGAGGCTAATTTTCATCACGATTACCAATCGTTAAAATTGTCGAATTTGTGGTTCAGAAAATCCACGAGTGATTGTTGAGAAACCAATGCATCCACAACGTGTCACTGTTTGGTGCGGATATCGGGTTGGAGGCTTCAATGGACCACTCTTTTTTGAAAATGTGGCTGGTCAGGCTTTTTATGCCTAAATTGCAAGATATGGATGTGAACGATATGTGGCTTCAACACGACAGTGCCATATGCCATACAGCTCAAGAAACAATTCAATTACTTTAGATGCCATTTCTTGGTGGGGTAATTTCCCATTTTGGTGATCATAATGGGCCTACCATGCGATCATGCGTTTTAATGCCGTCACACCTTTCTCTTTGGGGTTTTTTGAAGTTTACGGCTTATGCCAATAAGCCCATGACTACACACGCCTTGAAGGAGCAAATCAAGTAAAATTTTGTGCAAGACTGTCATGGAAAATTTCGACAAAAGAATGATACAACTTTTTATTAAAAACCTGTGTTTTCTATCAAAATAACTTGTTGCGTGAGTTTTGGGGCACCCTTTGTTACTAGCTTTGGTTGATGTAAAACTCCACTGAGATCTATGTAGCTCATGCTCAATGATAAAATTCAATAGCTGCCAGAACGGACCTGAAGTGAACTTCAAAACAAGTGCAAATATTATTATTATTTCGCAGGTATTCCAGGACATTAATATATTACTCGCATTCCCACTGATCCGATAAAAGCTATATTCTTTTCTACAATTTTTATATTTCACTCAAAAAAAAAAAAAAAAAAAACAAATTAAAACATAAATATATATATACAGCCCTACATTCCTTAATTGAAAAACAAATCATAACAACACGAAAAAATATTAAACACAAAAAACGTATCTACCTCAAATTATATAATATATATAGATATCTTAATTAATGCATGAGAAGAAAATTAAAAACAGAACTCGCTTAAAAACTTAGTATTCATTTCTTTCAAGTTGTATAAGTTTTTTTTTTTTGTTTAATAAATGAAAGAAAAAAATTAAATTAGAAACATACGATTATTGATTATATCATTATGCGACCTACAAAGGAATTTACAACTCATATAACAATTAATATTAAAAGCAATTTTATATTTATAAAATTCATTATTACTTTTTTCAAAAAGAAAAAAAAAAAAACGTTTTCTTTCATAAAAACAAAGAATATATGTATATCTTAACATAACCGTCAAACCATTGAACTTTTAAAATTAAGATAAAAGTATAAAAACGATATTGTGACGAAAAATTCTTTAGAAAAAAGTGAAAGTATAAAACAAACTTGACTAAACATAAAGATAAACGAAAATGTACATATTTTTTTTTATGTTTTTTGTTTTTTTCACAAATTAATACAAGAAACAAAATTAACAAAGAGAAACAACACAAAAATTATTTATTAAAAAAAATAAATATTTATATTTATATATGTATATATAATATATGATATATATTATGCTTGTTAACAAATCAATGCTTTTTTGTAAATTTTTCTTTTTTGTTTGAAGAAAATATCCTTTAATAAAAAAATATTTCAAAAACCACATTTCCTTTTATATGAATTTATAGAAAAAAAAACTCGAAAGAAAAGAAATTAAACAAAAAAAACTCGAAAACAAAACTCTCATATTGGCCTCTGTCACGGTGCAAAAAATTAATTAAAAAAAAAAAACAGAAACAAAGATCACTTTTTCGAAAAAGAAAAGAAAATATCTACAATATTTTTTAACTTTTAATTTTGAGTGTTTCTTTCCTAGCGTAAATATTTTGAAAAGTGTTAGCATTGCCCTATTTCATTTTCATAATTTTACTAAATATAATTTTCTTAAATTCTTACACATAAAAATGAAATAAAAACATAAACCTTTGTTTTTTGTTTGGTTTAAAGTTTAACAATTCTTACCTTCTGGCCATTGGACGCAAACTGTAATCCGAGAGAGAAAATAAAATAAAGAAGAAAACAAATTGTATTAGTTAAAATAGTAATAGTAATATGAAAGATTTTTATAAATATTTTTTTCTTAATGAAGAACATTCAATGCATGTCATTGAGTAGTATTAGTATTTATCTTAACGTTTACTTGCAATATATGTATGACAATGATGTATGTACTCTAGGTTGTGTGGTGCGAGGAGTTTATACATGTTAAACATTACAGATGTGTATTTTTTTTTTAATTACAAAAACTACATAACGAACTACGAAGGTAGTCCCTGAAGTACCCGACCTGACGTATAGATAGCGGTTGTTGTTTAAAACGAATGACTATTGTAGAAATTACCAACTTCAATTTGAAGTTTGACGACTATATGTTGTTTAGTATTTGTTCGGCAGCCATCGATAGTGAATGCTCTCAATGAATTTTTAAATATGGAAAAAATTGGTCATCGTTATGCGACACAATACTTTCATTTGAAAGGCCTCAATCCAACCAACATCGAAACGGAACAGGATTCTCTACTCTGGGGGAGTCTGCTCCTTCGTTTACAAAAATAACGTACTGGGTGGCAGAGTTTAAGCGAGGCCGTACGAGTTGCCAAGATGAACATCGCAGTGGTCGATCAAATGAGTTCACCAGAAATGTTGAAAAAAATTCCCAAAATGGTATTGCATGACCGTCGATTGAAAGTGCGTGAACTAACAGATATGGTAGGGATTTCAAAAAGCGCTGTACATCGCATGTTGACTGAAAAATTGGACACGAGAAAGTTGTGCGCAAGATGGGTGCCGCGATTACTCACAATGGAACAAAAACACCGTCGTGAGGATGTTTCAATCGAGTGTTTGGCAAAGTCATATTCAAAGTCGATTCATAACCATGGATGAAGCATGGGTCCATCACTTCACACCCAAGATGAAAGAACAGTCAAAACAATGGACTTAAAGGCGAGAATCGGCTCCAAAAAAGGGGCAGACAGTTCTCTCTTTGGCATCAGGTTTTTGGCATGCGCGTGGGATAATTTTCATTGTTGTATTCAGAAAGGAAAAAGAATCAACGGCGTGTACTATGCGAACTTATTGCGGTGTTTGAAAGATGAAATCAGGAAAAAACGGCAGCATTTGGAGAAGAAAATAGTTCTATTTCATCAAGACAATGCACCAGTTCACACATCCGTCATTGCGATTGCTTCCCAATGCCCTGTTCGCCAGATTATTTTCTATCTCCGAAATTGAAAAAAATGGATCGGTGGTAAAAGTTTTACCAAGTGGAAAGAGGTGAAGTCGGCGGTTGATGGTTATTTTAAGGGGCTCGACGATTCTCACTATTAAAGAGTGTATTGAACTAAAAGGAGACTACGTAGATAAATATTTTTTACCAACATTTTTGTGGTTTCTTCGTTAGCTCGGATATTTCTGGGACTACCTCGCCCATATATCTCGAATAATAAAGTCTTACAGAAACTCTTGTGATAGAAGAACAAAGAGCTTGATACATCGCATACATAAAATAATATTGTAGTCTCTTACAAACACAATAAATGTGATCATTCTAGCTCTAGACGAGCTATCGATAAATTCCGGAAAGGAACAGGACACAAATATTTCACGACCATTGAAAAAAAGTTTATTAATACCTAAGCCTTTTCAAAAGTATATATGAAGAGAGAATAACTTGTTGACGGATTCGCCAAAGTAAACTTCTTAAACACACTTCAGTCTTAGCTATTGATCCGTCATATCAGGGTTGAATTCATAATGCGAGAACCTTCACGGATTATAAAGATTTGAAAACGCGGAAATGTGCCGAGAATAAATGAAACGTTGAACATATGTATGCTGTACATCAATGTGAATATGTTTATCCAATTAATAAACTATTGAAAAAAAAGCAGAACTGGTCTATGTATGGATCGTTGCGGTTTTGCTAAAATATTTCAAAATAATTTGTCTTATGTTTATTCTCCAGAGGAGAGTTTCACAAAACGTGGAGAGTATTAAAGAAAACTGTCTTTTGATATTAAACTCAGCCTTAATCATTTACTTTACTTAAGGAAAATGAAAAGTTTTATCTGTTTGAAAATACGCTTACTAAAATGTCAAAGTTAAGGAACAACCCTTCAAAACAAAACATGTGGTGCTGAATGTCTACTGTAAGCAAATCAAATAATTGAATTTCTTTGAGAAAAGGGAATTACTTGATGCCTGACAGGTGCATTCATAGGTAGATTTGACACTTCTTATGCAGGAAAAATAAGCTTCACTGAAATATTCTTCTCTTAGGACAATAATTGATTATTTTTACAAACAAATGGTTGCTGTAGCCAAGGGTTAAACTAGCACTTTCCATTAATCCAATACGTTTTCTAATGGAAATAATTAATACAAGTCTGCAATATTTATGTTGTATTACAACTTTATCAATAATGCGCTATCATTCGTTACATCAGTCTCAGTCTAATATCGATAATGACTGCAGACAAAAAGAAATGAACAATAATATCCACCAAGTCGTCAAACATTCGTGCAGCTCCACACTTTATCAGATGTTACTAGGTGGGGTGAAAAGTAACCTTCTTAACCGCCAGAATGCGCTGCTACCGCAAAACAGGTTATGGTGCCTTGAAATCCGTTCATATTTAGGCAGATATGCCAAATTTCAGTGCGGTACTGTCTTTAGTTTAGTTTTGACAGCTGATTGTTTTTGACGTGTTTGGCATCATGTTGAGTATGGACAAAAACGATTTTCGTTCTCTCATAAAACCTTATTTTTTGAGAGGCAAAACGGCGAACGAAACAAAAGAAAAGTTGGATAAGTATTATGGGGCTAATGCTCCGTCAGATTACACCGTCAAATACTGGTTTCGAGAGTTTCGTGGTGGCCGCAACTCCACTACCGATCAAGTCCGCAGCGGCAGGCCCTCCGATGCGGTTACAGAGGACAATGTCAAAAAAATACATGAAATGGTGTTGGCTGACGGGAAAGTGAAGGTGCGCGAGCTAGCACATACCACAAAGATTAGTATTGAGCGCATACGCCATATATTCATATTCTGCATATGAAAAAGTTATCCTGCAGCTGGGTGCCGCGCATTCTCACTCCTGAACAAAAACACGAAAGCGAGAGCACTTCGAAAGAGTGTTTGGACTTGCTGATGCGGAATCGGGCGGACTTTTGGCGTCGATTGGTAACTGTTGACGAAACTTGGATCCACTATTACACACCAGAGAACAGAATGAGTGCCCGGCAATGCACTAAAGCCGGCACGAGTGCTCCGAAGCGGCCGAGGGAGGCTCGATGGGTCGGAAAGGTTATGGCGTCGGTTTTCTATGATTGTCATGGCATACTCTTCGTGGACTACCTCGAAAAAGGAAAAACCTCAAAAGATGGCTCATCAATAAAAAATTCAGTTCACGCGTGGAAATCATCGACGCCACGGAGGAGTATTTTGCAGACCTTCCGGAAAATTACTTTTCGGACGGGATCAAGCTAAAAGGGGACTATATTGAATAAAATAATTCCCAAGGAGGTTACTTTTCACCCCACCTAGTATATTATAAAAAAAACAAAACTGGCCAAATTATAAATCCCTGTGGCACTCTAACCAAAACATAAGTTCATACACTTTTAGGTGAGTAAATCACAAAAGCTTACCTGCACACAATTTTCGGCGGACGTTTCTGTCAGTTTATTTTGTGGTTTATATAACGATATAATGAAATAAAATTACCGTTGCCCTGTAGTGTTTAACATGTACAACAACTCCGTTCCTGCTCAATTGTAAGCAATTCAGACTCAAATTGTTTCGAATACATACAAATAGCAATACAATTTTATACTACCCTTAATAATTTGCATTCATAAATGTATCCATATCCAAATAAATTTATTTCTATTAATATGTTATGGACATTCCCCACTCTGATGCATTTCCCATGCACATTCATAAACAAAAAACATATGTATATATGTATCATATAAATATATTATATATATACAAAACTAGCAACATGCTTGACATTCATTAACATCCTTTTTGGCCGCATCGCATGAGTCTACTCGTGCGTACTCGTATTCGTATGTACTATATGAGTATACTATGTATTGTACCTACTCTCATCCTACGAGTATGTCTCTAATTTAAACAATATATAAACCTGTCATTAAAACGACATATTCCCGATCTAAACCATCTTCCAACATCCAGAAAAGCACATAAAAAAACTAAAAGAACGAGACGAAAACTTTAATCTTCTTATGCCGTAGATAGAACATGCTACGCTGCAATTTCATTCAACATCATCATAGCTTCAACTGGGCTTCCTGAATCAAGTTGATTTTCAGCTGGTCTGATCCCCTATCTTTTTCACATACATTGTACGAGTATCACAGGAATGGAGTTAAAAATATGATCCGAGGGGATTATATAAGTCGCATTAACCCAAAGGACAATTTTCCATAGATTTCAACTAACTTGACTAACGTCGTAACGTTCTCTTTGTCTGTACAGAACATACATAATGTATGTATGTGCTCTGTTGGTAGTACTCGTAGATACTCCAGCAGAAGTTAGCTTCGGATTTAAGAGTATAACCCTTTTTTTTTTTACTATCATTTCGTTATATCCTTTAGCAGAAGGTATAGTGTGAAGTTTCGAAGCACCTGTAGTTTGAAATTTTACAGCCAGCTATGGTTTGTTATATCCAGATTCAGAACGGTGGTGTTATACAGCCTTCCACTACACATTTGGATTAAAAACTATTTTCGTATAGAAAAACGAGGGAACGGGAAAAGTTGAAAATACGAAAACTGTAGTGGCAGAGCAAAAAAAAGAAAAAAGAAAACGGACTAACTGTAACGTAGAGCATATGATAGGATTAAATGGGAAAATGATTTGTGTTCTGTTGAGTTTGTGTTTTCATTTTTCTCTTCTGCAAGGATACTAACAAAGCGAGAGAAGGAAGTTTTTTCCTCTTCGTTTTAAGTCACTCTTTTTCCAACAAATAACTAAATGACTTATAATGAAATTGATGTATATAAACTTTTTAAAAAAGATAAGTTTATGGAGTGCCTAAAGGTTCTGAATTGGCAACTATATGCTATTGTAGAAAAAAAATTCGAAAGTAACGTCAATTTTGTTCCCTTTAAAAGCAAGTAATAGGTTGAAATACAGGAACCTTTTAACTGTGAACAATATAATGGAGTACTATACTGCGATGGTATGCATTAAAACCCGGTTTTAATCCAAGTAAACCCTGTTATGCAATTTCTTCTAAATCTAAATTACTAAATTATGCCGGTTTAGACATTATTCAGACATTATTTCAAAAGTCCCACAAGTTTTTAGAAATACGAGGGTTGACCGAAAAGTTTCCGACAGTAACTTAAAGACAGAGGCACTCGTCAATAAAAGGTAGTGAATGCTAGTTGTGCATTTTTTGACAGTTACTTACTGAAGTTTCAGTCATTTTGGACACGCAGTTTTTAGTTGACAGTCGTTTGAGTGAGTCGATGTGAGTGTTTTTTGTGAAAATGGAAATTGAGTATCGAGCTGTTATTAAATTCTTGCTTTTGAAAGGCAATACGCCTACGGAAATCAAAAATGAGTTGGACTCTGTGTATGGGGACTCTGCACCATCATTTACGACAGTGAAATTTTGGGCAGCTGAATTTAAATGTTGCCGTAAGAGCTTGGGATATGATGAACGTTCGGGACGTCCAAAAACTGCAACCACTGACAATATCATTGCTAAAGTTCACCAAATGGTGTTAGACGACCGCCGAATTAAAGTGAGAGAGATAGTAGAGGTGATAAAAATGTCCAAAGAACGTGTTTGTTACATATTAAATCAAGTTTTAGGCATGCGAAAGCTGTCCCTGCGTTGGGTGCCGCGTTTGCTTACTTTAGACCAAAAACGTGTTCGAATGATCATTTCCAACGCTCTGTTGGCGCAGTTTAGGCGCAATAAATCCGAGTTTTGGCGCCGATTAATTACTGTAGATGAAAAAAATTCAGTCAAAAAAGTGGACTACAAAGGGCGAACCGGCTTCAAGAAAATCAAAAACTGTTTTTCTCCTGGGAAAGTGATGGCGACTTTTTTTGGGATAGTAATAGAGTTATCTCAATCGATTATCTTCAAAAAGGAAAAACCATTATAGGAGCATACTACGCATCATTACTTGCCAAGCTGAAGGCAGAAATTGCGGAAAAACGGCCACATTTGCCATGGCGAAAATCCTTGAATTACGATTTGAACTGCTTGACCAAGAAACCGCCTTATTCACCAGATCTAGCCGCAAGCGACTTATTTTTGTTCCCTCATCTAGAAACTGCGCTCGGAGGACAGAGATTTTCGTCAAATGAGGAGGCAATCACCTTCGTGAACAATTATTTTGCAGAGAAAAACGCCAAGTACTACGAGTATTTGGACGGGTTAGAGAGATGGAAGCATCGCTGGGAGAAGTGTGTAGAGTAACAAGGAGACTATGTAGAAAAATGAAAACAAATTTTGAGAAAAAATGTCTTGTATCATTGTTCGGTCGGAAAATTTTCAGACAACCCTCGTATGTTTGCAGCATTCATGGCACACTTTGAATCACTGTGTTCCAGCCATTAAGGGATAACAATCGATGTACTCGTATCATATATACAGATTTCTAGAGCTTTATCAAGTTCGGATTTATTCGTATATTGCTACAAATATTTTCGAAATAAAACGATATATTTCCGTATATGGGAAAAGAGAGAGCAAAGTGATTTCAGTATTGAAATTGTACTCAACATATGAATGCTCATCTCGATGAATACTCGAGGTAAAATAGCAAGGAGTACAGGAAATTTATAGTGGAACATTTCAATTTTTTAGAAGCAGATTTTCGGTCTATAGAAAAAGCATGAACTTTGTAGTTTGAAGTACCCAGATCGATAGAGTAGTATACTCGTAGACTTTCGTTTCACTTTTTAATGCGATGAGCCCTGCTATATAGCTTAAGTCGTTTCAGGCTATTACTTGTTTTTTTAATTTCCTTGATGAGTTTGAATTAGAGGACTAAAATAGTTGGGTTTCCTGAGGATTTGAAAAAATTTAAAAAATTAATTCATTTCCGCTTTTAAAGGATGACTTTGCTTGAATGGGATTCTTTTTGGTTCGAACAGACTTAACCTACACTCTTGAAATGAAACTTTATCTAAACTATTCTCATGTACTGTGGTAGATACCCGTCAATAAATCTGCAACATGATTGTAAACAATTAATAATGAATTTTCAAGTTATCATCCGTGGAAGAGGATTAAATATGGGCGACAAAATCTCACACTTAATTCTGAATTAACAAATGATTAAAAAAAAAAAACACACATACATTTGCTGGAAAGCTACCTCATCATTATAACTTAGTTAAGCACCATAACCAACAATTATTAACCTACATAGCATGCTGTTTTAATAAATCATTATTTTGATTTTTTATTTTTTAAATTGATGCACATCCATCATTCATGGAATGAACAAATTTTATTCGTGCTGAGTTGTACATATGTATACGAGTATATTATATATAATTTCACATGCCTGCTAAAAATCTGTACATTTATGCATTCACAGTCAACATAAGGACCTCTAACAATTTTTGCTTTTTATATATTTAATTTTCGTAAGCTAAACACAAATATACATAAATGTTTTCGTGTTAATTTTTTTTTTTGTTTTAGTAATATTTTTACCATACAGCATTTTTATTTCTATTCTGGTTTAAGTATATTTTTTTTGTCCATTTTTTGTTTTAATATTCATTCTTAAAGAATAACAAAAATTCAAATACAAAAAGAATTTATATATTTTTGTTTGCTTTGCTCACCTAGAGCTGGAGCCGCAACGGCACCTTCTTTTGTTAGACAAACTGATGTAAGGTGATCAACGAAGATAAATGGAAAAATTAAGAGAAAAAAAATAAACAAATAAAATTAAACAAAAAATAAATACAATGTACTTGTTTATAAATTTAAATTTAATACAAATTTAACTATAGCCGGTGAGATATGTTTTTTATTCTTAGCGCAAAAGAAATAGTTAAGAGATAAGAAAATATAAGCGAAATATTGTAGGTTTTTAGTAAAATTATTATAGATTGAGATACAGAAAGAAATTAAGCTAGAACCAACAAGTTGTTGTAAGCTAAAAGCAGTGAATAAAAAAAGCCGTGAAGGATTCGAAAAAGATTCGGAAAATAAATTACTTAAAATTGTTAGCTGTTAGAAAGCCTTTGCAAAAGGTAAGTAAGCGTTGCGTCTTTGGCCAATTCAGTTCAGAAAAAAAAATCTATTTTTATAGTGGCAATAGTACTTCTTCGAATATTGAAGAAATTCGTGAAAGAGATACCTACGCGTGTAGGTTATAAGTTACTTGTTTGGGGAAAAAAAGAAAACATTTATATCAACAATATCTAAAAAGGTCACCATGGCAAAATTTGGCGATATTTAACAAAGTGACTGGTCAACTCATATTAGATGACAGAAAACTTGTTTTAAGAAATTGGAAGCAGCATACCTTAGATGTATGTTACATATACGGTGGCGCAAAATTAATCACCCTATCAGAAGATCATACTCACATTTGACATTTGTGAACTAGACAGCTGCAGTATGCAAACAGACAAGCAATGGAGCGCTATACGATGTTTTTGACTATTAATCGGTTGGTGGTGTTAGCGCAGCGTGCGCAAACATTCCGGCGCTTAGCTACTCTACTCGAACAGAGTGGAACCACAGGAGACCATGCAGGCCGTAGCCGCCACCGGACTGGTCGTTCGGTCGAGATTACCGCGGCTCTTGCTGCCGATGTCGCTGAGAACGAAGAAACATCAACCAGACGACGTGCCACGCAATTGGGCATCACCAGACGGACCCTACAGCGAATTTTAGTTAAAGACTTACACATGTTCCCCTACAAAGTGCAAACAGTGCATCAGTTTGACCATCAGTCGAGTGTGAATTACTGTAAAGCCATCCTCAATCTCAACAACGAAGAGGACGATTTTGTGCCGAAAATCATCATGAGCGACGAGGCGCATTTCCACTTAAGCGGTTACGTCAATAAGCAAAATCTTCACTTCTGGGACACTAAAAATCCGCGTGTGATGCACGAACAGCCATTACATCCACTCAAAGTCACTGTGTGGTGCGGCGTTCACGCGGAAGCAGTGATTGGGCCTTATTTGTTTGAGGACGCCATCGGCAATAAGGTCATTGTTACTGGCGAACGCTACAGGGCCACGATAAACGACTTCTTGGTGAACATGTGGTACATGTGTGGGGCTTGGTGAACATGTGGTTTCAACAAGACGGTGCAATCGCACACACAGCACGAGCCACAATGGATATAGTGAAGGAAGCGTTTCCTGGTCGCGTAATCTCCCGTTTTGGCGATTTAGCATGGCCAGCAAGATCGCCCGATTTAACCATTCCAGACTTCTTTCTTTGGGGCTACTTGAAGTCACAGGTTTATGTTAACAAGCCTCAGACAATCGCAGCCTTTAAGGAGACAGGAATGCGAACTTTTATCACAGGAAATCTTGCGGAAAGTCATGGAAAATGCGATAAAACGGGCACAAATGTGTATCAACACTCATCTTTCCATTTAACATAAACAATTGTAAAGATCTAAATAAAGATAATTCAAAAATAAAATTGGATGATTAATTTTGCGCCACCTTTTACATACTCGTATGTATTTGGGTGGACATATGAATTGGCCTTCGATATTTTTTGTTGCGATCGACATGTCGACAGCCTGTAGTAAATTGTAGTGTGTCTAAATCCTTGTCGTACTGTAGTCTTACCATCCTTCAAATCTGAAACCTTTGAATTATATCGGTATCACAGAGCCGAGAAATCTCTCTTTACAAGGACCTAGTTTGGCCAGAACAGGAATACAGTGACAGGCTGTGTGCCATGTATTATATAATCATTAGCCCAAAGCATTGGAGTATACTATAATACTGCGATTTCAGAGAAAGAGCATGTTGGATTTTGGAACAAGAAAAGGATACCACAATACAAGACAATACCACACGAACAAAAACAAAAATGCGTTGTGGTATCTAAAGTCAAAAAAAAATCGATTATATGTGCAAAGTTAATAATTGCCAAGAGAAACGATGTAAATCTGAGCACAAAATACAGGATTATTGAAAAGGGGACTATCTTCCATATTACGTTATGTGTTTGGTAAAAACAATTTCCATGATGGGATAATGATTAAGTCAACCTCAGCAAGATGGCATGGGTAATTTTTTAGCAATTGATAAAAATAAAACAAATAAATTAATATCCCAACAGTCTAGTGTGAAGCATTCACTCACTTTTGTCAGTTTGTGCACAAAGAGAAGACCAACTCCGAATGCCGACAAAATGCAAAACTTGTGACTTTAATTGCCTGCTGTAAATAATGTTTTACGTTTTTTAGATGTATTGCCGTGGAATTAAACCCGTATCTGATACATGTTTTTAAGAATTCTATGAACCCGATAAGGAATGCTTTTACACATGTTAACTAGGGCGGTGAAAACACACGCACGGGGCAAATTTCAATGACAAATCTTTCGAGTATTTAATAAAAACAGATACTTCCTAGGATACAAAGATGCTATATTATATATACATATTCATTTCTTTCCAGCTTAGGTTAGGTTAGGTTAAACAGAGGTGTGATAGAGATGCAATCACTCAAACACTAGGCACCAAAACAGGCCCATCGCGGTCCCTGTGAAACCAATTGAATTTGTCTTCAAATGGCAAAAACAAGACAATAAGGCCTTTCAAGTTCTAGGTTTCAAAAAAGTGTTTCCCTAAAAATTTTCGATATTGTCTCGCATTCACATAATATGTGTGTTATGCCCTCAACAGCTTTATGATCACCGCAGATCAGTAAATATCCGTATCTGACAATTTGAGTTTCTTTGCGTGTTGCCACAATACCTAGACAGTGTCCAGTCAGGATTCCTATTACTGTCCTAAACTTATCCCTGTTTCATTTTATCAACTTCCTAGATCCCTGAATACCCTGTGTCCTTCAAGACTTGACCACCTTAGGTTGGCAGTCTTTATGATTTTTTCCTGGATAGTGCACCTCACTATGCAGAGGGGTGGTTTAATGTTGGCAACCTCACTATTGTCGAGTAGCCCTCCTTTTCTTGCAAGCTGACCCGGTTGTTCATTTCCTTTAATATCGCTGTGTCCTGGCACCCAGCACAGTCTTAACCGGTTTTGACTATATAGTGCCTTGATTCCATTGCTTTGAGTGCGGCCTGGATATCGATGTAGATAACGATATCGTTTTCGGATACCGATCTCATCTGCATTAGCTCAGCCGCCATGAGGACAGCCAGAACCTCTGATTGGAAAACACTGGCTAAGAGTATCTTTAGCTCTGGGTCTTCTGAGAAGATACCAGAACCTGTTTCTTCCTCTGTGAAAATTGCATTTCATTCGACCTGATTATTGCATTTTTTTGCCAGTCCTCCCACTCCGGATATATTATATCATACGGAATGTCCAAGTCGACCAAGGAAAGAATTTCATCCGTTAGAATTGGATTGCCTGGCAGTAGCTCCATTACAACCGTGCCATGTCCGAAACTATAGCTCTTGAAGTAATCCAGATGAGTGAGTCGTATCGTACTGTTGCCAGCAAGTTTTTTGATCTGTAAATCAAGAGTGTTAGGTGTAAAAAGTGTAATGGCTATGGAAGTCGTTCTTTGAACCGTCGCTAATTTGCCGCAAATCGTTTTCTTGTTTGTTGCTTTCCACCATACTAGTGCGCCGTATGTAAGTATGGGTCTTACCACCACCGTATACAGCCAAGAGTTATGGCCCATAAGCTAGTAGAGAACATCGAAACCAGTTAGCTCGTCGTATGCACTAATTATGGGGAAATCTCATTGATATGGATCAGTGTATGTTATGAGACAAGTTTCTGTCTTCCAATCATCTTCTAAGTCAGTTTGTGCTTTTTGGTTGCTTGTTTCGATAGGAGAGCAGTTTCATCGGACTTTTGTTGCATAATAATAGAAGCAGAAAAGTAAAGAGGTTCAAAAATAAATAAATACTTCGAATATATGAAGAAGTCAGGTTAAAAAAGGCCCTGGTGACCTTACCGCCAAACCTCTTAGTAATGAACAAATGACCCATCAGAAAAATGAATAACAGGCATTTCATTGAGTTCGTTAATAGTTAGTTTAATTCATTGGAGTGTTCCATTAAAACGATTGACTTCTTATCGTTTGTTCTCACTCTTTTACTTTAGAATGGAGGAGAGGAAACTATAAAGGGTAAATGGCTTTTTACTATAGTTTACACATCATTAGATGTCCCAATGTACTGGGATGATAATTGTGGTTTATCGGTTTGCTATGGCCTAGATATTACTATGCACACACATTAATATGTTTCTGTCCACGATGTGAAAATTTGTTTCCATTTTAATGCCACTCTTAAAGGTTAACTTTTATTTACGATACATTCCGTAATTTTTCTATATCAGTTAACAAACCCAGAAATCTTCTCGAATATGAATGAAGCGAGATAAATGAAGGAATTATACAGACACACATCTCAATTAATATACGTATAACGCACATTATCCAGAAAGTCCACTACACCTTATGGTCACGAACACAAAACCATCCTGATTGAATGGTGAGAATTCCTGGATATAAATAGATTTCATGTATATTAATTTACAAATCTCTAATAATGTGGCTTCGACATTCTGGACAGACAAAACCCGAAGGACGGTGTGATGAGATCTTCGCTGCGGAAAATAATTTAACCCAGCTTATAACGAATACGTTGATAATCATACCGCCATACCATCAACCCCCAACCACCATTCACCCACCATATAGTTACAGAAAAGATTCCTAAAAGAACCATATGGCAATCCGAGAAAGCCAATTGGAGCGGCATTAACAGCTTCTTTAGGAATTTTAACTGGTCGTTATGTTTCCTCGATAACGACGTGGATACCGTTGCTGATATGATCATAGACACTATTCTCCTTGGAATGAGATCCCTCATCGGATAAAGAGTATCAAACCAGGAGAAAAGGCTGTAAAGAGGCTGTCAGGGTTAGAGGAAGAAAGAGGAAACCCGAAAAAGTTTAAACGAGCCAGGAATGATTACAACGTTTTTCTAAAGCGTGTGAAATTCCTATACGAACAGAAACTGAGGCAAAAAATACTACAAGGTCCCAGTTTATTACGTTTTTGGTTGTTTTTCAAAAACATGAGAAATTTTGCCTCATCCTCAATCCAATGAAAATGATATTTCTGCTGTCAGCTCTTTAGACAAGGCCAATCTGCCTACTACATACTTTGCGGCCAGCTCAACACTTCGAGATTGTGCTTTGTCTCCGTCTACACTTGAGTGCGTCGAATCTTCAATGGGACGAATCCACTTTCGCATTTACTAGGTGGGGTGAAAAGTAACCTCCTTGACCGCCAGAATGCGCTGCTACTGCAAAAAATGGTGCCCTAAAGTCCGTTCACATTTAGGCAGACATGCCAAATTTCAGTGCGATACTGTCTTTAGTTTTGTTTTGACAGCTGATTGTTGTTGACGTGTTTGCCATCATGTTGAGTATGGACATTATTTTTTGAGAGGCAAAACGGCGAAGGAAACAAAACAAAAGTTGGATAAATATTATGGGGCTAATGCTCCGTCAGATTACACAGTCAAATATTGGTTTCGAGAGTTTCGTGGTGGTCGCAACTCCACTACCGATCAAGTCCGCAGCGGCAGGCCCTCCGATGCGGTTACAGAGGACAATGTCAAAAAAATACATGAAATGGTGTTGGCTGACCGGAAAGTGAAGGTGCGCGAGCTAGCAGATACCACAAAGATTAGTACTGAGCGCATACGCCATACATTCATATTCTGCATAAGAAAAAGTTATCCTGCCGCTGGGTACCGCGCATGCTCACTCCTGACCAAAAACACGAACGCGAGAGCACTTCGAAAGAGTGTTTGGACTTGCTGATGCGGAATCGGGCGGACTTTTGGCGTCGATTGGTAACTGTTGACGAAACTTGGATCCACTATTACACACCAGAGAACAGAATGAGTGCCCGGCAATGCACTGAAGCCGGCACGAGCGCTCCGAAGCGGCCGAGGGAGGCTCGATGGTTCGGAAAGGTTATGGCGTCGGTTTTCTATGATTGTCATGGCATACTCTTCGTGGACTACCTCGAACAAGGAAAAACCATCAACAGCGAGTATTACTGTGCATTATTGGAGCGATTGAAGGCCGAAATCGCTGAAAATCGGCCTCACATGAAGCGAAAAAGAATTTTGTTTTTGCAAGACAATGCGCCGGCGCACAAGAGCATCGCAACCACGGCTAAAATTAATGACTTACGGCTCCAATTGCTGTCGCATCCACCGTATTCGCCCGATTTGCCTCCGTCGGACTATTATCTCTTCCCAAACCTCAAAAGATGGCTCATCAATAAAAAATTCAGCTCACGCGAGGAAATCATCGACGCCACGGAGGAGTATTTTGCAGACCTTCCGGAAAATTACTTTTCGGACGGGATCAAACTAAAAGAGGACTATATTGAATAAAATAAAAAAAAAACATTTAAAAAAAAATTTTTTTCATTGCCAAGGAGGTTAATTTTCACCCCACCAGTAAGATTTCGACGTACATAAATCTGCTGGTCCAGATGTTATATCTGGAAGAGGTGTTCATTCACGCTGGCAATACCACTGAGTAAGTTTTTTCATCAATCTTACTCTTTAGGACTCTCTCCGAGCATATGCACCTACGAAACACGAAAACTTCCCACGGCTTTCGTAGCAATAGGTCTATTGTTGATTTGATGGCATGTCTCACCGACAAGAAAGACTCTCTTATTCAATGGATAAGAAACTATAATACCTTTCGGAACGTTCAATTCAAGTTGTCTTGGATGGTTTCAAGTTTGATATTCGCAAAATAAATGCTGGTGTGCCCCAGGGCTCCGTTCTATCTCCGACACTATTTTTAATTTGTATCATTCCGATATAAACAGATTCACAGTGAAACTTAATGCTTCCAAAACTCAATGCTGTGTGCTGTCATTAAACACCCAGCATTATGAGTGGCACTCATATTGTCGAAACCGAAAAACTTTCATTCTCGGTATGTGAGTTGGAATAATCACATATTCGACGTCGCCAAAAATGTCTAGGTTTCCTTAAGCCATGTAAGAAATATTTCACCCTCTCTGATCTGGCCTCAATATACTCGTATAAGGCATTTATCCGACCAAAACAACTGGTAACAGCTCTGCACATGGTATATAGAATTCAAAGCCGGATTCACTCACGCACTCGAACACCGACGAAATGTCTAGTGTCTCAATTTGTTTTATCGCTATTTCCACCACCAGTGCTCCATAGAAATCGCCAGTAACATTTTGCCCCTTTCAAACCTTCAACCGTAACACCCGTCTCGTTATGAATGCTCGTCAGTATAACCTCAACCCCACTTTCGGACGTACTCTGAAATATCGTGATTCGTTCCTAAGCCGAACAAAAGCTCGGTTGTGGAAATGCTCTGCTGAGCTCTCTATTTCCTATCTCTCTTTCCTCCCTAATTTTCCTTCGCCCGCGGTGTGTTTAAACATTTTAAGGGTACCTTAACCCCTTGAGGTCGCGCTATAAATAAGCGCTATGAGGAAACTGGAAAATCATATCCATCTAAAACAAATCTCTATGCCTGTCCCCGCAAGTCAAGCCATACATTTTCACCTCATTTCGCCTTATTTGGTTATATTAAAACTTCATAGAGTTCCGGTAGAATCCTTGCTGGTAATCCTAGGTAAGAAATCATTTTGATTAGGAAACATGCATACATACTATGCACACATGTCACCTATTCACTTTTGAATCCGGGGCTTACACAATCCATTCTCGATATGAGTATGAAGGAAATATGCTTATCTCCCCCACGGCCTACGAAAAGGTTTCCTTACTGAATCTATTCTCTCAGAAAGTACCTACATATACGAGTATGTATGTGATAAGTCTCGAGTCAAATCAAAACAAGCAATCGATTATATTATGAAATTCTGAACTTAAAATTCCAAGCACGATTTACGACTTTGATATCCGGCTAAGATACGAGTACGAGTATATCTTACTAGGAAAAAACGATCTTCTCAAATTATGATATTCTTCGATACCAACTTGAATCATTTGAAATATAATTTTATCCAAAGAAAGACGACACATTGAGACATTAGCACATACTCCCATGTAGCCTTGTGAATTGTGTTCTCTTATTGCAGATTCGAGTTAAGACTCAACAAGGGGTTTAGACTGACTCTTGTAATGATTTCTGGAATGGGGCAGATCTTCGAAATCGGACTATGTATTTCTGGCTTTTGGGCTAAACCGAACATTTTTCCTATGCAGGATTTAAATAGTTTGTTTCTTCTGCTCTAATTGAAAATGCGAACGAAGATAGTATTTAAAACAAACATTTTGCTATTATTTAAAGCGCACTATAGCCTGTAACATAACCTCTAATTAAAAAACTGAAGCAATAATTTAATGCATACAAATATTCATTAATTGCTTTGAATAAACGTTTCCCAATTAACATTCAAATGTTATGTATCGTCTAAATTGGACAAAGGGAAGCTGCCACTCGGTTGACCACTCTCTCTAAAACCATTTAAACCAATCAACCGATAAAAAAGCATGGACCTAGTGGCTGCACATGTAGTACTTACATAATTCATAAATAAAAAGTTCATCCCAAAGGCAATCGAACGTAATTAACCAATCAATTCTAAAAACCGTTAACTTGCTGTACTAATTCGCATGAAAATAAATTCCTACACCATCACCGATATCCTAAAAGCTACTCCGTGGTTATGTAAATTCTTCAAACCGCAACCACATACATACTCGTACTCACACCAACAGCATAATTTAAAAAAAAAAAAAAAAACTCCTGTTTAGCCCATTTCTGATCTTTGTCAAAATTTCCGGATATGCAAATATTTTGCCAAAAATTAAATCCAAAATTTTATTGTATTTCAGGGCTGAGGTAGGGCGGCACTCATTATGCGAATGACACCGATAACAACGATGTCGAAAACACAAAATATGCTTTCATTAGGCCCATCGTGTAAACGCAAATTAATTTCAATGTAATTCCGGCTACGCCTTTGGGAGAATTTTGAAAAATCTCTACTGAAATCGCGCACCAACGCGTCGTCTAAACAACAACAATAACTTCATTGGCTGGCAGTAAAAACGGAAACAAAAAAAAATTCAAAAAAAAAAACAAAAACATGACGCTTTTGTTAGTGTCCCTTATTCACCGAAACCACCCCACAGCCTTACCGTTTGCCTGTTTAAAATTCAAATTACGAAATTCTGTTTACAAATAATTTAATAACGGGGGGGAAGCGCACCAAAAACTTATTTCAAATCCATTCCGTCCGTTAGGACCCTCCGTCCCACGTCTGTCGCATGAAAAATGCGAAATGGAAATGATTTCATTTCCTTGAACAAAGAAATATCCTATTAGGCCATAGTCATGGCTATACCCATGGCCAGACGGCATAAAGTTTGGTGGACATTTGGGTGTCAGGCGTTAGGTGTTAGCATCTAGTGGCTGTTGGCCATTAGATATCCCCGCACGAATGTCTCCTGATGGCTGATTTCTGTTCCGTGTGAATGGCTTTGGCCATGAGCGCATTGATGCATGAATCCTTTGACTTAAGTTTTGAGGAGGTTTTCTTGAGGGAGGATGACCGCCATCATAATTTAAAGGTGATTCATTGGGATTCTGGGCGGGAAGGTCTGGTTTGCTTTTGTCATTCATATCGGACATTGGACCACGCCTCTGGGGAAATTGACTTTGTTCCCTCACCCTTAATGAGATAGAATTGTTCATGTCCAACATCATTTGGTGAGGGCTCATAATTATTTGTGAGAATGTCCTTTGCAAATTTGATTGGCAAAATGGTTATCATTAGGCGAAACGGACAAGAAACTCATTTAGGAAAGGAATCGTAATGATATTGGTTGAGGCGTTTGCAGGAACATTTAGAGCTTGTGGCAAGAATCTTTCAAAATGAGTTTTGAGTAGAGCTCTACGAAATGTTGTACAGGAAATGGTTGTGGGCTTATTATCACCAATCAAAAGCAACAAGGATCGTGCGGAAATTGCTTTGAAAAATTCATTAAAATCACTTTAATGGCTCCTGTCATTTTTTGGTTTGTTTAAAATAAATGTTAGAAACATTTCAAGGAGAAGAAACAGCATATTTGTAAGAAATTGTAATAAACTGTCTCACAATTGTTTGTACTATACTACTAGCCCCTTAAGTGGTTAAGTGCAACTAAAATTTCCCAAAACAACTTTTTAAAAACTTGAGTATTACGATTTCGATTGCAGAATGGAATGTTAGAGATTTTCAAAAATTTGACCGTTAAAGGGTACGAAACAAACGCAAAAATTTACGAGGAAAAGCCACAAAAGCGCCTTCCACTAGAAAATAAATCAACAAACAACCCAATCTCGAAAGAGGATTCAAAACGATTACTTACGTCAGGTGATCAAAAGCTTGTTGCTAGGATTGAGTGTACATTGAAACAAGAGTATGTGTTGGGCATTTTCATCAATACTAAAGACGCCTTTTACTAAACGACTTTCGACGGCATGTGTCACTCTGTCAGACATGTAACATAACATGGGGCAGGTGTTAAACCGTCACTGGCCTCAAGGAGCGTTGTGTTTGTAATGCTATGGGTGTTCACGTCCAGAGCTATGCAAACGACATCGCCATACTGTCTGTTGGCTTACAAATAGCGGCTGTTTGCTTTTAACTCTAAGAGGCCAAAACCAAGATCGAAGTAATCTGGCCTATTGACAGGGCAAAACGATGAGAAAATTAGGTTTGAGCATTGTTCCTTCTATTGTTTCATTCCAAGTAATGGTCTGCCTGGGCTACATAGGGGGTTCTTTCAAAACACTTTGATCTGATCTAAAACCTGCGCTTTGACATTTTGTACATACGAGTATATCACGAGTATATCAATAAGAAGAGCTTATTTCCACTGTCTTATCAATAAACACCAGAACTTCAGTTGGGGTTCTACAGTGGTTCTAATCAGTTCTGAACAGAGGTAAAAACGTTATCATATCCTCACAGATAGCTCTCACAGAAGACCGGAATTATGTAGCGTCTTCATGGAGAATGAAAAAAATTCTAATTACATTATTTGCGCACGTCTTTTAGAGCAAGATTTCATGCCATTGCAATGAAAGTGAAGCTGCATTCCAAGCTTTGACCACTTCCAAGATATATTGATATAATTTTCTAAACGCCAGCAGTAGGTTTGATTAATTTGGTCTCGTCCAGTTAACATTGGAATCCTGAGAAACGACATCCAATTAGTACCATCTGGACAACATTCAGAAGAAAATATTTCAATACGAGCAATCGAGTAATTTTAGAGGCTCTCTGAGACTAAGGTTAGGACTTCTATTCAGGATTAGATTTTTCGGTACTAAACACCTGTAAAAAAGCCGTGACCTTCCTACTGATATTTAGGAGATCTTACACATGTACTAGTACTAGTAAATGTTTCTGTGCACGATTTTTGGTTAAACAAATGAATATTTTTCAAAACTTTTTTTTTCAATTTATTGGATCCTTCAATGGCTACAGATTGTAGAACTTATTCGATCGATTGCAGTACGCACCTCATGCATTGGAAAATTTCCCACTGCTCGGACAAGGACGCGCTTCAAAGATTGAGTACTTGGATGTCGAGTAGTGCAAGCCATAGTCTCCAGAACGGTCCATAGTTTGTTTGTCTAATGGATTGAGGGCTGGCCTACCAGACGACTAATAATCCGTTGAAATTAAGTTCCGAACGTGGTTTTGAGCCATTTTTGCGTTATTAGCTGGAAGTGGAGTGGAGTGGAGTCTTGTTGAAAGGTCCATGCTTTATTTGGAAACAGTGCTCTCTAAAACGTCAGTTTGAAACACTTTCGCCGAGGTTTTAACACCTTTCTCGCAGAAATGGAGTTCGGTGACCACACTGTAGGCGACTCACCACCAAACCATCACAGATGATGGGTGGTGGGCCGTTGAACTCTCGGATCGAGTTCAGACGTGTGTCCTGATGGTAGAGCATATACTCTATCGTTTGGTGAACGATTCTTCAACGGTGAAAATTCCTTCGCCAGTAAAAAGAATTCGCGTGTGACTGTTCTTCGTGTACTGAGTCCCAAATCACGTTTTAAGGTAAGCCACATTCTGCTCGGATTTTTCGCAGTGTTCGACTATTTCACCAGTAGAGGATAGTAAATAACTTCACGGTACGATACACAATGTTTCGTGTGATTTTCTGTGGCCGCAACATCTGAAAAATGTCGTCTTTTTCGTAGCCGCATTTTTGAGCGAGCCCCACTCCATGATTGCAAACAACTGACGTCAAAAACTTTCAACGCGGGAACTATGCATAAATGTCACTTGCCAAATAGCCGTCAATTTGGAGTGGATACGTTCATTGGTTCTTGAGCATGAATGTGTTCATTTCGTGTACCAAAACATTTGCTAGTACTACAATAGATACTTCGGAGAGTGGAAATAAATAAATTGCTATAAATAAATTGCTATTTTCGTGCAAAATACAGGTGCAGTCCTGTACTCCGTTTTTTATTACAATAAAGTAATAATTGTGTCTTCAAACTGCAACGGATGGTAGTATTCTTCAATAGGACACACAGAACAAGAAATTCCTTAGACAGAAGTTGCTAAAACTTTTCTTAAATAAGTGTGTGCGCTAGCTTGACTTTTGTAGTTGCGGTCGGATATGTGGAGGATTATATCAAGCTTATCACATGTTCTTTCATGAATTAAATTTTATGAAAATGTATATGAAGGTTGGGAGGCTTATCTGGTCCATATTAGTGTGATTAATTGACAACAAAATCGATTGTTTTTATTTCACTCAATATGAGTCTATGCGACATACCGCACCTTTTTACGATCTCTAGAAGAAGTTTAAAGTCAAAGTGGTGGAGCAGACGACGGATCTCATTGCCTCCAATCTGATTAGTTCCCTTCCAAGATATGGCTATTTCTACTCATTGAATTCATTATTTTTCAATTTTTCAACAAGTTTTCAATTTTTTTCAGTGAGAAAAAAATACGCTTGTAGCTCCTGCGTCTCTTGAAAAGTAAGGGTTTTTTTTGCATATTTGCCCCATTATCTTCTGCTTTTTGTTCTATGTCCTGGGAAACTACCTTGTGGAGGGAATTGGAAGAGTCAATGCACTTTGTATGTAATGGTGAAAAATATTCGAAATAAAATGTTGAAAAAAAAAAACCGTGTGGCGCTCCCATTGTTCCGATTTAAGTTCTGTTTTAAGTTTAAGTTCTTTTTTAAGTTGGCAAATCTGTTGTTGACATTCTCTCTAAATCTTAGCGTCATAGCTTGACATTTGCAAAAGTTACGTAGCCAAGAGTACATCTATCTCTGTGTGTGTTGGCGATTTTTTACAATTTTAGAAATAGATTTAAATTTGAAACAACGAACTTGTTTTAATGGTGCGCGAACGTTGGAAATGTTCGAAAAGTGTTTCGGCAACGATTTTCTAGAGAAAACGGTGGTTTACCAGTGGCACGAGCGGTTCAAAAGTGGTCGTGAGTCAATCAAAGATGATGAACGCAGTGGCAGACCATCGACATCGAAAACCGACCAAAACATTGATGGAGTAAAAGAAATGCTGGTCAATAACCGCAAATTAACCATCAGCGAGATAGCGGAGGACTTGAACATTGCCTATGGATCCGTCCAAGACATTTTGGTTAATGATTTGGGTTTCCGTTATGTAGCAGCAAAGTTGGTGCCAAAAGAGCTCAATTTCATGCAAAAAATAGAGACCGTGTTGACGTCGCAAAAGAGATGATTTGCGAGGCTGAATCCGATCCCATATTCATCAAAAGGATCATTACTGGAGACGAGACGTGGGTTTATGAGTACGACACGCAATTCAGACATCAGGCAAGTGAATGGCGTTCACCAAATGAAAAACCACGTTGTGTTTTTTTTGTTCGTGGAAATGCTGAATGGTTTGCCTTTTTATGAAGATAAATGATGAAGATGATTTTCACATCGATTTCATTAATGCATCCCATTCTTTAAGTCGTCGTGTTCCCCGCGAAGGCGCCATGTAGCAAAAAATGAAATATTTTCCGTCCTTTCGGCTCAAACAGACTTAAACACATGAATCAGGATGACTCCGAAAGACAGCCCATTAGATCGCCGGGACCTAACGCCACGTAATTTAGATGTATGTCTAGCAAAATACACAGAAAACAAAACATATTAGCAAGAAATAAACTAGGGGAACTGGTCCAAAAACGAACCTTTTAGGCGTATGGGATACAATTCAAATATGTTACATAGCACAGGGAAAACAATTCTGAAATCACAAACACGAGAAACAATTAATTAGTTATCATTAATAGCAAATACAAACGTGCGGGAACAGAAAAGACTCAATTTAAAAAGTGGTCCTTTATCGATGTACACAAAATGACAAGGAGCCTTTGTATAAAAGGAATCTTAGGTTTGGTAAATTTTTTCAATATTTTCTTTCCCTTATATGATAGAATGCAGAAAGGATGTTTTCCATATACGAGTGTGTAAGTACACGAACAAATAAAATGTAAAATTCATTGAACTGTATTTGAGATCGGAATACTCAGGTACACAAGTTAGAAAAATTTCTTAAACTAAAAAGAACTCACATTAATAGAATATCATCACTAAACATAAAAAACAAGGAATTCCTTCGGGAGACAGAAAAAAAAACCAAGCAATAGAGCGAACAAAAAAATTAAACCATAATAACTGTTTTGAGAAAAATGAATAAAAAATATGCATAAGATAGAAATATATCTAAGCTGGTAATAATTTAATAATTTATATATAAAAAAAAACAGTTTTAATGTGGCGAATTTTATACAACTTACCATTTGGAACCGTTGGCACTTTTTTAGTTTGTACACGAGCTGTTGCATTGTTCACCTAATTTGATTTTTTTTTTTTACATTTTATGTATTGTATTATTTTTACAATAATTTATTTGATTTTTGAAGAAGAAAAATAAGAAATATATTAGTAAATTGATTAATTGATATATTTTTAATATTTAAGAATACAAAAAAAATCTATATATATAATAAAATAAAAAATTACTTTAACAATTTATTTTTAACGGACAAAACGGACTGATAATTTCTGAAGTGAATATTTTTGAAAAGTGCTTTGTTATTATTATTATTTATGAGTAACCATCATTTATAAGTAGAATCACTGATAAATTAATTGATAGAAAGCCAGCAATATGGCAGTATGGACGTAGAATCGGTATTATTTACTAACAAGATATTTTAACTACAATGGAAATATATTGTAGACTGCGTTCATATACAGTACTCCATGATAAGAAATAAAGTGTACGGGCTATGGCTTTTTTTGATATTCAAATCATAGGCCATGTTGGATAGGCCAGTTAACTGATAGATTGAAGAAACAAACCATTTGCATCCACATCCACAACCAATACCATACAGGCGGAGTCAGAAAGGCTAAATCTTCTGACTCTTTCATGAAATAAATCTTCTAGGCGCCTTGTAAAGATTTCTTAGGGTCTACATTTGAATTGAGATTTGTTCATTTTTGAGTTTCTAAAGGTGCAATACGGAGACAGATGTCCATGCCTCAGTTCAAGCAATTAGCAACAATCGCAAGTTTTATTGTCAAAAAAGGAGGAGGCATGTGCTTGGAGCGGCAGTGAATGGTACTACACTCGTATATATTTACTTTTACAACAACCTTAGCTCAGGCATTTGGGCTTGAAGTCCAACATCAACAGAGAGATTTGAAATTTAGAGCAGTTTACGGTTTCACAATTTTATTTTTATTAATTGCTTCATTTATGATTATGAAGTGAGCAAACTACACAGCAATTCTGGGTCCTCTCGTAATATGTATAATATCACCAAGGAGCAACTATATACACTTATGGGCAAAATAATAAATACAGCTTCATGAACTACAATTGTTTCTACATTTTCTGGAGCTGATTTCATTAAGTAACTGAACTGCAAACTTATTGACAACTTAGTAAGTAAGCCTACTCTAAGCCGTTGTAAAGAGAGTTCGTCTCGTTTTTTTTTTTTTTACAAAATTCTGTGCAAAGTGTTACGAGTTGTCTGGTTTTGTGTGGACAAAAAAATAAATACGCTATTACTCTTTTACACAGAAATGGACAAAAACTATTATTTTTTAACGTCTTTAAGTAAAATTGATTAAGTAATGCATACAATTTTTTTTCATACAAATATATGGATCGCAAGAAGCACTGTACCTTTGACGAAGAAGAGATTATAAAAAAAATGTAAAGCGAGGGCATGAGTTACAGGAAAATTGCTGCAAAAGTCCGCTGTTCTTTAGGAAAGGTGCAGAAAAAGGAAAAAAAAAACTGAGGAAAAAAGAGGAAGACCTAGAAAAACAACAACAAGAATGGATCGAAATATCATTTTGGAAGTCAACAAAGATCCATTCGTCTCGTCAGCGCCATTTTGCAGAAGTTGAATTCAAATGTTTCTTCAAGAACAATAAGAAGAAGGTTGGTGGAAAATAACCTGTTAGCTAAATCACCTAGGAAAGTACCACTTCTCAATGAGAGACATTTAAAACATACAATGGACTTTGCACTTCGGCACCAAAATTGGTCTGGCGAGGAAGGCCAAAAAAAATTGGAGAAATATATTTTGGGCGGACAAGTGCAAATTTAATTTATTTGGGTCAGATGGTAGGCGGTTTGTAAGGCGTTCCCCAAATTCTGCATTCAATTCACGCTACACAATAAAAATGATGAAATGTTTGGGCAGGATTTTCATTTCATTTCATGGTATGAAGTTGGTCCTATACATATGTACAATAGAGGGAACGATGAAGAAACATACAGCCAAAGCAACAAGAAACTGGATAGATGCAAAGGGATTACGAGTTCTAAAATACCCATTCCAGTCGCCGGGCCTTAATTCCATCGAAAACCTTTGGAAAATGTTTAAGGATGTTGTAGCCAAAACAAGGCTGCAAAATAGAAGAGATCTTTGGCAGGAGGTCGAAACAGCGTGGAAGTCCATTCCTTTGGCTGTGTGCCAAGAGTTGGTGAACTCCATGCCAAACAGATGCACAGAAGTGATAAAAAACAAAGGTCATGCGACCAGATATTAAACAAATAAATATTTATAATTAAAAACATTTATTCAAATCGAGAGCTTTAATAAAAATCTTCAAAACTGTTTTTATGTATTTATTTTTTTGTCCACAAAAAAATACATCCCACCGTGCTGAACACTCTATACGAATAACGGCTTAGAAAACGCGTACTAACCAAGTTTTCAATAAGTATAAGATAAGTTCAGTGGCTAAATACAGTAAATGCCACAAAAAGTGGACACAATACAAGTTCATCAAGCTGTATTTATTATTTTGTCCATAAGTGTAAGAGGGTTGTCTGAGTGGTTTCCGCCCGCAACGTAAAGATAGCGGCACTCGTCAATAAAAGCTAGTGAATGTTAGTTGTGCATCATTTGACAGTTACTTACCGAAGTTTCAGCCATTTTGGACGCGCAGTTTTTAGTTGACAGTCGTTTGAGTGAGACGATGTGAGTGTTTTTTGTGAAAATGGAAAAAATTGAGTATCGGACTACGCAATACGCCTACGCAAATCAAAAATGAGTTGGACTCTGTGTATGGGGACTCTGCACCATCATTTACCACAGTGAAATTTTGGGCAGCTGAATTTAAACGTGGCCGTAAGAGCTTGGGTGATGATGAACGTTCGGGACGTCCAAAAACTGCAACCACTGACGATAACATTGCTAAAGTTCACCAAATGGTGTTAGACGACCACCGAATTAAAGTGAGGGATATAGTAGAGGATATGAAAATGTCCAAAGAACGTGTATGTTACATATTAAATCAAGATTTAGGCTTGAGAAAGCTGTCCGCGCGTTGGGTGCCCTATTTGCTTACTTTAGGCCAAAAACGTGTTCGAATGAACATTTCCAACGCTCTGTTGGTGCAGTTTAGGCGCAATAAATCCAAGTTTTGGCGCCGATTAATTACTGTAGATGAAACTTGGATACATCATTATACGCCCGAAGCAAAAATTCAATCCAAACAGTGGACTGCAAAGGGCGAGTCGGCTCCAAAAAAAAACAAAAACTGTTTTTTCGGCGACTGTTTTTTGGGATAGTAAAGGAGTTATCTTAATCGATTATTTTCAAAAAGAAAAAACGATTACAGGAGCCAAGCTGAAGGCAGAAATTGCGGAAAAACGGCCACATTTGCAGAAAAAGAAAATCCTGTTTCACCAAGACAACGCGCCGTCTCACACCTCAGCGGTTGCCATGGCGATAATCCATGAATTACGGTTTGAACTGCTTGACCATCCGCCTTATTCACCAGATCTAGGCCCAAGCGACTTTTTTTTGTTCCCTCATCTAAAAAATGCGCTCGAAAGACAGAGATTTTCATAAAATGAGGAGGCAATCACCTTCGCGAACAATTATTTTGCAGAGAAAAACGCCAAGTACTATTTGGACGGGTTAGAGTGTGTAGAGTTACAAGAAGACTATGTAGAAAAATAAAAAAATAAAATTTGAGAAAAAATGTCTTGTATCATTGTTCGGTCGGAAACTTTTCAGACAACCCTCGTATATATATACTCGGATATACATGTGTAAGAAGATCTAAGCAAAATTGGATAGATGGCAAACGACGTCCTTTTCGAATATATAGTGGACCATTCGAGTAACCTATGTTATTTTCGTAATTGTAAAAGGAGTTTTTGTTATGAAATTATGACAACTTAATCGAGCTATTTAATCGAACTATTCGAAACAAGGCTGTTGTGACGTTTTATACATCTGTAAGGATTGTACACGGAATAGAAGCTTTCATACACGGGTAGTCTGGTTGCTTATTGATTGTGGGAACTATGAATTGATTGAGATTCTTAAGTATCGAAAACATTTTTTCATGTTATGAGGCTTTCATCTCAACCAATTAGCTCTAAATCCTCTAACACCGATTTCATAAAAGTTATATTGATCGGTTAAAGCAATGCAACAGTACTGATCACTGTAACATTCATTATATATACATGGCGGTGGCTCAAGTGGTAGTGGACTCGGAAGGGTCGGTGTTCGAATCCCAGCCTCGCCCGAAAGACATTCATTTTTTCAGTTAACGAAAATGAAGTAAGATAAGTAGTTGACTAGAAATCAACAACAAGCCAGCTTCCACTAAGAATTTAGTCTCCCCATTAAATGTTGGATGCCACCCATGGAGCAAAATAACCACTGTGCCCAAACATCTCTCTGTCCAAAAAGCTTAACACATGCTGAGGCATTGTAAGTGTATTCATACCCACTTGATTGTTAAGTTCTTTAAAACGAAAAAAAGAAAAGAAAAGTGGGAAACCAAAGGGCTGTATGCTTACTCGTACACCTTAGTTGTTAATTTCAGCCAACGAAAATAATTACAATAGAAAATCTTTGTAAATTACATTAAACCACACAACTCGCACAATAAAACATTCCAGGACATCATTTCTATATATTGTATAGTCTCAATAAGCTAAGAGATAATACTCACCGTGTAAGGTAAAAAGAAGGTCTTCCAAAGTAACCTGAGATTATAGGGTATCAAGGAATGACAAGCAAGAAATGAGGAACAGTGATCAATGATCCGGTTTATAAAAGGATGCAGGAGAACGAAAGGTAGCATTCTTGATTATCGATTTAGAATTGAGGCAACACCTAGATGTTAGTTCAGTAAGGTTGCAAGAGTGAATAAATTCATAAATCCTTAACAACATGAAACTCAAGTAAAAAATAATAAATTAGACCCGCGCAAGGTTTTTTGATACTAGCTTGGCCATATTTGTTCGACAAGGTTCAAAGGAATCGTTTAATTTATCGTCTCGAAGTTCCCTAGCACACTATTTCAGCTGGAATGACAAAACATTGACAAATTGAAAAGTCATTGTTCAAAAGAGTTACTAATAAACCATTAAAAAATAAAAGTTGCTAATAAGTGGTAGAATATGCTATTTTGTATTTCTTTCTTCCCTCTTATTCACCAACTGTTTTTTTTTTCATTCAAAATCATTTATAACCCTTAAAACCTTCGGCCGATTATCCTCATTAATTTCCAAAGTTTCTGAAACTGCTCCTGAAAATCGATATTTTTAACCACAAAAACTTCTATTCACACTTCGAAAACACCGACCGGCATCCAATAACATGTATAACAATAAAATGGAATTTCATTAGCTTTTCATAGTCCATCACATTTATTTCACATCATCATGACATTGTAGCAATTCATGTACCATACTTCCGCCCTCACACAGTTGTCAGATAATTAAATAACTTGAGAAATTTTCTATTGAATTTTCAAATATTTGATAAACTAATGGTCGGCAATATTCAATTCAGTTATAGAACATGCACATCTTTGTAAAATTTTGCTGGAAAGTATCCAACAGAACTTCATCCATGAAACGAACCAACATCAGCGGAGAGGACAGATTCGGGGGACATACTACGGATAGATGCATACGTACTGTACGTACTGGAACAAAAAGCCTGGGAACCAAAATGAATATCATCACAATGCCCATCGCCATCGCCACCGACACCTAAGCCCCCCTTTCGAAAACCGCATACTACGAGTACATACATTGTTGGTTATTAATATAATCACCCCATTGGATGTGCGACCAGAAATTGTATTTGAACCAGGAGAATTTGTAGGCTTATCCTGATGGTAGTGTTATTGTTGTGCAGTCTTAAAATTCAATATAACCCTCACATAATTGCCATTTTAACCTCCACCTGATACATGTACAGAACTATGTACATTCTCATACAATGTACAGGGTAAAAAAAGAAATCTACATGATGGTTATACATACTCGTATACTCAACCTTCTTTGAAATCTCGGTTTTAAGTACAACTCCCACTCTCGAGAACTGTTTAACCACCCGTATAGTGGTCAACCACAAAACCACATTTTTCGAGGTATGTAGCCTACGCCTCTAATCGACTGTCACTGTCGAGGTCAGGGGAAATATCCGTACGTACGAATATATAGATACGAGTACAATACAATACCCATGACTGCCTATAAATTGCTGGTACTACTTTTGTGATAAATAATAGATACGAATACCATTACAGATACAGATACCAGTGCTTCGAGTATTCGCATTTAGTTATTCCAACTCTGACACTATGAGCATTAGATAAAGCAGTTTCAAAAATTGGAATTTTCCAATTCAAAAAACATTTTATTCTCTTCTGACTGGCATCCGTATTTGGGTGTATCGTATTCTGGTTGGTATCGAATAGATTTTACGAAAATTACATAAATCTAGACATTTGTCATTCTAATGCGGTATAGAGTGTATCCGATGGAATGCACACACACAATGTCTGTATCCCTGGCCGATCATGTCCACATGTGGCACTTTTGAAGAGATACTGGTATTTAGAAAATCCCCCTTACTGTATGCTTCCGGATAATTTATTTAGCCCAGAGGCAAGATTTGTGTTTTAGTCATATTTACTGGTTTTGTGTTTTTATTGGGCGGACTATGGAACATCGAGATGTGACGTGATGAGATTTTATCGCGTAATTTCTCTACACAGGATATGGAGTGCATCTCCAGTATCGATGGATTCATAAATTTGGTAAAAATGCTTTTCTCTACTGAGCGGTGATATATGAGAATGCTTTCAGCACACTACTCGTACATTGGAAGAGATTTGACGATATAGTAATTGAAACAAATGACAATGTGACAGGTTACATGTTTTATTGGGATTTAATGGGTTTCATAGTTTGATATTTGATACGTTTGTAGAGATATACATAGATGGAGATGGCAATGGGCCAGATATTGTCGTTACCTCTGTTGTAGGAGGCTTGCTGTTAACTAATAACAACGAAACAATGCCTAGGAAAATACATATGAATGATGTTTTACAATTATCCGCCTGTCGAAATCATTCACAAGTTTATATTGAAACTAGTGAACGTCGGTTGATAAAAAATCAGTAAATATGCAGAATAATTTATGCTTGAATGGTTTATATAAAAAATTACTATGAAATCTGTTTGACCCGGCAAAAAAGGTCACAGAATACTACTCGTATATTTACATTCCACCAATCTCCAAATACTTATCCTATCGACAGTGGTATGCTCCGATGGAAATTTCGAGTCAAGATGATAATTACATCTTCGATTATCACTTAGACGACGTCTACAACCAAAGTCATTGTACATGGCTATCAGATAACACTTGAAGCCAGATCGGACTCCGCAGAAGAGAGAAACGAACTGGAAGCCTAATATCCCGTTATGTCTTCACAATGCAGCTTAGTCTGAGGCATGACACTATCTGTACTCGTACACCAACTTACTTATCTCCAGGGCCAAACAAGCAGTAATCAGATTCGACTGTAAGACTGTCTAGGAACCACTTAGTTACAGTCCTTAACCATTAAACTATGGTGAAATGATCTCAAATTGTAATGAGTCTACCCGAAGGAACAACTTCCTGAATTCGCGCCTGGCAAAACCGAAATAACAATAGCAATCAAGTCTCTGTAGAGAAACAAAACAAAACTGCTATTTCATGCAGCACCGGCTCATGAGCCTTGGAAAACTACGCAGGATTGAAAGAGAGGGATGTTCATCAAGCTTCTAAAAAAAGAAGTCTGATGGACTGTTGAAACTAGGAGAATTATACGGAGCGTTCTTCCAGCCTTAGCCAAATTACTCGTAACATAGAAAATTAATACGAGTATATATTAAATTGAATTGAGGAACGTTTAGATTTACCAGGTGTATGCATAAGTTTTTTCCGGTTTAACTAAGAGATGGAGCCAGCGAAAAGTGCGCAGCGTATTCGTTTGACATTTAACTACAAACACAAACAAGTGATCGTCCCATACGATTTGAGTGAACGTCAAATGGAAAATCGCAGTCACTTGTTAAATGGTGTTTCATCGCCACGAAAGGAAACTATTTTTGCATCGAATTGTGACGGGTGACGAAAAATGGATTTTTTTTTTTTTTTATAATGAGCGCGCGCTCAAGGGGTTTGTGTACCCTTAAGGTGATTGTTCACAGTGCGGAAATTTAGGGAGGAAGAAAAGAGAGGTACCCATGTACATTGTTTTTAAATGTTTGCAAGTTATAACGACCAGGAAATACAGAGATCGGCAGGGTATTCCATAAGCGAGTTGTACGGCTTAGGAACGAATCACGATATTTTAGAGTACGTCCGAAAATGGCCTTGAGGGTATACTGATGAGCATTTATAGCGAGACGGGTGTTACGGTTGAAAGTTTGAATGGGCGGAATGCTACTGGCGATTTCAGTGGAGCACTGGTAGTGGTGTTCGAGCGTGTCGATTGATTGACTAGTATTAGTATCGCCAATAAGTTTTATCGCACGGTTTTGAATCCTAAATTCCACTCTGTTGATAGTTCCCCATTTGGTTATGCTGTTGATATCGGAATTTAATGAGCTTAGCATACGCTGCCGTTCTCGTTCTACAGCCGAAGAGCAGGGCTGTGGGTCCGGAAACGAATATGAAAAGCAGAGAGTACTGTCATCAGCAAAGGAATATATTGGATTAGAAGTAGCAGACAAGAGATCATTAATGAAAATTAAAAAGAGTGTCGGAGACCTGGGGCACACCAGCATTTATTTTGTGAATATTAGACTTGAAACCATCCAAGAAAACTTGAATTGAACGTTCCGAAAGGTAGCTTCTAATCCATCGAAGAAGAGAGTCGTCGATCCCAAATGCACGCATTTTCGACAAAGGAGCCTGATGACAAACTCTGTCAAATGCCTTAGAAATATCAAGTGTAACTATCTTGCTTTCGCCAGATTGATGTACGCTTTGATTCCACTTTTCGGTGAAATATGCCACCAAATCACCAGTGGACCTGTTTCTACGAAAACCGTACTGCCGGTCATTGACAAGTTTTCGTGATTCGAGGTATTTCACGAGCTGACGATTTATCAGCGTTCCCATGACCTTGGAAAGAAGGGACGTAAGTGCAATGGGCCTGTAGGAGGAGAGAGAAGATGTTTCGCCTTTTTTAGGGACGGGCTGGACAAATGCTGTATTCCATCTGCTCGGGAAGAGTCCTAAAGGGTAGGATTGATGAAAAAGCTTACGCAGTTGTGATGCCAGCATGGAAGAACACCTCTTCAGAAGAAGGGGAGATATACCATCTGGACCAGCGGATTTATATATGTTGAGATCTTTAAGTACTCTTGCTACTACACGAGTGCGGAAGTAGATTCGTCCCATTGAAGATTCTTCGCACTCAAGTGTAGGCGGAGACAAAGTACAATCTGGGAGTGTTGACCTGGCCGCAAAGTGTGCAGCAAGCAAAGGCCAATCACACTCCAAAGAGCTGACAGATGCAATGTCATTGTAAATGAGCGTTGGGATGGAGGATGAGGCGGAATTTCTAATGTTTTTGACGAACGACCAACAATTTTCACTGCCTTTGGGACATTGCAGTATTTTTTGCCTCAGTTTTTGGTCGTATTGGAATTTCACACGCTGAAGAAAGGCGTTGCAGTCATTCCTGGCTCGTTTGAACTTTTTTCGGTTTTCCTCTGTCGGGTTGGTCTTGTTGGTTGGACTGAATAAACATTTCTATAACCCTGATAGCCTCTTTACAGCTCGAATCGTACCATGCCTTTTCTTTTGGTTTGATACTCTTCATCCGATGAGGAATAAAGAATCTCATTCCAAAGAGAATGGTGTCTGTAATCATATCAGCAGCGGCATCCACGTCGTTATCGAGGAAGCATAACGACCAGTTACAATTCCTAAAGAAGCTGTCAAGACCGCCCCAGTTGTCTTTCTCGTTGCCATACGGTTCTTTTAGGAATTTTTTCTCTAACTGTGTGGTCGGTGTATGAGAAATTAGCAGATATGACACAATGGTCTGACGAGCCTAGAGGGGAGAGCACATCAGTGTACTTATCAGGGTGAGAAGTTAAAAAAAAGTCCAGGGTGTTGGCGGTATGACTATCAACGTCTGATATTCGCATGGGCTCCTTTACAAGCTGTGTTAGGTTGTTTTCCACAGCAAAGACCTCTCCTTCGGGTGTTGTCTGTCCAGAATGTCGAAGCCACCCAGAATTGTGTATATTAAAATCGCCCGTAATAACGATTTCAGTATGAGGATACAGGGATACAATTCTTTGAATGGAGTCACACAGCGCATCAAACTCGTTAAGAGTTGAATTGCTGTCCAGTTTGGGGCTTCCATAAATAAACCAGTAGTGGATAATTTGCTTACAGAGATGGAATTTTAACCACATGAAGTTGAATTCCGGATTGGAACATAGATCACATTGTTGGTAGTCAAGTAGCTTCAGATCAGAATGATCTGAGAGGTGTAGGTGGGGATCTACCTGTGTTTCACTAAGTGCTAAAACAGCTGGTCTGTACTTACAGACTGCACTGCACTTTTTTTTTGTATTTTTGTTTTTGCACAGCACAAGATAATTACCGAGTGCACTGGTTGACTTGTGTACTCGACGGTGTTCGGCTCGGTACTCCATTATTTCTCTGCACCCCGCCGTACTCCAAAGACTTAGCGCCATCTTACTACCAACTCTTCGCATCAATGGGGCGGAGTACGTGCTCGCTGAGCAGCACTTCAACGATTTCGAGGAAGTTGGAACATGGCTCGACGAATGGTTTGCCGCGAAAGACAAGCAGTTTTTCTGCCATGCTATTCATAAATTACCTGAAAGATGGGCGAAATGTGTAGAAGTTGATGGCCAATATTTTGCATAAAAAAAATTAATTTCCCTAGAAACTTACGTATTTTTTTTTACCAAAAAAATCGGAAAAAAAACTTATGCATCACCGGGTATTTCTATGATGATAATACAGGATTTCACATTGGATCCCCTGCATCCACCACATGAACACCATACGTTAAAAACACGCTTCTTCGGTTTATCGACTTTGTGAAGTCTTTCGACAGGCTGAATCGAGATCATATCCGGCCAGCTTTGCCCAGGATAAAAGGTCGTAATTAGTATCAAGATTCTATACGAGGGTCCTAAACGCGGACTAGGTATCGGAATATTTTAAAGTGGACTACGCAACATTGCACACAATCTTCATCGTCTGATAGGGCGGCTTCGGGAGTTATTATATGGAAGGATCACAGTCAGAAATGATTGAAGTGGTCTTCCCAGCCGGAAGAGCCAGGTAATGCCAATTTTATGCCGAAGTACATAAAGACCATTCTTAAAGGGGGAAGGTCCCCTTTCTACTTATTCTACAGCATCTCAAGAATATCTGATTAAAATTTTAAAGCAAAATCTTTATTCGTTTAGAAATGCCAGCGTATTTGCACGCGTAGGTGCACGCTCGATTTTAGAGCAGGCGGTTCCGACCGCATGAACAGGGGACGCTTCGCCAGCTCATTTTCTTAATAGATGTATCTTTGACTTCAAAAGTAACCCGTACACTTCCTTCGTAAAGAAGGAGGAGCACCTCAAGCTAAGTTTTACGAAGAATCAGAAGGAATTTTGTCGTTTTTTTGCTCCGAAAACTTTAAATCGCTTTTTCTCGAGCATTTTTTACAACGGCATGCAAGATAACTCAAAAAATAATTGTCCGATCGCTCTAAAATTTTGAGGAGATCTTCTTGACACTTATAGCTATACTCTAAATACTTATAGCTATACAATTTTCAAAAACGCTCGACTTTGACGTGGTGCAGCGCTGCCATCTTGGAAAAAAAATAATAATTTTTTTTATAGTTAACAGATGTCTCTGTTTCTGACTGTAAAAACCTTAAAAATGTACCTTCTTTCGGGACCTTTCCCCCTTTCCTTTTAATGTCGTGCCAGATTTTTTATTGAACAAACAAAAAATGAATCCGGAAAGACTTCTGTTCTTTTCACCGATTACAGCGCAATAAGTAGGTACCAACGTGACAGCCCTCCAGGTAAAATTGAATAATATCAGGCTGTCTTGCATAACTTGTATAACTACTTGAACTCCTTGGTAAGAGAGCAACAATAATATTTTATTGATGATTCAAAACAATTATAAAATGCATATATGTACATGTATGTACTCGTATACGATAAGAGAGCAGTAATTAAGTTTTGCCCAAACTAGTTTGCAACTTTAACTCCAGTTAGTGGCAATGTTTGCTTGCAACTTTACCCTCTTCCCAAAAATAAAGGCATGCATGGCTGAACAGAGAGACTCAACTTGTATGGTTCAACAAAAACTCATTGCATCACAGTTTTCTTTCACATCCAAATTGTAACATTCAAAGGAAACCCCAATTTCGGAGATCTGCTTTCCTGACCTTAGCACAGAAATGGGCAACAACAAAAAGACAACAATGCTGCCAAACTCGAAAACAAGTTTTCCAGTTTTCCGACATGTGCTAAAAGCCATATCCTACCCAAACACATGCACATACAAGCATATGATAAATGTAACACCACCTCGTACGGAAACACTAAAACAAGTGAACTCACATAGCGTAAAATGTTGCCTTTCTGTCTGAATCCGGAAACATGTTGTACGTCTTTTTTTGACTTTACGAGTATTTTCTTCTCAGTCTCGAATTCGCAGTATGTCTTCTCCGTAAATGTATTCCATTTCTCATTTCAATGTACGAAAAATCCTTGTTTTCCCTTCAAATTCGCACATCCTTCTCTGCGCTGTACTTTAAAAAGCACAGGAGAGGCTTATAATATATCCTACAAAGTTGAAACTAATTAAAAATAAAACATTCATTTCAAGTTGTTAGAGAATAGAACTCTGGAGAGAACGACGCCCATTTTCGAAACAGGGAACTTTTACTTTGGGATTAGTACCAGGAAAACACAGAAGTAAATACCGATCCCCTAGCACCTCCACACCATCTCTAGAAAATCTTTGAAACATTAACATTGTTTTACAAAACTGTTATCTCACTTAAATGAGAAACGGATTATCGTGTCATCGAAGGTGGCGCATTTATTGGATAGATAATACGTACTATCCACCCTTTTTTGAGGTAATACTATATGTAGTGTACGAGTAAGTGCGGGAATGAAGTAAATCTCATTACGATGCGAAGATGGCATTAGCAGTCATTTCAATGCCACGACGACATTCTAAATACACAGTGGAACTTTTCAAATTAAGTTCGCAAAAACAAAAGACATAGAAATCACATCATTTACCGAAGGGATAATACTCGTACCATGTCGCATTGTTAGATGGCGCGTCAAATTTCCTTTTCAGTTAAACCAAATACACTCGGGATGAGAGAGTGTATTAAGCAAATCCCTCTGTTAAAACCATGGAAAAGAATTTGTTGATGAAAACGAACGCGAGTGCGCGGATAAAGACTATGGTAAATGCGCTAAACCAATTTACCTTTGAGGGGCTTAATTAGAGGCGAGCACGATATAGAAGAGAAGTTGAAAATGGCTTAATCCAGTGAAATTTGAAAACGAGTGTAACAGGAGATAATTTTTTATTGCACACCAGTTCATGGGATCAATTAAAAGTAGCCAGCAAACCGGGCAGAGTTTTCATCAATCGAAAAAGTGGTTTAGATGAAATTGCTACAAATCAAATCACCTTCTGAATTATATTGAGCGGACTATTCAATTCGTTATTTAACTAGAGTAGATACGAGTAGATCAAAGGAATTTTAGGCGCTTTGTGGATTTTTTCAAAAAATTTTATCTTTTATTTTTTCTTTTTAAATTCTGCCAGCGTTGGTATGTTGTTGTTATCTATTGTCTTTAACTGCAAAGCTGCAGATATCTGGGTTTTTTGCGAAAAATATTTTCACTTTCTAAAACACACAACAGAGAGAAAACGTGCGTTTAATTGATTGAAATCGAGTCGAGATAAATCATTTCTTAATTTATTTATTTAGCCTGAATCAAAGTGCTCTTTGTTCAATTAAACAAGAAGGATAACATACTCGTACAAATAAATTTAATTGGGCTCAGTGGAATTTATTGCTTTTGGATTAAAGTGATTAAAGACAGCCATTTCAATGCAATTAACAAATGACTGTTTTTGTTGATTGGAAAATCCTGTTGTTTGAAAAAAAAAAAATGGTCATGAATCTGTTTTCAATTTAAAATGGATGCTGAAGTATGAATTGGACGTTTACACATTTTATGCAGTAAACGATGAAATGTATCAGTTTGAGCATTAAACATTTTATAATCATTTTACTCAAATCCTTCGCACTAATTTAGTAAATACTTTTTTTTATCTAAATATTCTCGTACATCCTGGATATTAATTAATCAATGATGTGCCTTTGCCTTTTCCGTTGCGCGTAGGTACGAAGTCTTAAGCAAAAAACTTTCAGTGATTGTATGAAAGCCTTCTGGAAATCCGTAGAGGAAAAAGATGTAAATATGGCACTAAAATTGTTAACGTGTAGTACAGTCAAATGCATAAGAAACAGTGACAGCAATGCCAAGCCGCCGTCATAAACGCTGTAATTGATATTACGGTTTTCAGCCGTTCAGCCTCACTAAACATTTTGTTTAATTTATAGCGCGCACTCAAGGGATTTCCTTAAAATGTTTGTACACATCGCAGGCGAAGGAAATTTTGGGAGGAAGAAAAGAGAGATACCGATGTACATTGGTCTTAAATGTATGGAAGTTATAACGCCCAGGAAATATAATAGAAAGTTCGGCAGGCCATTCCATAAGCGAGTTGTACAGCTTAGGAATGAATCACGATATTTTAGAGTACGTCCGAAAGTGGGCTTGAGCGTATACTGATGAGCATACATAGCGAGACGAGTATTACGGTTGAAGGTTTGAAATGGTGGAATACTACTGGCGATTTCAATGGAGCACTGATGGTAGAAATCGCGATAAAACAAAGTGAGACAGGAGACATTACGTTGGTGTTTGGCAGATGCAGAGATGTTTAAGGAGCACCTAACCAGATGTGGGCATATTACTCAAATTTTGGACTTATGAATGCCTTATACGAGTATATTGAGGCCCGATCAGAGAGGGTGAAATATTTCTTACATCACTCGAGGAAACCTAGACATTTCGCATCATTTCTGACGACATCGAATATGTGGTCATTCCAACGCAAGTAGTCACTAACACACATACCGAGAATGGCAAGATTTTCATCTTCGACAATGGTAAGTGCCATTCATGGATAATGACTGGGTGTTCAGATTTCGCTTTAATCCTTTTAATGCCCGATGTTGCGTATAGGCAACATTAGATGTTTGAACTTTTACGAGTAAGTCTCGTAATTTAAATTTTTTGTCTAAGGTTTTTTTTTTCTCAGAATAGCTCGATATGTTGTGCAAGCTTGTAGGCGAATATTTTATTATAAGTATTGCTAGTGATCACTTTGTAGCTGATCTGCGTTGAGTGCACACGTAAAATTTTTTTTATGCAAAAAGTGGGTGTACAACTAATTTAAAGAAATATATAAAGAAATTTACGTGTACAAATCAAAGTATATAAACTAATTAAATACATGTAATAAAATTACGAAAAAAACGTTTAGTTTGCGGTCAGTAATTTGTCAAACACAATGTGTCTACAGGATGACTGACTCGAACTGCAACTTTTTAAAATGCTATAACTTTTTTATTTTTTGATAAATTTTATTGTGCCAAAGCAAAAAATGTTGGAAAATACATCAATTTTCAAGTTATATCAGTAGTTTTCAATACGATCACCTTTGGCGCGAATAATGGCCTTGAGACAGAGAAATCCAACGGATTTGTATCCGGAGAATTTGCAATCCATTGTGTCGAAGAAATGAAGTGTGGAACATTGTTTTTTAACCAATCTTGGTTGACGCGCGCTTTGTGAGACGGTGCCGAGCCTTGTTGAAATGTCCACGGTCTCCGACCGAAATGATTGCTTGCCCAAGGTTTCAATACAGTTTCACGGTATACGATCGCATTAATTTTGACGCCACGGTCCAAAAATACGAGCGGAGAGCGACCATCGGCGGTTATGGCGGCCCAAACCATCACCATCGGTGCTGCCTGCTTTCTGGTGGCCGTCCGAAAGTGTAAACCTTTTCGAAGGACCTCCCTGGCAAGTAAACGTGGCCATTTTGTTTGTTGACATATTGCTCGATAACAAATGGCGACTCATCGGAAAAAAACAAATTTGGCAACTCACCACTTTTGTGCAAGCGTAGCAACTCCTTCACTCTTTCGACTCTAACTTTTTTTTGTTGCGGTGTAAGATCGTGTGCTTTTTGGAACTTCAATGGCTTGAGCCCAAGTTCATTTTTCAGTATGTGTTGCATCCGTTCCATCCGTTATGTGGACTCACGAGCCATTTTTCTTCCACTTCGACGCGGATTTCACTCAATTCGAGCCTTCACTTTCCGAACCATTTCTGCCGATGTTGCTGTTTTTTTTACGAGCACCTCCACGGCGTTTTGCAACGCTGCCAGTATCACGGTAACGAGCTATAGTTCGAAACACAAATGATTTATTCACGTTGAGGTGCTGGAGGGCTCTAACGATAGCTACTTGTGGTTTTCCAGCCAAATATAAAGCAATCACAGTATCGCGTTTGAATTGTAAATAATAAAATTATCTGTCATGTGTCAAAATTTGAGCTCACTGTCATGAACGGTTTGGAAATTATAGGAGTCTGAAGTTGGTTGCAGTTCGAGTCAGTCAGGGTGTATATTATAAATCATATAATGCTCTTTTATGCGTTAGGGATGCGTCTGCAAGGTTTGACCCAGCAAGAAATTCACAAAAATTGCGAATTCGATTGGGATGATTCTGCTGATGAGGACAATGGAGAAGAAAAGGAAAAAATTACCACGAATCTGGAAAATATTATTGAAGAAACCCTACAAAGCGTAATTGAAAGAGGTGAAGGTATTGAGGTTGCATTGATTGAGAGGATTGTTGGCGAAGACAATGAAGCTGAAAATGAAATACAAGAGGTTTTTGAAAATATCAGTTTCTAAAATGTGAGATAGAGGAGTTCATAGATAGGGGAAAGCGATACGACATAGAAAAGCTAAATTAGTTTCGGCCAAGTCAGACAACCAATAGAATATTTTACTCAGTTTTTTGATGATGAGATAATAAAAAAGATCTGCGAAGAAACTAATTTATACGCATTACAAACCAGTGGCACAGAATTAAAATATGAAACCACCGAAATAAGAAGGTCTATTACTATACCTTGGCGTAATAAATATTCCAAATATGTAAATAGCATGGGCCTAAACTCATCAATAGTCAATAGCTGGCTGTTGTACCACAGAGACCTGAAAAACTCAAGCCGAGACAACAAGTATATGTCACTACTAAACTTTCAGTTGGATATTGCTAACAAGATATTCAACGCAAAAACAAATAACAGCTCCAACACGCAAAAGAGGTCGCCCGTCGTCACTTCTCTCAACAATGCAGTCAGATCTACCATCGCACCTTCATCACAATCTTCGTCAAGTTCTTACAAAAGATATCATTATGTTGCAGAACCTGCAAAAACCATACGATTTGACCAAATCGGTCACTGGATTGAATGGGGATCGAAAGGCAGATACAGGATATGTCACACTGGACATCCCCGCTCAAAGTGCTCTAAATGCAAAAACAGAAATTAAAATATGTGTGTATTTTAAAATTGTCCACTATTGCCCGATGTTGCCTATAGTCCAAACCAGGATACATAGGACTTTGAAATTGATATCTGTTCATACTAAGGTCCAGACTAACAACCCTATATCCTTAAAACAATTTTAGTCACGCCCCAATTAATTCGGACATTAAAGGGTTAATGACAGCAGACAGTATTGAGTTTTGGAAACATTAGATTCCATTGTGATGCTGTTCATATGGGGATTTAATGAGCTTAGCATACGTTGCCGTCTTCGTTCTACAGCCTAAGAGCAGGAACGTGAATCCGGAAACGAATATGAAAAGCAGAGAGAAGTGACAGCCAAGAGATCGTTTATGAAAATTAAAAAGAGTGTCGGAGACATAACGGAGCCCTGGGGTACACTAGCATTTATTTCGTGAATATCAGACTTGAAACCATCCAAGACAACTCGAATTGAACGTTCCGAAAGGTAATTTTTAGTCCATTGAAGAAGAGAATCATCGATCCCAAAAGCCGGGTACAAACTCTGTCAAATGCCTTAGAAATTTCAAGTGCAACTGTTTTTCTTTCGCCAGATTGTTGTACGCAGTGGTTTCTCTTTTCGGTGACACATGCCATCAAATTACCAGTGGACTTTTTGCTACGAAAACCATATTGCCGGTCATTGGGAAGCATTCGTGTTTGGAGTAAAAATAGCGATATAAGTCGCCTACAAACAAGCGTAGATCGCACAGTTTACGAATAATAGAGGAGGGAAGAACATCAGCTCCTCCAGAGAATGAAAACAGAGCATTAGAGGCGATCAATCCAGAAAACAAAGAGGTTCTACTCCAGGAATATTCGGAAATTTAACAACAGTTAAAAACAACATGTAAGGGTGTGATACAAATAGAGACCTACAAAGATGAGCAGGGAAATTTAGTCCATGCTGAGGGAATTGAAAAAACATTTTTCCGTACAGTTGCAATGAGGAGTCTGAGCGAGTCATTCAACTTGGGCCATTTAGTCCACCCGACTAAACTGAAGTAAACATAGAAATATTTAAGCATAAGTATAGGAAGGCTGTTCATCCGGACGGGTTACTCGTCGAGCTATTTAAGGCAGCAGCACATTCTTATTTTTATCCGATTTGAAGGGCGTATGATATAGTGTTATAGTGTTATTTCTTTGGCCTTTCAAATTGGTCATATTGTACAGAATCACGATGAGGAATACCAGCTATCCCAAAAAGGGATAAAATTAGGACCGGTCAATTAGTCTATTTCCGAACATTGGAAAAGTATTTGAAAAGGTAGTCAGCAGAGCGCTGTTGAAATGGGTGGGGGATAACAATATAATCCCGGACAATCAGTTTGGTTTTAGGGCGAGGCACGACACAATTCATGCGACGTCAAAACTGATCTCCGACATACAATGGAACAGAGACAAGAACCAATGTACGGGTGCTTGTCTGGTTGACTTGGAGAAGGCCTTTGACACCGCATGGTTAGAGGGGTTTTTCTACAAGCTAACCAGAATGGGCATGCAGAAACCTTTATGATGTACGATATGTTTATGGGAAAGAAGTTCGTTGTCAAATGTGGCAACGTAACTTCGAGTAAAATTTTTAATATTAAAAATGGCTTACCACAGGGGTCGGTTATTTCTCCGATTCTGTTCAATATTTACACGAGTGATCTAATAGGTACCCTCAATCACGCTATAGCGTATGCAGGACCAAAAATCGAAGTCATTTTGCAACGTGACTTCGACTGGTATGTCGCCAGTGCTCCGGAGTTGTTACGTTTTAACCCTGCAATTGGTGGCTTAAAGAAGGGGAGAGAGGCGATACGCTCTCCTAGGTCGGTGCGCTACTTGGGTAGCTCTTCTTAGGTATAAGTAGATTAAGGTTAGCTAGGGGGTTTTCGTGGAGAACCTCGTTATCATGTAGGGGTCCCTCCGAAAGTTGACCAACGCTAGATGGTCTCGGCCAGGTTCCGGGGGTGCATGTGCACCATGATAGCGACTTAGAGAATCATATATGTAAATATGTTGGTTATATAAGCTAAGTCCTAGGATAGATTTAAGGTCGAAAGATATTAGTTGTAGTAATATCGTTAAGTTTAGAGCGCTCGGTAAGAGCCAGTAAGCCAGGACATCATCAAAAAAGTACTTAGACAACATAATGCCCTGTTATGTGACTTCTTTAACATAATGCTTTTGTGCAATTTGAAACCCATCACGATAGGTACAACTTTCCAAAGGTCGGTGAAACGTTGATAAAATCGACCTCATTGAAGGGATGCAAGGAAAACTCTAAGTATATACTGAACGTCATAGTTTCATTTGCTAATAGCTGCCTCTTTGGCCAGTTCAGTAATAAGAGCCGGTCAAGAAACACCAACGAGATTCTATATAAAACGTTCATCATTCGAGTTCTACTCTATGGTTCAAAAGCATGAACGTTTATGAGAGTGGATAAAGATACCCTCGATCGTTTTGAATGTAAGACTTTCCGAGTGATTTTTGTTCCGTATACCTCATGCCACTTAGAAAGTAATAAAGTCAAAGTACTCCCCACAGAAGATTAATAATAAAAATCATCTATTTATTTTATATTTTCTAGGATTCCTTTTTTTGTTTTTTGATTTTTTTCTTAGCAAATAAGCAAGTTCCTTAAATTCATGGTATACTCGTACGTCGAGTGGCAAACAAATTATTTGCTCATAAATCTTTTGAAAAAAAAACTTCTGCGTGAACAACAACTGCTGGTTCAATATTTTTTTAGGATCCTTCTTTTATGTTATAACAACACAAGAAAACTTATCTCCCTTAGAGAGCAAATATAGCCCCGAAAGGACAACTTTTCGCGGTTGGGTTTGTCAATGTTTGACATTGGAATGGGATAGCTGTTTTAATATTAAATAAAGTCAAAGTCGAATCATGCCAGGCATACATATAATATAAATAAATGAAACACAAGTATGATATACGTATATATCCTATCTAAAAAGTTGACGAAGTATTGTATGTTACGAGTATATAAATACAACAGTAAGGGAGTCCCAAGACTCTTTAAAATAGCTTTTGCAAATCAACAGTCATCAAAAATCCTATATATTCGTAAACCTGCAAATAATTCACTTCTATTTCGAATGTAAACCATAGAAAATAAATCAGGTCTCATCCCGGCAGAAACGTCAAAACAGATGCGTCCAGTGACAGGGTGTTTGATATACGACTTTGTGGAATACCGAACGGACTGTTATGATTGATTATTCTTTGGAGGGTGCTTAATAAAATAGGCCAATAATGTTTACAAGGAACACAACACCACCAGATGGTTCGAACATTTCGTGAGAAATATCCAAATTTGTCGCAAAAGAGGTTTATTGGAACGATGCAAAACCACACAGAGACGGACAGAGTTCTTTTTTTTTGAGTTCAAGGCAAAAACACAAAATAAAATGGTTATTATGTAGTATTGACGAAATGAAATTTAGTTGGTTGTATACTAGGGAGTAGTATAGGGAAATTTGCGATTCAGTATTATTTCTCGATTACGAGCCTTTTTTATTGAACCTCAACTTCTGCTAAATGTCCTCGCGGATGAGTTTAATTTGCCTACTTGCCATCGTTGGTTTTAAACTTTTAACAGTTTTATTGTTATTACTATTTTCTCTATTGTTAAGTAAATAAATTAACAATATTGTTGAATAGCAGTAGCTACCAGGTCTTTCGACAACATATCAACAGTTTTTAGAATTCCATTATGGAAGTGATAGCTCTATTACGGTCTTAAACAGTTTCCTCTCTGATTTTAAGGAGAGTTCTGGCATGCCAAAAAGCATGCTTAACTTAAAAGTTTTTCCCTATAACTCCACAAAGTAACTACTAAACATAATATATCGGGTGGTCCAACCATAATGCACGATGTTAATTGTGAGTCACACCTTAACGTTAAGTTTTTTGCCCAACTTAATTTGACATTTCTTTGTTTCAGTATTTGACAAATTCAACCATTGAGAGGTACACAATTGTTGAAGCCTTTTACGAAAATGGGCGTTCAAATCAAAATGCATTTCGGGGTTTTTTTTTTTTGGTCAGCATAATCGACCAAATGTGTCCACAATCGGGAGAATTGTACGCAAATTTCAGGAAACCGGGTCTGTAGGAAATGTGAAAACACCTGTGCATGCTCGCCCAGTTCGTTCTGCGGAAAACATTGCTGTTGTTCGCGATAGTGTGGCAGAAGAGCCGTCAACCTCGACTCGTCGTCGTGCCCAACAATTGAACATCTCACAAACATCACTGATGCGAATTTTGAATAAAGATTGGAATTTACACGCTTACAAGGTTCAATTGACTCAAGAGCTGAAGCCTGCTGACCATTTCAAGCGTCGTCAATACGCCGAATGGTTGGTTGAACAGACAGAAGTGAATGGTGACTTTACAAAGAAAATCATCTTCAGCGACGAGGCACACTTTCACCTCAGTGGATTCGTTGAATTGCCACATTTGGGCAAATGAGAATCCACGAGTGATTGTTGAAAAGCCGATGCATCCACAAAGAGTGACTGTTTGGTGCGGTTTATGGGCTGGCGGCGTCATCGGGTCGTACTTCTTCGAAAATGACGTTAGCCAAGCAGTTACTGTGAATGGTGTTCGCTATCGCAAGATGATTGTGGCCAGAAATTGAGGATATGGACCTGGACGATATGTGCTTCCAACAGGATGGTGCCATTTGCCACACAGTTAACGAAACAATGGCTCTTTTGCGCGAGAAATTCAATGACCGTGTTATCTCACGTCGTGACGATGATAATTGGCCGCCACGATCATGTGATTTGACACCGTTGGACTTCTTTCTTTGGAAATATTTAAAAGAAAAAGTGTACGACAATAAGCCAAGAACAATTCAAGAACTAAAGGATGAGATAATTCGGCACATTAAGGACATTGAACCTCAATTATGTCTCAGAGTCATTGACAATATGGACCATCGGATAGACGTATGCCACCGAAGTCCTCACAACGGCTTCGTGGCCGATATTTTCTTTCACACATAATTTTCATAGATTCTTCTATCATAATAGAATATTTACAATTAACATAGTGCGTTAATTATGGACCACCCTCTTCTGCTACCACGACAGGACGAGTTCCATTTTACTGGTTTCACATAGTCCAAAAAGTTGATTTCTTCTCCCTGACAGAGGAGGGAGCATCGAGCTGCCTTAAAAAGAGCTGATGTAATAGACCTTTGCCATTGAGGTAACTATTCGTATTACAGCAGCTGAGTCAAGATCGTCTGATTTTAGAAGCTGAAAGATTCTTCGGTCTGATAGTAATTAATTGCGTGCATCTGTATTAATTTCTTAAAAAACATCAAGCGTAGAAGTCCAGAAGGGAATATTTTTTACATCATGATAAGCAATTGTAAAGTTTGTAGCACGGATTACATTTTTAATTATTTTATGTAGAGGGAGTGGTAAATGAAATTTTTTTGCCAACTCTTTTTTTGGCCAATTCGTGAACCCAAATTGAACGTAACAACTGCGCTACGAAACCATGGCCCATCTTTAATAAAAATTGATCTCTTTCGGAACAATCAATGAAACTTGGATTTGGAAAATGCACCATTAAATGCACGTATCTAGATATGTGGGGCTGTCATTGCTCTACATACTCGCATTGTACGTACACGAATATCATTTTGACCAGGGGAAACCAAACCCTGATTGGAATTTCCATTTTTTAATCAATTTCAACTTCCACAATTCATTTGTTGCTGATCATTGATAACTAATCGACAAATTTCAAAACACAATTTTTCAAATTGAAATTATGCCACGAATTGAAGTGGAATAAAATTAACTTTTTAAAAGTTGTTTCTTTTCATCTATAGCTCATATAAGTCTCCCCATCCCTCATCTAACTAACATTTAACTGGAAATTAAATTGACCTCTATTCAGATCAACAGAGTTTACATACACACCTACGTTTGGAGCACATCTGTGTTAGGAAACTACCAGATACCTCGATACAATGATACAAAAAAAAGTAGAAGGAAATCAGTGTCTCTCTATTGTGTTTAATTGATTTCTGTTTTCAACTTCCCCTACACTCAATCAATATTCCCAACCATGAGTCCTTTTTCCTGTCTGTTAACTTTCACCTTAATAAGTCATGGAAATGTAGGACATGACATAAGGGTCCTATGTTTAAGACAATAATAGTAAAAAAAATCCATTAGTGCTAACCATAGTTTCGCTGTTAATTGACTTGTGAGTTCTTCAGGTGATCTTTATTGTTTGGAATTTCCCATTGTGTACTCAATTCGTACTCTGGCATTCATGAAGGACTCCTCTCCATTAGCAAGTTCGTATTACAAAGAAAATGTCCTGACACTTATGCGTTGGGAATACACTACTTCTAATGTCAGAAACTGTCACAGCTTAACCCAATTGAAGTAAACTAATGAGTATCTGCACTTAAAAAGAAAAATCTCCTCACATAAAAGGGAGGAAGAAGTTAAAAAGGGTTTCAGTTTAGGACCAACACACGCAAACGTCGAGTATAATTATAACTTAGAGGGTAGAATTACAAAGGAAATTCTTTAACGGACAGATTGGAACACTTAAGATAGCGCGACGATATAATTAAATTTATTACCAAGGATTTGCACGACTAATTTCTTGAGCTTCTACTTAAACAATACGAAAAGGAAGAATTCGAAAAAGGGTTTCAAAAGACAAAGCTTAACTGATTCGATGATGTGGGTTTGGTGTGTCATTAAAAGGGTATACGAAATTTGAAAACAGATAATGAGAGATCTGTGCGGATTCAAATGAAAACCTTTCCAGGGCGAGCTTTCCTATGAATTATTTGCAAATTTTATGCATGAGAACCTTTTGAATTAATTAGTGTTTATAAAATTTTAAATTCAAGGAAAAGGATTATGATGATGTTGAAGTTTTCTGGAGTATTGTGAAATTTTAATAAAAAATGAGACTTTGGAAAGATGCTTTTCACATGACAATTACGAGTATGGTCATTAGCGCTAAAGTATTAGGATTTGGCAAAGTATTGATTTGACTGTAGATTTCTTGGCTTCAAGTTATACGTTATAAGCTATGAAACAAGTTGGATTACCAAAAGTAACTCAACAGAATGTTTTGTCTACAAAACAGATAAATCAATAGATTCATTATCACCTCCTTTGCTTATAATATTCCAGAAAATCTCATAATTCAGGGACAAATTTCCTTGAGACCAGCAAGTTTTGAACAAATTTTCAAATCACTAATAGATGGTGTCAGCAAAAATGAAAACGTGCGTTTGAACGCCTGAGCGTATTATGAACATAGCCAGCCAGGAATATAGTGCTCTGTATGAAGTTTAATAGTAGACGACCCAGTACTTAGCCCTGTGGTAGCTCATGTTTTACCAGATGTGTGTTAAATTTGTCCATCTATTAGACTTCAATGTCCGGATGATTTATAAAGTTAAGCGTTCCTGGAATACGCCTTAAGTATCAATGGTGGAGGTCTACATACGCATAGGTACGAGGTGTGTTCAGAAAATAATGGCAATTTTTAAATTTCGCGGGTTTGGAGAGTCCGATTGTCAAAATTTTTTTTAATTATGTTGATATACTTGCCCCTGAAGTATGATAAAATTTTCAGCTGCATTCATTGTTTACTTTGTCTGTGGCAGCCCCTAAGGTTAGACGTGTTTTTATGAGCTCGGTTATTTTCGTTTGTTAAAAAAAATGGATCAAAGGATTTGTATCAAATTTTGCGTAAAAAAATAAATAAAGTCGAACAAAGTGTGTGAAATGTTGACAAAGGCCTATGGAGAGTATGCTATGAGTAAAACAAGAGTTTACGAGTGGTATAAGCTTTTCCAAGACGTTGAAGGTGATGAACGCCCCAGCACATCAACAACTGATTAAAATGTGGAAAAAGTGTAAGAAATGGTTATGAACGATCGCTGAATCACAATCAGAGAAGTCGCTAATGATGTTGGCATATCGATTGGCTCGATATTATAAAATTGTTGAACTTTGAACAAAAACAGCGGCGAATGGAAGTTGCTCAGGAGTCACTAAATGAAGTCAACGACGACGCAGAATTACAAAAACAGGCGACGAGACATGGGTCACAGTTTAGGCATTCTGGCTCGCCAAGATCGAAAAAAAGCGCATCACTTTAAGAGCTGAAGGCTATCCCAAAGATCGTGTTTGAGAAGTGTTGCGAGAATTGAAAACAGAGCATAAACAAGTGCATAATATCTAATGGGGACTATTTTGAAGGCGACAACATTAATGTTGATGAATAAATAAATATTTTTTTCAGAAAACTAAAATTCCCAACAAGTACACCTCGTACTTGGCATCAGGACCTTTAATAATTTTTTTAAATCAATAATTTCATTGAACTTGAAGACTTTGCAGTCAGAATAACCCAGCCTAGATGTTATGACATTCTCTGAACATACAAAAGATAATACTGAGTCGACTATAGTTAGAATCTTGAACAATACTAACGTCCTTTTATTTTAAGTGCATCGTTAACTCGGATAGCGCTAAGTGTGTTATGTATTAAGAAAGCTTCTTCCTGGATTTTTGAACGTTAGGAAGAATAATGAATAATGTTTCTTTTGAGCTTTTGGCATCTGAGATCTATTTGTGTGAGTTATAGTTTAGTTGGTGTAGAAAATAACATTAGTTAGTGAAATCAACAATCTGCTTCTGCCTTTTACTGCAGCATTGCCTTTGTAGCACTTTTTGGACTTCGATATAAGTCGTGTTAGAAAACTCAAAAACGGTTCCAAGAACATTGAAAAAAAATTGGACATGCATCACTTATCGAAGAGTTGCCGCGTAGTAACATATCATTTGTTGTCCGGCAGGCGAAGGAAATATCAAAATGGGCCGTTGTATAGATAAAAATCAGAAATCTAGTATTCAAATAGCACACATTTGAATCAATAAGAATGACGGGCGATCTGATGCCAAACCAATGGAGGGATAGCTTTCTTTCTGTATAAAGGCAAAGGCGACACTATGAAAAACTTTAACACTAACTGTATATTCATACTCCATGCAGTCAATGACGCTTCGTGAGAGGCAGTTATACATATGTAAGTTTTAGATATGTAAATAAGACGCGATTCATATTTTACGAAAAACGTATGAGGAAACATCATTGGCAAGCGACAGATCTACTCATGGTTTTCTTCCATTTTGAGAAAGCATTCGACAGAGTTTCAAAAAATACAAGAGTCTTATATAAAAGTATAAAAGTGTTATGCGATATGAATGACGAAGTAATGTTCACATTACTGAGGGAATAACCGAAGAACTTAAGATTAAAGTAGGAGTGTAGGTAGCGTTCAAAGTTCTGTTCTTTTTGATGCCGTTTAAGATTTTTGTACTCAAGGAATGCATTGACGAATCCGGGACCGACCAATCACCCTTTATTTGCCGATGAACACCGATATCATAAGTGGCGAAGTCAATACGAATGAGTCGTACAAAGACTTAAAGAAAGCCGAGCAAACTTTTGCGACAAAAAAATTCCACTTAAATTTGTGCTTTACACGGAAACCATGCGTCCTGCATTAATATACCCATCGCAGAATTGAGCTTTAGAAGAAATGTCAAAAGGCAACCTAATAGGTACGCGTAATTACCGAAGAACCGATAGTTGAAAAACTCAAAGCTGAGTGAATCAACTAATATTTCCAGGTAGGAAGACGTTTTTTTCGGAAAATGCGATCTTAAAAGCAAAAGAAATCCAGGCACAGAAATCAAATGCACAGGCAGAAGCAAACCACTCGCCTCGCTGACGAGGTGATCCAAAATATGTACAGCAGCCTGCAGAATGGTATTATGTATAAAAAGATCCGCAAGGCTAACCATGTCCATAAGCAGGGCAGAAGTAGTGAAGATAGGTGGGAAAAATATGTAGCATTAGACGTATATCTATGAAAATGCAAATTTATTGTGAAAAAATGGTTACAAATGAATCATTCAAAGTATTGCCTAGCTACAACTTTTTCCCATCTTTCTGGCAGAGCGCGAATACCGTTACCCTATAAGTGTTCATCTTTTGAGGCTATCCACGAATCAGGCCATTTTTTGATGTTTTCATATGAGCGGAACTGCTGATCAGCCAAACCATGTGCCATCGAACAGAACAAGTAATAATCGGACTTGTCTTCGAATGAAAGAAGAAAATCAACACTTCCCGCAAATGACGATTATTTGGCACAAAATCAGACATTTTCACACAGCCAAAAGTATATGACGCCAAAACAAAATCACTAATGTGCCAAACGGTTTGTTTACGTATATGTCTAAGCTTGGTTCATGACATTTTGAATGTGTCAAAATCGGCCAGCACTTACTACTGGAGCCATCTATTGACAAACAGAACTTAGTTGCCCACCTAATATTTCAACGGTTAAGACGAATAGTCTTCTAGGCAGATATGGGGACGTATTAAAATTTTAAGAATACCAAAGATAATTATAATTAATTACGTGAGCGATAAATATAAGTTTTTCATAGAAAAGACAATAATACGTCGACCTAGATGCAAACTGGGAAAGTTAACTTTAAGAAACCACATCAAGTGCACTATTTTTTCAACAACTTTTATGAAACAAGTTCGCAAAAAGATATTATTTATTAAATAATCGACCTTTTTCGGTAGGTACATCTTCGTGCAACTAATCCTACATCTTACCTTCGTCGTACTGGATGTCATTAAACTTCTTCCCTAATAGCGTTTTCATGGGAATACAAGTAGCACAAAATCTCGATTTCAAACTAAACTGTTAAACAAAAATATAAATAAGAAAAAAAAACAAACAAAATAATACATATTGTTTTTAAATATTTATATCGAGATAAAAAATATTCTCTTAACATTATCTTGTATTCAGATACTACATATCTTTCTTGAAATATATTTTCTTTATAAACAAGGTTAGTATTTGCATATATAAAAAATACAAAAAAAATCGGTTGCATTAGTTATATTTTCTGTTTTTCTTTTTTTCCCTTTTCAAATATATGGTATTTACGTTTAGAAAGATTTTTCAAAATAATTAAAAATTGTTAAAAAGAAAAATATGCAACACGATAGAGAACGATCAAAATGTATAGTTACATCGTACCAGGCACATTCAACAAGTGAAAAAATAATAAATAAATTCACTTTATAACAATAAAATATTTTTTGTTTTTAAATGTGTCCATTATATCCTTTATGCAACAAAAAATCAATATTCTTAAAACGCTGTCAAACACACATAGCAAAGCTTTTCCAGACGAAAGACCAAGAGAAGAAAATGTCAAAAAGAATTTTTGGAAATAACTTTTGTGTTTTTTTACAAAATGCATACTTGTAGCTACAGTTTTTTTTTTATCTAAGAAGATGGCAACGTGTTAGATTTTTAAATTCATTATATATACCTTAAATCATCTTTGAGTTTTTTAAGCTAAAAAAAAAAAACATTCAAGAACAGACACCAGTAGAAGGAACTAGTTTTTTTTTAATTGTTCGGCTGACTAGAACACCATGAAGGAACAACAAATGCAAGCAATGTTATTGCTATTGAAGGATTATTGCAGAGTTTTTTTGTTTTTGTTTACTAAAGCAGAGTTAAGTAGTTGCTAGCTAGGTTGTCGCGTTTCCTTTTAAACAGCAATGCTATACGTAAATGAATTAAAAATAAAATATTTACCAATAACCCAGTACAAATCCATTTTCTTATTTTATACAAAATGCTCTTTAATTTTCTTTTAAAAAAACGTTAACTATGACATGCTTCCACTCAAGGATTAAACAATTAAAACAGAAATTTTCGATACGATGCGATGCATTTGACAATTTTCAGATCTAATGGAAACAACAGATGAGGGTTGGCTACTTGTGACCTTAAGTAAAGATATTCTACCAAATAACACAAAAAACAAGACTATGGACACTTTTATTCTGTTTACAAACAAAACAAATATTTATTGACTTTCTTCTTAAATTTAATTGAATATTATTTAATTTTTTTTTATTAGTTTTTTTCAATAAAGTTGTTGGGTTGTGTTTCAATTATAGTCTCAAGAGAATAGTTTGAAATTACGTGTATGGTTTTAAGTGGGCATGAAAATAAGGTGATGAAGGTCTGGTTAGAGTTGTAAATCCTAAATTTACAATTCATAAATTATAGAAAATGGGAAATTCAATTTGTGGCGAAAAAAAAGTTATAAACGGTCTATAAACCCCAACATTTTTGAAAAATTGTTATGAATACATACTTCCCGAACAAATAAAAAAAAACTTAAGAGCAACCTTAATGCTGACTCTAGCGTGATAGTTTTCGAACAATTCTCAGTTACGTATTAGAGTAATCTGATTCAGAATCATTGGCCTTATATGCATAACTAACTTTTAAATCGTACCCTTAAGGTAATAGAAATAATTCTTTAGTTTTTTCTCTTCTTACGGGATGACAGTGGTAAGACTTAGCTCTTTTGACAAAGTAAGTGAGCTTGGTATCTACAGTGTCGAGTATCTTACCTTCCGAAGCGATTTGGTTAAGAAAATCTTGTTCGGTGGTCTTGATGTGTTGTAAGAACTCCTTTTCAAAAATTGTGATCTGGGTCCATCTTGCCCAAACGACCACGAACACCGCAGTAGATGACAGCAACTTGATCTTAAATGGACTTTGGCACGTACTGTCCTTGTTTCAACAATTTAGTTAGATGAACACCACGATTCAACAGTTGTTGAGTGGCAGCATCCAAATAGAAATCGAATTGAGCGAAGGCAGCTACTACACAGTATTGAGCCAATTCCAATTTCATGGAACTGGCGACCTGTTTCAGGGCCTTGGTCTGAACAGCTTAATTGGCATGTGATACAGACAAACCGACGTTAATGGCTGGTCGGATACCCTTGTAGAACAACGAGCTACCGCCCATTGATGGTATCAATGGTCAAAGCAGTTTTACCTGTCTGCCTGCCACCGATGATCAACTCAAGCTGATCACGACCAATGATTATCAATGAATCGACAGCTTTGATACCAGTTGCATAGGTTCACATACAGGCACAAGTGAAACGATCCCGGGAGCCTTGATGTACACACGGAAGCGATCCTTGGTGTTGATTAGCCCTTTATCATCAATTGGGTTACCCAAAGCATCAACAACACGACCCAAAAGTTCACCAGGTACGCTTGACAATATCACCCTGTTTGGTCAGTTTGTCGTTACTGAAGACGACAACACCAACGTTATCGGGTTTCAAATTCAAAGCCATACTCCTCAAACCCAAAGAGAATTTCACCATCTCGTCACGAGCAATACCGTCACCAATGCTCAATACACGACCAGTTTCTTCTAAATCAACTTTTGAGGCAACACCCAAAATCCTGTCCTCCTAAAGAGATCTCAGCGCTGCGCACCTATGATGAGACATGCAGTTTAAGGGCAACTAGAAAAGTAGCAACCGTGGACAGATTACGGGCCACGGCGGAGGCCAAATATGCGGATAAGGGTGACATTTTTACAAAATTGACGTTAAAAAATTCCAACTGTTCACAATATGTCTTTTCGTCAGCGAAAATCAGATATTGCTAGTGGCATGCTCACTTCAAAAAGGCTGGTGATTTTGTTGCTGTTTGGTTTTTCAGTGTTCTACAAGACTTTTTACAGCTCACGCGTGACATGTGTCAAAGTCAAACATGCTCAGTTAGCATTGCCATTTCATAATGGAAAGACTTACGCCCGAACAATGCCTACAAATAAATGAATTTTATTATCAAAATTCGTGCTCTGTGAAAAATAGTGACCAAATTTCACACCAATTTCACGGTAGTGAACATCAAACCACCTACCAGTATGCGTAGGATGCGTACAGAAGGAAATATACGAATACAGAAGAAAATTTGGCCATTTGCCGCCGTTCGCAGCAATTGGGATTGTGTTAATCGACTATGTGCCAGATTTTACGCAAGGATCTCAGTCATAAACCTTACAAAATACAGCTGGTGCAGGAGCTGAAGCCGAACGACCTACCACAGCGTCGAATTTTTGGTGTGTGGGCCTAAGAAAAGCTGTAGGAAGATCCGCTTTTTCAGCGACGAGGCTAATTTCTAGTTGAATGGGTATGTTAATAAAAAAAACGGTCATATTTGGTCCGATGAGCAACCTCAGGCAATACAAGAGCTGCCAATGTACCGGAAAAATGCACTGTTTGGTGCGGTATATGAGCCAGCACACAGCACGCGAATCGATGGTCTAATGAGTTTGATGAGAAATGAGTTTGGTGAGCAATTTATCTCTCGTTTTGGACCGGTGAATTGACCGAATAGATCATACTATTGGACGCACTTAGACTATTTTATTATAGGAATACGTCAAATCACTCGTCTATGACGATAAACCAGCGTCAATTGCAGGCTTGCAAGACAACATTACACGTGTTATTTGCAAGATACCAGCCAATATACTCGAAAACGTGATTTAAAATTGGACTCTCCATACGGAACACTTAAAACGTAGTCCTGGTTAATATTTACGTGAAATAAACTTTTGAAATTTTCCTGTTTTTTTCTGACAATTAAAAACCAATCGTCGGCTGGGATGTCCTCAAGGATGTCGGTACAAGCTTTTTGGATGACTTCTACGTCCACAAAGCCCTTTCTCTTCATCGGAAAATGTATTTTTCACAAGTGTCACAAGTGTCAATCGGTGAGTTGGCGTATTATCATGCAATAAACGCTTCCAAACACCAAGATAGAATTGTGTATTAACTGTTTGGCCCAGTAGAAAGAACTCTGTGTAGAAAATGCCCTTGGAATCGTAAAAGCAAATCAACATTGTCTTCACTTTTGACTTCTCCAAAGGAGATTTTTTTGAATTTGGCTCGTCTGGCGCCTTCTACTTGAGACTTTCGCGCTTGGTTTTTGGATCTGGTTTTGTCTGCCTTGATGATGTCCTTCGAATGTCGAATTCTGAGTAATTTTTGGTAGATGCACTGTCACTTCAGAGGCAATAACTCCGCTTCTGTTGGAAGGATGTACCTTTCATGCGCATGAAAATAGATGGCCACGCTAGAAACACCTATTTTTAAAATGACGTATTTACTTTCAGCCAGAGTCAAAACAGAGGTCCATGCAATGGCACTCGTAAAAGTTAGGTGTACCATGCAACAACTATCGACTAGTTATGAGGATAAACACATCGAATCGTCCTTTGTTTTAGGGTATACATAAGTGGTCATGTCTAGAGAGATAACATTGGAAAAGGAAGCGGATTTATTGTTTTTTTTTTTTTTCAATTAAGATCGTCGCCTTATACACCTTTGCTAAGCGTAACTTAATCGCATCCACTGTTTAGAATCCGTACATACCCCGAAAAATTCGATTTGAGAGCTAACTGAAGATTAAGCAATTTCTTTGCAGTTACTTCCGTAAAACAAGGTCATTTTGTAAAGGGTTGAGGCCTTAATAGTCATGCAAATATACAATAACTTGAAGGACGATTTGATTTTAAACAATACATTCTAGAAAAGTTCAGGAAAATGGAGGCCGACGTTAAACAATTTGCATAACAAATCACAGAATGCAGATTTCTATTTCTGTTAACAGTCAGCATTTGAGAACCCCCGTCTTAGAAACTTATCCAAACGGTCACAGAATTTGAATAAAACATCTAAGACTAAGAATGTCTTCTATATAAAAAAAATTGTTTAGACTTCATGATCCTTATTTGAAGGAAATCTCTATAAAAAATTGTAAAAAAAAATTGTCATCTATCTCTTCACGTATTGAACTCGAACACATCTTTTAATTACACTAGATATATATACTTTTAAATTATCTTGTTTGCGTTAGTGTTAAGTAAAAAAAAATATTTTTATTAATAACAAAATGTTTAATCTATATATATAAATAAATAAATAAATAATAACTATATGACATGAACGCTTGTTTTAAGATAAAATTCCAGGTGAACAGCTTATTCAAAAACATTACTTCGCTCAAAATAGCATCTTTAATTCTAATTCCGATGGCGATTCTTCGAATATCTACTCCTTTTCAAAGTACTTCAGCGATAATACTAATCCAGAATACACAAATTGATAAGCCAAAGAAACAACATCATTCCAATCCGAATATCAAATGGAGAATATTTCCTTTTGTCAATTTCTCTCTCGACGAAGATAAAATGTAAACCACTTCAAAGTATTTTCACCTCAATTCATAAGCTTATTCTCTACCACTCTATATCCCGCAGTGTTTTTTTTTACAGGACCCAAAGTGCAGGGAAAATCTCCAAGTAAAACCATAAAACACAATACGAAAAACGAATGAAAATGGGGAAGCGAAAAAACTTAACAAAAGCTCAACAAGGACATTAACCTTCTCTCCACTGTATTCAAAGCCACAAAAACAAAACACACGACGACGTATTTAAGTGAATTAAATTATGAACCAAGAACATGCTATCACTTAGGCAAATACGATTTTTGTCTGTAGCAGGGAGAATATGTACCAAAGCAGATGTATACGAGTACAAAGTAAAAAGCGAAAAAGGAAAGAAAAAATAAAAATGAAGAAGCTGATAATCCACCCGAGGGATATTATTTTGTTTCTGCTTTTGCAGGACTTACGCCCCAGTCTACTTTTACCAACCACCTAATGTTGAGCTGGTAGTAAATATCAATCTGTGGTAATAAGGAGTTTTTATTGCTTTAGTAACTGCTCTTGCTGCTGCTGTTAGTCCTTAGTCTTTATTTCTGGTGAAACTTATTTCATGCTTTACCTTGTACCTGTAGGTTGAAGTATAAATATGTATAGAAACTGACTATAGCCAGCAGCAGATAATTCCGATATAATTAAAAAAAAGCAGCTTTATATAATTTTTTCTCATGGCTTATGTGAGCAGTATTGCCACACTAAGAGAGATTTTCTATCATAGATTTGAGCAGAAGATTTTGGTGACTGTCTAGTCTTTGGCATTACCATTACAAATTTGATATATTATTACAGGTCCGCCTTAGGGTTCCATCTCAGCTTCGTCACTTTTTTCTGTGAGTTTTCGCAAAAAAAAGAACCTATATGGAAGAATAATATTCATGAGTAGGCTACGGTGTTCCATGTACAGATAGTTCTCAAGAAAAATCACTATAAATAATTGTTTCGGCGTTGTTCATGTCAGCAACAACGATTTAAAAAAAGAAGATACGAGTACATCTGGCAATGCTACTTGAAACTAAAACAGTAAGAACGGGAAAAGGGACAGATCCTTCGCTTAAGAACTTTTTCTCTAAATTTACGATGGAATATTTTAAAAGTGAAAGAAAGTAACATAAAAACCAAAAAGTATCATCGTCTTGCATATACTCGTATAAACGTGCATGGAACGAAGGATTATTTATGGTTTTCATAAAATTGTACGAACTGTAGATTATATCGTAAATCAAATAGTTCACATGGACGTACGGATGTACGTAAAGCAAAAGAGGTAGTACAGTGTAAAGACTTCCAAGTGCTGAGTAGGAATATAGAACAAGAGATTTTAGGTTAAATATGTGAAGAATTAAGCGAGTTCTGAATTAACACATACGGAGAACAAAGGTCAGAGGTTCATCTATGCAAATTTATTGTTAATTTTAAATGACATTTTTCGAATGACAGTAAGTTATTTCGGAGATGATGAAAAGGACATTCACAGTGTCCCTGTTATTCCCTTCAGTGATATGAAACAGAAATGCGGATACATATGTAGTTGTACAGAGAGAATTACAGATTCGAAGGAGGGGATTCGTTGCACTCGTACATATTTTTATTAATTATGCACGGTTCAGAAAATTCCTTATACCCAATGCAAAGGCACATCTAGACCATATTATTCTGCCAACAGACTTGCACTTAATTTCTCACCCTGACAAGTACATCGTGCTCTGACCTTTAGGCTCGTCGGACCATTGTGTCAAATCAGCTAATTTCTTATACATAAGCTACTTACAAAATTCCAAGACAGTTGCACTTGATAATTCAAAAAATTTTGATAGAGTTTGGTAGCATTAGGCTCCTTTGCAGAATATGCATGTAATTGGGGTTGATGAATTTCTTCCTCATTTGATTAGAAAGTATTGGACAGTATTAAGTTGGATACGAACAAATTAAATGGTTGTTGTCCACTGAAATGACCCAACACACCTCCAATATAATGTCTCTTGTCTCATCTTGTTCCATCGCTATTTTCACTATCAGTCCCTTAATGAAATTCCCGTCTTATTATGCCGAACCGTCTATCTTCCCTATGACGTACTCACTTAGGTAAGCCGTGCCGAGGTCTTAATTTCCAACTCATTACAAGCTGCTAACTTTTAAAACCAAGGTGCATAAGTAATGGGTGATTTTTTAAACGTTTGGTTAACTTTCAAAAAACAGGAAAATTGTAAAAGTGTATTAAATTTTTATTTGAGTTGATAAGTTAATGCTTGCCATTTACTTTTTAAAGATTATTTCATGTACGAATAAATGTTGATCAGGAATACGTTTTAAGTGTTCCATACGGAGAGTCCAATTTGGAATCACTTTTTCGAGCATATTGACGGGTATCTCCCAAATAACACGAGATTTGACAATTAGCAATTAATACTAGTTTATCGGCATAGACACGTGATTTGACATATCCCCATAAAAAATGGTCTAAATGCGTCAAATCGTACAATCTAGTCGGCCATTTCGGTACAAAACGAGAGATAAATCGACGCGTGCTGTGTGGCATGTAGCGCTGTTTTGCTGGAACCACATGTCGATCAGGTTCAGCTCGTTCATTTGGGCAAAAAAAAGTTCGAAATCATTGAATGATAACGGGCACCATTGACGGAAGGTTGGTCATAACATACCCATTCAACCAGAAAACGGATATTCTTCCATCTCTTCTGAGGCAAACTACCGGAAATTTAACGCTGCGGCAGGTCATTCGGTTTCAGTTCTTGCATGAGCTGTATTTTATAAGGTTTTAGACCAAGATACTTGAGTAAAATCTGCCGCGTAGTCGAGTAATACAATCCCAATTACTGCGAACGGCGGCAAATGGCCAAATCTGCATTAACACTGGCAGATACAGCAGCAATATTTTCTTCTGTACGCATACGTCGAAATTGGTGCGAAATTTAGTCACTATATCTTGAATTGCTTGCTCAGTAGGTCCATTATGACGACAGTAAAATGGTCAAAATCGTCGAAGTGCGCAAAAAATATTTTTCACAGAGCACGAATTTTGATAATAAAATTCAATAATTTGTAAGCGTTATTCGGGTGTAAGTGCCACGTGTAACATGTCACGAATCCTGCGTGAGCTGTCAAAAATAGAACACTGAGAAAGCAAATGACAAAAAAATCACCCTCTCGCTGTCCTTTTTTACTTATTTTCAGTCCATTGGCGATGTGTGCAAACAAGGGAGTCAATAAGCATTGTATGCACGTTTATAATAATATCTGTACTGTACTGCTTCAGTCAGTCGGGGCCCCTGCCCAATTACCAAGCATTCGCCCATTAATGACGTTGTCTAATAAAAAGCGGGGGCAGAGTAAAGTACTGGTCTTATCGTAAACATCTTCAGATGACACCAGTTACAAGTTGCCGGTCATACGTCCTGTTGGTAGTAAGACCCCGAATCTCGGTCCGGGCCTGACTTGTTGAGATATGTGGGAGATCATGGTGCCTGTGGGTTAAACCCAAAGTCGCGGGAAGGGTCTTCCTGTAGAGTTGCATTAAATACTGCGTGCTGTGACCCTAAGAGCAGTAAGAGGCTTTAGGTCGGCCTCGATCAACACCAAGGGTGGAACTTGTTCCTCCAACACAAGTTCTGCTTTGTTATTATTCTAATGTGAGTAAGCGATGTATGGGCTGTATGGGCATCTCGTGAAATTAAGTCTCTCCGAGACAGGTGTTCACGTTAAAAATGTTGACATAGTTGTACTGTCAGTCGATGTCACCGTCCAGCCACAGTTAAAAAAACGAATATATATCAAGGTACTCGTATAACTTATTTGTACATTTTGGTATTATTTAAAACCATGCGATGACCTAGTCCTTCAAAGCTCCGAATGTGTAATTGCTTAACACCAAAGCTATGATCTGATTGTCGCCGTTTATTGCAATACCTCTAAGATACAACATTAAAAGCGTAGTGAGTTTCAGAACATATGAAAAAGAACCGGACTCGATACGCACCTTTGAAGACAAAAACTAAGATAATTCCGACTTCCGTCAATGCCAGGTTAAAGTCCATTCAACCTCAGAACAGAGTTTAAATCTTAAATTTTCATGCTATAGATGAAAAGAGGCAGTAAATTCGAAGTGTAATAAAGGGTCTACATCGATAATGTGCTTAAAAATTGGACCGATCGTGTAGGCTACTGCATGGCCAGCCGAGGCAGCCATTTGAATGAAATTATTTTCAATTATTAACCGGAAGGATAAAACTAATTATCTGTCAAATCAGACATGAGCTAAGTGTTACCATTCACGAAATAAGCACTAGTTGAAAAAAAACGTTAGATGGCGGACCTTTCATAAATAAGCACACTTGTGCTGCCAAAGCATATTCAAAGAAATTTTAACTGCTTTTGACGAAGAAATGTTGCAATTGCTCAATACCTTGATAAATCAGGCTGGTATTAATATTAAATGCACCATCCTCTACATTGATATTGTAAAACGTTATTAACATTAAGTCATCATTGCAAAAAAAACAAAAAAAAAATTACAGAAAGGCATAAATGACATTTTCTTACTCCCGTAAAACACTGTCAGTATTTTATTGGAATCCTATATTAAAAACCGTCATTTCCCATTAGTCAGGCTTGTAAACATATGACAGTATTTCTAAATATTCCACTCTTAACAATTCATAACCTTTTCGTAACTAGAAATATAATGACATCCTAAACCTGCTCATACGTATGAATATAGTCCATTGATCCTAATAGTGGCAGCCTTTAACCTTATGACAATGCATTTACGGCTTCGCCAATTTCTATCGTAGTATTAAATACTGAAATCGGTCATTTAGATTCTTCTCATCAGTTCAAATCCCCCCCTGAAGCACAATAAGTGATCGCTAATGTTTTCAAAAAAAAAAAAACCAAACCACAATCCCAACCAACACACAATATGAGATACATTTACGTACGCTGCTCGTACATTTTCAATAAGCCCTGGGAACATGCATGTGGAATGTATTATTTCATATCAGCAACTTTTATGGATAATATGAAATCATTCTAGGTACAGTTGCATCAGCCTCCAATAACTGCCTTCGTCAGGGCTCTCCCTTCACATCATCCCCTGAGTCGACCCCGTAGAAAAGAACTCGTGTGCAACACAGCAGCAATAAGTTGAGCTAAGTGCATTTTATGCATGCAAAAATGCCAGGCTGAATGGTGGGCTCAATGCTGAGGGAATTTAAGGATAAAATAGCTTATCTCCTGGATTCTTTTTTTTTTTGTGTTTTTGTATCCTCCTTCTTCCCATGACTGAAATGTTATCCTTTCCTTATTTCGTTTTTATCCTGGAATATATAATATACATTTTATGCTCCAGTTTGTGTGGAAGAAGGCGCGCGTTGCATTTGCATTTTAAAGTTTAACACGGCGAATCCGACGATGAGATAGGGCTAAGGCTTAATTGAATTCACTGAAGTTTAAGTTTAAGTTTTTCTTCAACGGTTATTAGTTGATGGAAACGGCCATTATTTTTATACATCATTTTAAAATTCTGGAAAATCCTTTAACGCCAGAAGAGAACCAACAGAAAGAACTGCAAATTTAAACTTGAATCGCATGATGTAACTCAACTAGTTGGACTGGATTTTATTTTATATTTCACAGATTTTTTATGGTGCATTTGTTCGGACAAAACAAAAAGGAAAGTAAAACCTACATTACGTATACGTCCGGGGTTCTGTGTTCTATGTTTCAGTGTTCTCTTTATTCGATTTCTTACTTTGCAGGCAGGATCAATTTTTCGAAATTACGTATTCGTAATGCGTACCATGTATCCGCGTGTGTTGACTTTATTGAATCCGCAAGTTGGGCGACTAAGGAAGCTGTAGATTCGTGTATGTAGGTGAGTGTAGGTACACCAATACTTGTAATATTAAATATGCATTGCCAACAAAGTCTCTGAAATGGAATACACGTTCGCCGTTTTCTTATCACTAGGACTTATGCTCTTGTATTGATTCGGGAAGGCACACGTACAAGTGAAGGTAGCGGTTCTCCACGAACTTACTTTTCCTCAGATACGAATAAGGTGTCTCAATGTATTGTATTCATACCTACAAGTATAGTGCGGTTTTCGAAAGACATTATTCGATTTTGGTTAGTAACATCGGGAAAGGAAAGAAAGAAGAAGAAGTTTTCACATCAAGCTCAGATAAGTGATGTATGATTGAATCGAAGTCAATGTCCTTTAACAAATCGGAAGACTAAGAATGGTTCTAAGAAAACGAGTATACAAGGTGCCAGTATATTTGTATTCAATCAATCGAAGGAAGGAGGAGACAGGAAATTGAGGATGTATTATATTGCCGAAAGCAAATTCGTTTTTCGGATTATGAATGATGTGGTGTAGATTTTTATTTTTTTATTTTGTTCCTTTATCTTTTATTTATTCATATCAAGGGTGAATTTCTATCAAAGTTTTCTACGAAAGTTTAAGGTTGGTGAAAGGAGAATATAACTAACTTTTCGCAGGAAGGAGGATACAATGCAGGTGAATACCCTCAAAACTGTGGATGCTTTTGCCACATCAATTTCCCAAACATACTCGTACAAGTAAGATTAAACTTTTACGAAAAAAAAAACTATGGGTTCGTAATTTCGTTTTAGAAAAAAGTCCGTAAAGGTAAGTACACCTTAGAATAACCATAAAGTAATATTAGTTAGATAGCAATGGGCATAGAGAAAGATATTTGCTTCATACATATACATGCAATACATGATAGTAACATACACCGGTGACAAAAAAATTCTACATAGCAGTTTTTTACAGACTTGAATCGAAAATAGAGTCGCTTCGGTAAACTCTAGAACCTGTCGTCAAAATGTTGTCCAGTATAATCTGACGCATGACGTTATAACAGTCTCTAGAGGCAATTTCATCCTACGGAATAGAAAATATCCAGCCGTTATGGATCTGGAGTACCCCCAGGGAGCCATGTTGGCCCCTTATTATGTATTCTAAATAGAAATGATGTTGATTGTGTTACTGACACGAAATCTTCCGACGAATCTATTTATTGAAGCAGGATTTCCTTGAGCTTAATGTAAACAATGTAAACAATGTCAAACAATAATACACACGTCTTCTAGCTCTTCTTCGTAAGTATGTTATCCTTAAACAGCTCCAATTCCTTAGTAACTGGATTGCGTGGTCTTGGTGTTAGCTTCGAAAGAGAATTCAATATAAAAATAAAGCCAAATCCGCTGTTGGTTTTGTCAAGTGCTAGTAACCTATAACCATTGTTTGGCCTATTCTTGAATACGCTAGCCACTATAGTGCTGAAGCAATGAAGCAATGAAGTAATGAAGTTCCGTGATTTAAAACTGTTGAATTTTCTTGCTAGAAATATTAGAAAGATACGGCCAATTGATGTTTGAAAGTAAATACAGTGAGGGATTATTTCCACAGCGTATGATTTATGAGGAGCGGAGTCCCTTTCTTCAGCTATTTTATATCCCTTCTTATTCTTTTGGCGGGAAACCAAAGGAGAATGTAACCTAAATACAATACCCCTTTTAACCAACCTTATTCCCGTTCCAATCAAAGTGGACAAATTTATGGAAGTTAGATATGGCTGCTGGGTGGAGTGTGTTCCGAAATCACTGAGGATTTTTTGGATCAATTTTGCATGATTTTGAGAATTGCTTCAGCTGGCGGCATGCATGCATGAAAAATATAAAAACCGGCTCAAAACAGAAGATATAACGGAATCGCTGGAAAGGCTTTTTTTATAAAATAGCGCGCACTCAAGGGGTTAAGGTACCCTTAAAATGTACCCCGTTAAATGTGGGAAGAAAGATGGGTACCGATGTTGGGTACCGTTGGTTTTAAATGTCTGAATATTATAATTACTAGGAAATAGAGTGGTCGGCAGCGCATTCCACAAGCGAGTTGCTCGGCTTAGGAATGAATCACGGTATTTCAGAGTATGTCCGAAAATGGCTTGAGGGTATACTGATGAGAATTCATAGCGAGACGGGTGTTACGGTTAAAAGTTTGAAGGGGCGGAGTGCTACTGGCGATTTTAATGGAGAATTGATGGTGGTAATAGCGATAAAATAAAGTGCGACACGATTTTGGATCCTATCTAGCAAGTGCAGATAGTGCGGATAAACGCCTTAGTATATTGAAGACAGGTCAGAGAAAGAGAAAGAAATATTTCACTTCTTACATCGCTTGAGGAAACCTAGAAATTTCGTAGCATTTTGGCGACATCGAATATGTGGGCATTCCAACGTAAGTTGTCATTGACACACATACCGAGGATGGAAAGTTTTTCGGTTTCGACGCAAGTGCAATTCTTCGATAATGGCTGGGTGTTTAAATTCCGCTTTCACGACAGCAGACAGCATTGTGTTTTGGAAGCATAAAATTCCACACTGTTGATAGTTTCCCAATTGGTTAATGCTGTCAAGATCTGAATTTAATCAGCTTAACATACGCTGTCGTTCCTGTTCAACATCCGAAGAGCAGGGACGTGAGTCCGGAAACGAACATGAAAAGCAGAGAGTACTGTCGTCAGCAAAATAGTTAAAAATAGTATCGGAGATAGAACGGAGCCCTGGGGCACACCAGCATTTATTTTGCGAATATCAGACTTGAAACCATCCAAGATAACTTGAGTTGAACGTTCCGAAAGGTAGTTTCTAATCCATTGAAGAAGAGAGTCGTAGATCTCAAATGCACGCATTTTCGACAAAAAAGCCTGCTGTCAAACTCTGTCAAATGCCTTAAAAATATCAAGTGCAACTATCTTGCTTTCGCCAGATTGATGTACACTTTCGTTCCACTTTCCGGTGAGACATGCCATCAAATCACCAGTGGACCTGTTGCTACGAAAACCATACTGTCGGTCATTGAGAAGTTTTCGTGTTTCGAGATATTTCACGAGCTGACGATTTGTCAGCGTTTCCATGACCTTGGAAAGAAGGGACGTAAGTGCAATGGGTCTGTGGGAGGAGATAGAAGATGATCCGCCTTTTTCAGGGACGGGCTGGACAAATGCTGTATTCCATCTGCACGGGAAGAGTCCTAAAGAGTAGGATTGATGAAAAAGCTAAAAAGCTTACGCAGTTGTGATGCCAGCATGGAAGAACACCTCTTCAGAAGAAGGGGAGATATACCATCTGGACCAGCGGATTTATATATGATGAGATCTTTAAGTACTCTTGCTACTACACGAGTGCGAAAGTAGATTCATCCCATTGAAGATTCGACGCACTCAAGTGTTGAACTGGCCGCAAAGTGTGCAGCAAGCATATTGGCCTTGTCTAAAGAGCTGACAGCTGGAGTGTCATTACGAATGAGCGTTGAGATGGAGGATGAGGCAGAATTTCTGATGTTTTTGACAAACGACCAAAAGCTTTTACAACCTTTGGGACATTTTAGTATTTTTTGCGTCAACTTTTGGTCGTACTGAAATTTCACACGCTTAAAAAAGACGTTGCAGTCATTCCTGATAGCCTCTTTACAGCTTGAGTCGTACCATGCCTTTTTGGTTTGATACTCTTCATCCCATGACGGATAAAAGATCTGATTCCAAAGAGAATGGTGTCTGTGATTATATCAGCAGCGGCATCCACCGCGTTATCGAGGAAACGTAACGACCAGTTAAAATTCCTAACGAAGCTGTTAAACCGCTCTATTTGGCTTTCTCGTATTGCCATACGGTTCTTTGAAGAATTTGTTCTCTAACTCTGTGGTCAGTGTACGACAAATTAGCTGATATGACACAATGGTCCGATGAGTCTTGAGCACATCAACGGTGTACTTATCAAGGTGAGAAGTTAAAAACAAATCCAGGATGTTGGCGGTATGACTATCAACGTCTGGTATTCGCGTGGGCTCATTTACAGGCTGCGTTGAGTTGTTTTCCGCAGCGAAGATCTCAACACACCGTCCTTCTGGTGTTGTCTGTCCAGAATGTTGAAGCCAATTAGAATTGTGTATATTGAAATCGCCCGTAATAACGATTTCAGTATGAGCATACAGGGATACAATTCTTTGAATGGAGTCAGACAGCGCATCAAACTCGTTAAAAGTCGAATTGCTGTCCAGTTTGGGGCTTCTGTAAGTAAAGCAATAGTGGATAATTTGAATTCCGGATTGGAACAGGGACTACATTATGGTAGAGTTTGGTAAGCTACATCACTACGCACATAAATGGCGAGACCGCGATGTGAGAAGAATAATGGCACTATTTCGTAGCCAGGTAGCTTCAGATCAGAGTGATCTGAGACGTGTGGGCGGGGATCTACATGCGTTTCACTAAGTGCCAAAACAGCTGGTCTGTATTTACAGACGTGGACGTACGCAGAAAAGTGGTTGCTTTTAAGCCCGCAAATATTGGCTATATCCACTCTAAATTCCCGAGTCATTACAAATTAACAAACACAAAAGACACAAACACCGGCGATACGGAGCGCAGCTGTGAAGTAAAAATTCAGAATTGGTTTACCGAATTAAATTGTTGTAGGTGTTATGCCCTTACAACAATAGAAAACAGTGCACCAACAAAATTCTCACTCACAACCCGCTATCCATCAGTTATTGCCTACACTCAGTCATTGTCCGTGCCGTATGAAAAATATAGCAACGGCAGTGACTGAGTGCAATCACCAGTACTTACGACCAGGAGCGGGAGTGGTGGGATACCCGCACTGTGTAATATTTTTTAATTTTTTTGCCGTGTGCACTCGGCGGTGATCGACACGATTGTTCTATCGTACGTTTCAGAGTCAATCAGATGAGTTTTCTATTATACTTTTCGTAACAAAACAAAAGTACAATTTATAAATATAAATATACTTAAATATTATGAAAAGCAATACTTAATTTGGCCTGATAAAAAATTTCGAATTTTAAACTATACCATATTGAAAGACAGATAGTTTGATAACATTTAAATAAATTGAAATAAAAACTAATTCCGTGGGTCCTGCTAGCAGTCCAAAGAAGACACATTCCTCTGAAAAAATCAACATATTCAGAATTCAAATTCATCAAATCAAATCATAACGGTCCAATACAAATACAAGTTATTTTTTCAATTTACCCAAATTAATACCCCAATTTGCAGCCCTTAAACGTTAATTCCTCATTCGATTGAAGAAATCGGCACGCTCTAAATATTACGCTCATGTAGAACTTCCTCTACCAATAACCAATACGCAACGTCATGTGAAGACTCCCAAAAATAAATTATTCAGTAAACATATTTTTTTTTTTAATAACAAAAATAAATAACTAATAACTGTAGGCACAAGTGTATAAAATATCCGGGAAATTTCTAATTTAATTAAAATTCACATTCAAAAATAGTGAAGATGCAATTCCACACCGAGATTTCAGAACGTAGCTTGCCACAAGCAATTAAAATAATAAATCCGGGAATCGGATGGTAAAAAAAAATTGGAAAAAAAACTTTGAAAATACAAAATCCTATACAGATTTCATTGTGAAACGCAGAGCAAACTTTTTCCGTGGGAATTTCGAGGGATACAACTTTAAACCACACCGGAAGCAATCCATCATTGTGCATCGAAATGATGAATACATTCCATAAACTTTATTTCACAGTGGCAATTATCCAAAAACTGAGAGCATGTGCAATTCGCCAGCGGGACAGACCGGGAAGAAATAATTAAAAACAATCGAACAACGCAAACAAATTAAAAATCGCCTCTCTACCCTCCCGAAGAATGTGTTTTTTTTGTTCATACTATACACATATGCAAATTAATGCTCTTAACCAATGCCACCACCTTTGAGTGGCAAATTGTAATTCTGAGATATAAATTTAATGAAATTCCAATTAAGGCATAATGAAGGAGTATTTCCGGACAGACTCTGCAATTACCAACGTCATATTTTCATAAGCGAGAACCAAAAAGAGAGAACAAAATGCACGGGATAAAGTTGATGCCTGTAAAAGAGGCATACCTACTCGTATCTGCCAACTCCATCTATTGACAAAAGATGGCAGTGTTTTATTGGGGACAGAAAAAAAAACAGCTTCCATCAAAATAAAAGTGAGCATTACGTGCGGAAATAATTAAGGGCTTATTCGACACCTGGAAATGCTAAGAATAAAATACCTCTCACACAACTGCATCTGATTTTAACATACTCGTACATGGCACTCTGTTGTGGTGGCAGAAAAATTTATACTCACTCGGTCGCATGTGAGCAATTGCCCTTTGTATGGAATAGTGTGGGTAGAAACGTTTTTGAATTCATATTTGAAGATTATAGGTTGAGCTCTGAAAGCCAGTTGATTGATATACGATTTTTGCAAGCCTATGGCTGGTGATGTTGCTGATGCCGATACTGACGTGAATATTGCTAACCAAAACAACCTGCCACCGAAGCGATCAATACTTTACACAAAGCCGGAAGTAAATTTAAAAAAAAGGAGGATTTATCTCGGATAACACAATAGACCATCCCATAAGTCCTTGTAATGGCAGCGGTTAAAAACAAGATTCTGTGAAAATCCTTTACAGGCAAAACCTTCGTCAGGAACTCACTCCTATTGACAATTTGTTCAGTCCCTTTCTGAAGGTAAAATTGGAAAATACGAGTAATTGCAGTAGACCTTCAGTCCAGAACGATATACACAATTTAAATGTTAAATATAATTAAATAATTTTTTTCACTAACTATTTATATGTTTAAAAAAAAATTAAAAAGAAAATCAAATAAATCTCCGTCAATAACACTTTTCAAAAATATCACTTTACAGTTGCATTTATTTTGTATATCAAACAAATTTGTTTTGTTTGTTTGTGTTTTTTTTTCATTTTTTTTTTTTGAAAAACTTGTAATATCTTGCCAACAAAATTACTAAAAAAAAAAAAAACAAAAAATGTATAGACTTTGAAAACACTATTTTATATATGTTCATTATATATATGTAAATATTTAAGTAAAAAATTGTTCATGCACACCTCAATCTTGCGTCCCTCAACCACAGTGCCGTGAAGACGTTCGCGTGCTCTCTCCGCATCGCTACTATTAGCGAATGTTACAAAACCGAATCCCTACATGCAAAGGACAGAACAAAGATACATGCAATTTTGATTTTTGGTTGTTCATTATATCAAAAAAAAAAATCAATATATCATTTTATTTTTAATTTAAATTACATATATAATAAATATAATTTATTTTTTTTTTCATTTTAATTCAATATATATGATTAATAAGTGGTGTAACATTTTTTTGTACGTTTTTTTTTAACCAATAAAAATATAACAAATTAAGAAAAATATATTTACGAGTATATGTATCAGGCTCCGCTCAAAAACAACGTGCAACAAAGATACAGAGTTGGTAACGAAGTTATTAATTTGTATTTGATAGCAATAAATTCTATGTAAATTGTTATGGTCGGCTTACTTTTAATTTTTTTTTTTTTTCGAAAAATAAATTTAAAATTTCATTTTCATACTTCCTGTTTTTTTTAAGTGGCTTGATTTGTCAGGGACTGTTTTCTACATTAACAAAAAAAAAGCAGCGAATATTGTTTCAAATGGGATTAAAAAACTCAATGCAACTACTAAATACACATTGTTAAGTTTTGCAAAACTAAAGTGGTCCTTAATTCAAAATTAAACCTTATTACAAGAGAAAATCTGGAAAATGAGAGCCTCATTTAGCCTATGAATTGATCAAGAATTGGCTTGGGTGGCAACGAGGCACATCAAGGCACATCGATTCGCCATTGGTCGCAGCACCTATCAATATGGTAAGTAATAGTTTGAAGAGAACTATCAACCTCCGAAGTGAAAAATATTTTTAAAAAAAACCAAAAACATTAATTTTTTGCACAAAATACTTTTATTAACATCTAAATTATTTTTCTACATAGTCTCCGTTTGAATCTATATATTTTTGGTAACGTGGGATGAGCTTTTGTATACTCTCCTTAAAAATGGCACCGCCAGTACATTGAGGCATTGATTCACACCGTTCATAAGTTCCTCATTACTTCCAAAATGTTTCACAGTAACCCGCTGCATTTACTGTGCTTCCAGGTTCCATAAACTCGGGCAACAATATGCCTTTACTGTCCTAAAAAAACGGTGGCCATAATTTTTTGATAGGAAAAAGTTTGCTTGATTTTGTTTGGCTTGTTTGGGGAATGATTGATTTGAAAATCCATAGCTTTGACAGTTCTTTGCTTTCTAAGTTTACATACTGGACCCAAGTTTCATCTCCAGTCACAATTTGCTGTAAAAATTCTTCACCTTCACCGACGATGAATTTGAGCTGCGCCATTTCCTTCGGCTTGCAAAAAACAAATTACACTTCGTACCTCACAGGCGGCAGGAGATAAAACGGCACGTTAAAACGGCAACTTTTGGAAAAATACTGAACGAAAACGGTCGAAACTTGGCATATTATTAGAGAATAATGTACTGGTTGCGACATGCAGAAACACGTCACTGAAGTACACGTATGTAATGAATTGTAACACATCGGAGGTTGATCTTGGAATAGTTCTCGTTTTAACTTTGAAAAATAAAGGACACCCTAATATATAGGTTTTTCCAATAAGGACTTGACAACTTTTTTTTAAATAAAACGCAAACCATTTGAGATATTTCAAAAACTTTACTATCGGCTTAAAGTACAATCAAAACATTTACGAATGGAACTCGACTTGGCCACCGCGGGCACGTTTGCAGCGGTCGATTCGTTGGACCCAATTTTCACCGACTCGGCCACACATTTCGGCCGAAACGGCCGCTATTTCGCGTTTAATGTTGGCTCTGAGCTCTTCCAACGTCGTCGGCGTGTTGGCATAAACCAATGACTTAACGTAGCCCCACAGAAAATAGTCAAGCGGCGTTAAATCGCGGCCAATCGACTTTCCCATTTCTTGAGATAACACGCTCACCATACTTACTCTTTAATAAATCGATTGTAGCGTGTGCTGTGTGGCTTGGGGCATCATCCTGTTGAAACCACATGTCGTCCAAGTCCATATCTTGTAATTTGGGTCAAAAATAATCGGTTATCATGGAGCGATAACGCTGACCATTCACAGTAACGTGACGATCGTTATCGTCGACGGAAAAGTGCATATTCCCGAAGTTCCGCCACACAAGAAATTGTATGGCAGGGGGGGGGGGGGGGGGGGGTCTATTCTCGCTCCATTTCAAGTTACAGCCCATCAAAGTGGGTGACCTCTAATTTGGTGTAACCGTACCAACGACTATACTCAAATCGTAGACTACCGTGCATCCGGCTATTCGCTGATACGTATCACCGCCTGGTTAATACCGGTTCAAGTGCACCAATAAAAAAGAGAAGGACGTTCAGACGCAGCGGTTGCAGAAGTTGAAGATGGGATTTTGCGTGATGCACTAGCTGTGCAGTTGGAACTTCCCAGACCCAGAATTTACAGGACTCTACAGAGGAACAGATTACACCCTTTCCATTTTACATCGATACAGGATTTACTACCAGGTGATACGCGAATAACAGTGGAATTTTGCCAATGGCTATTATGGCTACTAAATAGCAAACATGCAGAAGACGGGGAAATCCTCAAGAACATTCTGTAGTTCAAAAGAGATGGGGTTACAAACCACCATAATTTGCACCATTGTTCAGACTTCAATCCCAATTTAACACGCACAACATCCTTTCAAAGGTAAGAATTTAATTATTGTAAACGACTTCTTAAAAAAGTGATGTTTATTTTAAAGGAGGTTTAGTGTAAATGTTTGGGCTGGATGAAGAGATGAAAAGAATTTTGATGACCGTTTATTTGCGCCCGAAAGCGTATTCAAATGGAAGGAAGGCATTTCGAACACTTGCTATACGAGTAAACATTCCATAAACTGTTCCAAAAAAATTATTCTCTGGACCACATAAAAATATCTAAGAGATTTTATGAGCAATTCAATTGGTACACTTCTTTTTGACCAGTTTTGTTTAACGACAAAACGCTTTTACTACAAAATTTGTTGATCGTACGGAAAAAAGTTGCTAAACATAATTTTTAGGAAATTTTGCAAGAATAAAAATTTCATAAAACTTCAGAAAATTTATTAAGTAAAAATTTTAAGAAAAATGCATTTTAAGTAAAAAAATGGAACAGCAAATTTCTATAATTTAGAGTTTAACGAGTCATAACATTTTTGTTGCTGCACAGATGTACCGAAAGTATTTAAGACTTGTATGCACTACTAATAGAAGAAGGTAAGTCTTAAACGATTGAGATAGTGACGGCATTTGGAGAGCATGTATTTGCCGTCTTTGACTCTAACCTGGAGTACCGACGCAATACGAGTAGAAGAACCCACCAAAGGTAGCTTGCATGGAAGGAGATCTCAAACATCTCCGCATGTAAAACTGTAAGAAGCTAACTTGAGATCAATCTAACCAAAGAAAAATGCTTGGTTGACGCCTTGGTCAACATTGGACTACACGGCCATGTGACTCGTGACTACACAGAATGCGAAAGATTACGCATTCCCTTCAACAATGTAAAAAGGAACGAGTGAGATCTACAATGGAGGAGCAGTTTAAATTAAAAGCACCACTATGGAGCAAGTAGCAGAGATAAAACCGAACCCATAGACATACCTGCTTCATTTATAAAAGATTTGAGAAATTGAAAATAGCACTCATTGCTGTGTTCAAAATATATTAACGTCATACTGGAGCTCAACTAATATTTTTTAAAACTAAAACAAGATCCTAGAAGATGGAACGCACACATTTCATGCAAGGATTCACCCACATAGATCGATAATGGAAAACTTCTCATGGAGTCGAAAAATGAGAGCGCCGACGAAATTGTAAACATCTCTCAGAGGTGCATATGTTTCTGAAAATTTCAACCTGCGTTATGCCTAGCTTCGTCCTCGGTTCGAGCTTCATTGAGAGTTTCTTGTGAGCACAACCCTTAGTGGCATAACTCAATTAGGTGTCAGAATGTCCGTGAACCAAATGAATGCTCTCTGTCATAAAGTTTTGATAAGTGGTGTGTTCGACTGTCTGTCTTACACTATTGATGAGTAATATTTGTAGGCATTTAATCTAAGCACATATGTATAGATATAGCATTGTATTTCGACACAAAACAAAAAAAAAAACAGACAGATTGGCTTTACCGACGAAGCAACCCGAAATATAAAACATAGCACAACCATCTCTTCAGAACACCGGACAATTTACAAAGGTCAAATTCAATTGCGGTAATCCTGTTATGCTGAGGCAAAGCTATCATCCGATAATAGGATTAAACTGAGAAACAAAATCCTAAAAGTCTCTATATTTATGTAGACACAATTTTTTCACAACAAGGATTGAGACCGCCTAAGACTGTCATTATGATGGATTTCAATATGAGTTCCAAAGGAGAAAATACAAAAAAAAAATTCTAAACTCAGCAACGCCAATTCAAAGCGATTTTCCTAAAATGCCAATTTTTTTTGTGGTTCTCAAAAGAAAATCCTTCCATCGGTATTTTTTTTATCAATGTTTCCTATCTTGAGTGCATAGTTCTGCAATAGAGCTTGCTTGCACCTTAAATCATATCCATGCAACCAAACTACCACTTGAAGCAATTTAAATCACTCTTGAGCAGTTCTTTTTGCAGCCCTTCGGGATTACCGGTTTGATTTAGAGATCCTAAATCTCCTTAACAGAGACAACTGTTTAAATCCACATCCTACAAGCAGATACCATCTTGGACAGAACGCCAACAAACACCCAAGTTCACATATGAGTACTGAAATTGAAAAAGGAAAATCGTATTGTAAAAGTCCTTCCCAAAACTTCCAAACTAATCCCAGACATTCGAAAAACAATTGAAAATTGAAGAAAAATGTTATTTCGCTCATTCTTTGGGTATTCAGTGTTCTGTTTTCCCTACGGCGTCCTTGTGTACATGTGGCAAAGCACGAATAAGAGTATACATACTCGCATCTCTTTTCGGTATGGTAAGGACGATTTTCCAAATTAATCTTCAACAAGAAAAAAAAAAATAGTTTTTCCTTTATCTTGTCGTCATCATTCACATTCTTCAACAGAAACTTCGATATCTGAATACTACTGCTTTGTGCTTTGCCTTAGCTGTTTGTCCTGCGCCATTTGTTGGATTGGAAGGATATGTCTAGAGTTGTTGGTTTTTGCGGCCGACTGGCTCGTTGTTCTTTTTCTCTATGCATGACTCTAGATTTGTTAGCAATTTTCTCGGGTCCTTCCTAATTCTCACTCGCTACGCTGCTCGTATTTTAGTTCGGTCTTGGTATGAGTATTTCCCTGTACAACTTTTGGTGTGCATTCAAATTTTTTGCTTGAAATTGGGATTCTTTCTTCATTGTGCTTTTGTCACAATATTATTTGCATTCATACAGAGGAAGAAGTAAATGTGCTACCTCATCGTTTTGTTGTTTATGGGAGATTATATGGCAACGGAAGAAACATGCAGAATCCCTGAGATACAGAAAAAAAAAAACATTTTCTTTATCCTTCCTCTCCTGATTGTAAGCATTTGGTTGTCCTTTGCATTGTAGGAATTAAGATGATAAAATCCACATGAGCATAGTTGATATATGTCCTTTATACATTTCTTCCTTGTTTCACCATAAACAAATGCAATTTCATTTACTTGTGAATTGAGTTCTGACGGGTAATCACGTGGAAGAAGGATTAGCTAATGAGCACGAGCTACGTATTACCTGCCATTAAGAGGCGGTTTTCTTTGTCTCTAGTCTTCTTTTGCAAGTCATTTGGAGAATTAACAATGTCCAATTGAAAAGACCGAGTGGTCTGCTTTTGTGAGTTACCTTTGGAAATGAGGAATGTAATTTGGAACAACAAGAAGTGAAGGACAATCGACCTAAAGCTAAATCTTCCCTCTCTATCTTCTGAACGAACGTGTCTGTGACACAGATGGGGTTGAGGATGGCTTCCAGACACGACCTCGTTGCAAAAGAGCATATGTACGTACATCTAAGAGTGCTGTTCTGCTTTGTAAAAGCACGAAGCATGATTCTTGACAAGGAGACGATGCAACACTCACTGTGTTTGCATGCTTATAGACTTTTTGAATGCACTGCTAGGTAATTGAATATTCATAAAAACTTTGTGCAAAAGTACATATGTATGTTGTGTCATTATATTGGGGATGTTAGTCGCTTCCTGACATCGATGGTTCGAAGGAAGTATATAATTTAAAATGCATGGGCATGCACAAGACAGGAAGTTGTTATCAGATGATAGCCTACGGATGGTTTTAAAGCAGTCTACTGTGAGACATAGTCAAGAGGTAAACAAATTACGAAGAAAATAGAAGTACATAGGCATAAGAGCAACGTATGGATACATTTTTTAACACTTCGAATGCAGAGGAAGACACGGTCATAAACAAACATGTATCCTTAGCAAGTGATAGACAATGATTAAACCCAGAATAAAGTTACTACGTTACTCCGAAGGTTCGAAATGGCCAAGAAGGCCTATTTAAGTTGATACGGTCAAGAACTTTCATTTTGACAAGAAATCAACGGTTCAGATTGACGAGTATTGAAGTCCTAAGAAAGGACGCCTCTGGTTTTGGGGATTTACAATTATCAACGACTACACGAAGGTTATTAAATATATCCTGGGACTTTTGAGAAGAGACTTAAATAGTTTCCTGTGTCACTTCACGGTAACCTTTTCATGCATTAATATTTATTATATTTCCATTGTTCTCGAAGGTAAATACTCTAGAAATTTCGTTCCTCTAGAGTTGGTAAGAAATTAAATCCCTTGGATTCTAAATTGACTTTCTCACGTCTGGGATTACAAAAGTTCAAAAACGAAAAGAAAAAAACACCCTCAAACCCGCATTCGTTTTTAGGATGGATTATGGTTGGTTACTCCCACAACCGTAACCCCCATCATACTCTGCTTCTTTTCTCTATTAAATTAATGTACACTCTGCAACGGTGAAAGTTAAAAAAAACTTTCTATTCGTATCTTCTTTGGAGAGATACCCAGGATGCAGTATTGTACGTAAGACCTTCTACTGCTGCTCTTACCACACTATGTTCTCATTTAATTTGATCAGTGTTTGGGGGTTTGAAACAAATTTCCCTTTTTGAAGAGTTATTTACTCTAGGGTATCGCGAAAATACTTTTAGTTCTGTTTAAGGCCTCTGTAAAAACTAGAAGTTTATAAGAGAAATAGAGTTTAACCCTTGTGTCAACACCCGAATCTGGCGCCCTATGATTAACACCCAACATACCCGGGTATGCACGTGGATTTTCATACATTTTATTTGAACAACGAATTGAAAAACAGTATTGAAAATGTTTGGTGACGGCTTTTCATAAAAGTTTATAGCTATGGGGACAAATATTTTGACAATCTTTGGAAAATAGGTTATTTAAAGTAACAGAGCATTAGTTACAGCAAAACAACATCCTTTTTTCTTTTGTTTTTACCTGCTCAGGGTAGTTACTCGTAAGTGTATGTCAAAACACCGGAAATGTAGTTTGTCTCTTGCTGTTTAAAATAGTTCGAAATTATATAATTAGTAGCAATAAAACTGGACAATAAATGTTTTAAAACTCAATGCCTAAATTCAGCTCAAATTTAGGATAACCGTAATAAAGTACGAGGGGCGTTCAACATATTCTCGGTATCGGGGTGAAGCTGTGGTTGTATGTATAAATTGACTTATTTATCAAGTAATACTATTATTTTAGTGCATTCGTGTAAAATTTCATATAAATGTGATTATTAATTCGCGTTTTATCTCTAGTTAAACAGAATCATAATGGTAACTGAGACGATGATGGTGAAAATTGAGCATCGCGCTGTAATTAAATTTCTCACTAAGCAAGGAAAAAGTCAAAAAACTATTCATGAAGAGATGGTGGCTGTTTACCAGGGTTCCGCACCTTCATTATCAACTGTGCAAAAGTGGTCAAGTGAGTTCAAGAGAGGCAGAGAGAGCATTGAAGACGACCCCCGCTCCGGCGCCCCGGCTACTGCTTGTACGGGAGAAAGCATCAAAGAAGTCGAAAAACTTGTTCTTGAGGATGCCCGAATAAAGGTGAAAATGATGGCAGAGATCACCAAGCTTTCAATTGGTACCATTCACACCATTCTTCATGACCATCTTAACCTTTCAAAGGTCAGTGTAAGGTGGGTGCCACGAATGCTCACAGCGCCTCAGAAAAAAGTGAGAATCGCATGCTGTAGAGAGCTTTTGGAGATGTGTAGTGAGAACGCGGACGGTGTTATGGATCGAATTGTTACTGGGGACGAAACATGGGTCCACCACTATGACCCTGAAAGCAAACAAGAGTCCATGCAGTGGCATAAAAAAGGAACAGACCCCCCGAAGAAGTTCAAAGTCACTCCGTCTGCCGGGAAGCTCATGGCCACAGTTTTTTGGGACTCAAAGGGAATCTTGCTCATTGAGTACAAAAAAAAAGGTGAAACCATCAACGCCGCATCCTACGCTTCCACTTTGCATAATTTGCGGGAGGAAATTAAAAAGAAAAGACGGGGTAAACTCGCAGCGGGTGTGTTGCTTCTTCATGACAACGCTCCTGTTCACACGGCGCGAGTTTCCAAGGCTGCTGCGCGAGATTGTGGTTTCGAAGAAATCCAACACCCACCCTATAGTCCAGACCTTGCCCCTAGTGATTATTTCCTGTTACCGGATTTGAAAAAATGTCTTCGTGGAAAAAGATTTTCGGATGATGAAGAACTCAAGTCGGCAATAAATGGGTATTTTGCAGAGAAAGAGGAAATTTATTTTTTTGAGGGTTTAAAAAAGCTTATCTCAAGATGTAACAAATGCATTGATGTTAGGGGAGATTATATTGAAAAATAAAAACAATTTAAATTGAATTCGCATTTTTCTTCATATCGATACCGAGAATATATTGAACGCCCTTCGTATGTTTTGGCGGAATGTTTTGGCTATGTCAGTTGAGTAGATGTGCCTGTAATTGCTCCTGACATCCTAAGCTGGTTAATGCTGTAAACAAAATAAGTCCGTGTCATTTTCATTTTAAGTATTGATCTATCTTTGTAATTTTTCTGCAATATTCGCACTTTGTTACGCAATCATCATCATAAACACAAGTAACAGATAAATTCTTAAAAAAAACTGCATTCCTCTTCATCATGGCTACTAGGATCGCAAAGTCTCAAAGAGAAAGAGAAAACCTCTTTAGCTCTCACTCCAGACACACGATCATCTAATAGAACAAAATCACTACAGCAACTTAAACATGAAAAACCAACCAAATTATGTGATCAGTTAAAAGAATTGGAAGAAGGTCTAATGGCTAAGTTCATTAAAAAAGAAATAGGCGATACAATTAGCGCCTTAAATCTGCGCGTGGAAAAATGCCAAAGCGAAATCGCTGAGCTGAGGGAAGAAAATTTAAGAGTAAACGAAAAATTAGCGGAATTGCAACGTAGAGAGGGTCTAAGTGAGATAATTGTCGTTGAAGATGTCGTTGAACTCGCCAAAAAAATCGCCTCCAAACTGCAAGTCCAGATCTCAGGGCACGTTGATGGGTTTCGCATCAGAACAAAGAATAACAACAATCATCCGCTCTTAATTCGTCTCTCCTCTCATGCTGAGCAAAATGCCTGGTTGTCAGCGTACCGGGCAAACAAACAACTGACTACATCGCAACTGCTGTCGAGTGAAAGCAATGATAAACGACAATACTACGGCAACAACATCAATGCTCGCATATACGAGGGTTGTCTAAAAAGTTTCCGACCGCAACGTAAAGATAGCGATACTCGTCAATAAAAGCTAGTGAATGCTAGCTGTGCATCTTTTGACAGTTACTTACCGAAGTTTCAGTCACTTTGGACACGCAGTTTTTAGTTGACAGTCGTTTGAGTGAGTCGATGTGAGTGTTTTTTGTGAAAATGGAAAAAATTGAGTATCGAGCTACGCAATACGCCTACGCAAATCAAAAATGAGTTGGACTCTGTGTATGGTAACTCTGCACCATAATTTACCACAGTGAAATTTTGGGCAGCTGAATTTAAACGTGGCCGTAAGAGCTTGGGAGATGAAGAACGTTCGGGACGTACAAAAACTGCAACCACTGACGATAACATTGCTAAAGTTCACCAAATGGTGTTAGACGAGAGATATAGTAGAGGATATGAAAATGTCCAAAGAACGTGTAGGTTACATATTAGATCAAGATTTAGGCATGAGAAAGCTGTCCGCGCGTTGGGTGCCGCAATTGCTAACGTTAGACCAAAAACGTGTTTGAATGAACATTTCCAACGCTCTGTTGGCGCAGTTTAGGTGCAATAAATCCGAGTTTTGGCGCCGATTAATTACTGTAGATGAAACTTGGATACACCATTATACGCCCGAAACAAAAACTCAGTCAAAACAATGGACTGCAAAGGGCGAGCCGGCTCCAAAAAAGCAAAAAACTGTTTTTTCGGCTGGGAAAGTGATGGCGACTGTTTTTTTTTTGATAGTAAAGGAGTTATCTTAATCGATTATCTTCTAAAAGGAAAAACCATCATTACTTGCCAAACTGAAGGCAGAAATTGCGGGAAAACGGCCACATTTGCAGAAAAAGAAAATACTGTTTCACCAAGACAACTCGCCGTCTCACACCTCAGCGGTTGCCATAGCGAAAATCCATGAATTACGGGTTGAACTGCTTGACCATCCGCCTTATTCACCAGATCTAGCCGCAAGCGACTTATTTTTGTTCCCTCATCTAGAAACTGCGCTCGGAGGACAGAGATTTTCGTCAAATGAGGAGGCAATCACCTTCCTGAACAATTATTTTGCAGAGAAAAACGCCAAGTACTATTTGGACGGGTTAGAGAGATGGGAGCATCGCTGGGAGAAGTGTGTAGAGTTACAAGGAGACTATGTAGAAAAATAAAAAAAAATGTTCAGAAAAAATGTGTTGTATCATTGTCGGTCGGAAACAGACTTTTACGAGCTTAGCACCGGAAAACAGCTCTCTGTTAAGACATGCACTTCTTTTTCGAAGAGAGGGTCTGCTGTACTCTGCAAAAACAGAGAATGGTCTTGTTTATGTAAAAGAGCAAAGACGATGCAGAAATGAAAGTATTATCCATAACACATTTCTCCTGATTACTCCTCCCGCTTTCATAAATTGATGTCATGGGTAATGCTATTGCACCGTTTATGCATTTATGTATTTATTACTCATTTCGTTAACTTTTTGCATTAATGTTAGTTCACAATTTTTCTATTTTTTTACCTCTCCACATCTACTTATCTCCCAAAATTTCCCACCTCCCATTCATAACATGTATGATTGTACGAGTAGTTATTTAGCTCAAATATTATTTTATTTTCAAAACTATTTATGCGTTTTTGTCTGGCAACATGGCAGAGTTTTCAGTACGTACGGTGGTGAAAATTTTATCTGATGTAAGCGATGGTTTCGGGGTATGTGATTTGAATGCGCGCAGCTTGAGTAGTTCAAAGCTAAATTTCCTGAATCATATTTTTCTTGACTCTGGTGTGGACACAACCTGCGTATCAGAAACTTGATTTAAACCTCATCGGATTGTCAATATGATATTCCTCGTTATAAGCTGATTCGCAATGATAGAGTGACCAATACTTTTGGTGGTGGTGTTGCTATTTACTGCAGCCTTTCCCTTTATAATAATAATTGTAAAATTATTGGGAAGTCCGGAAACATTTGAAGTCAGCGATGGAAGTGTTAAGTGTGTTATTGGTGCTGCATATTGTCCTAATCGAAAATATTCTCAGCAAACAATGAACTTATTATGATTTATGGAGATTTGAATGCTGATCTCTTAAAAGCGGATACTAGAGCTCAACAACTCTTAGACTGTGTTGCAGCAAATCGATTGGCTGTGGTTAATTCATATGCTACCCGCTTTGCTCCCAACTGTTCTCCAAGCCTTCTTGACGCAATTATTGTGTCTGACCATTGTAATGTCTTAGTAAGTGACCAACTATCTTTAGAAGGTGTATCCGATCATGATCTTATTTTTTGTACATACAACTTGAATCGTATACCAATACAATCAATTTTTCAATAGAGAGATTTATCATCCACTAACTGTGACGCATTGCAGTTCAACACTCAACGTAAGTATACCGTGGCATAACATATATAACATCTCCAATGCAAATGAGAAAGTTGATTACTTAGAGTGTCAATTATTTGAACTTTATAATCAGCATGTCCCCATCAACACTGTTGCAATTCGTAACAAAAACATCCCTTGGTTCACTGAGGAAGTACATAATGCTATAAAGAACCGTACGCGGAGTGGAGAAGAAACGCAGATGATTCACATTGGAGAGTATATTGCCGTGCCCGTAATCAAGATTCAACGATTACCCGCTGTTCAAAGAAAAGGTACTATTTTTCCAAGCTGAATCCAAATCAAGCAGTTTCTTTTTTTTTTATAATTTACGCGCTCCTAAGGGGTTAGATACCCATTTACTGTTGCCATGGCGCGGGCGGAAAGGTAGAAGGAGGAGAAAGGAAAAATTGTTTTTGTAGTGGTTTAAAACTCAGGTGTGTTTGGTTTCGATATTCTCTCTCCAGGGGGTGGGAGTCCGAATACGACGGAGAGTTTTTTCTTCACTCAGAGTGATTCGAAATTTATAATTCGCAGTATTTTTTTGTGTTTGAAACTCTACAACAGCCAAATCTACGTGTCAGTGTTATGCATTCACACGCAGAATTTTTCTGTCTGAGTTCCAATCACACAAATGAAAAACTTGAAAGGCTTGTCATGGGCAGGATTTGCGCACCATTGGTGTTGGCAAAAGAAATGTATCTTGTAAATGTGTTGAACAGCGCATTTTTATCACCTAGTGGAGTAAACCGTGAGTTTGTCCCAAATGCTCAACTTGTAATCCATCCCCCAAATGAATTTAATTTTCAAGTTGTTTCTGAAATTGAGGTTGTTGAGAGTATTCGCTCGCTCCAGTCTCAAGCTGTTGGTTCAGATGGTATTCCCCTCCGCTTCATCAAAATGGTGCTTCTTTATATATTGGCTCCATTCACGTACATCATAAATTTCTGTATGCATTCTGGTACATTTCCGGCTAGATGGAAGAAAGCATTAGCAACTCCTGTGCCGAAGAAACCTGACCCATCATCTTCCTCAGATTTTCGCCGAATTAGTATTTTGCCATGTTTATCTAAAGTGTTGCACTGCTATATCCATTTCAATCTGGTTTCCGAGCCCATCACAGCTGCTCTACAGCAATGGTTAAGGTGCTCGACATAAGGATTCAGTTTGACAAATAATGTCACCATTCTGTGTTTATTAGATTTCTCTAAAGCTTTCGACAATTTTGATGACCACAATATTTTATGTCGGAAACTCAGGTAATTTTTTGGCTTTAGTGAACTATCTGTTCGGTTTATGATGAGTTACCTGGGTAATAGAACCCAAAGGGTGAAGTTTGAAGATAGATTTTCCGATTTTATGGATGTTCGCGCTGGAGTACCCCAAGGATCGATTTTGGGCCCTGTTTTATTTTGTCTATTTATTAACGACTTACCCAGTGTTTGTAATAATGTATCTCTACACCTTTACGCCGATTATGTCCAATTGTATCTATCTAGACCTATTGGATTAATTGAGGACTTAGCATATAGATTCAATGAAGATGGGTTGATCCTTAATCCTAATAAATCTCAGTACGATATCGCCTCAGTCCCATATATTTACTTAAATGGTGTGGCGCTTCCTTATGGTTAAAACTGTTATAAGTCTGGGCTACAGAATAAATCGCTCCCTTAACGCTGTCGATCACATCAATCATATTGTGCGTTGTATTTATATGGTACTTCGGAAACGTTGGCTTTCGTCTGAATTTACGCCTACAGCGGTTAAGATTATGTTAATCAACACGCTACTTTTACCAATTATTGACAACTTTGTCGTTATATACTGCGGGCTCGATACTCATTCTTATCATAAACTACTTGTTGCATTTAACGATATGATAAGATATGCTTATGGGCTTCGCAGGTATGAGCATACTTCCCACTATCACTGTCTGGTACTTGGGTGTAATCCAAGGGATTTCTTAAGTGCCAAGTGTTGTCTTTTCATGCACAAAATTATCAACACACATCTGCCATTATACCTAAATGACGAAATTCAATTCGCACAATCTTCCCGGACTTACAATCTCATCACACCCACATCAATTTACATGAACATATCTCGTCTATTTTACGTACATGTCGCTAGACTAAGGAACTCTTCCCAGGGAGGTAAAGCAATTGACAGGAGCAAAGCTATTCAAAAAAGAAATATTTTGTTTCTATAGCTAATTTTCACACATACATATTTGAATGTCCTAATCCCATCGTTTTCTCTCCTCTTCCCTTAGTTATAAGTCTAAGTCTAAGTCTAATTATAAAATTGAAGTAGATTTTCTTTGCAGTTTATTCGTTGACTAGCAAGATTGAACAGACGGAATATCTAAGTTGTGTTTCAGTATTTTAAGTTTTTGATGAGTGTTTTTTGATCAACGTCAAAAATTCAAGTTTCATGATGAGTATCGTAAGTATCGTATCGTATCGAGTATCGTATGAGACTTAAGTTTACTCACATACGAATAAAAACAAAAATGTTATGCAGAACTTAATACATATCAGTGTTGTTTTGAGTAGATTTCAGACCATGATGCCGGTCCTGAGTGTGATCCTGACCCTGATCAAATGGTTGATGACACAAGACGACTTCGAAATGAAGGAATCGACCCAGTCTCCGACATTGAGGAATACCCAGGTGAAATTGAAGCAGAACAAGAAGACTCCACCGAAACAGAAGAAGTTTCTGAAGAGGTAAATGCTGAAAGTGCTTCCGAACCTGAGTGTTATCATGCACGTGACGGAAAAGTATGGCGTAAAGAGCCCCGAAACTCACGTGGTCAGCAGAAGCATAATATTTTTAGAATCTGGTCCACAAAAGTCGATCCAACTAATGCCACCAAATCATTAAGCATAAAGCATATTTAAAGCATACACAAAGTATCCTCTTAATTCGCCGCGTATATGGAAAGAAGTTACGGAAGAAGAATTAGATGCCTACTCGTAAATGGGAGTTCTACTCTTTGCTGGTGTTAGCCGTTCAAACAATGGACATACAAAAGACCTTTGGAGAAATATTGCCCACCCACTATATCGCGCTACCATGGGACTTTATTGAAAGTCTATTGAAAGGTTTATTCGCTTTGACAATGAAAATACGCGTACTGAAAGGCTCAGAGAAGATAAAGCAGCACCCATCAACGCAAACCTTCACAAATGCTATGTACCTGGCGAAAACATACCAATCGACGACCAATTATTTCCGTTCCGTGGGAGTACTTGATTTACTCAGTACATTCCATCCAAGCCCTCCAAGTATGGAATAAAAATTTGGTGGGCATGTGATGCTGAAACATCATACCCACTGAAAGGGATTATTTATACCGGGTTAGGGCCAGATGGTGTGAGAGAACATAATCAAGGTGTGGTAAAATAACTTTGCTTTGAATACAAAGGTAGTGGACGAAACATCACAAGTGCAGGATTCGAACCTTGACCCTCCGAGTGACAAGCGATTGATAATACCACTACACCACGGCCACCCCAAGGGTATGACTACTCTTAAAATGTTGGAGTACGTGTTAAGTTTTTCGGAAAATTGGATAGAGAGAGAGATAGAAAGATAGTGGTTATTTCGCTCCATGGGTGGCATCCAACGTTTAATGGGCAGACTAAATTGTTAGTGTAAATTGACTTGATGTTGTATTTAGGTAACCATTCAACTTACTGAAAAAATGTCTTTCGGTCACGGCTGGTATTGAACCCCGAACCGTCTGAGTGGGAAGTCAATACACTACCATTTGAGCCACGGCCACCCATAAATTATCTATTCTGAGGAGTGTAAAAAAGAAACGGAAATGCATACCACCAGAATTTGTATTTTTTTAAAATGTCACACTATGCTCCTATTCTACCAAAGGTGGGGTCGATAATATGGATAAAATGCTGGGTGAATATAGCTGGAAACGACGTACGAAGCGATATTATAATATGTTGGATGTAGCTGCCTTGGCCACTTACATTATATATTATTAAAAAGAAATCACCAGTAGACATCGACAAGTTCTTCAGCAACCAATTAGCACAACCTGCTACCACTGCATGTGCGGCAAATACCCAAGTTTCACGAAATTTTTCCACCAAAAATGGTTTGGAGCCCATTTAAGGTCATTCCTTACCTTCAAGTTCTGTATCTGAAGGAGAGTCTTCTGGTTCCAAACGTGATGCATCAGGAAGAGCTCAAACACAAAGGCGAATGTTTCATGTGTGACAAACGACGTTCGACTAGAAAATCGTGCAAGAAATGTTCAAAGCCCGTTTGTAATGAACATTAAACCAACCATACTACTTGTAAGGAGTGTATTTAACTATTATTCAATAAAATATTTGTTTAAATAAATAATGTTCCCCTATTTTCATGTTCGCCTCACAATTAAAAAATGTTTGCCTAAATTTGTACTGCACTTTGCTTTGTGCATACCCGGGTATGTTGGGTGTTGAGCAGGCATATACCGAGATAGAGTGACAATTTTGAAACTTTTATGGACAATGCTCTCAAAGAGTGGATAAATATATACTGGTGATCTACGAGTATTCGAATGCGCACCTTATTATTTCGAAATAGGTACAGACTTCAGTTTGGTATTAATCTTTTTCGAGTTTCTGCATGGATTAGACAACCATGCACAATACCATATGTAGTAATCTGTCCAAAAATACGACACAAACACAAGCCAGACACAACAAGAATGCTAGTTAAGGACATACGAGTAGGCACTTCTGGTCAACTAAGTGGGAAATTTCGAAATAAAATAGTAACTGCCTGGGATTTTCACGTTTTCCTTGCCAAAGATGATGCCAGAAATTTTGTTTGTTGTTTCAATGAAACGATAATTACAATATTCTTGCCTACGATGTTAATTTTATTAGCTTGCAGAGCAAGCAGACAGACAAATACATATTCGTACATGATCCATGCAAAAATCGACTCAAATGTTAATAGTTTAATAAAATTTTATGAGTGCTTTCCTCCCGGTCGCTATGGTCCTACTTCTCTACTCCCTTCCACCTATTTTCTGTTCTTCCATCATCATAATCATATTCTTCGTGCTCTGACTCTACATCGTTTCTCTAGATTTTAAGGCCAAATTATCCTGTGAATGGATATTTTCTTGTGATATTATGCAAACGTCTTTATCTTCGTTTTAATATTCCTTCCAAATGGAATTAGTGTGTTGCGACTTTGTTTTTTTTTATTTTATTCTTTATTCTCCGACATCAATATATACGAGTACCATGCCTAACACTGCTACTCCCACACATCCTTTTGCCGTTTCGGCAAAAATTTAATTGCGAAATTAAAAAGCACTCTCTTTGCTGTTACATACTGGATGGGATCGGGATAGTGAAACGTTAGGGAAATTTTAACTTTTAACTTATTAAACACGCACTGGCACTGGTGTCACTTTTGGGACGAGAGTTTTGAAGTTGGCATGAGTAAAAGATGATTTTAAGAACTTCTTCAGCAGAAGTGACTCTGTTAAAGCATGAGGAAGTGTTCTAGTGATCCTTTGGGGTCCGGAAGCGTCAAGTAATGAAAAGGAATGGAGGAATAGTAGCACAAGCAATACTGTTTATCACAAAAGTAAACCAGAGCAGATGTGTACGAGTGATGCTATTTGACTGAGGTTTTTCCAAAAGGAAAATATTAACTTTAGAGAACGGAGAAAAGATAAAAGTATCTGCTCCTTTGCCATGGAGAATGATTATAATCATATGTGAGTGAACATGGTGGCTGGCTGTGGCAGATGACTCAGTTCTCTATGTTGCAAAGTCAAATATCAAAAACTATTTTGAAATTCATTTTAGAAAAACACTCACCACTACGCCATGGTTTGGTGTTATGGTACGAGGAAACGATTACGTTGCAAGTTTCAAGTATACGAGTACATTTCCACAGAGACATTATCTCAAGGAGTTTCTGGAAAATTTATTTCTATCCATTTCTTGGAGTGCTTGCTAGCGTTATTTGTAATTTTAAAATAAATGCGATGCTATTGAAAGTTTTTTAATCCCATCTTAGCATTTCGAAATTGGGGGTGGAAGTGCAAGTCCTTGTGCAAAGGTGACACTACATCTGAGAACTAAATACAGATTTGAGCCTTGGGGAATTTTTTTACAATGCTGTTACGAGCTTTATTATATAATAACAACGTTATATCATTATGATATAAAGAAGAGTATTGTGCCTTTAGGACTTGAGGCAGTTATACTATGATGATTGTCTGCCATGCCTTGAGGATCTTAGTGCTTGTCATAAATACAAGAGAATGGTCTACACGCGAGATAAAATTGCTGCACATACTCCTGAAAGAAAATCTTTGTAGTCGCGTTTAGCGACGCACTAAAAATGTTATCATGTAATTTTTCAACTGTCGAGATACAGCTCTCGAATGGAGGTGTTTGCAAACTACCAGATATTCTATTGTACTACGAGAATGACTGTGAATATAGTAAAAATTCCTTAAGATATATAGACTGCAAGAATTATCCCGCTAAATCATTTTAGGAATATTAAACCTAAAAAGTCATAACATGGTCAAAACACTTATTTCAAACTTTAAAAAAAAAGAAATGCAACTTGTATACTAAAAGACTCACTTTTACATCAACAAGAAATTATAAATTTGATCATTTGAGTAAATTTAAGGGAATAAGGTCATATCGCAAGTCTTAGTTTTTTGCAATGAGTTAACAAATTTTATTCATTCAAAAAAATGACGAAATTGTTGTATACCCAACGATACATTTTTCACACCAATGTAACGGGTGACCAGATAGCAATGATAGTTTTTCCAACTGTGAATTTCGTCCTGAGGTCGGTCGTCATCATCGCTTCAGTGGGAAAGTTTGAGCGTGAGTTCACTCTTTTGGATCTTAAGCCACCAACCATACAAAGATTGGTACGAAATGGAGAAAACATAGCTGCCGTAGCGGCCAAAATCCAAGAAGACTTAGAAATGTCGAATCGACGCTGATCGGCTGAATTGGACATCGCCAGAGAGTCAATCCGACTTATTTTGCGGTTGGATTTGGGCCTACATCCGGCCCCAGCTGGATGACCATAGACAACGCCGTGAGTTCGGGCGAGGCGCATTTTTGGCTCAGCAGCTATGTGAACAAAGGAAGACACCGTCAATGGTCTCAGGTAAAGAGCGTTGTTAACTGACTTCTGTATCAACATCGATATATCCGAGCTGTAGTTCCAACAAGACGGGGCTACATGCCATACAAGCGATGCAACGCTCGAAGTTGTGAAGGATAAATTAGGCGACTAGGTCAGCTCGAAGCGAGCATCAATTGGCCGCCAGGATCATGCGATTTGACATCAATCTAATATTTTCCTTAGGCTACGTCAAGTTCTTAGTCTACGCTAACAAGCCAACCAATTTTTTTTTTTTTTTTTTTATAATTTACGCGCTCCTAAGGGGTTAGATACCCATTTACTGTTGCGGGCGGAAAGGTAGAAGGAGGAGAAAGGAAAATTGTTTTTGTAGTGGTTTGAAACTCAGGTGTGTGGGGGGGGGGGGGGGGTGGGAGTCCGAATAGGATGGAGAGTTTTTTCTTCACTCAGAGTGATACGAGGTATAATTCACAGTATTTTTTTTTTCTGTGTTTGAAACTCTACAACAGCCAAATCTACGTGTCAGTGTTATGCCTTCACACGCAGAATTGTTCCGTCTGAGTTCCAATTACTCAAATGAAAAACTGACTTGCCATGGGCAGTATTCGAACCTGGACCCTCCGAGTGAGAAGCGATTGCTAGTACCACTACACCACGGCCACCCCCATTCGACATTCGACACGCTATTGCCTGAATAACGCCGCTTATATTGGACCGAGTTATCAAAAATTGGACCAGCCGCTTGAAACACTGCCAGCGAAGCCGAGGCGGCCATTTGAATGATGTGCTCCTCCACACATAATGGCATGAACGTCACAATAAAGTCAGAATCAATTTTATATCTTACAACTTTCAAGCGAATGGTAGACAAGTGGCAGTGCAATATAATTAAACTTCATGGCAGTCACAACGGTCTGGAAATCATCTTCATTGATGTATAGAAGGTAGAGTTTCCCGAGATGTTAAATAAACGGCACCTACATGACAGAAAATACGCTTGAAACAACGTATAAATGTAGGAATGATAATTTTAAATCGAAAGTTATGTACGGAAGAAATAACCACAGATTTTGTAGTATTCGTATATTAACGGAGTTTGCAAAGCCCCTTGCTCTTCAATGTTGTGCAAGATATTTCTACTCAAGGAACACATACTTCAGAATCACATCTTAATTCTTTTTGGCGGAAAGAGCATTGTCATAGCGAAAAGTATTTTCTTTCTGTTTCACAAATGCAGATGCTTTTGGTTGGTTGAAACATCTCTGTTAATACATTATGTTATTTGACACTTATGGAAAGATATATCGAATAGGGAACTACTCTAAGATCGCGTTAACCTAAACGACTGACGAAGATGATAAAAAACCATATGATATGGAGGAATAATTCTATTCTTCTAGTACTCTTTAAAATAAGAAACCACAATCATGCAATAATGGACTGAAGATTTTGTCTTTTAGATAGCACGGCACATAGGATATGGACTGACTTGGAAAGAAAATTACGGAATGTAATTATCAGCTCCCACATATAAAGACTAGGGACGAAACGCAATTATCATCATTCATTGGATTTTAATGGTATTAACGTTCTCAGGGTTTCACAATTAAAACTTTGGGGTACCTATTCTTTTTTTTTTTAAATAATAACCTCTACCTTACAACTCGGAAAGTTACCACGCCTACATTTCTATCGAATTATCCGAAAGGTTTGGATACAGAGACTTGCTCAAAGATCCGATATCTTTAAGGCTTTAATCGAATTTAATCGTCAAAATGTTAAAGAAATCAAAAAAAAAGAAGAAGGGGGACATGCAAGGATTTGCTTGTTGTCATTCAAATGTTTCGATAAACAAACTAAATTTCACAACATCACCATTGAATGTAGAAGAGTACGACTTTCCAAAACGAAATCTATAAATCTTAGCTCAACTAACACCAAGAATATCGAATATTTACTTTCTATGACCTCTCTACAACGAAATGAATATGATCTAAGGAAGTTGGAGAACTGGCTATGTATATGGATAAAATGCAAGCAAACGAAATAGAGAGAGAGACCAAATTCACTAAAAGACTATCAACTATATCAAATCCACTTTTACTGAAGACATGTAAGGTTGAAAGCGATCTGGAAAAAAACATTCAAACTGGATTACGATCCAAGCAAAAACTTGAATTTCAATAATTCGATTCGATTGGGAAGTCCGGAAACTTTTCCTATGACTTGTCTTAGTACTAGAAGTAATAGAGATCGTTTTAGGCAGACTTGTGGGAGCATAGCACGTACGAGGGGCATTCAACATATTCTCGGTATCGGGGTGAAGCTGTGGTTGTATATATGAATTGACTTATTTATCAAGTAATACTATTATTTTAGTGCATTCATGTAAAATTTCATATAAATGTGATTATTAATTCGAGTTTTATCTCTAGTTAAACAGAATCATAATGACAACTGAGACGATGATGGTGAAAATTGAGCATCGCGCTGTAATTAAATTTCTCACTAGGCAAGGAAAAAGTCAAAAAACTATTCATGAAGAGATGGTGGCTGTTTACCAGGGTTCCGCACCTTCATTATCAACTGTGCAAAAATGGTCAAGTGAGTTCAAGAGAGGCAGAGAGAGCATTGAAGACGACCATCGCTCCGGCGCCCCGGCTACTGCTTGTACGGGAGAAAGCATCAAAGAAGTCGAAAAACTTGTTCTTGAGGATGCCCGAATAAAGGTGAAAATGATGGCAGAGATCACCAAGCTTTCAATTGGTACCATTCACACCATTCTTCATGACCATCTTAACCTTTCAAAGGTCAGTGCAAGGTGGGTGCCACGAATGCTCACAGCGCCTCAGAAAAAAGTGAGAATCGCATGCTGTAGAGAGCTTTTGGAGATGTGTAGTGAGAACGCGAACGGTGTTATGGATCGAATTGTTACTGGGGACGAAACATGGGTCCACCACTATGACCCTGAAAGCAAACAAGAGTCCATGCAGTGGCATAAAAAAGGAACAGACCCCCCGAAGAAGTTCAAAGTCACTCCATCTTCCGGGAAGCTCATGGCCACAGTTTTTTGGGACTCAAAGGGAATCTTGCTCATTGAGTACAAAAAAAAAAGGTGAAACCATCAACGCCACATCCGCTTCCACTTTGCATAATTTGCGGGAGGAAATTAAAAGGAAAAGACGGGGTAAACTCGCAGCGGGTGTGTTGCTTCTTCATGACAACGCTCCTGTTCACACGGCGCGAGTTTCCAAGGCTGCTGCGCGAGATTGTGGTTTCGAAGAAATCCAACACCCACCCTATAGTCCAGACCTTTCCCCTAGTGATTATTTCCTGTTTCCGGATTTGAAAAAATGTCTTCGTGGAAAAAGATTTTCGGATGATGAAGAACTCAAGTCGGCAATAAATGGGTATTTTGCAGAGAAAGAGGAAATTTATTTTTTTGAGGGTTTAAAAAAGCTTATCTCAAGATGCAGTGATGTTAGGGGAGATTATATTGAAAAATAAAAACAATTTAAATTGAATTCGCATTTTCCTTCCTATCGATACCGAGAATATATTGAACGCCCCTCGTATGACTTTTCGTATCAATAAATACAGTGGAACTTCTCTAACTCGAACTTTTATAGTGAACACTGATTTTTCGTGGCATTTTTCAAATATTTTTTGCTCCCTAACTTGGATTTCTATAACTCGAACTACTCGAAGAGATATTTCAAACGTAACTCGAATTTGTCGGCCAATTTACTCACTGAACTGATAGCTGCAGATGTGGATGACGTCACATTCGAAGACCATGCTAATGCTGATAATGGTGCATGCACAATGTACCCTACTGAGGATGATATCTTAGAAAACGTTATAGAAAGTCGTGTGCCCGGAGTAAAAGGTAACTCAGACGCAAGATTTTAAAATTATTTAAAAAAATTAAAGAAATTTTGCAGATTCAGAGGAGGATGAGGACGAAGATCTAGCACGGAATACCATACCAACATTTGAGCAACTTTCCTCTTCCATTGAAAAGATAAGGGCTTTTGTTGAGTGCAGAAGTAATGTCCCTGACAATATCTATAAGTCTTCTAATTTAGTGTAGGAATTCTTTAAAATAAACGAATAATTTTATTCCCGTACATTTTGTGTATTTTCTATAACTCGAACTTATTTTCTGGTCCCTTGAAATTCAACTTAGGGAAGTTCCACTGTATATAAAAAAAAATGAGCTAGCTGAAAATGAGGTAAAAGAAAGACACATTTACATGCAGATAAGGCAATGTAATCCAAGACTTAAAAAGCATTAAAAAAACAAGCCATCGAAGCTACATATGAGAGACTGCTGGATTATAGTTTGGGTTGACACTCATTACTTCAAAATATCTGACCAAAATATGATATTTCAAATCATGCACAGCATCGAGCAGGCATGTAGCAAGCATTCTGCAATTGGAAATGCACCTGAATTATTTCTATTTCACTTTCCATTTTTACAGGATTCCATAGAAAATTACCATTACTGTTCATACAATGATTTTAATTTTTTTTTTTCTAATTAAAAGTAAGCCACCATTACGACAATATGTTTGCCTTGTTCAAAATGCAATTCATAGTACCAAACACTCTTAAAACTATTTTACATAATTTAATTTAAGATAATCGCTGCATACAATTCTATATTACAAAAGTGGAGTGTACATATCATTTATTCTCAAACTTTACATTTTTTTTTCAGGTTTACATACATACGTACAATAAACAAACTTAATAACAAAAGAAGAAAACAAAATTCAATAATTAACATTCCTTTTCAAAAATTAAAAAAAAAAAACTCTGACTAGCAACGATAAATTTATTTGAAAACTAAAAAAATATTTGAAAAATAAATAAATAAAACGTACGGCAAAAAAAAAGCACGGTTTGCATCAAAATTTGTGTAACTTGTTACGAGTATTACTAAAAATATAAGATCCACTTATTGTAAGGGAAAGATGAATGAATAACTCATAATCTCATTTTAATAGAAAAAAATAATTATACATCTACGATGTGAAATGAAAATTAAAATAAAATATACTTTTGTTCTAAAACAAAACAAAAATATTTTCTTAATTATTAATAGTGTAGTAATATTTATTCTCTTATTGCAAATTGTTTTTAAGCGAATTTCTTAATTTACTCATTACGACTATTGTCGTTGTATAAAATAGAAATATGTAAAGCGTTTAATATATACATTCATAGTGTGTTTATTTGTTTATTAAGTGTTAAAATTCAAAGCAGGAAATGTATGTTCACTTTGGTTTTTGGGCTTTTAAAAAGGATTACAATTATTAGTTCAAAGCTTTATTGTTTGTTTTTGTTTGATTATAGTTTTAACAGAAAAGAGGAGATAGATCTTTTATTTTAATCATGAATGTATATATGGGACTCATATTTAAAGAATGTATTTATTTTTAACTGTGTTCGGATACTGAGGAGGTTTCGTTTTTAAAGGGAATGCAAACAGTACTGGAGTCTTCATAGAAACATTGCAGATTCACGAATTTTTAAATAATTGGACACTGTTTGAATGTTTCTTCTGTGATACAAAAAATGTAGTTTCATCGACTTTTAATTCTCCTTTGCAGAAATCGAAGTTCGTATTAAAGCGGTGATCCCACACGCAAACAACGTAGACTTTTACTCGAATTTATTTATTATCCTTGATAATTTCTTTTAGTGATGTAGTTTTAGTTTAGGATGTTTGTTTGGCAGAGACGGTAAATAAATACATATTATGCAGCTAGACATAAGTATCATTAAACTTGTTCATTCTATTTATGAATTTTCTTACACAAGATATATTATTGTGGTCACAACTGATTGGTTTTAAGAAGATTTTATTCCGATTTCATACAAATAAGACTTTTCGATGTGGAATTCCACTAACTTTAAGCGAGAGCTCTACCCTTCTGTCAACAATGTGGTTGAGTGAGACTCATCAAGAATACAAATATAATCTGAAGTCTCCTTCAGATACCCTTGCTGGACATTTGCCCGCTCTGTCCAAATGTCCGATAATAATTTGTGATGGGAATACTAAGTAATTTTCGATAGGAGCGAGATTTTCATTAATTCTGTTGTACTCGTATACGAGAAACAATCCATTCATTGTTAATCTGAACAAATTTATTCATTCATAAAAATCCATTTTGCTGTGATCGATTCGTTGTAACATGAGTATTGCGCCTTTTTTTCGGGGGTTATTTTCCAATTGACAGAAAATGCACAAAGCCAATTTAATGCCCAAACCATTACTGCGGTTAATATTTAAGATATCTTGCTCATTGAGTCTGGTAATTTCGTTATGTACACATCATTGTAAGCATTTTTAACTGAATTTTGAAATGGGTGTATCGGAAGAGCATATTTGGCATATGTTCCGGAAAAATCAGAATGGAAGTGAGGCCAGTAGAGAAATCCAAGATGTGTACGGAGAGGATATTCTCTACGAGTTCAAGCGTCGGTGTTCGTTTGCAAAGTAAAGAAATGGCATATTTGACCTAAAGGATGAACCCCGTTCGGGCAGGCCAGAAGAACTAGACTATGAGCTCCTGGAGTCCACCGTCAAAAGCAATCCCACTGTTATGGTAAGAGAACTCGCAAGGGAACTCAACGTAAGCAATTCATTGACACCTAACAAGTATGGGAAAACTCATAAATTGGAGAAAATGAGTACCACACCACCTACTGCACTGCTCTTCTGTCGCGTCACAAGAGCCATTTTTGAACCGGAGATGAAAAATGGGTTCTCTACCATAACATTAAACGTCGTCACCATTGGCTTAGTCCAGAAGATAGACCAGCATAACATCGCAGAGATGGCCTCCATCCGTTCAAGGTGTCTGTCTGTATGGTAGTATGATGAGGGAATAGTTCAAAAATCAAAAACTCATCACAGCCTTGGTTTTCAATTGAAATTCGTCAAATAATTAAGCAACGTGATCAAGCGTATAATCGGTGGAAGCGATATCGTATAGTTGGATTTCACCATATATACAAATCCATTCGCGGCAAATGCACAATTTTTCTCTATCAGATTTAAATCTAGCCTGGGTAGTCGAAAACTGTGGAGTAACCTACGACATCTTGGTATAAGAAAAGAAAAACTTTCTTGTCCAAATAACACTGACGGCAATGTACTTCACCACAAGTTTGTATCTGTAGGACCAACTAGGATAGCAGACCTCAACCTTAATTTAGATAAATGGCATGCGCCTGTTGTGCAATCACCATTTAGTTTTGCATGTGTAGACAGTACAGAGGTAGTAAAAAGCTTTTTATCTACTCGTATAAGGTCCAGTGCAATTGGAGTCGATGAAATTCATACAGTTTTTATCAAAGCCGTTGATCCTACCGTATGTGACTCATGTGATAAACACGAACGTGACAGGAACGTTTCCACATTAGTGGGAAATGGCTAAAGTAATACCTTTGCCAAAAAAAAAAATCTATTGGGACGAATTTCGACCAATTTCCATTCTACCATTCCTCTCCAAAGTATGCGAGCGAATAATGCAAAGGTAACTTGACGAGTATATTTCTCACAATAAAATGATAACCCATATGCAATTAGGCTTCCAAGCAAAACACAGTTGCTGAAGATATTCGATCGAGCTTAGATAAAAACTTTTTTGATACTTCTAGACTTCTCTAAGGCATTCGACACTGTCGACCACGTACTGCTCTGTAAAAATTACAACACTACTTTGGGTTTTCTCCTTCTGCTGTTAAATTGATTTCATCCTATTTAAGCAACAGAAAACAAGCCGTTTTTGTTAATAATGTCTTTCTTTGCTTAACTCGAGGGGTACCTCAAGGATCAATTCTGGGTCCTCTCTTATTTTCTCTATATATAAATGAGATACCAGATCTAGTTACACATTCCTTAACACACATTTATGCCGATGATGTCCAAATTTATCGAAGCTGCACGCTAGGTCTCATTGAAAATTGTTGCCTTGAAACTAATCAGGATCTTAATAGTATTTTTGACTGGTCTTTGCAAAATGGCCTGACACTCAACCCTAATAAGTCCAAATGCCTGGTTATATCTAGAACAAAATTGGATCTGTCAGACTTCCCGCAAATCATTTTAAATAACTCCCCCGTCGATTTTGTGGATACATCAAAGTATTTGGGTGTTATATTTAACAGATTTGTAACATGGAACGACCATATTAACACCATCGCAGGGAAGGCTTATGGCGTTTTGCCATTTATAGTTTAGTCATTCTATAATAACTAAATTGTAACTATATTGTATATTGTAACTAGCTATTACAAAGTTGTAAGACTACTTCTAACTTTCCTAAACTAAATAAATAAACTAAACTAAACTAATTCATTTTGATCTGTTGCCTCGTAACCAGACTATCACCGCAGAAGTCTACTGTCAATAGCTATGCAGATTAAAGTCGGCATTAGAGTAGAAAGGGCCAGTAAAGCTCGCCCTCATACAGCTAGGACCACCTGCAAAAATTAAAATAAGCGACCGCTTGATGAGTGTAAAACTCATTATAAACAATGAAATGTGGAACATTGTTAGCGCGTACGCCCCACAAAACGGTTGCGATCAATCAGAAAAGGATACATTTTGGTCAGATTTCGGTAATTTACTCAGAAATATACCCATCGAGGAGATGCTTTTCGTAGGCGGAGATTTAAACGGCCACGTTGGAGAATCAAACGTAGATTATGAGGACTGCCACGGCGGTAAAGGCTTTGGAAAAAGAAATTCTGCTGGTGAAGACATTCTTGCAGCATGTAAAGCCCACGGTCTCACTGTTTTAAATACGACGTTTATAAAACATCAACGACATCTTATCACCTATAGCAGCGGAGGCCACGAAACACAAATAGACTATCACCTTTGCAAAAGATCGATGAGAAACAGTGTCAAGGACTGCAAGGTAATCCTTGGAGAATCGCTAGTTACCCAACACCGGCTGCTCATTACAGAATTCTTCACAGCGGAACCACCAAAAACACGAGAGCCTGTTAGAAAGCCTAAAATCCGGTGGTATAACTTATCGAAAGAACGAGGCACAAGATTTATTGCACGCGCTAAAGAAGTACTTCTTAGTATAAACGTTATCGCAGACTCACTTAGCCCTCAAGAAATGTGAAACAGCATGCACGAGGCATGCATGACACACGCAAAGTCCCTTCTAGGAACGATATCAGGACATCATCACATCGAGAAAGAAACATAGTGGTGGAATGACGAAACCAAACGAGTTGTGAAAGACAAGAAGCAAGCATTTCAAGCGGACAAAATGTGATCGGAGTAACGATATCGAAAAGTCTCGACTTGCACTTGAATATGAGCGACTTAAAAACGTTACAAAGAGAGTCCTGGCCCAAACCCGAGCAGCAGCAGCGGAAAACCTTTACCAGGACTTGGAACAAATATCCTCACGATCGGCAGATAGAAGACAAGCTATTCAAGAAGTTCAAACGTCGTACAATAGTAAAGTGCCAAATATTTTTAAACTCGCTGCGCAAAGGCGAAAAAATGCGATGCAAATAAAGTCGCCAAAATACATTAAAGACTCCTACGGGCACTTACTAACAAACGAAAAGGACATCTGTGATAGGTAGCTTGAATATTGTAAGGACCTACTTAACAAACAGTTTCCACGTGATCGCGTCCCTGCAGCTGATCCATTCGAAGAAGAAGTTGCTGACTTTTCAACAGAAGAAATACGTATAGCTATCGGAAAAATGAAACGCGGGAATGCGGCTGGATCAGACAACATCCCATCAGAGTTTTGGTCGAAGATGGAATGTATCGGCAGTGAATGGCTGTCGAAACTCTTGAATAAAATAAAATGCGGACAAACTAAACTCCGAATCAATGGAGAAGTAGCTTTTTGGTTCCATTATACAAAGGCAAAGGCGACACGCGAGAATGAAACAACTACCGCTCAATCAAGCTGATGTCACACACGATGAAAATCGCTGAAAGAGTTTTAAACGAACGTCTTCGCAAAATCATAAAGCTCGACGATAGCCAGTGTGGATTCGTGGAAGGAAGATCGACGGTGGACGCAATCCAAAGCTTGCGAATATTAATGGAAAAACATCGGGATTCGTCAAAAGATCTGCACATGGTATTTATTGATCTAGAAAAAGCATTCGATCGTGTGCCTAGAGATCTCATATGGACCGCGTTGAGGTATCAAAAGGTACCGGAAACGTATATACGATTGATACAAGACATGTATGGAAATGTCAAAACTGCTGTTAAATGTACCGCCCGACTTAGACTTACGAGAGAATTTCCGGTAAATGTCGGAGTGCATCAAGGAAGCGTTCTTAGCCCTTTCCTCTTTAACGTCGTTCTAGACTATCTTTTGAAAGATTGCTTGCACAAAGCAAATGTAACATCGATTCTCTTCGCCGACGACGCAGTTATTCTAAGCGATAATGTCGTAGATTTACAAAACGTCCTAAGTAAATGGAAAGACGCGCTACAGAAAAACGGGTCTAAAATAAGTCGCTCAAAGACGGAACATTTGACCTGCCCATTTTCGGATCCACTGCGACCTATTCCAGATATAATGTTGGACGGAATAGTTCTTCCGAAAACCACTAGGTTCAAGTACTTAGGATCAATCGTTAACGTAGAAGCGAAATGTGACGACGACGTAAGGCACAGAGTAAGCGTGGGGTGGATGAAATGGCGAGAGAATTCGGGAATCTTCTGTGACCGAAAATGTCCACTTAAATTGAAGGGAAAACTTTACACCACGGTGGTTCGGCCAGCACTAACGTATGGTTCGCAGTGCTGGACAATATACGAAGCGTTTAAAAATAAAATAACGGCAGCAGAGATGAAAATGTTAAGGATGTCGACTGGAGTTACGAAACGCGACTGCATTAGATCCACGCACATTAGAGGAAGTCTACACATAAAGAATTCGGTAATCGAACAACTTGAGTCGGATAGAATTAGCTGGTATTGCCACGTTCAAAGAAGATCTCCGGAAAATCCCGTTAAGAAGGCAATATCAAATACGGTCGCTCCTACTAAAAGAAAACTAGATAGGAAAAAGAATTCCTGGATTGCTCAGATGGCAAATGCACAACAACGCCTGGGGCTAACCGCCGAAGCGATACAGGACCGAGCAGTATGCAGACGCGTTCTGCGATCTGCGACATTAGCCAACCCCGTAAGCGGAGCAGTAGCGATGCAGTAAAAATGGGAAACTCGTTACGCATATGTTCGTGTAGCGAGAAAAGGGCTAGTAAAAGGAAAAGAAGAAATGTCTGGTTATTATTCAAGACATCTCTGTATACATCAACCCTGAAATTTTTTTAATAGCGCTTGTCAGTTTGAGTTCGGAATGTGAAAAAAAAAAAAACAAAATGTGGCGAACTTCATACACCACAATGCCATCTGTCGGTAAAAAAGAACAATAAATCTACATCTGCGCTGCCATTTTTCTACTAACTATAATGTAGTTGGTTTGTGTGAACAAAAAACAAAAACACCCAAAGCAAGCAGTTCACACCTACTCAATCAACTTACACTCTAGAATGAAATGTCATGCAATAATTTGCCCACTTAAGTTAAAACAAAAAAATTTTACACGAAATGCCTGAATTTAGTCTGACATATTTGTGTACAATATTTGAAATTTTGTAATTTTTTCCTTGGCTAATTTTTTTTGTATACTAATTATTTTCTAAGTGCATATTGTTTTCAAATGCGACCAAACATAGAGAAGTAAAAGGAAACAGACGTATTCGTGTTCCCCTGAGAAAGATAAGCCATACGCAGGCCGACTTAGGCCTCTTGATGATATGACTTTTTCTCAGATGTTCTTCATTCACATTTAGAAGAATAGTTTTCAATGAATGGAAAAAATAATCAAAAATCCAATTGAAGCAAATCCTTAAGCAAGCTGCGTCCTAATATTGTTAATTGGGTGTTGGAAATGCGTGACATCGATTAGGAATTCAGTCAAAAAATGATTTTGAGCGACGAAGCTGTGCATTGTAGAATTACAAAATAAGCAGCATTACCGCATTTCAGACCTAGAAAAGCTAAGAATGATTGTCTAGAAGCCTCTCTATCCACAACGGGGTTAATGTTTGGTCCTGCTATTGAGCAGGGGGCACCATTGCCTATAATTTCTTCAAAAATGAAGCGGGTGTTGTTATTAACATGAATGGATCGCGCTATCGAACTATGGTCAACGAATTTGTATGGCCAGACAGCGCATGCTTTACCCCACGCAAGCTTCTTCAAATCCAGGAAATATAAATAAATAATGATGAATTGGATGTTAGTGATATAGAACTCTACCAGTTGGATGATAGCTCTTTCTGTATGGAATTATTTTGTTAAAATCTTCGGTTAAATTCATTTTATGTTAAGAAAAAATCGAACATTACTATCCGTAAAGATTCTGAAAAAAAGAGGGAAAGCGATCTTGGAAAACCGGAATTGATTTTGCAGCTGGTAGTTCATATTAAGCTGTCAAGTTTCTTAAACAGAATCCGTACGTATCGATCATACAAAAATAGTGGCAAACGTGAGGTACGGAAAAACATTTTCCACGGACAATCGCTTTCTTGTGTTATGAACGGGTATTCAGAATCTCTTTTTTTAAGCGTTGAGCGATAGTTGCCCTTGGATAAATTTATCTGGTATAAGCAGTGCCATACAATGCTTTAATTGTTTCTACAATAACCGGTTGAAATTAATTTGAGCAGTGATTTGAGCACCAATGCTATTACTAATGGTTGCTCGTGGTTAACGAACAGTTTTTTCGCTCCTCCGGCTTATTCAATCCAACAAAATTTTCGATAGCACAGGTGTACCGGAGACATTTCTGAGTTCAACTGTTTAAACCAAACTTGATGATTTTATCATCTTCAACATTTGAAGACAGTACAGGATCTTTCATTAGATGCGTCCCAATTGTTCAATAGGGATTCTTTGAACTAACGCGTAACATTTGTTACGTGCAGCAGATGTCTACTCTTTAATAGTGTTTATAAGGCATTTAAATTTTTTCTCAAGATTCGCGGTCACTTACGACTACTTTACATGCGTTAAATCGAATTTTCAAATTTTCAGCGGTTATTACTGTCCCGATAACCGAACAATTAAGCGTTTTTTCAAAAAATTCGAATCGGCTTATTCACTCAATAAAGTTGCCCGGCTAATGGGAGTGTGAAACGGTCAACGAATGAGTCGGTAGGTCAAAGCTCCAATCAATAAATCGATTCAGCGCCGTTCTCAAGAGCTTAGCATCTCTCCAATGTCCCTGTGGTGTATTTTGTGAAAAGATTTGGCCATACATTCGTATAGAATCGTGTTGAACCAAGAGCTAAGGCCAAATAACCATCGAACGTTGAAGTTTCACTGATTTAGATCTATTGATCTGGATTTTCACCGAAAAATCATCCTCAGTGAGAAGACACATTTTTGTTTAAATGGCTTTGTTAGCAAAGTTTTTGCATTTGGTTAAGCGAACAGATGTAGGTGTTCCAAATTGACCGTTTGTCAGTCATTGGAGACTACTATCGCTCCATGTTAACCAATTTGTTTTATTTTATAATAAACTAGAAGGGCTGGAGGATATGTGGTTTCAAAAGGATGGTGCCACTTGCCATAAAGCGCGTGACATAATCGATTTATTGATGACAAAGTTCGATGAGCAGCTTATATCCTGCGGTCTTGTTAATGTACCTCTTTTCTTTAGAGCTACACAAAGTGTCTGGTTTGTGCGAACGAACTAGAAGCTTTAGACGACTTGAACGCGAATATTCAACTGGAATTTACTGGAATATCGTCCGAAATGGTTCCGTGGAGGACATTTGAATGATGTCATATTTCGTAACAATTATATTTAAATCCAAAATAAAAATTACATTGATATCCTAACCATACGCCTTATTATTTGAAAAACAAGTTCCGGTGCATCTAATGAAAAACTTGTAGCTTTAAGAAAACAAGGTGACTTGTGTTTTGTTATATTAGCCGTGATTGCTGTCATATTCGAGTACGTTTTGGGTTTTTTCAGGTGTTCCTTCCAAACTTTTCTGTAAATCCAGTTAGGATCGTGTATTTGAGTTTGAGCAATCTTTTATCTGCAATGACATTCGGGTTAATAAATTGTGTTAAATTCAAAAATGTATTAAGAGCATTTTACTACGTCGTTCAGTGTCAGTTGTTTGCACTGACTCTAGTGATAATCCTGTTTCTCGGGATGTATACTTCTAAATTCGAGTAGTTTGAATTGAAATGGTTGTCTTCTTGCAATAACTAAAGAATGTTTGAGCTATCTCAATCGTTCTGATAAATTGATAAATATACATCATAGGACCTCTGTTCTTCTTCCGACAATTTACGAATACACAATTTATAAATTTGATTTATCTTTATTTAACATTGAAATTACTAAAAGAAAAAAACTTTTGCATTTCCTGTTGTACCACAAGGATCCATTTTTAGTTGTATACTTTTTCATTAATCTGTTTGCATTCCCCTTTTTAGGCAACTCCACCAACCAAAGCAATTGCTTATCGGACGGACAACTTAAAATATATCTTATCATTGGAAGAATGTTATATGTATTTTATATACGTAATAAAGGTTAAATTAGAAAAAAAAGTTAAGGAAAATTCACTTAGGATAAATATTCAAGTTAAACAACATTGAAACGATACATACCTTGCTGCCACGCTCATTGAATATAATTTCTACATCAAGTATAGTTCCAAATTGCTAATTTTTTTTTATTATTGGTTTTGGGCACAATTCAGTATTTTATTTTGGGGGAAGTTTTTGTGTTTTTTTTTTATTATTTTTTTCATTTTGTTTTTGGATGTTTAAACGGATGCAAAACGACCACAAATCAAAGGGTTGGTTTTGTTTTATTTTTTTTTTTCATTTTTGTTTAATCAGTTGAGGGAGGAACGATCAAAAAAAGAAAAAAAGAAAAAAGAAAAAAAAGTTGCGCATTAAAACAAATGGTATACGAATAAGAGCGAGAATGAGAAAAAACTAGTAAATTATGTAACTAAAAAACGAAAAAAAAAAAAAAGAAAAAACTTTAACAAAATGTTTAATTCAACTCCGAATGCAACAACACATTCAAAAGTCACAAAGAAAACATTTGTAACTGATATATGTATAGAATTGTCTAGTAACTAAACTCAGTGATTTGTTGATGACTTACCCCGAACATTGCCCGCAAATCGGGATCACGAAATCTGAATGGAATATTCGAGACATGCAGTCTCTTGGGCTGGCTCTTATGATCGATGGGGACTAGAGCTGAGGCCAGTGATACAGCGGGGGTTGTTTGAACTGCTGATGTCATTATTCCACTGGCGGCTGCATTTAAGCATGCTATAACCTGTGATGTTGTCTGCGATGCTACGGTGCTCGAAGAGGCGGCACTTGGGCCGGTAATGTTTGCCTGCAAACTGGATGGAAGACCACTGACTATGGATGACACAATTGTGGCGGTATCAAGTCCTGATGATGTTGTTGCTGAGGTACCAGTTACAGTACCAACACCTCCTGTAATCCCACTGACTGCGACTGGCGCTAATTGCTGGGAGCTGGTGGTAACAGTTGCCAAATTACTACTTTGAGATGCAGCTGCAGCTGCAGCCATAGCAGCAGCGGCTGCATTGGTATTATTTAAAATCATTTGTGTGGTAACAGCTGATTGATTTGCACTGTTTATGTCAAGTAAACCTCCAGCAGCAGCCGCAGCTGCAGCACTGCTAACAATGCCATTTGTTGTTGGGGTAGCTAATGTAGCTGCTGCTACCGGTGATGTATTACTTGCACTAGATATTGCAGCGTTAACGCCTAGAGTGATGCCAGTTACAAGACTTGTACTGCCTACAGATGTTGTAGCCGCTGCTGCTGATATGCTGCTCGAAGGTGTAGAACCACCACCGCCGCCACCACCACCAGCCGATCCTGCGGTACTGTTTTGACCAGCATTTGGCTCTGGTTCAGTTTTAATCAATACTGATGACTAGAGAAGGTGAAAAAATAAAAACATTGTTAAAATTTACTACAAATTAATATTGAGATTTAAGGAAAAGGTATCAGTATAGTTGAAGGATACGAGTATAAGCGCAACATTCCATTGCCGAAAAACACACCATAAGTGAAAAACGTGAACAACAAACAACAAATTAAATATAGTCGCCTATTTAAAAAGAAAAAAAATTCTAGAAAATGCATGCGATGACTTTAAGGATACAATTTTATTGTAAATTGTTACATTGTAAAGTAGTTTCCAGCCACCATAGAATTATGTATATTTTCAAGAACAACTTACCCACCACAAAATACATTAGAACTAAATACAGCATAATAAAAAATAAATAAAAATTCAACTCACAAAACATTGAAAGAAGCTAAGATTTAATAAAATGTGATTTACAAAGCAGGATACAAAGTTATCAGGTGTGTTCTATGTGTTAGCGGCGTTTCATTTTGTTTGTTAAATTTATTAAAGCTAAATGATAAGATATTCCATACAAAAAAAAAAGTTAATTTTGAGTGAATGTTCGATTGTGTGAAAGAAAAAAACGTGGTACACCACAGGATTCTACCATCAGTCCAATTAGTTTTCCAAATTTTAGTGTGTTACAATTTATACAATTAATATAGCGTGCTACAATACAATTTATACAATTAATCCGAGTATAAGCCGAGTTGCGGAATTGAGAAAGATGTACATAAGTGAACTGGTCTGGCACAACAATTTAATGGTTCAGGAGTCGCTTTACATACTTTACAAGAGGCTTAGCTTGAGAAACAGGTTTGGAGTTAAGAGCTGACCAGAATTACCTTAACGAAATGGGTGTGCTAGCAAGGAAGCCAGCGAAAAAGCTATTGCTGACCAGCAAAATGAAGAAAACACGCTCCGCTAAGGAAAGGGTAAACTGCAGTGTTCACGATTGCTCAAACGTTCTGTTCTCGGATGAGCCCAAGTTTCACCTAAATGGACCAAATGGGAAGCAGGCAGTGCGTCGTAGAAAAGAGGAATGATACAGCGAAGAATGCATACCTCACACAGTGAAATATTCTCCTGATGTTATGGTGCAATTGAAGTTGGATCCTTAAATATTCTCGAGGGCCGTGTCAACGAAATCGTAGTGGATGGTGTTGTACCAAGTATGGAAATGCTGGCAGCGAAAACAACGAAACTAATTTTTCAAGATGATTCAGAACCTTGTCATAGAGCAAAATCTGTGAGTAATTAGAAGTTTTCCTTTCTTCATATTTTTGAATGTTTTGAAAGTCCTCCACATACTAAAACGTTGAAAGAAAAATTAGGGATAGAATTCCTAATCCCACTTTACATGCATAGCGTCGACTCTCATCGATGCAATATTTGTATCCGATAATTCAAAGCCTGATTTGCGAAAACCAATATACTGAGTCGAACAAGAAAAAATTGTTACAATTTTTAATAAACATGTACTCCTAAAATTAAAAGCAGTTAAATTTTCTTCCTGCCTTTAAAAGTTGGAAGAAGTATAGAATTATATTTTTCTTTAACAAATACCGCTCCATTCTTAAAGAAGTAGTGTGTAAGATTAGAACCGCAAAGCGGGTCTTCTATAGCAGAAGAAGTCTGGAAACAAATTCGAGAACTTGGTCTAGTAAAACAAAACCTTAAAGCTCCTCGTAATATTAATTGCGACCAGCTGAACCTCAACTTCTTAGCGCCAAATAGTGGAAGTACTACTTCTACTAACTTATTTGCTTCTGACCAGCCACTTGAAGATGTTTGATTTTTGTAGACTGCGCAAGGAAGATGTTGTGGAAGCATTACTGTCAATAAAATCTAACGCCATGGGACTCGACGAAGTGCACCCAAAATGCGTTAAACTGGTGCTTTCATATACTCGTATATTACCTTTTATAACTGACATCTTTAACTCCATACTAATGACGTCGATCTTTCCTTCGCTATGGAAGGAAGTCAAGGTTATTCCTATCCCAAAGAAATCGAATGGAACTGTGCTGGGATACAGACCAATATCAATTCTGCCTTATGATAACTATTTGAGAAAGCTAAAAAGCTTCTGTCTAAAAATCAATCTGGCTTCCGTTCAAAACGTAGCTGCAAAACTGTTTCGTTATTGGTCGTTGATGATATCAGAAAAGCTGTTGATGAAAACTACGTTACAATCTTAACACTACTCGATTTTTCTATAGCATTCGATACAGTCAACCAGTCCATTCTTTGCGCAAAGCTTAGAAAAGAGTATAATTGCTCAATATTCTCTACGAGGCTTATAAGCTCCTATTTGCAAGGGAAACTGCAACCAGTAGTAGCAGGAGAACAGTCCTCGTCCTTCTTGCTAGTTAAATGTGGGGTGCCACAAGGATCGATCCTGGGGCCACTACTTTTCTCCAAGTATATCAATCGCGCTGCAAAATAGAAAAACACGAACTTATTGACCTATTCAACTCTCTTGGACCAATCTTCATTATTGGTGGCGACTTTAACGCGAAGCACACCTTTTGGGGCTCAAGATGTGTCTCTCAAAAAGACAAAACTCTTTACAGGGCTGGTATGGAATGTGGTTGCTATTTTTAACCAACAGGCAAGCCGACATACTGGCCCTCGGATGTCGCCAAAACACCCGATCTAATAGACTTCTTTATCGGAAAAGGATTAAACGCTAGTTACGTCAAAGTTGAAGAAAGCTTCGATTTTTCCTCCGATCATTCTCCAGTTATCCTTTCACTGTGCGAATCCTTGGTTAAGAAACAAAGGCCACCCAGATTAACTAACAGCAAAACTCACTGGGAAGATTTCCGAATAGACGTTGTAGACAATACTGAGTTGAAAGTAGCACTTAGAACGCCGTATCAATTTGAAAAAGAACTTGAACGTTTTGTTGAAGTCATACAGCAAGCGGCCTGGAATAACACTCCCCGCGAATCGAACAAAGTTCCCAAAGTCGGCATAAGATACCCACCGGAAATCAGAGAAACGATAAAGAAGAAGTGGCATGAAACCCGGGCACCACAAGATAAAACGTCCTTCAATAGGCTCTGCAACTTGTTGAAAAAATCGATCAAGGACTTCAATAACCAATGTATTAATAACTACCTTGAAAGACTCACAACGACAAAGGATACCAACTACTCCATATGGAGAGCCGATAAAAGTGCCCGAAAGCCCCAAATACACGTGACGCCAATAAGAAGAAACCAGGATGACTGGGCGAAAGAAGATAACGAAAAAGCTAATGTTTTCGCCGACCATCTTGCAGAAACGTTTAAACCATTCGATGGGGAAATGCTTGTAGAGAATGTCAATATGCTAGACGTGACGACAAAATTTCCAATAGAAAAGGCTACACTTAGGGAACTTAGACAAGTTATAGACACGCTTAAGCCCAATAAAGCCCCGTGATATGACTTAATAACGGGAGAGATACTTGTGGAGATAGTGTTCGAAAGATAAAACAATGATGTTCGATAGCTACAATTCACTTTATTATACATATATATTTTAATCAAAAATTAAATCTTCGTATATGCGGAGGAGAGTGCGACCGTACAGTTTGGCTACTTGACGAAAACTAATCTTTCTGCTATTACATCTTAGAGTCACGCTTGATATATAGTAGGGATGGTATATCGATATGTTTTAATACGGTAGTAATTAATACTTAGTAGTTAAAGGTAATATAAAATAAATAATCTGGGTCGCCACATACTTAAAGCGTTGCCGAAAAAAGGTTTGCTAAAGCTGCTCTATCTTATAAATGCCAGCATTAGATTAGAGCATGTACCGCATCAGTGGAAAGTAACCGAAGTTATTATGGTTCCGAAACCCGGTAAACCGCTGACTGAAGTCAAGTCATATAGACCAATATCGCTTCTCCCGATTACATCGAAGGTATTCGAGCGAATCCTTCTTAATCGTCTTAAACCAATTACCGACACAAATTCCCTTTTGCCTGATCATCAATTTGGCTTTAGAAGCCAACACTCTACAGTTGACCAAGTGCATCGAATAACCGATGTAATTGAACGAGCAATCAAGTGTAAGTTAGTCGGTTCAAGCGCATTCCTTGACGTTTCACAAGCCTTTGATAAGGTATGACACAAACGCCTAAAATATAAACTCCGACAAGCTCTACCCGAACAATTGTCTCGTATTTTAGGTTCATATCTGGAAGACCGACTCTTCCGTGTGAGACACGGAAACGAATATTCCACTTTTAAGACAATACAGGCGGGGGTGCCGCAAGGAAGTGTACTTGACCCTCTGCTATATTTGCTTTTTACCCGCGATATACCGCAATCGGAAGACACTGTCCCATAATCAGTTGAGGGATACTAATACTTCGAAGAACTTTGTTTTCGAATGTCTGTAATACATTAATGTTACTATTTTTAGTACAACCCCAAAGTTGTACACCATATGTCCAGACCGGTTTTAGCGCTTGCTTGTATAACAGCAGTTTGTTCTCTAAGCTAAGCTTGGAATACTTTCCAATAAGCCAGTAAATATCTCTATATTTGATTTCAAGCTCTTCACGTTTTTTCTTAACGTGTGCTCTCCATTTTAGTTTAGCGTCGAGTGTCATACCGAGATATTTGGCCTCGTTCGCGTAAGGAATTCGTACTGCGTTGATAAACACCGGTGGATTCTCAATTTTCTTGAGAGTGAAGTTCACATGGACAGACTTGTTTTCATTAAGCGCGATCCTCCAAGTCTTTGTCCAATTGTTAATCCGTGTAAGGGTACGTTGCAACTTGGCAACTTGCTTCTTCGACTGTTTTAGCCGTTGCCAAAAAATGGCAGTGTCATCAGCAAAATATGGATATGCATTGACCCAACAATAGTGAACAAAAACATTATTAGACGTCACCACTATCATCATTATCAGATTGCGCTAGAGGATTTTGGCAAATTCGAGTGTCGGATTGGTATTTGCCCTTTGGTATTTCATCCGCCCCCGAAGTCTTCCAAAATATTATGGAAACACTCTTCACAAATGGCGCAAACCTTAAAGTCTCGATGGATGACATAGTAATTTATTTGAAAACTTTAGAAGGACTCAGACAAACAACAAGAGAAGCCTTTAAAATCATTCAGAACAAAGGATTGAAGTTCAACAAAAGTAAATGCAAATTCGAGCAGACAACAGTAAAATTCCTTGGCCACATCATTAGCAACGATGGAATACAACCGGATCCTGACAAAATCGAAGCGATAAATCGCTTAAAGTCGCCAAAAAACAAAAAAGAGCTTCAAAGGCTCCTGGGGAAATTTACGTACCTTAGTAAGCTCATAAGAAATTTCTCAGCTGTCACCGCACCTTTGAGAGTTTTAATAGAAAAATCTACATCATTTTATTGGATACAAATCAACAAGAGGCATTCGAGAAGCTTAAGTCAATAATAACAAACCCTCCAGTAGTCAAGCTTTACGACGTAAGCAAAGAAGTGAAATTGCACGTCGATACCAGTTCCTTTGCAATGGGTGCAGTACTTCTACAAGAAGGTAATCCAGTGGCGTACGCTTCAAAATCTCTAACAAATACACAAGCGGGATACTCACAACTTGAGAAGGAAGCATTGGCTGTAAAGTACGGTTGCGAAAAATTTCAGCAATACATTTACGGAAAGAAGGTAATCTTTGAATCCGATCATAAACCACTATCCTCTATCTTACAGAAACCGATTCACTCATCGCCACCATGACTTCGAAGAATAATGTTGGCACTTTTAACATTCAATTCTGAAGTTATTTACTTAGCCGGCAGTAAAATGCTGTTAGCTAACTCTCTTAGTCGTGACTGCGAAGTTAAAGCCATAAAAAACAACGAACTCTCGAAATCCTAACATTGTCAGTCACCAACAAAGAATCGGATAAATTGAAAAAAGCTACAAACGAGGACTAGTTAAAGTCATCAGGAGACGATGGCCGACGTCCCAAGAAGCAGTACCTAAACATATTAGAGAATATTGGAACTTCCGGGGCGAACTATCAGTTGACTCAGATGGCATTATATACAAATCTGGTAAACTGTTAATACCTGCATTATTAAGACCAGAAATATTGAAAAACATACATAAAGGTCATTTTGGTTATGTTAAATGCGTAAGCATGGCAAGGCAAACCATATTCTGGCCTCCGGCTATTTGAAATTTCAAGAATTAAGCCAAACAACAGCGAAATCTGTCATTTAATTTTTAAAAGAGATTTTTGCTGTATTTGGTACTCCAAGAACATTAGAAACCGATAATGGACCACAATGTGCATGTACAGAATTTAGAAAATTCGCAGAAGACTGGAAGTTTAATCACTCCACAAGTTCGCCCTATCATCCTCGTTGTAATGGTCTAGCAGAGCGTACAGTACAAATTGCGAAAAACCTCTTAAAGAAGTAACACTACGATAACACGGACATTTACTTGGGCATTCTTAATTACATGAACACACCTCGAGGAAACCTAGGATCACCAGCTGAACGTTTATTTGGTCACCAAATACGAAGTCTTCTTTCAGCACAAACACATTCATTACAACTTGAAGCTTATTCAGTGTTCCCAACTTGCTACGTGATGAACGGGAAAAACAAGCCGCATATGCTAACAGAGGAGCTAGAGATTGCCAATTATTTCATCCAGGTGATTCTGTTGTAACCATGATCAATAAGAAACAATGGAAGCCAGCAACAGTCAAAGAACAAATTCATCCAAGGTCATACATCATCCGTGACGAGGCTGGGTCTCAGTATCATGGAAACATCACAAACATTAAGCCAACAGAAGCAAACATCAAAGAGTTTTCAGATAGTGAATCCTTACCACCATCTCCATACACTTCGTTGATAACACCAGCTGAAAACACTTCTTCGATACAAAAACCTGCAAACACTCGACAAACACCACCAACTCCAAACATTCGCAGACAACCGGAAGAAAATCCTGAAGAAACAAAACAAATATTAAATCCAGCAACTCTCCTTAGACGATCATCGACCGACAAACCGCCAAATCGATTGACATATTAGAAGAATATATATCTCTGGCCCTGTCTGACAATGAGGGAGATGAGAACATGCTTGTATTTATATAATCTATTACATTACCTAATCTATTACTTATACTATACAATTGAATTGTATGTTTTGTTGAAGTAATAACCTTGCTGTTCACAATCCCTACATTCTCCAATCAAAACGAAAAGAGAACAAACATTGAGAAGATCTGTCCGAAACTTACTGCCCACTCCGTTAATGAAATAGACGAAAATATCTAACCAAATTGGTTAGTAAGGTCTTGTGATTCGAAAGGCTTGGCATATCATTCACAGACAACCCAACTCCCTCGTAGCATTCCGCCTAAAATTTAACAAATTTGTAGAATCGATCAGGATCGACTAACTTCCATCGGAAGTTTTAGTTCAATGACTGGCCTTTCTAGAATCCTGCTAGTCTCCAATCTGGTCCTATTTTATTCTAAATTCTCCATTCCTTCAAAATAAGTCTACTGAAAGGTGGAAGACAATAGATCTCCTGTAGCTTGATGTGACAGCAGGGGTTTGATCAATGGAATTAATCATCTCGCAGAGTTCACAGGTTCGAAATTGTTTGAATTATAAGTGCTATAATAATGTCTGAAAGCCTTTTCTCTCGCTTAAGATCTCCACCCACTCCAACTACTGAAACACATTCATAGTTCATTTAGCCCGCAACATCATGTCATACTGTCATGAATGTCATAAAAGTCATAGAATATGTCATATTTGTGTCAGTTTGACAACATAAAAACTCATTTCGACATCACATTTCTATTTTCCATTCAAATAGGAAAATGGCAAAAACAAATCCATGCAGAAATGAAAAAGAAGAAAAAAACAAAACAAAACAAAGAGATTAATCTCCTGCTTAACCCGGGGTAAAAACTCAGTCAAGTGGGATGCATTCTTGTTCGAAATATCTCATCTCTGAGTTGTCAGAGTTCTCAAAGTTGGCAGTCGTCAACAATCGCTAGTAGATATTGTCAGATCATATCTCCACATCTACCCTCTAAATGGGAAATGGGAAAAAAAAATTCAGCAAAAACAAATATTCTCCAAATATCCGTACCCACACACACAATGCATTGACTGATGATATTACAATAGATCCAAATCCAAAAGAAAAACGAACTGAAAGGGGGCAACCACCCTCTTTGGTGTAAAGGTCGTCGGTCGTAGTCGTTGTCGCAAGACTCTCCTCATCACAACGTCATCGCATTACAATACGATTCTCATCATCTGGTTTTCTGGAAAGATACGACACAACAGCAACACCCTACACCTTCTTCATACACCACCAGACCTGCACACCCTGCAGCTACATTGTTTCCACTTTAATTAAAATGCTCGAATGTTAGCATATCATTATGGGGTTGTTTCTTGCGGGGGCTGTTCGAGGACAGGAGTACTCGTAGATGGGGTTGCAAATCCTTGCTATGCCATGCATTATTCCGATTCAGTCAAGGGGAAGTGTAAAAGAATTGAATGTGTATCTTTGAGCGTTTGTTGTTTATCCTGTCCCCCAAGTATGAGAATGAGCACCGAGTATACAACGTCAACTCGGTTTCAAAAACTGAAAAAAAAAAAAAACGTAAAAACTTTGCATTTGCTGCTGCTTGGTTGTTGTTGTTTTTTTTTTGTTTTTGTTGTATGCCTCATTTAGAGAAGTTTATTCCCAATGCGGGATCGGGAGCGGATCTTCCTTTTTTGCATCTTTCTGTGTTAATGGATAATCTAACATGGCGATAAGTATACGAGTACTCGCAAGTCCCCAATGGATACCCTCGACTGGGTTTAGTTTCAGAATGCTTAAAGCAATTTTTTTGTTTTCTGGTCTTTGTTTAAGGACTTGATTCTTTCGTTTTTGTTGTTGTTGGTAAGTTTGTTGTTACGAATATTTAATATTACAGGGGGCAGGGGGCTAAAACAAAGATTGATGGAGAAACTTTCAAGTGTTAACGAGGAGTGCATCTTTGAAAATTGTGAAAGCTGAAGTTTTAAGAAAAATATTTTTGGTATTCGTAGATTAAAATGGAAGAGTCGTTTGGTGGATGTTACAAACCCTTGGGGTAATCGAAAAATTTATTGTGTGTGGCATTTACAGTGGTAGGGACTTTGCTAAAAATAACTCTAATACATGCATACTCGTAGCTCTTTCCCGTTAATTGAAATTGATTGTGGTTTGTTTATGTAGTAGCAGGAGAAATATTTATGAATTATTAAAAAATAAATAACCTAACTTTAACAATCGTAAGTCCTTTCACTATGTCCATAATTTGTCTAGAAAGGAGCCCTCTTGTATTGTGTTATCAGACGCGTTGGTTAGGAAAATGTTTTAGGGTCGAGGAAAGCGAGTTTTCGAATATGTACTCGTACATTGTCATTGGTCGAAGTCAATTGTTGTCGTCGTTCGCTCCAGGACGAATTTCGTGAAGGTCGTCCAAAATCGGTTGTTGTGCCAGAGAACATCATCATGCCAGACTTATCGTGAAATTGAGGTAGCATGCCTGGGCATTAGTTTCACTCGCATACATTTAATATTGCATAAACATTTGGCCGTCAAAAATTGACAATCACTCAAGTTGTTCCGGCACGAAGCACTTTGAAACAAATGGTCGCCTGTTTCTTCGAAAAAAGCGAGCATTTCGCCAGAGTATCATTAGAGCTACGTAGAGCGGGCAATTCGGAATGCTACACCACCATCATTCTCCACCGCGACAATGCAAACTCTCACAGGTCGACTGAAACAAGTGACTTTTCGAGCACTCAAAACATCAAATTGATGGGTCATACGCCGTAATCGTATTTAAAAGAATATCTAACACATATTATTTGTTAAATCGGGAAGCTCTATATTCTCTTTTAAGGGGCCAAGGCATGTGGTAATACAGGGCAATAATTCTGGACTGCAAGACGGGTGTTATACGTAGTGCTACCCGTTGAATTTCGTCAATTTTTTTTGTATGCGCCCGAGTTTTGTCATGTGGCAAAATCACCCTAGAGAGAGACATGCTTGGCCTTCTTAGCCGTTTTTTCTTCACCACATTTTGAAGAAAGTCAATGAGAACTAAGCTTTTGCAATATCCGAAAAAATTTTATAAATTTTTTCTGCACGAAGACGGGTTTTTTTCGAGGCCGTGCTTCTCAAGGTTGTCTTCAGGTAAACTCATGTCTCATCACACAGTGACAATAGGTTTTAAAATAGGTCTGATCAATACGCGTTGCAAAACGTATTGTTTCCAATTTTCAATCAAGAGGCGACATTGTTCTGTAACCCAAGTCATCAGAAGTGATCGATTCAGCACTCCCAAACAAATATTGGTCTATAGAGTAATTTCCGATAGTATTAGTCGTCGGTCAGCTACAATAATTATCTCATTAATGTTCTGTGTCTCGTCCATTTTATATTGTGCCTGTCGTAGATTTGAGCCCTACCAAGATCTCTTTCAGAAAACTGTGAGTTAATCGTCGGAAAATCTTACATGCTTTCTCGCGTCAGAAATGTAATGATAATGGGTTGCTCATCTTACGTGTATACCTCTTGTTCAGACATGGTGTTTCCGATGAGCACTTAGATATGAAGGGTTGAACTGGTATGTTCACCTCCTACAGACATCCAATTTTACAGAAGAAACAGATTTAGACATACATACGAGTATATACATGGTTTTGAAAGAAGAACCTCAAGAACTCTGCTAAAAAAATCTAAACAAAATTATAAACCAGGTCCAACAACATCGGCAAAATAAAACAGTGTCGGCGAAGATGTTAAGTACAGTGAGCTTAAACACTTTGAAACCGCTCAAGGCACTCAGAACCATTGCACATTCACAAACATTCTAGCTCTGACTCACAATGGTTTACATTTCACCCAAAATTATTACCTTGTTTAGGTACTGAATGGAAGAGAGTTTTTTTTCGAAACCAGGAAACAGACCTAGTGAGCCTCAAAAGCCTATTTACATCGTTGTTCAACTAATTATAATATTTGTAGGAAAGGCATATTCATGCGACGTGCCTCGTTCATCTTCAACATAGTGTCGTAGATACCTGGGTATGAAGGTGCCTTTGTCAGGACCGGAACATCTACTCCTTCGGAGGAGACATTAGCAATGAACGATTTTTGATGATTTTGTGAACAGATGAAAGGAAAATATGCTAGAAAAGTACACAAAACAATGTAAAATCTGTTCCAAATAGTCTTTCACTGATGTGTTGGAGAAAACCTCTCGTTTAATCCTTTAAAGCCATATTAGTAAGCGAAATCTGAGTTGCCTCGGATTTTTGTTGAGTCAAGCAGTGAAAACTCTGTAAAACCCAAAAGGTCCCGGTTCGGACGGAATACCGACAGAAGTTCTGGAAGCGTTTGCATAAACATGTCCTGCTGCACATGTACAACAGCTGCCTTGAGGAGGGCTCTTTCTCAGGAGTAGGAAGACACAATGCTTGTTGCTGATCAGCAAAGGCAAATGAGACCTGGATTCCCCATCTGCTTAGAGACCACTTTGCAGGGAAACTCATAGAAAATATGCTGAAAACACGGCTCACAAATGCAGTAAAAAGATCAGGTGACCTTTCCACGAGACATTATGGCTTCAGAAAGGGCCACTCCACGATCGGAGCTATCGGACAAGTAGTAAATGCCTTCAATTCAACCAAGAAGAGTGCATTCAGTATGTACTTGAACATACTTTCAACATTCCAGTTTACCTCTTGGGGATGCTGAAGAATTACTTCGAACATCGGGAGCTAATCTACCACGGAAGGCCCTCGAAGAAAGGAAATGAAATCGGAGCAGCCAAGTATCGATCCTGGCACCTGACCTCTGAAATATCTCATACGATTTCTGGTAGGATACGCAGATGATATCACCGCGGTGATTACAGCAAAAGACGCGGAGAACGCGCATATGAAACTAAACCAGTTTACGAGGCGGGTGAGCGCATAAATGGCTGAACGCGTTCTTAGGCCAACTACAGAAAAAAAGCCGAGATAGCTCTTCAGAAAAAGAACAGGATCCTGACCATCGTTAACTTCCACCATACCCTAGGCAGGGCCCCCGTCCAATTATCAAGACTTCGTCCATCAATGACGTTGTCTAATAAAAGCGGGGGCAGAGCAAAGTACTGGTCTTATCGTAAACATCTTCAGATGACGCTACCGAAGATTGCTACGATTTGAGCAGTTACAAGTTGTCGGTCATAGGTCTTGTTGGCGGCTGGACCACCGGTAGTCTTAAATCACGGTACCATGGGAGTCAGGAGCCCCCCGTGTCTCGGTCCGGGCCTGACTTGTTAGAGGTAGGCCCCCTTGTGGGTGCGTTATAGTGGCTATGGTTTAAACCCAAAATCGCGGAAAGGGTTTCGGCCCAATATAGAGTTGCAATAAGTACTGGGTGCTGTGACCCTAAGACCAGTAAGAGGTTTTAGGTCGGCTTCGATTCATATCAAGGGTGGAACTTGTGCCTCCAACACAGTTCCGAATTGGTATCAATGGATTAACGGAGAGCGATGGTAAGGCGTATCCTTGCATCCCGTAAACTTAAGTCTACCCGACAGGATTTTACGTTAAAAACCAAAGACTATCCTCTGACTTAAGAATGATATGAGGATGTTGCCTGGACACTGTGTTATTAGATATCACCTGCAGAAAATAACTTGTCTCTTGAAAGTGAGTACTCACTCTGTTTAGAGGATGTAAAGATTGCAGAAGATGGTATCTCTAGCCTCTGCTATTGACCTATCCAAATTCATAACGAGAGTTGGAATTATCCTAGAAGTCTCAGTGTAAAACCGGTTACAAAGCCAAATTTATAAAATAAAATCAAAACAAAAGAGAAAATTTTAATAATTACAAGAAACTCTAGCAAGTGATTATGTTCCTTACCTTGCAAGACTGAGGCAGCTCAACAAATGGAAATGAATCCTATCGAATACGTTTGGTACACATTAGCCTCCAATACGAAGTGCATATCGGCCTATAATTTGAAAAACTCATACCATTTTCCTGTTTGTTTAAAATAGCTTTCACATGCAATTGGGGTGAGAACAAAAGTTGGAAGTAGTGGCCAAACGATTAGGGAAAAAATGTTATGGAAGAAAGCCAAATCTCACAAATCTCTGGGAACGTAAGTTCCCTATTCAATATTCTACCTTGCCGGTAAAGAATAGCTTAGAGAAGGCCGAATTAAGAACTGGTAAGCTCACCAAAGAGTTTAAAGTTTTTATAACGAACGGCGTCCTTACTTGAAACGGCGCTTGCGATTGAACTAAGTCAAATTGTCCAAGCATACAGCTGTGAATGAATAAATTCTTTTCAGCTTATCTGTGCTAAGTTCTCTTCGAAATATCAAAACGAATTTCAAATTAGAAAACTTTCAACCCGTCAAATAAAAAGATTTGTGCCAGTCTCACCATTTTGACTGATAGTTGCGCGCTCCAATTACCATAAGGCGCGCAGAAACTTCTTCTACTCACATTGAAATCTGAAAGAACAAATTACATTCCGCTTCATCGCATCCAATTGTTTCGATTAAAACCAACATTTCGGATCCTCGTCAAGGTACCCCTTCAAAATTGTAGTCATTTTCTTTAATTTCATTCATAATAAATGAGGTTAACTCTCATCTGTCCATCTGTCCGCGCAATGCTGAATATTCCATACCAATCAAATTGTTCTTGATAAAATTCTCTTTATTTAAAAACGAAGACAACGGAATGTGGGTGACAAAGTTTTTTTTTTTTTTTTCTTGAAATTCTCAGAGCTAAAATTCCAAAGGAAATTGTCTCATCGCTGAGTGGATTAGTTTAATAAAGTGCATAATTTTCTTCGCCCCCATTTTGTTAAGGACTTCCATTTCACTATGGAATGGCACAACCAAGAGACCCAGGACGGACTATGCTCTTTTCACAAGAACAACTATCGTCTAACGGTGTGATTTGAAATTTCTACCAACGAGGACGTGGGAGTACGAACATAATCAGTAGAGACAGTGGAGGTATTTTCTTCTTTTGGTCCCGCTTCTAAGGATGAAACTTTTTCAATTCATTTAATGGATATCTCTTAAACATAACCGCAGGGATGCACTTTAAATGTATATGTACATGCATATCTAGATAGAAAGAATGTATTATGGCACATAAAGTTTCAAGATCTACGAACGTAGGTATGTACAACACCTTACTTTAGTGGCAATTGTGTCAAGGTGCTTTCTGTGGAAAATTTAAATTTTTAATTTCATTTTTTCAATAAGGCCATAAATTTTGCGTGGAAACTTAAAAAAAAAAAGAGAAGAGAAAAATGCGTTCTTCACTGGACAGGATGAAAATAATAAAAGAGAAAAATAAAGAAAAATTATAGTAAAGTGGATCAAGAGTCTGTTGTGTTACACAAAGTAACCTCAAAATGGGCCACTTTAATACCAACCTCCAGCGTTGACTGTAAAGTGCGTCACGTTTCTATTGCATAATTCTTTGCCTTGCATCCTGACACAACAAAGTTAGTTTCTACCTTTTTCTCATCTTTTGCACACGTTATCTCAGCGAAAGCTGGGGAATTTCATTTTTAATTTGCAGAGTAGATGCCATCCATGGTTGTGCCTCCTTGAACCAAACAAGCTTAGGTCCCCCTGGGGCACCAACAAAGTAACCAAGCTGAGTGGGATTTGTCACTGTAGGTATACGAGTATTCATGCTCTACTTACCATCCAAATCATGTGGATGAAAGAAACAGTGGCAACCCCAACCAACCCTTATTCAACACCAACTCACTCACCCCAATCGACACGGGGCTAAAAGAAGAAATGTGGCCTCATACCTCACTCCTGTGGATGGTGAATAGGTTTAAATTTATACTTAACCAAAAACAAGGAACGAGGCATGAATGGTTTCTATATTTAAGCATTGTAAAAGGTCTTTAAAAGGGATTCGCTTGTTTTGCACCTTTAGAGTGTGAAATGGTCAATAGCATAGAAATTTAAATCCCTTTAGCAGAGTTTTTTTTGTTTTATTTATTTATTTCATTATTTATACTCTCAGAGTCGCTTGAAAGGATTTAATCCTTTTGATTTTTTCATGAGTATAACTTTGTACATAATATGTGGGCATTGTTGTATCCTCATTTTCCTTTTGATGTGGGAAAGTGTGGTGAATTTCAATCTGTTGGATTCTGTTTAAATCAGGATTTTCCACTTACATAAGTGGGAAATGGATGGTATTTAAAGGATTTCGGGAGGTTTAGAAAAAAATAATTGGAAATCTAATTTAGGAATAATCCAATAACTTGAAAATTTTCATGGTCACTATGGAACGCGGGGTCTTTTGGCATTTAGGGTAATCTTCTTACGGGCCTGGATCAGGACCAGCAAATAAATAACTGATAGTACATAGAATAATCATGTTACTTTTGGGCTTTTCAATTTGAGTTAAAACAAATTTTAATGACCATCTTGCCCCCAGCACATTTCCGGTCCGGTGGTACGTGTATTGGAAAAGCAACCCTGTCAGACCAGTGATGTTGGGCAGTCTAGAAATGATTTTTCAGGACGTTTATGTAAGATTTCTGTGAATAAAATTGATTCCCAGGCTCCGGTTCATACCCTCTTCGGTTAGGTATGGTGGAAATCCATTCCTGCAAACATGGAACGTCTGATCTGACCACGAATAGCGAGTAAAACGTCAGATTTTAAGTGACATTTGAAAGGTTTTCAGGTTTTATTCCAATAAAACAAGCTTTACAACCATTCTTGCAATGACTGAGTAACTGCAATATGATTTCGGCACAACAGTTTTAATTTTAAAACAAATGTCCCAGCGAAAGAGTGAGCCAATTAATCTTCCAGACATTAAGAACGGCCGACTAATTATAAAAAAATCTAAGTTTTTCTTTAGAAGCTCATACCAACTCTGTTGACATCTTGACAAATTGACAAATTGCTGACAAACCCTTTTGCCGATTAGTCAGACAAATAGCTAGATTCCTGGTCTTTTGGGACATGCATTTGGGCAGGAAAAGAAATAAACCTATGATCGGTCTCCATTTACACAGATCAAAAAGAGACTGTGGAACGATCACAGAAAGAATTTTTGGTGACTCCCCAAGCTAGCTTTTTAGAATTAATGATGGAAATTTCAAACAATACGAGTATTACAATAGGATGACAACGATTAGTATTAGGCCTCGTAAAAGCAGCATCATCCAACAGGTGCTGGTTCTTTAAATAACGAGAATGAGCCCCTGCAGCCGAACATCTTGCAGCTCTGCTAATAAGCCCTACTTCGTCCTAGGGGCAAAAAAGCTGGTCCTCCAGGTTGAGGTTGAGCCGCCGGGGTAACTGCCCGGTCATTTAAAAAAAATATTAAGTTACGAAGCATCAACAAGCCTCGGATATGGACGGATCTACTGACAACCCACGCAAATGATTAAAGGACAATGAGTTTCGGATATGCACATGGAATGTAGGTCCCTTAATAGACCACGTGCAGCCGAACAACTAGCGGATGCCCTGGACTGCTGCAAAGTAGACATAACCGCCATCCAAGAAATGCGATGGAATGGGCCGGACAAAGAGAGGATGAAAAACTGCGACATATACTACTAAGAAGTCTGGACTAAGACAAGAAGTCCAGAGCTTCCGGTATGTGAGCGAACGCCTCGTAGCAATCCGCATCAAGGCTAAATTCGCCAACATTAGAATAATATGCACGCATGCCCCCACAGAGCAGAACAAGACCTACGAGCAATGCCCAAGCTATGACATCAAAATTGTCCTCGCTGATGTTAATGCAAAGCTAGGAAGAGAGGGTATCTTTGGTGGAGCAATCGGAAAATATAGACCGCACGACACCACCTCCGATAACGGATTCAGGCTAATCAACTTTGCGGCGGGGCGAAACATTGTCGTAGCTAGCACGCGGTTTTACCATCTCGATATACACAAGGGGACTTGGAGAACTCCTGATCAATCAATAGTCAACCGGATTGATCACATTTCCGTACGTTCCGAGGAGCCAACATCGACTCGGACCATTACCTTGTTGTAGCCAAGGTACGGTTGTGGATATCCCAAACTACGCCAAAACGAACTAATGCTGAGAGGAAATTCTACGTCAGTCGGCTACAATCGCAAGAGATCGCCAAGTCCTTTTCCGATCGAGTGTGTCTTAATCTCTTAAGAGGTCCAATACCGCCAGCATCAAGCATTGAAGACCAGTGGTAAAACTGCTGAAAAGCCACCAAAAATGCCGCTTCTGATTTGGTGGGTTTCACCACAACGAAACCATTGGTTCGATGATGAATGCCGGCAAGCACATGCAGCTAAGCAAGATGCATATAAAGCGACGCTGCATAGAAGGACCAGAGCTGCTCATGAGCTCTATGAGCGGAAGAGAAGAGACGAACACCGGCTTCTCAGGAGGAAGAAGAAAGAGAATGAGAAGCGCGCGGTCGAGGAAATTGAGAGATCCTACTTCAGGAATGAGGTTCGGAAATTTTACGAAAAGGTAAAAATAACATGCCACGGAAACAAAGCCCGAACCGAAGTCTGTAGAGGTGAACAAAGGAACATCGTGGTAGAATCGCAGTCGATGCTGAGGATTTGGAAAGACCAATTCTGCAGACTGTATAACGTCGATGACAAACCAAATACCGCTGTCGGAAATTTTACGAAAAGGTAAAAATAACATGCCACGGAAACAAAGCCCGAACCGAAGTCTGTAGAGGTGAACAAAGGAACATCGTGGTAGAATCGCAGTCGATGCTGAGGATTTGGAAAGACCATTTCTGCAGACTGTATAACGCCGATGACGAACCAAATACCGCTGTCAGGCAGAATCAACCTTTCAACCTGGACGATAATGACCAACAATTACGTCCACCCGACCGAGATGAAGTGAAGACACCTATATCTAAGGTTAAGTCCAACAAAACTGCTGAAGCAGACGCCCTGACTGCGATGACTTGCTAAGGAGCATACACCAACTATGTAAAATATGGTCGGACGAAGGTATGCCCGATGAATGGAACCTCAGCACTGTTTGTCCGATTCTCAAGAAAGGAGACCGTCTGAATTGCGCCAATTACAGAGGCATCAGTCTCCTTAACATCGCATACAAGACCTTATCTGCTGTATTGTGTGAACGCCTGAAGCCGTTCGTCAACAACCTGATAGGTCCATATCAGTGTTGCTTCAGGACAGGAAAGTCCACCATCGACCAAATATTTACGCTACGGCAGCTCTTGGAGAAGATCCATGAGCTTCAGATCGATACACACCACCTATTCATCGATAGAGACGAGCTATACAGAGCAATGTCTAGTTTCAGCATCTCTGCCAAACTGGTCCGTCTGTGCAGGATGACGATGGAGAATGCACACTGCTCCATCAAGGTCGGTAAAGATTTCACCGAGACCTTTGATGTTCAGAAAGGATTTAGACAAGGCGATGCGCTGTTATGCGGTTTTTTCAACATCTTACTTGAATGAATAGTGCAAAACTCACGAGCAAACACAAAAGACACTATCTTTCAAAAGTTTCAGTGGCGCTTTCGCGAGTTTTGAGACGAAAGCGGCGAAAATGGGTTTAGCGGTCAACGAGGGCAAGACCAAGTATACCACGTTGATCAAAAACCACCGCGTGGCGCTCCCATTGTTCCGATTTGAGTTTTTTTTTTTTTGTTGAATTGGTAAAACTGTTGTTGACATTCCCTCTAAATCTTAGCGTCATAGCTTGACTTTTGCAAAAGTTACGTAGCCAAGAGTACATCTATCTCTGTGTGTGTTGGCGATTTTTTACAATTTTAGAAATGGATTTAAATTTGCAATAACAAACTTGTAAAAAACGGATTTAATATTGCGCGAACGTTGGAAATGTTGGAAAAGTGTTCCGGCAACGATTCTCTAAAGAAAACGGTCGTTTACCAATGGCACGAGCGGTTCAAAAGCGGTCGTGAGTCAATCAAAGATGATGAACGCAGTGGCAGACCATCGACATCGAAAACCGACTAAAACATTGATGAAGTAAATTTGGTCAATAGCCGCAAATTAACCATCAGAGAGATAGCGGAGGACTTGAACATTGCCTATGGATCCGTCCAAGACATTTTGGTTAATGATTTGGGTTTCCGTCGTGTAGCAGCAAAGTTGGTGCCAAAAGACCTCAGTTTCATGCAAAAAAGAGACCGTGTTGACGTCGCAAAAGAGATGATTTGCGAGGGTGAATCCGATCCCACATTCATCAAAATAATCATTACTGGAGACGATACGTGGGTTTATGAGTACGACACGCAATCCAGACATCAGGCAAGTGAATGGCGTTTACAAAAAGAGCCGAGTCCAAAAAACCACGTCGTTTTCAGTCAAAAAAGAAGGCAATGCTCACGGTTTTCATGGATTACAATGGTGTAGTGCATCATGAATTTTTGCCAGAAGGCCAGACGGTAAAAAAAGAGTATTATCATAACAAAGAGTTATGAGACGTTTGCGTGAAGCAATTCGCCGAAAGAGACGAGATTTGTGGCAGAAAACTAGTGGATTTTGCACCATGATAAAGCATCGTCGCACAGTGCCATCATTATTCGTAATTTTTTGACGAAAAATGCAACAAATACCATCCAACAGCCACCGAATTAACCTGATTTGGCTCCCTGTGACTTCTTTCTGTCAATCGAGTTAAAAAACGGGGAACGCGTTTCAGCAGCCGAGAGGAAGTAATGAAAAAATCCCAGGAAGCACTGATGGATATACCGAAAACAGAATATACAAAATGTTTCGAGGATTGGATCAAGCGCTGGCAGAAGTGTGTTGCAGTTGATATGGATTACTCTGAATAAAACTTTCTGATCAAGGTGGTATGTTAGATAAATTAGTATTGCTCGAAAGTATCCTTCGAGGATTCAAGGCCTCAGCGTTTTTGCCTTAATCGCTTCTTCGTATAGAGGGCTAAAAAAGCACGGCAGGCGTTAGTTTCGCTGAAGTTCTTGGGTGACGGTTATGATACATCCAAAAACCTTATTAAGCGTACTACAAATGCATTTACGCCACGTGGTGTCCGAAACAGCTTAGTACGTAGGACAGATTGAGAATAAAATGCAATAACTTAGATTTCAGGTAAACTTGTTCTACAGGACTCCACGTAATGCTCCTATAAAGTTACCCAGCCAAGTTTAACCTCAAACGAATTGATAGCAGGGTTCCCTTAAACCCAGTCCTTTAAATCGCTCCCTCATTTGTTAGCTACTGCATTCTGTAACCATTCTCCATTGCAATACGAACAACTTCTCCCGATAGCATCGCATCCAAATGCACAACATGAGTTAGTGTTTCAATACCAGGATACCTAACCCCTTGTACTTCAATCTCACAATTCAATCTTTGCGGCTTCCATAAACAAAAGTTTTCCTTAACTCAAAACCTCTAGCCCAAACCACCGCTACCAACACCAAACAACGGAATGATAAAGGACCCCCTGAGTAAAACTAAATATGCACTCCTTTACGTCTAATTAACTTCTTACACATTTTATTTGCACCAACCTCCTACCACCCCTGCCGCGGTACTGTTTTGCAAACATAATTACCAACCGAGCAAACACTAATGTGGCGTGTTACTCTGGTATGTTCTGCCGCATACCATCAAGACCTTAATTTGATTTTATTTCTTACTACCTCGGCACGTAGATACGTGTGTTTCCCCAATGCATTCGTGTGTGTATGGTTTATCCTTCCTCTGAGCTTCTCTCACTCCGTTGGCAATAAAATCCTGAATAATTGAGTGAATCCATTCTAATATTCACCTGCTCTATAGTCTTTCTCTCCACCTCCATCTTCATCCCATTTCACCATCTCTATTTCGTCTTAGTGTGTCTCACTTTTTTTTATTACCTGCATACGAGTATTTGTGTCTTGTATCTTTTGTTATTCGGTGAACTGATCTAAAGATCACACAAACACCAGACTTAACGACACGGAAGGAGTGGGTGTAAGTCAAACACAAAGTGGGGTTGTATCACTCAGTTACGTATGTAACTTCTTTGGCCTTCCCCATCACCCCATAAACTCGCGCTACCACCAATCAACAAAAGCAATTCATTTGACAGAATAACAAAAAAAAAAGGGAATTCCGCTACGAGTCCATTGTGCGAGTCATTGTGTGTGCGGAATTGTTGTAGGCGAAAATAAAAAGGATATTTCATTAAAAAACATCAATATTAGCACACGAACAGTATGTAAGCACCGAGACACTTAGTTACATCTATTGTACTACTCATACCACCACCCACCCGGACCAGCGATGATTTTTGTTCAATATCTGAACCAGACACAATGGGAAAAGAAAACAAAAGGACATTCTTCTAATTTATTTTTGTGTCGTTTATGCTGGACAAACATTTTTCCAAACTACGAAAGTAAGTCCAACGAAAATTCGATAAAGAAGAATTCATTAAGTTCACCTTACCTTTCAACGGAAAAAAAATGGAAAGATGAGGCAAAAGAATGGAACCTCCAGCTAAAAGGACCAATGATCTTCATTCCAAACACGTTTGGAGGCATTTTGCTTCAATGCGGCTTTTCTCTGCTGTTAGTCCCCTTTTGTGTTTTTTTTTTTCTCTTTGGACTTCAAAAATCATTGGTTTTCCTTTCGATTCCATTTAGTGGAGGTTGACCTCAATTTGCCGGTCTTGGACTTTTTTATTATTAGAGATTTTATTGGCATGTTGGATATGTTCGAACAACTGTTAAATAATCCTGAATCTGATAATATTTTGTGCTTTGTAAGCAAAAGTGTCACTGAGCTACAAGTATCGGGATGAGATTTTTTTTTTTTCGTTTTGTAGAACAAGGGATGGTCAATTAGGTGAGATACTCGTATGTATGATAAAACTACTGGGACTGGTCTAAAAATGGGTAAACCTATCATTGCAAGTTTTAGATATCATATCCTTTGAATTTGCATATTTCGTATTAGCTGGTAAACGTGTGCATATTAACATCAGAAACCACTTAAATAAAGTAGAAAAAGGATACCCGAATAAACCCAGAATAGACACAGATACATCTAGCAAGCACACTAAGTAAGTTTAGAAGTCGTTGATAAAAATTCAACGTAAGGCTTAATGGAAAATGCACACCGAGAAAGTTTTCGATTGGGATCCGGGCATCCAAACTAATGAGTAGTACTACAACTGTCCTAAAAGCAAAGCTATTAAGTTATGATGCACAAGGAAAACGCGGCATTCGATCGCCCACACGTCTCACATCAATCTGATCTGAAGCTACCTGGCTATTAACTAGTGCCATTATTCTTCTCTCTTCGCGGTCTCGCCATTTATGTACGTAGTAATGTAGCTTACCAAACTCCACCATAATGTAGTCCCTGTTCTAATCCGGAATTCAAATTATCCACTATTGCATTATTTACAGAAGCCCCAAACTGGACAGCAATTCAACTTTTAACGAGTTTGATGTGCTGTCTGACTCCATTCAAAGAATTGTATCCCTGTATGCTCATACTGAAATCGTTATTACGGGCGATTTCAATATACACAATTCTGGTTGGCTTCAATATTCTGGACAGACAACACCAGAAGGACAGAACGTCTCTCGATTTGCGTGGACACCTGCCTTTACGGCCTTATTCCACGGGATGCCCATACATCCATGGGAGCAAGGATACGCCTTGCCATCGCTCACCGTCATTCCACTGTTTCAGATACCAATTCGGAACTGTGTTGCCGGCACAAGTTCCACCCTTGTTAAGAGTCGAGGCCGATCTAAAACCTCTTGCTGCTCTTAGGGTCGCAGCACCCAGTACTTTTTGCAACTCTACATTGGGCCGAAGCGCTTCCCGCGATTTTGGGTTTAAACCACAGCCACCATGACGCTCCCACAAGGGGGCCTACCTCTAACAAGTGAGGCCCGGACCGAGATCCGGGGGCTCCTGACTCCCATGGTACCGCGATTTAAGTCCTGGTAGGGACTACCGGTGGTCTAGCCGCCAACAAGACCTATGACCGGCAACTTATGACTGATCAAATCGTAGCAACCTTCGGTAGCGTCATCTGAAGATGTTTACGATAAGACCAGTATTTTGCTCTGCCCCCGTTCATTATTAGACAACGTCATTAAGGGGCGAAGCCTTGATAATTGGGCGGGGCCCCACCAGAAGGACAGTGTGTTGAGATCTTCGCAGCGGAAAACAACTCAACCCAGCTTGTAGATGAGCCCACGCGAATACCAGACGTTGATAGTCATACCGCCAACATCCTGGACTTGTTTCTAACTTCTTACCCAGATAAGTAGACCGTTGATGTGCTCAATTCAACTGAAGCGGTCTTAACAGCTTCGTTAGGAATTTTAACTCGATAACGACGGGGATGCCGCTGCTGATATGATCACAGACATCATTCTCTTTGGAATCAGATCCTCATCGGATGAAGAGTATCAAACCAAAAGAAAAGGCATGGTACGACTCGAGCTGTAAAGAGACCGTCAGGGTTAGAGAAATGTTTTTTCGGTCCTTCAAGACCAAGCCGACCGAGAAAAACCGAAAAAAGTTCAAACGAGCCAGGAATGACTGCAACGTCTTTCTTAAGCGCGTGAAATTTCAGTACGACCAAAAGTTGAGACAAAAAATACTAGAATGTCCCAAAAGTAGTAAAAGCTTTTGGTCGTTTGTCAAAAACATCAGAAATTCTGCCTCATCCTCCATCCCAGCGCTCATTCACAATGACATTCCAGCTGTCAGCTCTTTAGACAAGGCCAATCTGCTTGCTGCACACTTTGCATCCAGTTCAACACTCCCAGATTGTGCTTTGTCTCCGCCTACACTTGAGTGGGTCGAATCTTCAATGGAACGAATCTACTTTCGCACTCGTGTAGTAGCAAGAGTACTAAAAGATCTCATCATATATAAATCCGCTGGTCCAAATGGTATATCTCCCCTTCTTCTGAAGAGGTGTTCTTCTACGCTGGCAAAACCACTGCGTAAGCTTTATCATCAATCCTACTCTTTAGAACTCTTCCCGAGTAGATGGAAAACAGCATTTGTCCAGCCCGTCCCTAAAACAGGCGAATCATCTTCTATCTCCTCCTACAGATCCATTGCACATACGTCCCTTCTTTCCAAGGTCATGGAAACGCTGACAAATCGTCAGCTCGTGAAATATCTCGAAACACGAAAACTTCTCAATGACCGTCAGTATGGTTTTCGTAGCAACAAGTCCACTGGTGATTTGACAGCATGTTTCACCGAAAAGTGGAACCAAAGTGTACATCAATCTGGCGAAAGCAAGATAATTGCACTTGGGATTTCTAAGATATTTGACAGAGTTTGGCATCAGGCTCTTCTGTCGAAAATGCGTGCATTTGGGATCGACGACGCTCTTCTTCAATGGATTAGAAACTACCTTTCGGAACGTTCAACTCAAGTGGCCTTGGTTGGTTTCAAGTCTGATATTCGCAAAATAAGTGCTGTTGTACCCCAGGGCTCCGTTCTATCTCCGACACTATTTTTAACTATTTTGCTGACGACAGTACTTTTCTTGTTCGTTTCCAGACTCACGTCCCTGCTCTTCGGATGTCGAACGGGAACGGCAGCGTATGTTAAGCTGATTAAATTCAGATATTGACAGCATAACCAATTGGGGAACTATCAACAGAGTGGAATTTAATGCTTCCAAACACAATGCTGTCTGCTGTCGTTAAAGCGGAATTTAAACACACAGCCATTATCCATGAATGGCACTTGCATTGTCGAAACGGTAAAACTTTCCATCCTCGGTATGTGTGTCAATAACAACTTACGTTGGAATGACCACATATTCGATGTTGCCAAAAATGTTGCGAAATGTCTAGGTTTCCTCAAACGATGTAAGAAATATTTCACCTCCTCTGACCTGACTTCAATTTATAAGGCGTTTATCCGCCCAAAACTGGAGTACAACGCACACATCTGGTCAGGTGCCCCTAAGACATCCAAAATTGTGCGATAAAACGCATAGCATCACCCAGTCAATGGACACCCTCGAACACCGACGAAATGTCTCGTGTCTCACTTTGTTTTATCGCTATTACCACGCTCCATTGAAATCGCCAGTAGCGTTCCGCCCCTTCAGACTTTTAACCGTAACACCCGTCTCGTTTTGAATGGTCATCAGTATACCCCTAAGCCCATCGTGATTCATTCCCAAGCCGAGCAACTCATTTGTGGAATGCCCAGCCGAGCTCTCTATTTCCTAGTCATTATAATATGTAGACATTTAAAACCAACATACATCGGTACCTATACGCTGTGTAAAAACATTTTAAGGGTAATTTAACCGCTTGAACGCGCAGTACTAAAAAAAAAAACCGATCACTACAAGTGCCTCTCGTGTGCATATGCTCTAAAAGAAGTTGCATACATATCTGCTTTAGAAAGGAGGACAAAGGCGGTCCCAAGTTCTAAATAATAGAAAAAATAAAGAGTACGAAAAGCGCATAGTATGAGATGATATAGCAGAAATATTGAACACGAACAGGAAAAACCAAAAATATATTACCAGGGCTACAGGACCCGAAAAGAAAAATCTGCGGATACAACTAAGAAACCTTGTAGAAGGCTTACAGTCGAAAGTATGAATTGTGAAGGAACACATCTGCATACCTTTTAAGAGCGAAGATGACAAAAATTCGTTTGTCAAGCAAAATGTAGCATCCAAGAGTAGACCCAAGAGTAGACGGAACCCAAGAATTTCTGCTACACGACCAAGATTAGATGAAGGAAGCCACATTCAAACTCAAAACTAGCATGGTTGCTCCAACTGACGGCCTACAATACGAATTTTCCATAGAAGTACATAAAATCCTGATTGTGGATTTGCACCAGTGCCTTCAGTATGGTTTGTCTGATCCAACAATCCAGATCCAAAAAGATTATCTAAATCACGTCAGCTATAGTGAAATCAGCCTTCCAATAATCGCCTATAAAGCTCTGCTTTCAATACTACTTCTATGTCTTCTGTCAACCAAGTGATTGATCCCTATTTTTGCGGTTTCACGCCGTTAAAGCCCCCCGGTTATTCAGTTTTTGTATAATTTTCCAGCATAATTAGCAGCCATAAATATCATAACACGAGGCGTGTACATTTACAACTTCTGCTAATTCTACTTAAACTTTTAACAGGGCACACAGTACTCCAGATGGGTACTGGCCCAAAAGTCCGTAAAGATCACAAAAGAGAAAAAAAAAATCATTTCATCAAAAGAGATATTCATTACGTTCCGCATTTTAAACCGGATTAAGGAAAAAAACCCCAAATAAATAGCGCCGTCATTATTTTCTTAGTCTCTATCTAAACAGATAAAAATATCTAAAGGGTCAACGTTCGCTTAATTATGTTTAATTACAACAGTTAAAACAAATTGCTGCAGCCTCAGGATATTTTTCATTAGAAATTCAAAAACCTTCATTCAACTGCAAAATATTTTGCTTTTGCTCAACCAGAAGCAACAAAAAAAAAAGGAACAGGAACATGAACCATTGCCTGGGGATAATTAACTCATTACCTCGACTGATGTTGTTTTGAGGATTTTCAACCGGAGAGGCGGATGGAGGGTGTAGAATAGGACGTTTCCTGTATTTCATCAACATGAAAGACGTTTTTGTTTTTTTTTGTTAAAGATACGGAATAAAGGTGTGTGTGAGCTCCCACTAGATGGTCGAATAGAAAGACCCTGCAGTGATAGCGTTTTTAATTGCAATTGAAGTCTTATCAAGACAAAAATCCATCTCTCACAACGATTTTCTAGTAAATATCTAATTTAATTTACCGCGTAACCACAACCTGCTTTTAGCAGTCTTAATTTTAAAATTCACCATCATGACTTTGGAAGAAGTTTCACTTCATGACTCAATCCATTAAATTTAATTGCACACACATCATCCCAAGAGATAGAAATAATTCCATTCGCTAAGTAAATAATGAAACAGCAGACCATCTCCATCTTCATCTATAAGTCTCCCAGTAGAGATCCTTCTAAAACATAATTTTTTCTTTCGTTCCAGTGGGAAATCGCCAGAGAGACGACCGACGTCAGTACGAAACGAAATAATTTTTTTTTTTATCTTTCTTCAAATTAAAAGCAAACATTTTGAATTTTTTCTTTTCCTTTTCATCTCCAATTTGATAGAAGGAATCAAGTTTTTATCTTGCCTGGGCAAGATAGTGAAAAGGTGTCTTGGGATCTTTGTATAAATATGTTCCTTCTGAAGCGCTACCTATACATATGGATACACATGGACTGATTGTGTTTGGTTCTTGAAAGGTCAATATGTCCGATCAAAGAGAATAGTGTGTAATATTTGATATCGTTCTCAGCCCTTAGTCCTGAATCCCCAGTTCTCAATCCTTAATCCTCACGATTGCCTGAGTTCTTTTTGTGTGTCATGGTAGATACAACCTCCCATTCAGGATAACAAGCTTTTAAATTGCAATCATGTCACACAGGGTGAGCATGTGTCTCAATTGAGCCATTGGACCTACCCATTATTGAATTCTATTTATTTGTTCCATTTGGGAATAGGGTTTTCACGTTCACAATCTATTATGTGAACATATTCTCGTAGAAGTGCGTGAAACCAAAGGATACCTCGTACAATAGACAAAGTAGCAAACAAATCGTCAGGGTGTCCAGAATCTCTTTGTATTGTAGTAACATACAAAGTTCATCCCCGTCCACATTAGGTATTCAATTGGTTCTAAAGGTTTATACACTACTCTGTGTCCTGCTGTTTTGGAAGCACAACTACTGAATCATGGAGGCACCTTCTACTATGTATGAGCAACAGGATTTCAACTTTGTTTAGGACTACGACTTAATCCAAAGGAAGCGGCGAAAAGTGAAAGGTCGCCTGGAAATTTAATTGTTTTTATTTCTTTTCCTTCTCTCTGTCTCTTCTTTGCCTTGATCCTGCAAATGTTAAGTAATTAGAGGAATTTTTTTTTGTAACCTCAGGATATTTTTTTACCTTTGAAATTTTAAAACAGTTTAATCAAACGTATCTTGGTTGGTTACTTCTGCTTTTGTGTACAATGCCCATCAACAACACAAGAACAACAAAAAAAAAATATAAAAAAAAGTTAAGGACGAAAAATTGTGGTCCCAAAAAATTACTTCAACTTCCTTCAAACATTTGTTGAGGAATAATTAAAGTACAAACCGACCCGATGGGGGAATCAAAAGCAGGAAAAAGGTATGAATGCTCAAAACAAGAACTCCTGGGAAGAAAGTACCAACGGTACGAGATACATGGTTTATTTATTCTGTCACCGTTGCCACCATCACCACCAGTCGATGCCAGCCACTTCGGAATGTACTTACTCAACTTTAAATTGAAATTCTACTTGTTGTTAGTGTTTTCGATGCTCCTTGTATCCTGCATATTAGAAATGGAATTAAATGCAAGAAATTTTTTTTCACCACAAGGATATGCCAACAAAGGAATAAGGATTGAGTGAAGAAGAAAAAATTTTGCGTTTGCACTCAATATCGATTTTCACTTGTCTGCCTTGTCAGGTGATGGTGAAGGTACTTTTCTAAATTAGATGTGGTTCGTCGGTTTGGGAGTATTGGGGAACATTTGGGAAGCCGAGGAAGTGAATTTCTTTTCAGGATTACCCTTGTGGAGAGGGTTTTTCTCATTTGAATGAGAAAGTACAGGACAAATTTGAAAGTTTTCACCAACTGTGGTCTAATGGTCGTTTTTTTTTTATAAAATACAGTGCTTCGGCATTTTTTCATCTATAGTATGAAGACCGGTTAGAGTTGTCCTTTTGAAAGACATGTTAGCTGCGGTTGAAGTTGCAACTCATATGTGACTCCCCCTCCCTTGCTGACAGAAAAATGGGAACCCTTGGTAGTTATTTTTCGATGAGTTAGAGAATTTAAGCATTGAGCTGAAGCACATAATTAACATATTTATCTGGGCAGTCCTAAAACAGCGATCTTCTTGGAGTACCCAGGTAAAAATCTTAAAAGGACACACTCGGTACAAAGGATGGTCTTAGTTCAAGAAAAGATTACAAAAAACAAACTGTTCTGAGCGCTTCAAACCGTATAAATCTGCTGGGCTGGACGGTATAATACCTGCCGAATTACAAAGGTCCTCAGATAACATCCTGCCAACGTTAGAGAATATCATCATGAGCTACATAGAAATGCTGTACTAGATGGGGTGAAAAGTAACCTCCTTGACCGCCAGAATGCGCTGCTACTGCAAAACAGGTTATGGTGCCTTGAAGTCCGTTCATATTTAGGCAGACATGCCAAATTTCAGTGCGATACTGTCTTTACTTTTGTTTTGACAGCTGATTGTTGTTGACGTGTTTGGCATCATGTTGAGTATGGACATTATTTTTTGAGAGGCAAAACGGCGAAGGAAACAAAACAAAATTTGGATAAATATTATGGGGCTAATGCTCCGTCAGATTACACCGTCAAATATTGGTTTCGAGAGTTTCGTGGTGGCCGCAACTCCACTACCGATCAAGTCCGCAGCGGCAGGCCCTCCGATGCGGTTACAGAGGACAATGTCAAAGAAATACATGAAATGGTGTTGGCTGACCGGAGGGTGAAGGTGCGCGACCTAGCAGATACCACAAAGATTAGTACTGAGCGCACACGCCATATTTTGGGTAATATTCTGCATATGAAAAAGTTATCCTGCCGCTGGGTGCCGCGCGCGCTCACTCCTGACCAAAAACACGAACGCGAGAGCACTTCGAAAGAGAGTTTGGACTTGCTGATGCACAATCGGGCGGACTTTTGGCGTCGATTGGTAACTGTTGATGAAACTTGGATCCACTATTACACACCAGAGAACAGAATGAGTGCCCGGCAATGGACTAAAGCCAGCACGAGTGCTCCGAAGCGGCCGAGGGAGGCTCGATGGGTCGGAAAGGTTATGGCGTCGGTTTTCTGTGATTGTCATGGCATATACTTCGTGGACTACCTCGAAAGAGGAAAAACCATCAACAGAGAGTATTACTGTGCATTATTGGAGCGATTGAAGGCCAAAATCGCTGCAAAACGGCATCACATGAAGTGAAAAAAAATTTTGCTTTTGCAAGATAATGCGCCGGCGCACAAGAGTATCGCAACCACGGCTAAAATCAATGACTTACGGTTCCAATTGCTGTCGCATCCACCGTATTCGCCCGATTTGGCTCCCTCGGACTATTATCTCTTCCCAAATCTCAAAAGATGGCTCATCAATAAAAAAATCAGCTCACGCGAGGAAATCATCGACGCCACAGAGGAGTATTTTGTAGACCTTCCGGAAAATTACTTTTTGGACGGCATCAAGAAATTGGAAAATCGCTGGAATAAGTGTATCAAGCTAAAAGGGGACTATATTGTCATGGAGAGAAGTTAATGTAGTTTTCATTCCCAAAGCAGGAAAATGTTCTCATGTTGTCCCAAAGGACTTCAGACCTATAAGTCTATCATCTTTCCTTCTGAAAACTCTAGAACGACTGATTGATATCCATATACGATCTAGAATGGATCCACAAGGTCGGTGAAAATGGCTCTATATTCACTGAGTAGCCACATTGATCCGTTATAAGTACACAATGGTCGCGTTCCTAGACAAAGAAGGTGCATTTAACACACGCCAACGATTACGACTGCGCTGTCAATTCTAAAGGTAGATGACTCACTTGGGGGAGTTGATCAGTCTATGCTAAATAGCAGGATAAGCAACTCCAAACTGGATGGGGCTTCTGCTAAAAGATGTGTCATTAGAGGTCCTGGGAACAAATTGGGAACAAACTGTTTCACTTGACAACCCTCGATATTTTTAGCAGCCAAGCGGCTGCTTTCGCAGCAATTCGCCTTAAAGGTACTATACAGTGGACAAATAAACTTCTATTTGGCCACATTAATATTCTTAACAGTGTAGGAACATGTACTTGCGTGCCGGTCACAGCGATATTCTATCGAATTATACTGCGGACGAACTCGCATAAATTGGAACCACTCTACCTATCCTAAATGAAAGAGTTATCATCGGTATACCAATCGATACTTGCAAGCTAATACTAAAGCTGGATGATAATAGAAGAACAAACTCTAGGTAGACTGTTGGATCAACAGCTACCCAAAGCTGGAACTGAATCGCTCTAAGAGTATCATCTTTCAAAATAGGAAACATCTCAGCGCAATCATACGTGTCATCACTGGACACTGTCTCATAGGCAAGTAAGCAAGAAGCCGTGTGGTTTTTATAAATGACTTCTGCAGAAGCTGCATGGACGAGAAGGAAGAGGAGACGCAATCCCATACAATATCTATGGTTTCTGAATGTTTCAGAAATGAATGAAAACATGAACGAATTTGAAGTCCAGACACAAAAAGTTCTAATCGACGGCGTGCTCTACTACATTGTGACTAAATTCGAAATATCTCTAAAAACCATGCAGTTAAATGAAAACACTGCAGCGTACTGTGCGCTCCTTAAAACATATGGAGGTGTCGACTTTGGTAATCATAGAAATGAAAGTGCGGAAGCGAATTAGCGGCTTAACCTTCCAATAAAGATTTATCTATCTTCTCATTCCGAAAGTCCTCGAAAAACCGATATTGCAGTGTTTTCCCTTTAAAAGCAAGCAATTTCAACCAGCCCGAGGAGGTTCCAATTAGAGTGATAATTTAACGAATCAAATTTGTGGCAGTACACATTTATTTCAACAATGCGATTTGCAGGCTTTGGAATATACAAAGTTTCAGAGTTATAGTGTTGGTTTAGCATTGTAGTCAAAAGTATTTCCATCCCCATGGTATGCATCCTGTTCTACAAGGAAAACCAGAATCAGGAAATATGTTGTATTTACAGATCCATTGGCAGCTTGCCTACGTCCAATTTCTATTTGACTTACAATCAACCATTGTGTGCAGAAATGCCAACCCAACCCATAAACAGAATCACGTATGACTGCATCCAGGCTATTTGATTGATTTGACCATGCTCTTATGCGATTATAGACGGGAAATGGCAGGAGTGGTTTTAGGGTTTGAAATACGGACCAGGAAAAATGTAATTGGGCTGAAAGGAGACTACTACAGTTCCACTTTCGGGCCACACGAATGGCAAAAAATGTTCAATTGAAGCAGCAAAATTCCCGTAAAGTATCGAGAAAACTGTTGCAAAATTCGATATTACTGACATAGAGAATTGGTAATACAGGAAACAAAATTCACTTCCACAAATGTCACTGTCCAAACATTCGTCATTTGACAAGGAGGAAAATTCTAGGAACTTTACAATTTTTTTAGATTTTTAAGGACATTACGATGCAGATATTTACTATGAAAAAGTGGTTGACCAGTCTTGATCAATCTTCTTTTTCCTTCGGCCGGATAGAAGGAGAGATACCATTACACGTAGGTTTTAAATGTTCCCTAATTGTAATGAGTAGGAAACAAACAGATCAGCAGGGCATTCCATGTGTGGTTTTGAATTTTATTTAGAACGTGCAGACAACTTTTGGGAGCGACCAAATGTGGGCGAAGTATTCCAATTTTGGGCGCATGAAACTTTGTTCATTTAGACGGAGTGAACTATGTATTCCTTAAGTCGCTAAGGAAACTGGCAGAATTTTTGCGACATCGAAAAGTTGGTTATTTCGACGCAGAATGTGTGTGCCAATTATGGCCAGTAGCTAGGTAATCAAGATTGGCTTTATCGACGAAATTCAGCAATGTCTTCTGGAAGCATAAAATTCCACTCAATTGATTGAGTGTAACATACACTGCCGATTCCGTTCTCTGAAGAGGTGTGGTGCGGTGATATGAAAACGAATATGAAAAGCCAAGTGTACGATTGTCATAGACTGTGCTAGAAGCATCCCAGAAGAGAGTACCTCAGAATATTTAGAAGTGTCGGAGACAAAACGAAGCCCTGTGGGACACCACAATTTATTTTATGAATCTCCTGATCGAAGCCTTACAAAACCACTTCAGCTGAATATTCCGGACGCTAATTGAAGAATGGATTTATTTACCCCAAATTCACGCGTTTTCAAGAGAAGACACTGTTGCCAAACTTTGTAAACCCCTTTGAAATATTCAGTGCAACTCTCAAAGTTTCTCCGGTTTGAGGGCAAGACACCATATATCTTGTCTTCATATATCTCGTCAACGTTTCACTGACTTTTGATAGATGGGACGTAAGTGCAATGGGTCTGTAAGAGAAGTGAGAAGATGAATTGCCGTCCATGAAATGGCTGGGTTAATGTACTTTTCAATTTTCCCGGAAAAAGCCCTAGAAAGTACGATAGAAGGGAGTTTTAAATCAAAGCAGACCAAAGAGGAACTAATATACCGGCAGTTTAACAGACATCTAACATATGTATATGGTTCCACCTCGTCTTCCATCTAAAGAAATATTCATCAAACACATTTTCCATATTTCCAGGATGGATTGTGTTACTTAACTCCACCTGGCAATGCTCATTAGGGTGTCTTTTAAGTGGCACACGCCTGCCTCTGATTGCATTTCTATTGCTCAAAAAACATATTTTTTTTATTGAAATGGATTACCTTCCCCGACAGCCTTACTCACCCCTCCAGGCAACAGCATTTTAATTAGTTCTACATGTTTTATGGTTTTAATGTTTCACCCACCAGTATACTCCCTTTATATTCCAATTTGGAGTAACCAAAAAAGTAAATTCAACAATTTTCCAAAACATTAAGTAATCCCAGTTAATTACACGTGCTGTCAAAGGAATTTACAACCAAAACCCAGTATACTCGTATACGTATATCACAACTCCCGGCACTTTGTTCAGCACCTGTATTTGGTATCACCACCTCACGCCTACGAGTTATCACGAGAAGCATTTGTGGCATTATAGCCCCACGGGAATACGCTCTATTTCTCTGGTCTTCTTGAATAGCATAGCAGTAAGCCAGAACTCCAACGACAACGACCGACGACGCGAAATTATATCTAAGAATTATGTGCACACACTCAATTAAACCGAATCTTGTGTACAAATTCTGCACAGAAATTCCATTTACGCCGAAAAAGGATATGCGGACACCAGCACCAGAAGATGGCTTTATGAATACGCTCATACCATTAGCAGCCAAGTGTGATCAAAATCGCACTTGGCAACGGCAGTCGTGTCCTTTCATTCCTCACTCTCACACTCACCACCGGGGTCCTTTAATTTTCTGTTAAATTCGTGGATACCAGTAAATGGGCGAAATATGCTAACAAGGACGCAGGCAAGCGAAATATATTTATAAGCGATCAAGCATACGCGCCAGGACGCTACTGGATGCTGTTGTGTGTCTATATAGTCTGGTGAGACTGAAAAACCTGTAGAGGCTCTGTAGAGTATTTTGCGCTTGGTGTTGTCGTAAGGCATTTTCATGTTTTGCAGGGCATGCATTCCTGCGCAAACAAATACAATAGGCTTCAGATATTATACAACGCCGACGATGCCGCCCGTAGTAACAAAATGAAATACACTTTAAGGAAGCCCAGGAGTGGAAGGCGGTTTAACGACAACGAACTAAAGCTTAAGCTCACAAAATGGGATTTTCCAGATAGGAGAATACAAGTTTGTGTTTTTGCAAGAGACATTGCCACGCTAATCTGGTGATTATACCCTCAAATGGTTGAGCGGGACCATGGAATAATTTGATGACGCGGCGGCAACCAACAAATGGGAATGAGAGGTTGGTGCTCCTCATTTGAAATTCATTTTGCGTATGCAGTGGATTTTCGAATAAGTCCTTTTGCTGGTGGCAACCGTAATTAAGTTTACATACTCGTATCACGGGCTGAGGTTTTATTGGGGATGAGGTGGAAGCATGCATTCCGGAGGTTGGGCGACTATATCCGTATTTACTGTGCGGAAAAAGTATACAACTTGGAAGAAAAGATTGGAGCAGTGGTTTTATAACGACACTGGACGATTCTTTAATTTACAGAAAATTATTTTATTTAAGAAAATTAAAATGGCAGAAAAGTCCAGCTGTGTGCAACCATTTTAAGGGTACTTAAATCCCTTGGGTAAGCACAAATTAAAAAAAAATAAAAATGTAGATAAAAACTGATGTTGTGATATTTTCGTTAACATGTGGCGCAATAAGTTTATTTCTTAAGACAGAAACCAAAAATGTGTCAATTGTATCGAGCAATATGCATATTAGAGGTTTTTCACCAATAATCAAGCAAAAGTCTTGCTCGGAAGGCAAGAAAACCATGTGGCAGGAAGGTTCTGACCCGAACCTACTATTCAATAATGGAATAGGCTTTTCCAGTAGAAGTTTATAGCCTGCCAGGCAGAAGATAGACTGAATACAAATTTACTATCGTGTGGCTTTAAATTCTACATGTGGTTTTAAGTTCTGATAAAGAAATCCCCCAAAAAGGTTATCCAGCACCTCCAGTTTCATGCGAGCGTAATCAAGACAACAAAAGAACAAATTCCCCGCCGTAACTTCTATGTAGAAGCAGAATGTCACTTAGATATAGCACATTTAGATTTTTGGAAAAAGCGTGATAAGATCTCGATAAGATTGCTGTTGAAGGACATCGGAAAGCATTCCACCCACAATTGTGATCAAGAAATCCCAACTCGTACATTGAGTAATTATTAACTGAGAACGCAATTGTTCTAAGCGCAGGCTTACGAGTAGTTCTAGTAAAGTAGTCATCTGAGCCTTCCAAGTTCATCTCCAATCCCATTTCGTACGATCTTTTCATAAATGGGGAGCAAGAAGAGACTCCTAACATTCTTGAGGTAACTAGGAGACGGTTATAGGGTTAAACAAGTTTTTAGGCGTAGGTAGGCAGATGCAAATATTTCGGCCTTTAGGAATAGCTATGGAGTCGCTTGGAACACGGACGCATATTTACCTAATGAGATGTGAAATCTAAAAGGCTCGGCCTATAGAATCAGTTGCGTCTCTTACGATGCCGGATAGGTTGACGTTGACATATTTGGCGGAAATGACAGTCCCATAGAATCCGTGGCATATGTTGGCAGAATAACGAACGAAACGGAACAAAATAATTGAAATGTCAATTAATCTCAATGTTTTCTTTTCAAGCTACGACAATTTCTCTTCATTCTCTCAATGTTTCCACCAATGAAAGTGCTTACTCTCAATTTGTGAATGCGTGAACCTCAATATGTGGATGTATGGTCCTCAATATGTGAATGTGTGAACTGTCAATGGATTTAAAAAGTAGAAAGTGAACCTACTTCATACGTGCTTTCCGTCATATCCGTTGCTTATGGGAGTGCTTCCATAACAAAGTGTATATCCTATCCAGCTGTCAGTCGAATATGGCCTGGGCCTTAAGGTTGCCATCAGTCAGTGAAATTTCGACGACTGCTAGTATTGAGTGCAGAAAAAGTCGACTTCATATTAGCAGATTTGTGGTTAGATAGCGTGTTCATACCCCCGTAGTCGGGTCCCGATGTCATTTCACTGTTTGTCTCTTAAACAAGTCTAGAACTGACGGAAGTTGATAAACGTCGCACTAAAGAATAAAATTGGTTATGCTGGTCGCAGGACTTTTTAGATATTCTAGCGACAGTGAGGAATGATATCAGGCCCGATACTCAGTTGATGTCGTAGTAAAAACTTAGGTTTTTTAGAGTCCGCAGACATCTACAAGTGCTGCTTGTGGACTTATATAGGCAACATCCAAAACAAAGGCCTAAATAATTGCAGAGTGTAGGTCAAGTGAAATACCACCCGAATTCAATTGGAAGATCATTCGAAGCAGTTAAAAAGGCAAACTCAATTTTAACCTGTTCAAATGGTCAAATGTAATCGTGGAACATGTATTTTGTATGGAGCAAATAGAAAATGGAACCCTTCTCTGCTGGTTAGACGGATAGCAAAGGTTTCAACTGAACCTGTTTTCAATCAAAATTACTGTGTAAAGAATGAAACAAAATAAAAATAAAATTGGAGTGACATCTGTTCCGTTTTTGAGCATATCCGATGTGGGTCATGGAAAACAGATCCACTGAAAATGCAGTCATAATTGCCTCCCAAATGCCTTTTGTTTACCATTAACTTGAGAATAGTTTTTGGACCCTTGGCAAGTACATGGAGGACATTAATAGAATCTAGTTATCAGCCAATTTCCAAGTGGAAAGCAAATAATCAATATAGCTGCAGAGATCCTTTTATAAGGATTTTGGATTGCATTAACTTTATAAGAAACATTAACGGTTCGATTGATTTGATGTCTAAAAAGATAAAATTGTTTGAATGCGGTGCAGGCAAACAACCAAAATGAAATGAAAATCAAAATCAAACATTTTACTTAACAACAATTCTAAAGTCAGAAGTAATAAAACATCCCAAAACCGTACCTTTTAGACAAACACTCTTCTCTCTATAAAATCTGTCATAAAACCTTCACAATTATTACAAACCTCAATTACCTCTCCAATAAAGTCAAATAAACTTCATGAATATCCGTAAGTTTAAAGTTTTTACTGCGGACTTTCCATCATGTTCACCTCTGGAAAAGTCCGTTTTCTACAAGGGAAAATACTGTGAAAACATCGAAACGTCGAAACGTCCCTTCTAGTCGAACTTTAATCCGGTAACTAGCAACCAACAAAGGTCCAATTGACAACCACACCCTTCACCTACTCTCTAGCTGACGTTCACTGAAAATCTTACATCTCCCATCGGTAGTGCGTAGATAAGTAGGTAAATAGATACGAGGACGAATGCAAATACGGGCACTCATAGGACAACAGCACATCGCAAATCAACTCGCTTGAATTTGTTGTTTACGAATGTTCAGAATTGGGGTGGTGGCAGTTGGTAGGCGGACAATGCTATCCTCAACACCATTGAAACGCTACGAGAAATAGCCGTTTCAAAATATCGTGCCATCAGATATAATCGCAAGTACAACACATGGCAATATCCGGTTTGTTGGTTGTTATGTACGTATTCCAGCGAAACCGGATAGAACAAGGGAAGCGATATCTGTTTGCCGTTTTGCTCAAAATGAACGGGAGGTGAGGACCAACGGTGATGGTTCTGGTGTTTTTCTCGCTTTCTGGTCTCTCTTCGACGATTCATTTAATATTTATCCTGATTTAAAATGGTACAACGAATCAGAATCCGACTCGGAATACTGAATGCGAATTCAAGTGTACGATACTTCTCTGTTTGGTTCCGTCTGAGTGGACGACGAGATGGCGGCGACAGAAGCTTCCTCTTTCCAGATTCACAATTTGCCATTCGAATATTGAAGTGGTGAGATACTCTTAACAAAAGATAAACACAATTCGAATGGTTATCTCACTGAATGATGTGCCAAAAACCACCGTTCTGGCCACAGTTGCGATTGAAAAATTATCCATGTTTGGGCAAACGCGATTCGCTTAAGGAGCTTATTTTCCCCATTCATTTACATTTTTGTTCCAGACCATTTTTTCCTTCAAGTCCTTTTCCTATATATCATCACAAATGACCACATTCCATTCCATTTTTCCCTTTTATTAAATATTTAACAATTTAATGTAGAATGTGATTTATATAAAAATGTATTAATAAAATAAAACCTACAGGACGAAGACTGATAAATAAATAAATAAATAAAAAACAACTTCCACAAGCTTTATCGAAAGGAAACTGTTCCGGGACTTATCCTTTTTTCCATTTTTTTTGTTGTTTTTTTTTTTTTTACGGAGGCAAGACATTTATGAATTATAGCTTCGGCATCAGCTGCTATGAATTTCTGAAGCATAAATCCATAAATTTTCCAACGCAGGGATTTCACCCTCTGTACCCTATATGTATGTTATACCGTATTCTGCAACTTCATTAAATATTTGTTAGTTAAAAAAAAAAAACACTCAGAAAGAAAATTTTTATACATATTTTGCCGGGACTTTTGTGACTCTTTCGGGTGGCGTATGCGTACTATTTTTGGAGCTGGTAAAATTTAAATCGCAAAACACACAATGACCGAACTCGGATTTGTACCAGAACATACATATAATAAATTACGGTCTAGCATAGATGTACTGTATTCGCACAAGCACATCAAGTAAATTCGACTAATTTGAGTTAATTAAAAGCTCTTTACGACGATAATGTAAGGCAGTGTAATTAAAACTGAATTAGACTGATTAAATAATAAGAGGTTACACTGATGTTAATTTTTATCCATAGACTCGCATCTGCTAGGACATCGTTGGAGGTTGAGAAGATATTCATCTACTTGTACACACACTTTCGTCTTAATATACAGAGCAACATAAACTCGTACTCGTATATTGAAAATTTCAATTTGCTGCCCCAAGATGTGGGAAAATTAATTGAGTAGTTAGAAAATAGCCAAATATCGGATGTGCTGAGTAGGATGTGTTAGAAAAAACATTTCTGGGTTCAGCCAGGGCGGAAATATATGGTAAAGCTAAGCCTTGTATGCAAATTATGCACTGCTTAGTATGGCTTTCCGCATTCTTCATTCAATGATGCTGATTTTTCTTCTAGATCTGTCTTAAGTCAGTCCAATTGTTCAAAACAAACAACATCACTAATAACGGATTCTAAATTATCTACAACACTTCGATTTCTATAACTCTATGGTCCCCTTAAATTAATTAGCCAGTCCAGCTGCCAGTGGAATCAATGAGACCTTCATTACTTTGGCAATTTTTTGGTCGAACCTTCATTTCACCTGACCGGTTTACTATACAACTCTGAACTGGATGTTAGCAATTACGACACATTTCAAATTACTTATGGAATGATCTGGAGATATTCAGATTACACCAGAGTTCCGCAGTTCCGAGACCGCAATCCCAATGAAGCTTCACCAGTTACTTCTTTTTGCCGGAACAGCAAGAAGTCTCAAGGCATAAACCGAAATTAAACGGCAAATACTCGTAGTACGCCGAAACGATCACTTTCTAAACGTACTGGTCGAATACCGTTTCACTCTGTAGAGTTATTTTAATCAAGAGAGCTGGAAAAGTTGTCAAGAAAACATGTAGCGATTTTCAATCATTAAACATCAAAGAACGCACGAATTCGTGGTCGGCTAGAATAATCGAAAAATTTGATCGAACTGGCTCGGTTCTGAATGCGGTCGTCCTCTGTAAGGCCAGGTGAATATGGTATAATGACTTACAGCTGCAATTTTAAGGAAAAATCTCTATCCGAGACCTATTTTAAGTTCAACTGGGTATCTAAGGAATGGACGGTGATTTTGTTAGAAAAGCTGTCCTGACTTGTCGATGTGGTACACTTCCACTTGAATGAAAACGTGAACATTCAAAGCATTCAAAAGGTACTCGTATTTTGTTCATAAGAACGCATTCATAACAAGTCACCGCTTGTTTCGGATTTTGGAATGGCTTGGTCACTCATTTTGGAAGAGGGCGATAGCCTTCAGTGACAGTAAATGGTTAATGTTATTGCAATATTGTAACATACTGTTTATGTGACGCATTGGTGGGGTGGATCGAAAGACTAGAGCTACTCATGAGCTCTACGAGCAGAAGAGGAGGCACGAACACCGAAGGAAGGAAGGAGAATGAGAAGTGCGCGGTGGAGGAAATTAAGAGCTGCTGCTCCAGGGATGAGATTCGGAATTTTTACCAAAGAGGTACAAAAAACATGCCACGGAAACAGGCAGAAAGAACCTTTCAACCTGGACGACGTAGACCAACAATTCCGTCCACCCGAACTGGATGAAGTTAAGTGAAGATAGCCAATATGCTCAGACGAAAGCAACATATGCCCGCTGAATGGAACCTCAGCATTGTTTGTTCGATTCTCAAGAAATGGAATCCTCTGAACTATGCCAACTACACTTGCATCAGTGTTCCCAATATCGCCTACTAGATCTGCCATCTGCCGTATTGTGTGAACACCTGAAGCCGAGCTGTACAGAGCAATGTCTAGTTTTGGCATCCCTGCAAACTCGTCCGTTTGTGCAGGATGACGATGGAGAATGCATCAAGGTCGGTAAATAATTTACGAAGACCTTTAATGTCAAAAAAGGATATAGACAAGGCGATGGGCTGTCATGCGATTTATTTAACATAATTTTTGAAAGAATAGCGCAGAGCTCACGCGCCAACACAAGAGACACAATCTTTCAAAAGTCCGTCCAGTTGCTCGCATACGCCAATGATATGGACATAATCGGAAGATCGCAGCGTGATGTCAGTGACGCTTTCGCGAATATTGAGACCGAAGCGGCGAAGATAGGTTTAACTGTCAATGATAGGAAGACCAAGTACGAGTATATGCTGTCAACAAGAAAGAACACCCAAGACTGACTGCCTCGGACAGAACGTCACCTTTGGCAAATATAACTTACATCACTCGTGTACACAGGCTCCGCTATCAATTCAGACAACGTTTGAGGTCAAACGAAGAATAACTCTTTCCAATCGCTGCTTCTTTGGGCTAAGAAGGCTATTGACTAGCAAAACCCTATATCGAACAACAAAAGTGACCCTATCCTGCTCTATGGCGCAGAAGCATGCACTTTATAAAAAGTGCTCTTGGCTGTTTTCAGATGAAAACTCTTTGGGTGATTTTCGGTCCCGCCTGCATAGACGGTGAGTTGAGGAAGAGATACAACGACGAACTGTACGGGTAGTACAGCGACATCGATCCAACCAGAAGAGTGAAGGTCCAACGACTGAGGTGGAGCGGATTGACCCCAATGCTTCGGTCCGAAAAGTCCTTGAATCCGCTCTCGAAGTACAGCGCAGTAGAAGAAGATCACGACTAAGGTGGCGCACGCAAATGCAAAAGGACCTCAACTAACTTAGCGTGCGAAACTGAAGGTTGTTGTTGATTGAGGTCCGAACTGTAGAGCTACCTTAAGTAAGTAAGTAAGCATTGGTCGGTATGAATTTAGACGGGAATGTAGTTCTAGCAGGACGGGGCAAGCAGTAGTACTCGAATGAGAGATTTCCTGAGCGTATAATCTCACGCATTGGTGACTTGGGTGGGTGTAACTTCCTCTTCTGGGGTTAAGTGAGGCCTTTTGCCTTCTTATCAACTGCAATTCATGAGTTGAAGTAAGAATTTTGACGTGCGAATAGTAAAGCTATGACAGAAGTCGTGGCGGCTTCGACATAGAAGAAAGACATTTAGCTGTTGATAACTTTTGAAACTGGGAACACTGGTAGAAAAAAATTAACTGGAATGCCAATTGAAACAACGCCATTTGAAGATGGCTTTAAAGTTCTCCGATAAGAAATACAAAATCTCGGTAAGGTTAGTCAGAAAAAGACTGGTTAAAGTGGTAAGTAAGTACTCGAATATCGCTACAGAAGTCGGGTTTTCCACTATGTGGCTTCATATAGAAAAACGTAATTTTCTTCGGTGAGTCCCAAACTAAGCTCTACGTTGGAAGAAGAAGAATCCTGATGCAGATAGAACCAAGAGAGAGGTTCAAAGATGAATGTATCCGCGAAAGAGAAAAAGGTGATTGTGATTTACTGACTAAAAATTAACAGCGGCAGTTTACTTGCAGGTTTTACAAAACAAATTTGAGCTCTTTGGCGAAACTAACATAATGTTCCACGCCATACCGCGAAAAACGTACGCAAAAACTAATTTATATTTTTTAAAATTAAACAGTGACAAGTCTCCAAATGAGGCTCGATTCTAACATCAACATAGAAAAGCCTGCTAGCATCTATGAATCGCTCAGGATAAAATCAGAAGGATGCTCAATTGTTGCTAAAATCGTACCTAATATTTTTGCAAATATAAATAAATAAGACTTCGATGTCGGATTGTATTCCTTATTTAAAAATAAAAAATCAGTTTGAGGTAGTTGAAATATTTTAAAAAAAATGGTTCAAACAATTTGTTTGCACAGCGTTGTACGAGTATAGTCATTCTTTTCATCAGTAAAGGTTTAACAGAAAAATAAGATTAAAAGTGTAAAGTGCTTATTACAATCCAGTTAAACAAAAAATTGCTACTTGACTAAATAAGACAAAAAAAAGAAAACAATTTTACCAGGTTAAATTAGTTCTCTTCTTAATTGGTTGTTTCTTCCCCTCGGTAGTTCACAAAATAATTTCTATTAACATGACAATGACATAACGTGCCAACTAAGCCCTACAAACAAAGACAGAACAAATGTCTACATGCGGTTGAAACGGTTTCTACATGTTAACATATATAAATAAACGCCTAACAATCACGGGCTCGTGGTAATTAGGGAAGAATTTCTCCTTGTGATTCATTAAGATGTTCAGGAATTTACCATTTGTTATTGTCTCTCATGCCATTTACAGTGGAAAACCAACATTTAAGTCATGTGTGAATATATATGTATATGTACAATATGTGTATGTATGATGTTTCCTGAAAATTACACACATATTCGTATGTCAATGTTGAAAAACATCTCTAAGCACGTTAATTGAATTTTCTAGAAAATTAAAGTCTTATAATTACCCGTTCCTTGTAGGCTAGACTTGTTCGGAAACGAATATTAGATACAAATTCGTTTCCTAATTGGTGGTGTATTAGAAGTTGTACAAATTTATTTGTAAGTATTTCTAGAGGAACCTATCATCGAAATACAGACGTATCGTTCCTAAAACCTTTGAGTGAAGTCTGCAGCAGCAAATTTCTTCTGCAAAGGAACAATAAAGTAACTCACTACTACTACAGCAGTAGTAGTTTAGTGCTTGTAGGACGTTAATAAAAATCAAGGATAATAGGTTTGAAAATACGAATATCACAGATGTTGAAATTTTTTCAATATTATAATAGCTATGGCTCAAAATCCTCACATAGGTAAGCCTTTCAACCACTGACTAAATAAATAAAAATTCAAAATGGTGCCAGAGCATGCGCAGTAGTAGTAGAGGCTTTGCATAGGGGCTTAGAACATGGAATCTCACAAACGATATATAGGACCAATAGAAGAAATGAAATGTCAGAGGACACGCAAACGAGCTAATATTTAGTAAATTGCAGCAGAAACAAACCGAGATCTTTAATAGAATGACCGGAGGAAATGCAGTCGGACCAGATCACATATCCTTCGAATCATGGACAACATTCTTGAATTTAAATGGCTTGCGAATTTCATAACTATAATGATAAGAGGTGATCGGAAAATTGGTCACCCTATCGGAAGATGCTATAATTTTTGCAAATGGCGTCGGACGTCAATCATACTCGTATTTGACATTTTTGAACAAGACAGCTGCAGTATACAAATAGACAAACAATGGAGTGTTATACTTCGCAAGAGCCTATAATAATTGTGTCGATGTTTTTGACCAACAATCGGTCGATGGTGTTAGCGCAGTGTGAATTTCAACGTCGATTCCCTAATAGTGTCGCGCCAACTGGGCAAACATTCCGGCACTTAGCTACCCTACTCGAACAGAGTGGAATCACAGGAGACCATGCAGGGCGTGGCCGCTACCGGACTGGCCGTTCGGCCGAGAATATGCAGGTATTGGCTGCCGATATCGCTGAGAACGAAGAAACACCAATCAGACGACGTTCCACGCAATTGGGCATTTTAGTGGAAGACTTACACAAGTTCCCGTACAAAGTGCAAACAGTGCATCATTTGCGTGTGAATTACTGTAAAGCCATCCTCAATCTCAACAAAGAAGAGGACGATTTTGTGCCGAAAATCATCATGAGCGACGAGGCACATTTCCACTTAAGCGGTTACGTCAATAAGCAAAATCTTCGTTTCTGTGGCACTGAAAATCAGCGCGTGATGCACGAACAGCCATTACATCCACTCTAAGCCACTCTGTGGTGCGGCGTTCACGCAGGAGGAATGATTGGGCGTATTTTTTTGAGGACGCCATCGGCAATACGGTCACTGTTACTGGCGAACGCTACGGGGCCATGATAAATGACTTCTTTCTGCCGGAATTGGATGAGCGCTACTTGGTGAACATGTGGTTTCAACAAGACGGTGCAACCGCACACACAGCACGAGCCGCAATGGATATTGTGAAGGAAGCGTTTCCTGATCACTCGATTTAACCATCCCAGACTTACTTCATTGGGGCTACTTGAAGTCGTGGGTTTCTGCCAATAAGTCTCAGATAATCGCAGCCCTTAAGGAGAATATTCGACAGGAATGCGAACTGTGATCACCGGAAATCTTGCGGAAAGTCATGGAAAATGCGATAAAATGGGCACAAATGTGTATCAACACTTAACAGAAACAATTGTAAAGGTCCAAATAAAGATTTCCATCGCTCAGTCATTTTTTTTTTATTTAATAAAAAAAGGCAATTCAAGTTACAAGATAGCTTTCTTCTTGTTCCACTGTAAAAAGGCATAGGCGATACGAGAAATTGTAACAATTTCCGATCGGTTAGACTATCGTAGCTCTAGACAATCCGCAACTCAATATACTCGTATTTAACTTCATTTCCTGTCAGTATGACGACTCAAGGTATATGGATAACGATGGAGGAAGAGGGGATAATAGAAGCCCCGAGACGTACATGAGAATAGCTTATGAAACACATCAAGTCAGTGTTAAAAATTGTTTTTTTAAGTTTCGTGCAAGATGGAACGATTTCCCTTCTACATGCTGATGATAGGCCTATGAAAGGAAAAGGACGTTTTAGCCCTTCAGGCAGTTATTGTTATATGGATAAAGAAAATTGTAAAAAAATACGTTAATAATCGAGCATACCCAGAACTGCATTACCGATTTTTCAAACCCGCAACCGCAACGAATGGCATCTAATCACGAGCACATAGAACGAGCCATCATGCCGAAGTTAGAAAAATTTAAATACTCAGGCTCTGTCATTAACCATCAAGGAGATTGGGATGACGAATTTTATTCCCAATTTTCGTTTTTGTTTAGCCGATTTCCGCCTTCGATTCCGCTTTGGAGGAAAACTTGTCCTCAAAAAGTCACTTCACTTTAAGTTTCTCAAAAAAATGACCACTGTACCTGATCCCGATGACATTGTCCAACTCCTGGTAATTCAAATCGAGAACCAACACGAGATACCCTATTCTGAACAAGACCAACCAGACAACGTCGACAGCCCGGACAAAACAAACTCCAAAGGCCTCCGACGCCAATTCATCCCAAAGGACAACGCTTTCTATGAGGAAGTCATCCCACTATACACTCCAAGTGAATTCCGTTTCTACTTTCGCATGAGCCGCAGTTGTTTTGCGCGAATGATAGATAATCTAGGAAATAAAGTCAAGATCTACAACATGGAGAAGAAATTCCTCTTCGCCATTTGGATGTTGAGCACACGGGAGAGTTTCTGTGCCGTCGGCCAAAGATTTGGTTTCGCAAAAGGCGCTGCTTACCAATACTTTTGCGAAATTATCGACGGTTTGTGCTTGATGTTCTAGGACTACGTCCACTGGCCATCCGAAACAATCTTCTCACACATTGAACAGGGCTTCAAACCGCGGACTGACGGATACGTACCCGGAATTATCGGCGCTATTGAGAGCTGTCACATACGAGTACTTATCAAGAAACTATCACACTGTTCCATCTACTGCAATCGAAATAATACACATTCAATCGTTCTACAAGCTGTTTGCGATCACCAGAAAATATTCACGGACGTCTATGTTGGTGCGCCTGGGTGTCTGTACACAGAGAGAGTCTTTCGCCGGAGTCCGCTGTACAAAGAAATCCAAAATCTAATTCCTGAGGACTATCACATCGTAGGGAATTCGTACTACCCGCCGATGAAGAACTTAGTGATACCATTTACAGATGAAGGCACACTCACCGATACGCAGATGCTCTTCAATGAATGTCTATACAAAGCGAATACTACCGTAGTACAGGCATTAAGGCTGCTTATCGCCCGTTTTCGTAGGCTTACTTACCTCGACACATCTAAACCAGAACTCGCGAATAAAATGGTTTGTTCCTGCATTATCCTTCACAATCATATTTTGACCACGGACGTAGACGATGACGAAGAAGAAATCGTCGAGGAAGACGTCGATTTGTTCCTCAATTATGATGACGAAGACCCGTCCGTTTCAGATGAAGATACAGACGGCCTGCAGAAGAGAAACTACCTGCTGTCGTTGTTTGAATTTATTTGATAAGAAATACACAATCTAAGATATCACAAATAGCAATGTGGTACAATGCTCTGTAATCATCATGAAACACGACCCTGGAGAAATTCTTTGGAGATACTGCCACCTACTATCTACTACATACGAGTATATGGCGCAATTAAGAAGTCACTTCTTTTCAGGGCGAGCAAAGCTTTCAGTTCTAACGTCCTTTTTTGAATCAAGTCTGGATATTACCACCCTTATTCACCGACGTCTTTATTGAAATAAAACCTCTCAATTTGTCAAGTGTCGGTTTTGATTTGAAAAGCTAGAAGTGGCAATTTTGACCTAAAAGATGAACCTCGTTCAGATAGGCCAGAATAGCTAGACCACGAGCTCCTGAAATGAATCGACGAAAGAAATCGCACTGTAAAGGAACTCAACATAACCAACGTAAAACTATGGGAAAAGTCATAAGCAATCTGTCGCGTCACAATTGAGAGCTGGGTTCTTTACAATAACAATAAACGTCGCCACCAATTTCTTAGTCCAGAAGATAGGCCACTACATTCCAGAAATGGGCTTCACCCGCTCAAGGTGTTACTGTCGGCATATTGAGGAAATAATTCATTTTGAATTGTTGCCTCGTAACCAACCTCTAACACCGCAGAAGTCTACTGTCACAGCTGTACAGATTAAAGTGGGCACTAGAGGAGGAATGGCCAGGTCTGGTAAATCGAAGGGATGTTCTATTCCATCAGCATAATGTTCGCCCTCATATAGCTAGAACCACCTGTACACAGTAATAGGAGTTCGGTTGGAAACAAAAATGAGGCATCCGCCTTATTCTACAGATTTGGCAGCTTCTGATTTCCACTTGTTCCGAAGACCGCAAAACTTCTTTAACGGAACAAATTTTAGATCTCGGTGTAATATCCTAGAGGTGGTTGGGGCATTGTTTTCGTCAACGCCAAACAATTTTTTTAGTGACGACGAAAGAAGAAGTTGCAGGCAGAACTGTTGCCTAATAAAATAAGTTGCATGTACGACTAAATTTTTGCATTTAGTGCAAATCAATTAACTTTAAACAGGCATTCAAAAATCGTGCAATACTTATGTTACAACCTGATATTTCGGGAATAATCTCATGGATCCAAGGCAATGCAGTTTAAGAAATTTAAATACACACGTTCATATCTAGAGGGACACTAATTTAGATAGAAGAGTACGAGTCATAGAGTCCTATAGTAGACTGTGACATGTAGAACGCATGGACAGCATCATTCCGGCTTAAGCAAATTCTGAATCATACTCGAAAGAAAGACGTGACAGATGATTGCCTCATAAATAGTTTGTGAGAATATTGAAGACAGCCAGCAACCAACCGAGATTGTTGCAGATAATTGTTGTTCAGAGCTCAAATTCAACCCGGACAGTACTTACATTTACGAGTAAGTAGGTTATTTGAATATACAAGATCATTGGTATGATGTGAAAACTGTTTTCACATCAGGTGCAGAAAGGATTGTCGGTCGATCGCAGGGCTTTCTGAGGATACCTGGAGAAGGATCGACGAACGTAAACAGCTTAAAACTCGAATTGCAGTAACTCCAGGGAGGATCGAGCTAGAGTCCCTATATCGCATGAAGATGAGAGAAGTACAGCGTAGCGTGAGGCGTGAAAAGCGCAATTACATCAATGCGCTGGCTACAGAAGTAGAAGAAGCAGCAGCTAGGTGCGACAGCAAAACCATTTACATAATCACCAAAGAGGTAATAGGTGGCCGAAACTCTACTCAACACCATGTGAAAGGCCTAGACGGTTCGTTGCTCATATCGGATGAGGATTATCTCAAGAGATGGAAGGAGCATTTTGCTTCGGTTTTAAACCGAGTATTCGCCAGCAATATGCATCCAAGTCAGACTGAGGAGTCCGTGGAAAGAAATGCCCGAATTCGCATCACTACCCCCAGTAAGGAAGAGATCATTACCGCGATCAAAGCACTGAAAACCAATAAGGCGGTAGGACTTGATTGCTTTGCTTTTTTGATTGTAGAGCTTTTTCGAGCTGCGCCAACTGCATCGACTGAGCTACTGCTCCCACTTGTTGGGAGAACCTGCGAGGCCGAGAGTTTTCCGGATGAGTGAAAGAAGGGAATTATCGTCAAACTCCCTAAAAAAAAAGGCAACCCAGTGCAGTGCGAAAACTGAAGAGGCATCTGCGTGATGCCTGCTGTGGCTAAAATAATAGCTAGAGTTATTCTGGAGCGAATTAAACAACACCTTGAAGACACACTCGACGCCGAAAAAGCAGATTTCGCTCTGGATCCTCCTGTGTCGACCACATCAACATCGAGCAGTGCGTTAAATATCGATCGCCAATCCACCTGCTGTTCATCGATTTCGATAGTGTCAATCGGGAATTTATTTGGCGTGCCTTGCGCAGGAGAGGTATCCCAGATAAATTAATAGCAATTATTAAGGCTACGTACGACGGGTCCACATGTCACGTTTTGCATAGAGGAAAGCTGTCTGAGGAATTCGAAGTCCAAAGTGGAGTTCGGCAAGGCTGCATTCTTTCACCAATATTAATATTGTTTTTATTAGTGATCAGCGATGTGCTAAATGCGGCTTTATCGATGGGAAATGGAAGAATTCGATGGATTCTTACATCTGAACTCAAACACCTTGACTACGCTGACGATGTATGCCTACTATCTCACAGAATAATGGACCTTCACCAAATGACAGCAAATGTGGAGAGGGAAGCAGACGTCGTTGGGCTGAAAAATAACTCCACAAAGACAAATGGTTGAGAGAGTAGAGAGTTTCCAATACCTTGGGAGTATTGTCTTAACCGATGGCGCAACCGAACTGGATATAGCCAGCCGAATAGGTAAAACGAAGTCTGCGTTTGGGATGCTATCTAAAATTTGGCAAAGTAATGCAATTAGCTAAAACACTAAGCTACGACTGTTTCGTTCCAACGTTGAGTCCGCGTTGCTATATGGATGTGGTACTTGGAAAGTGATCACTACTATCAAAAGAAAGCTGCAAACGTACGTTAATAGGTGCCTGCGTAATATATTAAGGATTTTCTGGCCAAAGCGTATCTCGAACGAACAGCTTTATGAGAGAAGCCTATTGGCACAACCATACAACGACGAAAGTGGCAGTGTATTGGTCACACTTTTCGAAAAGGTGACAGCTCCATAGCTAACCACACGATGCAATGGAGTTCGTTTACTCAGGATGGTAGGATACGCGGCGGTCCTAGAAGTACATGGCGTAGAACAGTTGAGATGGAAGCACGGCAACTGGGAAAGAGTTGGGGAGAGCTGAGGAACATTGCCAGAAACCGGACACGATGGCGCGTGGCGTTGTCGAGGCCTTAGGACCCACAAGGAGATATATGACATAAGTAAGTAAGTAAGTAAGTTATTTGAAGATTAAGATTTTAGACTTTGCATATAATATTTCTATTTATTAGATTTGTTACTGTTGCAAAACGCATTCCTATTAAAATCACCAGACACAAGGAGAGTCCAGCGGCCTGAAACTACGAGTAAGTCTAAGTTAATTGTGGAGAATTTTCAAATTTAGTTTTAAATTGGAGTGCTATAGATTAATTATATAGTATATTTTATATTTTGTCATTAAAATAAATATATTTAATATTTAAAATTACTTACATGCCCTGCGGTAAAAATTCACTGGCTTCAGCCAGATTTTTAATACCAATCACACATAGAACACACCTTTACAATTATAACTGCATTCAATTGAATTCAAATATTTGTCCGTTCACATATGTATGTACGAGTAAAAGTGTGCGTTCGAAAACAACATAAAATTGTTATTAAATGTATCCGCAGTGCCTTAGCAGTTTATATGCATATTTGTTTTTGTTTATAAATCATGCGCTTTAATTGCTGCTCTAAATATACATAGCAAATTTTTCTTTTAATATATGTATATATATATATTTTGTTTTTTTACAATAACTTTATTTTTTGCTTAACAATTAAAATACCATAGGAAACAAAACAAACCCCTTAACCAATCAAAACAAAATCCAAAGATCAAAACTTCTTTTGTGTCATGCTGTTGCTTCCAAAAACTCTTCTTAGATAAAAAAAAAAATCAATTTTCTAAAAAGAATTTATATTTTAGTTTTTTTTTTCAATATATCATGCTTTTGTTTACTCCTAAAATTACTTTAAAAACGAAGAAAAAAAATAGATAAAAAAAAATTAACACAAAACTGAACACAAAACGAGAAAGAGAATAAGAGAGCAAGAGTCCTGCATCCTTCTGCGGCTAAAGATGGACTCAAAAACACAAACTTTTTCCATTTATCGTACACAACTACATTCATTTGTCAAAATTGTCTTGCAAGTTTTGGTAAAAAAAAAAAATGTTTACAAGAACAGAAAAAAAATTCAAACGATGATGATGCGCTCAAGAAAAGAAACTGCAGCGAAGAATTTGTTTTTTTTTTTTTTTTCGAAAACTTTTGTAAACAAATATTGCAGGAAGAGAAAGCAATGAAGAAAACAAAACATAAAAAAAGTAAAGTAAACGAAAAAAGAAAATGAAAAAAAAAACCAAATCCAACTCTAAAGCAAATTACAATCCCGCGACCAAACAACAGTGTGCAGTGTCCTTTAGGAAGGCAATACGTTCCAAGACGAATATAAAAATTAAAACAACAACATGGATGCGTTGCAAGGAACAAAATGTACAGTACAGGCCACACAAGACAAACTGTTTTTTTTTTTTTTTTTTGGTTGGTTACTAAAGTATTTAAATTCGAGTTGGTGCAAGGACTCACTATACTGACAGTCGGTTGTTGCTGTTGTTGCTGCTGCTGCTGCTGTTGTTGTTGTTGTTGCTGCTGCTGCTGTTGTTGTTGTTGCTGCTGCTGTTGCTGTACCTGCTGCTGCTGCAGTTGCTGTTGTACATTGGACGACTGTTGTTGTTGGGAATCAATTCCGTTAGTAATACTATTGGCAACCGAAAGCGGAAGTGTTAATGTGGTGGGCTGAGCCGATGATGGCACTGTTGAGGTCGCAGCAATACTATTCAATTGCTGCTGTGGAGGGATTCCTAAAACTGATGTGGAACTGTTATACTGTGATACTGATTGTTGCTGCTGTTGTTGTTGCTGTTGCTGCTGCTGCTGCTGCTGTTGTTGGTGGTGATGTTGTTGCTGCTGTTGTTGAAGACTTGCCTGTCAAACAATATCAAGGAAGGCAAAACTAAATTCGCAATTGAGATTTCACCAAAGTACGCAAACAAAAATAATGATTTCTTTGACCCAACACCAACTACGAGTACATACGCATGTATGCATGTATCTCTATCTCGATGCAATTATACAATCGTTCATCTATTTTTAGGTGTTTACATGCACTATAAATATTTTTTTCTTTTTAATTTATTTAGTAGAAGTGAAAAAGTAAACAAAATAATAAGAAAAACAAAAAAAAAAGAAATCCAACAAAAACATTTCAATTTTATTTTTATTCTGTCGAACTCGAAGCGATAACAAACCGAGTAGCAACGATAAGCAATTTGAGATGCCAATTGATCCCAATGTTAGAAATGTCAATGATAAGATTGTAATGGCATTTAAGCTTGAAGATGCTGCTACTATTCTAACAAATACGAATGCAAAGGTATATTCATGACTAACATAAATATGAGTCTAAATTTTGAAACAATTGAACTATTTGAATGGGCTTGCCGAGGCAATGTACGAGTACTATGGCTGCTCGAATGCGTAACTTTTCAACAATGAGATTAGGAAGTTATAATTGACCTCTTGATGATTTCATTTGATCCGGTTGGTTATTTAAGAAATGCCATAAACGAATGACACAGAGAGAATTTTCTACGTGATCGTTTTGACGTAGATGTGATTTATATAAATTATCAATCTGGGTCAGATTTGGGGTTTTTAAAAGCTGCCTCTGGGATCACAAAATAGTTAAAATTAAATTAGATGACAGGCAGGTTTTACGAAAACGAGAGGAATCGAAGGAATCTTCTGGTTATAGGCATAAAACAGACATACACATCCCTGCATAGACATACAATTTACTGTGGAAATAAGTCAGACTTAAATTAAAGCGATTTTAGGATGAATTCAAACTAACTCACAACAATCACTTATGCTTGAGCCGAGCACTAGTAACGTAAAGTCCTTGACTTACGAACCATTTTAACATTTGAAAGATCCGAACAAGTATTACGACACTCTATCATCATTATGTCGATCGTGAGATTATAATGTAACTTGTCTTGACACTGTCGTCTTAAATCCGACGTTAGGGACTTATGTGGCATGTGCTGAAACTTTTTCTGTGCTTCTTACCACATCAGTGTGAAGTTTGTCGACTACTATGCTAGAGGTCTGGGTTCGACTCCCTAGCCATGCACCAAAAAAGGGAAAAAAAAATTCTGACGCTACTACCCATTGAGCAGTTGGCAAATAATAAAACATAGATTCTTCCCCCTCTGAGTGAAATAGCAAGCCAAATGTTGCGCCATAATTTTTTCTTATAACGACAGAAGGCAAAGAGATTTAAGATGGCGTATCAAAAGGCACAGAAAAGAGGGAGTACATTTATGTTATGTGAAGTGATCGGGTCTACGAGTACTCAAACCAAGACAAATTCAATGTGAAGAAAATAACTTTCGTTTGAAATACTCGGAATGATATTTGTTGGCCTTCTCTTTCGTATCCAGTTTTAACATTTAGCACAGCTGAAAATGAACTTTTGACGCAAATGAGAACTTTAAATCTGTAGTATAGATGCATAGTTGGTGCGATGTTGAGGTAGTAATCGACATCAAAGTAGAGAAATATTTTCGAAACCGAGAGATCTTAGTAACTGCACCAAATACAGAAGTTTACTTTTTTAATAACTTTGTCACCATCATGATCCTCGTCAAAAAGGCCACTGACCATCTTTTCCCAGAAAAATCTAGCAGAAAATCTAATTTGAAATCGCTAAAAACAGCTCTTCTCAAGGCATTCAAAATACGAGGGTTGAAAAGTTTCCGACCGCAACGTAAAGATAGCGGCACTCGTCAATAAAAGCTAGTCAATGCTAGTTGTGCATCTTTTGACAGTTACTTACCGAAGTTTCAGTCATTTTGGACGAGCACTTTTTAGTTGACCGTCGATGTGAGTGTGTTTTGTGAAAATGGAAAAAAATTGAGTATCGAGCTGTTATTAAATTCTTGTTTTTGAAAGGCAATACCTACGCAAATCAAAAATGAGTTGGACTCTGTGTATGGGGACTCTGCACCATCATTTACCACAGTGAAATTTTGGGCAGCTGAATTTAAAAGTGGCCGTAAGAGCTTGGGAGATGATGGACGTTCGGGACGACCAAAAACTGCAACCACTGACAATAACATTGCTAAAATTCACCAAATAGTATTAGACGACCGCCGAATTAAAGTGAGAGAGATAGTAGAGGTTACGAAAATGTCCAAAGAACATGTTTGTTACCTATTAAATGAAGATTTAGGCATGAGAAAGCGGTCCGCGATTTTGGTGTTCTCACACCTCAGCGGTTGCCATGGCGAAAATCCATGAATTACGGTTTGAACTGCTTGACCATCCGCCTTATTCATCAGATCTAGCCCCAAGCGACTTCTTTTTGTTCCCTCATCTAAAAACTGCGCTCGGAGGATAGAGATTTTCGTCAAATGAGGAGGCAATCACCTTCGTGAACATTTATTTTGCAGAGAAAAACGCTAAGTACTATTTGGACGGGTTAGAGAGATGGGAGCATCTCTGGGAGAAGTGTGTAGTGTTACAAGGAGACTATGTAGAAAATAAAAAAAAAAAATTGAGAAAAAATGTCTTGTATCATTGTTCGGTCGGAAACTTTTCAGACAACCCTCGTAGCGTGTATAGAGTAGGCGGACGGATAAGAATAAGCAGTCGCAATCTCCTTTTTTTTATAATTTACGCGCGCCTAAGTGGTTAGATACACTTTTACTGCGGGCGGAAAGGTAGAAGGAGGAGAAAGGAAAAATTGTTTTTGTAGTGGTTTGAAACTCATGTGTGTTTGGTTTCGATATTCGCTCTCCAGGGGTGGGAGTCCGAAGAGGACGGAGAGTTTTTTTCTTCACACAGAGTGATTCGAAGTTTATAATTCGCACTATTTTTTTGTGCTCGAAACTCAACAACAGCCAAATCTACGTGTCAGTGTTATGGCTTCAGACGCAAAATTTTTCTGTCTGAGTTCCAATTACACAAATTGAGAGATTTGTCATTGGCAGGATTCGAACCTTGACCCTCCGAGTGAGAAGCGATTGCTGTACCACTACACCACGGCTACCTCTATGATTGTACAAATATGCATGTACATAGTCCGGAATGTGGAGTGGACAGGACTGAATGTGGAAAGTAAGTCTTTGATTTTCTGTTTCAAAAAACGAAAAGACAAACAGCTGACCCAAGGCTCATTACCCGGATAAGTGACTAAGTAGGTAACATTAACTCTAACTATCACTTAATAAGGTATTACTCCTCGCTAACTATTAATAAAATAATTAGTCGTAAACTGTTGCTTAATAATTTTCGCTTAATTACTTTAATCAATAATCATCCAATACAGGTACTGCTACTTAAATTGCGGTTATAAGGTGCACATGCGAATGATCAATAATTTAATTTCAACAACAAATGTGAATAAAACTATCATTATTGATTTTTTTTTATGTGGTAAGTTACGAGTAACAAATAAATTCTAGCTGCACAGGAAGTTTGCAGCTAAGACTGAAGGCTACTGCGATGCTTATACCGCATGGATGCTAGCACTTCAAACCGAATAATTTTTGATCTTACTAAGGAAAGAAAGACCATAACAGAGGAAGATATAATTTTATTGAAGGATACTGAATAATAAAGGCTTAGCTACGGCGTAGCTGTAAGAAACTGTGCTTAGATTATATGATACCTTCGTTGTACAACATTTTGAGGGGTTTATAGATTTTGAAATACGTGATTTATGATTTGTAATGGAACATGAATATTATATGAAACACTAGCATGAGTTCCAGGAGCTCAAATCCTTTTTCCGGCAACTTGACAGGCTTCTCTAAAGGTACATCGGTATCTAATGCAGGATCCAAATAGAGAGACTTGCAGGACGGCGTCTTTATTTTAGTAGACTACCCTGCTTTGTATTACCACTTAGGGAATAAGATAATTGATTCAGTATTCGATAAGACTCAGAGAGTTCTGCAAAGATTGCGAAATACTGCATACAGGCCTTATAGGCTTCTGGTAGATTAAGCCACAATTCCAAGGAGGTCATAATAATGCTGACGTTGCAAAGCAGACCTTACGCAGAGAAATAAGTTAAATTTCAGTGAGAACTTTCGATTAATTAAGTAAATGTTTCAGCTTCTCTGTTGCCGAAGATGAAATCGATCATCTGAGACCGTATGCAAGGCAACTACGCCATGGACTGTTATGAAAATTGCTTGCTCGATGAATATACAGAGAAAAATGATATTCAAATTCGAAAATAAATTCTGGCCGATAAATGAAGTGTACAAAATTTTCCAAGCCTCGCTCAGAAATTCAGCCTAAAAGGCTCTGCACATAAAGATAGTAAAGGGTGTTTTTTTTTAGAGGTTTGGTTTTTAAACTGGCAACACTGTTTCTACAGATTGTCAATTTGACAGACACAACAACGCGTGCAAATTGTGTAAACTTATTTTTAAAACCATGGTATCGTGCACAGCAATTTTAGCTATGCCCATCCACTTTGTGAAAGATTTTACGGAAAGATCTTGGCTTCAAAGCTTATAAGATCCAGCTTGTGCAAGAGTTGAAACTGCGTGACCATTATACGCGTCGTAGGTTCGGTGAATGGGCCGAAAATATGATTCAGTTTGATACTAATTTTCAACGTAAAATTTTGTTCTCTGATGATGCCCATTTTTGGTTAAATTGATATGTAGACAGGCAAAATTGTCGAATTTGGAGTGGAGGAAACCCAGAAGCCTTTGTGGAGACGCACTTACAACCATTAAAACTCACTGTTTGGTGTGCTTTATTGTCTGGTGGAATCGTCGGCCCATATTTCCTTAAGAACGATGTCGGCCAGAATGTTACCGCCAATGGAAAGTGCTATAGGAACATGATTTCTGACTTCTTCGTTCCTCAGTTGAATGGCATTGACGTGACAGAGCTTTGGTTTCAACAGTATGGTGCACCAATTTATTGCGGGAAACATTTACTGGCCTAGACGATCCTGTGATCTCACACCTTTAGATTCCTTTCCTTTGGGGTATGTAAAGTCACTAGTCTATGCCGATAAACCAGAGACGTTGGACGATTTGGAAGTCAACATTCGCCGTGTTATTGCTGATATACGGCCCCAGTTGATCGATAAATTTGTCGAAAATTGGACTTCACGATTGAGTTTCTCTAAAAAAAAAAAAATATATATATACCATCATGGTGGAAATACTGATATTTTTTCTTGAAGAAATAAATTTCCCTTTCCTAGTCTGTTCTAGAAGCAATAAAGGGTTTTCCAATAGGGACTTGACAAATTTGAATTTAATTTGTGAACGCACTCTTTCACTAATCATCAAACCGTCACTGTCAATTTATTCAGTAAACTCAACATTTTCATCATGGTAATGTACACTAACGAGCAACGTTTGCAAATTATAAAAATTTTCTACCGAAATTCGGAGTCGGTGGCTGCAACTTTAGGAACGTTACCTCAAATTTTCGGTCGTAATTCTCGCCCTAGTAGACAGGCAATAACAAGTTTAGTGGAAAAATTTGAGTCTACATATTCGTTGTGTGATGTTGCCGTGTCAGTGAGACAACGTAGCAAACGATCCAAATCAGTCAATTCCACGGCGTTCTCAAGAATTGGGCATCGCTCAGACCACATTATGGCGTATTTTGCATAAGGATCTTGGTTTACACTCATACAAGATCAAGCTGACTCAAGAATTGAAGCCGATGGACCATGTGAAGCGACGTACGTTCTCCGATTGGGTTCTGGAAAAGATGCGCCAAGATGATGAATTTCATCGCAAAATCATCTTCAGTGACGAAGCTCATTTTTGGCTCAATGGGTTCGTCAATAAGCAAAATATGCGTTATTGGTCGGGTGAAAATCCACATGTGCTTCATGAATCACCACTTCATCCACAAAAAATAACTGTTTGGTGCGTTTTGCATGCCGGCGGCGTTATTGGGCCATATTTTTTCGTCGACGATAACGATCGTCACGTTACTGTGAATGGTCAGCGTTATCGCGCCATGCTCACCGATTATCTTTGGCCCGAATTAGAAGATATGGACTTGGACGACATGTGGTTCCAACAGGATGATGCCACAAGCCACATAGCACACGCTACAATCGATTTATTGAAGAGTAAGTATGGCGAGCGTATTATCTCAAGAATTGGGCCATGGCCGCCTCGTTCGTGCAATTTAACGCCGCTTGACTATTTTCTGTGGGGCTACGTTAAGTCATTGGTTTATGCAAACACGCCGACAACGTTGGAAGAGCTCAGAGCCAACATTAAACGCGAAATAGCGACCGTTTCGGCCGAAATGTGTGCCCGCGGTGGCCATATGAACGAAGTCGAGTTCTATTTATAAATGTTTTGATTGTACTTCAAGCCAATAATAAAGTTTTTGAAATATCTCAAATGATTTGCGTTTTATTTAAAAAAAAAATTGTCAAGTCCTTATTGGAAAACCCTATAGAAGCAATATAACCATATGCTTAAGATCTGAAATCAAGGGAAATATGATCAAATAATGTGGCACAATCTGATCTAAACAGTGGGGCACAAGCGTACTCAAAGTCATACATGTAAATGAATGAGCCTGCAATTGGTTTGCAAATAGATCCTCTAAAATATCCGCTTGCTTATCGATCATTTTTTAAGAAATCATTGATAGAACTCTTTAGTTTTAAAACGCTATAGAATATTTACAAATTCACTTCAAATAAATATGTATATTTTCCGCTTTCTTTTTTTTTTAAATACTTGCATGCAAGGATACAGTTAACAAAACCATCTCAAAGCTTTAATTTGAAGTCAGCAAATTAAAATAATACATATAGTAATATATTTTTATTTTTAGTTTTTTTTACAAATGTTTTTTTATTTTTTATTTTTTATGTTAGAGTGAAATAACATTAGAACTAAAAATATTTTCGTTTTCCGCCTCCATTTCGATTGATTGCTTGCTGTTATTAGCCTCTTGCATTAGATATAATAAGAAAGAGTAAATATTTGTATACTTATGAAAATTATTAACGAAATACAAATAAATAAACTGATAAACCAAACAACGTAAATGTTAAACAAAAACTAGCTCCCATCTCATGCATTTTCTAGCGTAGTGTTGTTTTTTTTTTTAAATTATTTTTTGTGCATTTTTCTTTATTTTAAAAAATTAAGAAAACAAAAATAGTTTAAGGTAAAAAATAAAATACGAAATTAACCCATATGAAGGGAAGAAGGATGCATTTAAGCATATAGCATCCTTTTTTGGCTTCATGTCACTCGAATTGAATTTTTCAATCGTTTTAATAATTTACATAACGACCGATCGAAAGAATGGAACAGAAATAAAGAAAAAAAAAATTTGTATGTATAACAATTTTCAGTTTCCAATACCAGAGAGTCCGCGAGGACAAACATCCTCGAAAACACACACAAGCTCTCACTATTTATTTAAAAAAAAATAATAATAGAGGAAAAACTTTTTGGTTTTTTGTCGAGGAAATACTCAAGGGATACTCGTACTCACTTTTTTCTGCTGTAGATAAATCTGTGCTGCTGCTGCAGCTGAAGTCACAGGCGGTGGTGCACCATCTGGCTTCATTTGTGATACTTGTTCGGCTTTGACAGCGGCCACTGCCATCGATAGGCTATCGGCAGCACCGACATTAGCCGGTGCCGGTGGATATCCTGTTGGGGCACCTGGAAATGGGCCCACACCAGCCTGCACCATGTGCTGTAAAGAAAAAAAAAAGAAAAGAAAATTGTAAAAAATCGTAATCATTAGAGCGAGATTGACTAAAAGTGACTGCTGACTGCTGTATACATAACTGTAACTATTCTATAACCAATGCCATGGAGAAGAGGGACTAACTGGTCACCATATTGAGCTTACGGACTGACGGGTTATGAAAATTTAATATAAATTTTGTATGTTTTCCGTCCTCTATTATCACCCTATCTACATATCTATTCGTACTATCTCCTCTTTTATATACACATGTAGATGGGAGGAGAGACAGATGCTTACGGTTGATAGGATATTGGATTTCCAATTAAATGAATGACCAGTACATACTCTCGTACCTACATCCTTTCACATATGCCCTATTTGCTCAAATGAATGCGTACATATACGACGAGTACGAGTATGTTAAAGAGGGTGGACATTTGTAAAAAATCCCCTGGGATATCCTTTTTTTGTTGTTCACCCACTGTATGATAGTTGTATATACACAGGGGTGGTACAAAAATTAGAAGCTTCTATCCAAACTGGGTTTCTGCAGGAGGAAACCCTTAAAAAGGTGAATCGAGGTTTGTTTTCGTTTCGAAATCGGCAATGACCGTTTTTTTTTTTAAGCAGAACAACGGAATAAAGTCTATTATTTGGCCGTAAGAAGGAGACGAATAAAAAAGGAGTTTTTCTTTCCCTTTTTTTTGCCATTCAATAATAATGGTAATGTTGAATGTTCTGCTTAGAGCAGGTCTCCTAATTGACGCAAATTGGTCCCTGGGTAATAAGGCCTTTTTAAATATCTATCCAGCTAGAATAAGAATTTTATCTAAAAAAAATGTACATGTGTGTGTGCGAAAAAGAAAAGAGAAAAGTCTCTGGGATGCAGTATAGTAGGGCAGATGGCATTTGTTTCGTTGTCGTTGTCTAGGTGAAGAACGATTATTCAAGTATAGCCAGCGGTGATATCGTGTCCAAAGGCAAAACCATTCAGTTACATAAAAAAAAGTTGCTTTTAGGAAATGTTTGGGTTCACGTTAGACGAAACTTTTAAATATTTTCTTAAGCTACTCTTTGAATTTTTGTAAATTTCGAACAATCCGCTTAACTACAACGAATTTCATCCGCTTTTACGAATTTTGGCAATCTAGTTTTTGTAGTTACATACTCGTATACACGTATATATCGGTTCGTTTTTAGAATTGACACTTTTTGATGGAGCGTTATAGGCTATGCTATTGTACATTTTGATATGAAGAAATGAAGAAAATCCTAATTTAACAATTGTTGTAGATACAATGTTTTTAGCCTTCGGTTCTTCAGATCTGAAGATTTTTTTTGTCTTATTTATAATCTCTAAGGTTTCTATTTTGCATTTATTTATACGCATCGGCATCTACACTACGAAATCTGATATATAGTGTGTGTTAGGTTAAATAAATTGCTCAAACTATTTCTGTACTTTCACGGAAGTGAAACGAGCAAACAATTAGAGCGCAGTTTAAGTTTAATTGCCTTCGATGATAAAAATATATCTGATAACATCGCATTTATCTCGTGATATCGATCAGGATCGGATAAAGGTGCGTACCAAGTGATACAATGGGAAAAGTCAGTGCAGAGTGTAAAGCTTATATATTGATTTTAGCGAAACAAAATTTAACAACTCGTGAAATAGCTGAAATATTAAGTATACCTCAACGGACGGTTGCGTGGAATTTACAGAAATTTCGAAACACTGGAAGTACCGAGAGGAAAAAAGGCTCCGGAAGGCCAAGGAATGCAGTGAAGGTTGAACAACGTTATGAGTGAAATAAAATAGTATTCAGTGGAGTGTAAACTGAACCCCCCGGAAAGTACCTGCGATTTGATACCAGTCAAAGCTTTTAAACACTTATCAAAAACTGTGTTTTCAAACCACAAAATTATATTGCCGTATATGAGAAATATAATACAAATAATAAGCAAACCATATAGTGACTTTGTTTTATTTTTCTTAAACAGATGTTACAATAGTTAAATTGTTTAATGTATAGGTAATATTTCTCGATCGAGCCCTGAATTTGTAAACTATTCACAGCTGAAATTTATAAACATAGCCACAGCCTCACCAGCGGCATACTTTTTCTTTAGGTAATCAGTGTTGGAACACTGATATTGATCAACGTCAATGGTTAACGCTAACCATATATTTCCCTGTCCTACTGCGTCAAAAGTTCTGTACTAAATAGTTCTAAGGTTAACTTGAATTGCCTTTTTACGATTTCGGAGAATAGTGTACTCCGACCTTAAACAATATAGTCTCAAAAGAGTGTCTTTAAGAACGCCGTACTTGTAGTGTCTCCTTAGCAGAGATTCAAGCTTCAGTTGAAACTGCCGTACCATTTATCACTAGTTAGTGGCTGTACAAATAGGGTAGGCATTGAGGGGTGTTAAGCTGGCAATGATCAGTGTTGTACGAGTAACGGTATCTACACAACACCAAGTTTTAACCATCGGATACTAGTCGATATCCATTCGGACTCGACTTACAAATTTATAAGCGGGAGTGCAGGCCAGTAGACAAATATAGCTGCATTATAAATAGTGAAATAAAGTCGGGGAATAAAGTTACGAAGCAACAACAATACGAGCAGATAAGCCCTCCAAATGAAATAAAGACAACGAACTTCGGGTCTGTACGTGGAATATTAGGTCCCATAATAGGTCAAGTGAAACCGAAAACTTAGCGGAGATTCAAGACTGCTGCAAAGCAGATATTACCATCATCCAAGAAATGCGATGGGATGGGCCTGACAAAAAGAGGATGAAAACTACGCCATTTACTACGATTGTGGCCGACAAAACGGCATCGCCTTTTGGGATGCAGATTTGTTATTAAAGGCAGACTTAGGCAAGAGGTCTTGAGTTTCCGGCATGTTAAAGAGCGCCTCGTAACAATTCGTATTAATGCTAAATTTGCCAACCATAGACTTACATGCACGCATGCCCCGAGAGAGGAGAAAGATGACGGCACCAAAGATAGCTTCGACGAGCTCTTTTACAAGACTTACGATCAGTACCCTAGCTATGATATTAAAATTGAGTTCGGCGATTGTAATACAAAGCTAGGAAGAGAAGGCAACTTTGGTAGCACTGTCGGAGAGATAGCCTGCACGATATCACCTCCGATAAGGGATTCCGGCTAATCGGCGGGGCGAAACATTGTCGTAAGCAGCACGTAGTTTTCGCACCTGGATATTGATAAGGGGACTTGAAGAACGCCTGATCAATACATTTTCAGTACATCATCGACAGTAAGCTCGATAAAGAACTCACCGAAAGCTTTGTTGTCAAAAAACGATTTAAACTAAGCGATGCGCTGTCATGCGATTTCTTTAACATCATTCTTGAAACAATAGTGCAAAACTCAAGCGCTAACACAAAAGGCACAACCTTTCAAAAATCCGTCCAATTACGCCGATGATATTGGCAAAATCGAAGGAAAGCAGAGTGATGTCAAAGGGCTGTCTGTAATCTTCCGCGTATCGGAAGACCTCGTGCAGTTTGAAATGAGGTAAACATTGCTCGGATCTGAGCAGGTATTGAGGAAAACTCCGAAACTCCCATCAAGCGACGTTCTCGGCAGTTGGTGATGTCTAGGCGCTTTTTGCAAAGAATTTCACTGCAGACACACATTTTTCCCTATAATATGGGAAATTGTTTCACGAGTCAAGAATTGTTCCGAGAGAACAACGAGTTTATTCACGACCTCATAATGAGCCATTTTCACCTAAATATTCATTGAAAATTCAAAAATAATTGTTGAACATCAAACGTATCCAGTTAGGTGCACAGTATGATGTGGAGCAATTCAGAAAGGTAGATTATACCATACTTTTAGGAAAACGACGAAGAATTTGCAGTTAATGTGAATTGCACTCAATTCCCGGCAATGGGTGACAATTTTTTTAAGGCCAGAGATGGAGAACAATCCAGAATTATGGTTCCAACAAGAAGCAAATCCAGCCCGTCAAACTATGGCTCTCATGAGTGAAATTTTTGGCGATCATATAATATCGCGATTTTCAAATTTAAACTGGCCACCGCTTTCGACTGATTTGATTTAGCCGCACCAGATTTTTTCTTTGGGGCTAAATAAAGGGAAAGGTGTAGGAAAATAAGCCGAGAACCATACAATGGCGTAAGGCCAATATTTGAGAATTGCGACCAGAAATTCTAACAAGAATTATGGAAAGTCTCTGGAAAGAACATGTCAGGTCAAAGTTAACACTGGGCATCATTTGACAGATGTTATATTCTGTAATGTAAAAACATATTTCAAAACTATAAGCTAAAGGCTAATAAATGCAACAGTTAAATAAAATCAGAAAGTTATTTATTAATAAAATCATAACGCTGGTTATGCCGCACTCTGCTTAAGACTGTAATAATCCCAGCCCTGCTCTATAGCGTAGCAGCATGCATGTACGTTAGTGAAGGTGGATGAAGATTAGTTATTTTGAACGCAAGATCCCTGTAATTATGTTTGGCGCTGTCAGCCTCGACGACGTTTTAGAGGAGATATTACATAATAATAGACATAAATAATATCGACGTTGTCAAAAAAGTGCAGTGGAAATAGACCTGCTGTTAGCTGGCGGGCATAAGTGGAAAGGAACAGCATTCATTGGGAAGTGCGCAACCGAACATCTTTTGCAATATATGACGATAACTGCAAAAGTTTATTGGTTGACGCCACTGTAGCGCCACCTAAGAAGCAACATTTTTTTCAATTCCTAGCACCGTAACATACATCATCACCAGGCACTCATCACTGGTAAAATGTCCACCACTATAAGGATGCTTTAAACTATTTCTTGATTTTCATTCAAATGATCCAGTTTATGTTAAAAAAGCAGCTATATTGGCTCGATAGTCTGACTTAATGGTTATCATAAAAATATGACGGGCTAGTCTAAGGTTTCGAGATAATAGCGATGACCGCCCATAAAAAGGGTTAGCTCATCTATCCTCCTACTATTTAGCGACATGCATTTTGTTGTATATTTTGTATGTAAAAGGTTTTGAGGATCTTTCCAAGTTTATTGACCTTACCTGATGCAAAGGCAGAGGTATGTTTCATTCTGTTATATAAATGACAGTGATAGCTTCTAAATGTTAACCTAGATAAAACATGTAGATAAGCCTCATAAAACATACTCTGCCTCATCCTCCATCCCAACTCTCATTCACAATGACATTCTAGCTGTCAGCTATTTAGAGAAGGCCAATCTGCTTGCTGCACACTTTCTGGCAAGTTCAACACTCCCAGATTGTGCTTTGTCTCCGACTACACTTGAGTCCGTCGAATCTTCAATGGAATGAATCCACTTTCGCACTCGTGTAGTAGCAAGAGTACTTAAAGATCTCAACATACATAAATCCGCTGGTCCAGATGGTATATATCCCCTTCTTCTGAAGAGGTAAGCGTAAACTTTTTCATCAATTATACTCTTTAGGACTCTTCCCGAGCAGATGGAAAACAGCATTTGTCCAGCCCGTCCCTAAAAAAGGCGAATCATCTTCTCTCTCTTCTGACAAGCCCATTGCACTTGCGTCCCTTCTTTCTTGCGTCAAGGTCATGGAAACGCTGATAAATCGTCAGTTCGAAAACGTCTCAATGACCGGCAGTACGGTTTTCGTAGCAATAGGTCCACTCACCGAAAAATGGAACACCAATCTAGCAAAAGCAAGACAGTTGCACTTGATATTTCTAACCCATTTGACAGAGTTTGGTATCAGGCTCTTTTGTCGAAAATGCGTGCTTTTGGGATCGACGACTCTCTTCTTCAATGGATTAGAAACTACCTTTCGGAACGTTCAAAATCAAGTTTTCTTGGATGGTTTCAAGTCTGATATTCACAAAATAAATGCTGGTGTGCCCCAGGGCTCCGTTCTGTCTCCGACACTATTTTTAGTTTTTATCAATGATCTCTTGTCTACCACTTCTAATCCAATATATTCCTTTGCTGACGACAGTACTCTCTGCTTTTCATGTTCGTTTCCATACTCCCGTCCCTGCTCTTCGGATGTAGAACTGTAACGACAACGCATGTTAAGCTCATTAAATTCCGATATTGAGAGCATAACCAACTGGGGAACTATCAACAGAGTGGAACGCTGTCTGCTGTCATTAAAGCGAAATCTAAACACCCAGCCATTATCCACGAATGGCACTTGCATCGTCGAAACCGAAAAACTTTCCATCCTTGGGTTGTTTGTCAATGACAACTTACGTTGGAATGACCACATATTCGATGTCGCCAAAAATGCTGTGAAATGTCTAAGTTTCCTCAAGCGAAGTAAGAAATATTGCACCCTCTCTAACCAGGATTCAATATATAAGGCGCTTATCCGCCTAAAACTGGAGTACAACGCCCACATCTGGTCAGGTGCCCCTCAGACCTCTTTGCACTTGATAGATAGGATCCAAAATCGTGCGATAAATCTCATAGGTGAGGCTAACATCACTCAGTCAATGTACACCCTCGAACACCGACGAAACGTCTCGTGTTTCACTTTGTTTTATCGCTATTACCACCATCAGTGCTCCATAGAAATAGCCAGTAGCATTCCGCCCCATCAAAACTTTAATCGTAGCACCCGTCTCGCTATGAATGCTCAGTATACAGTATCAGTATGCCCTCAAGCCCACTTGAGGCCGAATAACTAGCTTGTAGAATGCCCTGCCGAAAAAATATACATAAACTTTCCGCAAATTCAATGGTAAAGCATTGGATTGTTCAAGCAATTAAAAAAGGGTAACTGAGTGTTAATGTTTAACAGAGTAGGAAACCGTACCACACATTGCAGATATCACAACCACTGACCTGACTTGGAGCTGAAGTTCATACTCCAACCAAATTCGCATAGTTTAAGACCGTCCGTGCTTCTTCTCAGGAAGAATTTTCTATATCCACTTGGGTAGGAATACACGTAAGTACCATATGTAGAGAAAAGATGGATGCTTGACTAGTACAACAGATGGCTTATCGCTCGTTCATTTGTATAGAGGCAGAGGCGACACAATAAACTATAACAACAGATGTGAAAAGAAAATTCACTGATCATCTGTTGTGCTCGTTGCGAGCTAGAAATATTCACGGTATTTTGTGAGTGAGCATCAATAATAATTGTAAATACGCGGGGTCCAGGACATTGCTTAACTTAATAGTAAGGGAGCTGTCGACTTTCGCCAAAATACTAAAGCATATTGCAAGCATTTACCGGTACTTGCAGATTGTTGAGCTAGGTCTGGAAACTCTATTAAAATCGCGAATCGAATCCAAATTAAAAATTGCAAGACCAATGCTTTTTGACAGCAAATCTAAAAATTGTGTTTCATGCAATTTTGAAAGACTTAAATTGACTTTCTTGACCAAATTTAAAAATTCTTTTGGTTCAGGGACAAAAGACAACAACAACAAAAGTACAACATCTGAGCAAGAAAAACACAGTCAACATTTAACATTGCCTCTAACGTATGCATGAAATAGAAAACGAGGTGTCAAAACATCACTGGGGAGTAGAAATAACTATGAACTCAATTCCGTTACCCAAGCTGATCGTATCCCTTGAACAACGTTTAAACATAGAACATGCTAGCACACTCCAATAAGTCTCATCCATCAATCAATTTTAAAATTGGATACAATATCCAACTCTTACCTGCCTGCTGATGCTCTCCCTCATCATTACTTCAATAATATTTATGTATAACAAGCGTAACCTTATGCTAATTAAAATTAATCAACCGCACAATTTCACACTATCATCGAAAGCGCATCTATTTTCTACCATCCATCAACGTAGTTGCTACTCGGATCTCCGCAAAATACTCGTACTTACTCGTACATTGTGTAGGTCCCACTTACTAACCCCCATTTATCTATCGCTAGTCATGACTACGCAAAAGCATTTCTCAAATTCCCTCCCCAATTTGCTTAATATCAATTTTCCTAACGAGAGAATAATTAATTAACGATTAATGAGCGCATTTCCGTTGAGTTTAACAACCGACAGTATCCAGATAGGCATTTTGCCAGACATCCAGAAGGAAAAAAAAACGGCAACAAATTTGGTCCATAATTTATTTTTTCTTTTTCAAATAGTCCTACCTCCCTGACTTATGATAACAGTGGAGCCAACGTGACATTCAAATATGTAAATACTCGTACCATCGGGGCATATCCGTAGTCCTACCATCATCAGGCCGTAATAAAAGATGCCCTTCTGACATTCGTTAGCTTTTATGTTAATTATCCGTAGCAGAGCGCTCAGAAGCCTGCCATCGTCTTGACGCTCCCTCAAAACACCAGCATCTCTCGCTTACAATTAAATTAAATTAAATTAAATATTTTTTCAGCATTTATAAACATAAAACACAATTTATTGCTAAATTGTATCTAATGCCAGTCGCCATTAAGGATATGTATCATTCAGAGGGGGAATAATAAAATTTTACGAAGAAATATCCAACGGTAACTGTAATGAGGTGATTTATTCAACAATCCATCCAGATGGATGGCCGAAATTAAACATGGAACAGTGGTGCTTAAAATCTTAGTCAGTTAGATACTCCAAATAAATAAATAAATTTTTTTTCTTACATGAATTTTTGAAATACTGGGTTTTTGGATATAGTCCTACTGCTGAAAGGGAAGCAACAATGTAAAAGATACCATACTGTCGATGGCATCTTACTTAGATCAATGATAGACTAACTCCGAATTACAGCGCAATCCTTTGGACTAGGATAGTGCTGCTGAAAGAGGCAGTCAATTATGCAAAATGAATTCAAATTAAGGTCCTTTTTTTTGCTCAGGTTCAAGGCTTGCAGAGGATCCTAGGTTGGTAATTTGAATTGCAGATTAGTAATTGTAATCGAAAGTTGGCTTTAATCAAAAAGTTTTCTACCCAAAATTATGGAAGCTTGTTTGAGTATAATTGCATGATACAGATATTCGACGAAAAGGTTGTCTCTACTCTGTATAACCAGGTGAAGGATGAGTGGGCAATCGAAATTAGACGATGACAGAGCATGTACTTTCAAGGACTGTTAGCAAATTCAAATTGACTGAATGGTAGGAGTTACTACCAGAGACTCTTTGGGGAAGAGATAGAATTCATGTTAATCAGGTTGGATTAAAAGCCATAGCAAAATTGCGCATCTATACAGACGGTGAGGTCTATCACCTTTTTGTTCCATCTTGAACATCTTGGTTGAGATCTTCTTCCGGCGAGCTTAGGCGAGGTCTCTAACTGCTACCCCTCCGTGGAGGAACCGAAGGCCTTTCAGACTTATTAATTTTCTCTGCATTTCCCAGTCTTCTCAGGCGTCTGATGCGCACTTTTCTGACCAACTCGATGTCGCTATACAGTTTGTAGACCTCGCGTTTATATTTTCTACTCCAGACACCCTCATCAACACTTGACCAAAACTCGCTAATTTTACGTTCAATACGGAAAAGAATATCTTCATCCGCCTGGGTTAACGTATGTTATAACTTCTGCAACATAGAGCATGACTGGGATGATTAGGGCTTTATATAGATTCTCCTTCGTTTTATTTATTTTTTTTACAACTGTAGCGAGCTTAGGCGGATTTGCGTAGCCCTAAAGCTCTCTAATACGGCTTTATTACTCGATTGACTTCTTAGGCCAAAGAAACATCAACTGGCAAGCATGCATTCTGATATGGTGCGGTGAAAATCAGCATGTCAGTTGCGGAAGTTCAGGATATTTGCAGGGGTAGACCAAAGCCTAGTCTATTCCATACATTGTGCCGTCCTCTTTGGCATTTTACTTGTATGTACAGTTAGAAGGGACCTAAGATTTTATACCTACAGACGGCGAAAGAGTGAGAGAATTTTTCATTGGCAGAACATTTAACTTTCGGAGGTTTGCCATCTTGCCGAAAGAGTGTTGAAATGAGAAACCTACATTATCTACTCGTATATTGCTTTTTGATGTGAACCGAGTCTTGAATCCACACCCTCTTCGGCGAACGTACCCTGTCATACTGTAGCAGCTGAACTTTGACGAAACACCTAGATTCAAATTTCCAACAAGGAAAATGCTGGAAGGTGACTACATCTGAGGTTGTACGAGGTGCGTTCCAAAGTGCGCAGGACTTTTTAGAAATACGAACAACAAAAAGTTTTTTTTTTGGCAAAACCCATTTATTTTATTGAAAATAGTTTCCTTCTGACTCGATAGAGCGATTTGCACGGTCTAAAAGCATGTCGAATGAGTGTTTTAGATCGTCGGCCAGGATGTGCTTCAAGATAAGCCTTTTGGATGGCCTCTACGTCGACAAAACGCCATCCTTTCATCGGAAAATACATTTTTCCGAAAAGGTGAAAGTGGTACGGTGCAAAATCAGGTGAATATAGGGAGTGGTTGACAGTTAAAATGCGATTCTTAGCAAAAAAATCGGTCACAAGTGTCGATCGAAAACTCGACAAGATGTTTCTGCGCGATATTCTGGCTGAACACCACGAATACGTGTATATATCAAACACTTCAAAACACCAAGACAGGATTGTGGCCGAAACTCTTTGTGGACAATGCCATTGGAATCGTAAAAGCAAATCAACATAGTTTTCACTTTCGACTTCTCCAAACGAGATTTTTTGGGATTTGGATCATTAGGCGCCTTCCACTTCGCACTTGGTTTCTGGATCTTATTGAAAACACCAAGTTTCATCACCAGTCACAATGTTGTAAAGGAAGTTTTTGTTGTTTTTGCCTTCATTGATGATGTCCTTCGAATAATGAATTCTGAGCAATTTTTGCTCGATGCTCATTTGTCTACCGATGACACAAACATATTGTCCCTTCAGACCCAATAACGCGGCCGAAGGTCATGACAGTACATCAATGAAGGATCTACCTTTCCGACGCATGCAATTGCCAATGGATGGCCTCTATACCTATTTTTAAAAAGCCCTGTCTACTTTGGAACCGACTTTATATAATTGCAATTGGCACTGACTTTACAACTCGATTATGTGGCAGGTATTTTAGCTCAACTGCGTGATTTTGTCATAGTACCGCAGCAAGGAGACCTCTGCCTATGCAACTACATTCATTTTAAATCAAACGGTATAAACGGACCTCACGCATTGCCGGTTTCAAACCCTGGTAGAGACCCTAAATCGTTACGAAGGGATATCACTGCTATCCAATGCCGAACAAAAGAAGGATGGGAAACTCTAACCGCCTATTTAGTTGTAGCATCAGGAGTAAATTCGACGAAATAAGTCTCACGCCCCACAGAGGAAAAGCTCACTTCTGCAAATCCCTGGACCAGACATAAGAGTAATGTCCTTATGTGTCCATGACGTCGTCCTTGGTCGAATGTGAACGTAATAATAGATTTGGAAGGATTACTTCTACAAACTGTTTAACGAAAAAAACGCCAACATTCCGCATTGGATGATGTTCGACAACAACTTCGTCCACCTGACCAAAAAAGGCCTCGAATGCGATATCTTACCTAAAAAAAACAACAAAGCTCCATTAGCCTAATTGTTCAAAATAGCGGATTGGAGATTATCTTAACCTCGCCAATTATAGAGGAATCAGTCTCCTTATAATCACGCACAAGATTTTATCTACCAGACCATGGGAATGCTTAATCACTTCACGTCAGATGAATACATGTTTATTGATTTAAAGACCGCATTTAGCAGCATTTATCAAGATGAGTTGTAGAGTCACATCAATTATTAAATGAGGGTAAAACAAAATAAATACATAGTGTCAAGAGCCCAAGACACCCAAGCTCGCCACAAGACTTTGTTAACTTAAGCTCCGAATTAAATTGAAAAATTACATCACAGTAGAAGTCAAGCGAAGAATCGCTCTTTCCGATTAAGAAATATTTCCGTCTCACGAACAACGCAGAAAGCACCGCATAAGTCCCATATCGCACCAGTATTACTGTATGGCGCAGAGGCATGGCTTTTATCTGAAGGAGCCGAAATTGCCTTTGGTTACTTCGAGGGTGGTAGAAGTTTTCGTCTGTATAAACGAACTGTATGGAGTATCCAGCGACATTGACCTAATTAGAAGGGGAGCCCGGCAATACTTCGAATATTTTCCGAAACGATGACGAGGTACATGAACAAACGTCGGCCATCTTATCGTGCGCAATTAGGAGGTGATTAGCGTAGGATCGCATTAAATGAAGACAACTGTTGGTTAAAGTCCAGCTACACTCCAGTCTTAAACGCCATCTAGTGTAAAATAAATTAAGATATAAAGGGTATTTCATTAAGCGCTTCCTATCTTTAAATTTAAATAAAACCAAGTGTGTGTGAGATATCATCGGAATTTTTTATTCGTTTGAAAGGCGTATCGATGCCATTAATCTTATGTATGGAATAGAACATCGTTCAAATGTTCTCCGCGGCTAATCTGGGTGGCGCGCTTCCGAATTGTCCAATTTCCCATGACTTTGGCGTATAAATCAGGCAGAATTTGACCGATGGCATGGGTTATGTTGGCTTTGAGGGCCGCTGTGGTTTGTGGTTTATTCGCATAGACCTGCGACCTCAGAAAACCCCACAAGAAAAAGTCTAACGGGCTCAAATCGCAATCGCACGATCTCGGTGGCCAGTTCATATCACCTCCACGTGAGATGACCATGCCGTCGAATCGCTCGTGCAGAATTTCCAATGTGGCGTGAGCTGTGTAGCAAGTAGCGCATTCCTGTTGAAACCACATGTCGTTGATGCGCATATCATCCAATTCAGGCCAAAAGAAGTTGGTAATCATCGACCTATAGCGCTCGCCGTTGACTGTGATGGCCTGGCCAACGTCGTTCTAAAAGAAATATGGACCGATGACGCCGCCAGCCCAAGATCCACACCAAACAGTAACTTTTTCGAGATGCATTGGACGCTCTTAGATCTCATGTGGATTGGTATCGTCCCAAATTCGACAATTTTGTTTGTTGATGTATCCATTCATCCAGAAATGGGCCTCATCCCTGAAGATGATTTTTCGATGAAAAACTGCTCCAGCGAACACACGTCGTTGTCTATAGTCGTTTACCTTCAGCTTCTGGGTCAGTTAAATTTTGCATGGCCGAATTTTTGTGAGCGACGCGAAATCGATTGCCTCGGATTCTTCCGCATACTCTCACGGACAGCGGCGATGTTTTCAGCAGATCTTGCGTTTCGTCGACGTACGGGTTTTGGTTTATCGTTTACTGAACAAGTGGACTCAAATTTATCCACCACACTGCGAATAGTCGTCTCGGTAGGACGATTATGGCGACCGTAAAATGGGCGAAGCGCACGAAACGTTGTCCGAACAGAACACAAATTTTATCATTTGCACGTCTTATTGAATGCTATGGGTTTGGCAAAACAAACTGAATGAATGACAGCCTATTTGACAGATGTAGCTTCAACAATATGGCCGCTATCAACCGTCAAAATTTGGAAGACCCTGTAGATGGGTATAAAACTGATAGCTAGATGTTTGTTTAGTATCAAGGCACGATCAAATGGCTTTGTTTTCCAAGTCCCTGGATAAAAAAGCTTAAAGACATTTTAGAGGATTAAGGATTCCTTCTAGTCTAGATGATACGGCGGTTTATGCGGTGCAAATCATGTATAAAAAATCATATCAAACGTAAGTTTTCGGTTCAATTTTTCGTGTATTTCCCTTAGACGATAAACACCACTTGTGACACCACTACTGTTGTTGATGGACAATCTAGCACCTATGATATGGCAGACTATATTTTGACAAAGGACGACTATACGACCAATTTAGTTTCTGAAAAGATAGCCAAACAATATTGCTATAATTGTTGTCTGTATCTAACGTCTTCAGATAAAAAAAATAATAATAATTTTAAGAAAAAAAAAACTTATTCAATCGAAAAAAATCCTTGAAGCGAAATTTAAAACTGTGACGCTAGTTGGAAAGGACACATTTTTGTCGCAGTTGATTAAAAATGCATTCAGAGTTAGTGTTCTTCCACTTTTTGTTTTTCCCCAATAAACGTTTTGAAAGAACTGATTTTCTTTGTCTTTCTTGTTCTTTGATTCATACCTTGACTTCCATTCCATTCCCTTTCCAACTATCTGCAATTTGTTCTGATATTTTCTTTTGTGAAAAATGTCACCTTATCCAATGCCATTAAAGTTTTTCCTCATTTTTTTCAATAACCATCTGCTGCACCAGGTTCTGGTGAAGGATTGCATTAAATATGAAAAGGGTTCGTTATTGTCTCTTGGAAAAACTTAGTTACACGTAAATAGTTAAAGAATGGTACAGTAAATACTTGGTAGGGATTTTGCTGTTCAATTCCAGAAGGTGCTCGAAACAAGAATAATAATGAAGGAGGAAAAATCGCACGAGTTGTAAGTAAGGAAGAACTATGTTTTAGATCTCACGGATTTGGCAACTACTATGGTATGTTTCAAAGAGTGATAATTTCGAATCAATTTTGAGCTAAAAGTCTTAAAGTGTTGACCGAACTTACCATCACCACATTTATTGAAAAGTGTAGCAAAATCATTGAATTTAGCGAAAGGTACGATTAAAATTCGAATGGACAATTGGTATCTTCTAAGAATATCTTCTACACTGTCCACTATCCATTGGTAATCTCTGAAGAATTCATTAAGACACCTGCAAACGGCTTGAAACTGCTTGACCGTAACTTTGCGTGATATTTTTGACTCTCTAACGACATTCGAGTTGAAGAGTAAACGGCAAGTTGTATAAGCTAATCTGTAAACCAACCAAGAAAGTATGCTTCAGAACATCTAGAGGGAAAAAACGCTAAGGTCCAGACAGGCTTTGAATAATATAAGAGAGGAAGAACCCATCTTAGATGACGTACCCAGTAGGAAAGAGAGCTTAATCGCATTATTGCAACATTTCAGGGAAACGCAAATACTGGAATCGGCCACAAATATTACCCCCAAGAAGGGGAGATCCCGACATGCCGGATAGTTATCTAATAGTGAAATAACGGAGAACATACTCGTATGCTAAATGTTAATGTAGGGTTGAACAGCCGGCGGACCTGCGGAAACAGGTCACGCATTTTTGAAGAAAGTTTAGTGAGATTTACTGACGTAACAGAATCCTGGTGGGCATTCTGTGATAAAATAACAGAAAACTCAGAGTCATCGCGATTTAGAATAATACTCTCACTAAACCTATGGTGCCAAGCTGTTTGAAAAAAACCGATGGCTCTTGGACGATCTCAAGTGATAACTTCTACTAAACACTCACCCTCCAGGTATCTCCGTATTCACGGTCAGTAACAATAGTTTACAATAGTCTGCTGCTTTGGACGGTATAATAAATGCAGAGTCAAAAATGTCCTCAGATATTATCCCGCTGAAGCTAGGGAATATCGTGAAGTGCTGAATAGAATGACACACATTCCCTTGCCATGGAAATAAGTTAATGTAGTTTTCATTCCCAAAGCCAGAAAATGTTGTCCCAAAGCTCCTCAGACCTGTAAGCCAATCATGTTTCCTTCTAAGATGTAATAAGATCTAGAATTCATCCACAAGGGCGGTGGAAATGGCTCTATATTTATTGTTTAGCCACATCGATCGCTAAGTTATAAAGTACACAATGGTCGCGTTCCTGAACACAGAAGGTGCTTTTAACAACGCCAACGATCACGACTGCGCTGTCAACTCTAAAGGTAGATGACTCACTTGGGGGAGTTGACTAGACTTATAATAAATAGAAGGATAATCAACTCCAAACTGGATCGGGCTTCTGCTAAAAATCTGTCATCACCACCCCATCTCAGTAACTTAGTGGTCAATGAACTACTGATATATATGGAAGCGGGTGGTAGCAGGGTGATTGCACATGCGGATGACCGCTATAGGTGTCTCAGGAAAGCATCTTAATACGAGTACCATTAAATAGCTCTTAGAGCTAAATCTTAACAGATTAATCCGATGGACGGATGGCTGTATACTGGGAGTAAACCACCGTAAAACTGATCTTGTTCACTTTTCCAGCAAATATAAAATTCCCTAGACCCTAGATACTAGACCCTTACTTAACCAAATGTACGTCTTATCCGTTACTTTGACAGGAAACTAAACTAGAAACCTAATATTCAATAAAAAAAGAGCTACATTAGCTCTCTTCTCCTGCAAAAAAGCCATTGTGAACAAATGGGGCTTTCAACCTAGCATAACCCACTGACCATACGTCTCAGTTATAAGACCGATACTCATCTACAATCTACACCTGCAGCAAACTAGGCACAGTTCAAGGGACGGCATGTTTTTGCGTAAGCGGAGCCTTACGTACCACCTGTTTTGCGGGCACTGAATATTCTGTTTCACTTGACACCGATCGATATCGATCCTAATACACTAGGAATCCTTCCAGAGAACATCGATTGCACTTTGTCGCAACATCGGCTTGACAAAGACTTTCATGTAAGCATCCCCTCTAGATCCCTCTGCGAGGAAGATGCTTCCATAGACGACAAATCAATCCATTTCTATACGGATGGATCCAAGATTGATAGCGAGATTGTTGGCGATGTTTTCTTAGATAAGCTTAACCAAAGCTTCCTTCCGCCTTCCAAATGACTATAGCGTGTTCCAGACGGAGATTTTGGCAATTAATGAAGTCCTGTCCTGGTTGAAGAAAAACGTGATATCTGCAAGGGATATGCACATCTTTGCGGATAATCAGGAAGCCATAAAATCGCTGGAAATTTTAAAATAGCCCTGGATTGCCGATCATCTATCAGGGAGATGGTAGAGCAGTTCAACATTCACCTGTGCTGGATGCCGGCATTGTAGGGAATTGTAGGATCGACGACCAAACTGGGAACCACACTACCTATCCTACCGGAACAAACTTTAAGTGAACTGCAGGCTCAAAATATCTAGCGACAAAATAGATCTGGCCAAAGCTGGACCTGAATCTCTCTAGGAGTTTGATCTTTCAAAATAGGGAATATCTCATTGAAACAAGTATCATCACTGGACACTGTGAAAGAAAGAAAGAATGAAATTAATGAAAGCTTTGCGTCTTTACAAATGATTTCTGCAGAAGCTGCATGAACGAGCAGGAGGACGAGACAATCCTCCACCTATTCTCTACATGCTTAGTTCTCTTCCAAAGAAGGAAACTCCACTTAGGGGAGTTCTTCTACAATGACTTAGGTGATCTAAACAATATAGACGTTAACAGTCTCGTATGCTCCATCAGAAGCTCAAGATGGTTACAAGAACTGGACGTTCACAGATCTATTTGTCATTACAACGGGTCAATAGGCCTAAGCGGGGTGGTTTCTCCAACAGCCACTCTTATCTGACTTAACCTAACCTAACATAATCAACTGTGATACTATTGATAGCAGCTACTAAGAAACGCACCTTAGTCCCGTAAGAATTTTCAGAGTCAATTTATGGTTTTAGAAGAAGATAAGCCGAATTGGACAAGGTAGTTAATCGGACATCATTGAAGCTAGTTAATAGTTGCATTGTATGGATTTTTGCGCTTTTTACAATGAAAGATGTTATGAGGGAGACACTGATCTCATAAATGGACCAACATCCAGTTTACATCTTTACTACTCATAAACCTAAACTTGTCCTCGCGCGATACAAAAAATGTTTGGATAGGATCAACCAAATAAGTGCTTGGGCTTATGCAATATATCAGCATTTTATAAAACCAAACACGCCTCTACAATCAACATGAACGACTCTAACAATGAGTTCTTTTACGATTTTCTAAAGGCTCAGAGGTAAACCCTCCACGACAACAGAACACAGCTTTTGTCTGATTAATATTACAGTAGATCGTGGAACGGTGGTTTTGCGAATTACTAATTTTGGCTCTAATTTCTTATCACTTAAACCCTGCAAACACGGTATTCACGTTTAAATAGGTCGCGTGCGCTAAACCATCAACCAAGTTTTTGGAATGAGATCATAACCTAACCATTTACAAAACAGGTGCTACTATGGCTCGTAAAAATTACCGATGAATACCTCTTATTCTACGTACTGAGTACCAGTGCCGGCTCTACATCCACAGCTAGGATAGACCAAATCTTTATACTTTACACAAAATCCTGAAGAAGACAAGTGAATGTTAAGTTCAGGCTTGTTATCCGCATCCAGACTTGTACATTCTTATTCTCTATTAGGCGATGACCCGGATCGTGATCCCTGTAAAACTTATGCAATTTATGCAGGTATGCTTGTGGATGCATTTTTTATGCCTCTTTAACTCATGTTAGAGCCACTCGATTGGTAGGCGAGTATTCTGCTGACTAAAATTGTTCCTTATCTATTGTATCTTTCGTATTAATTCGATTTTTAAATTACGTATACGACAGAATTGTACACATAGATCTACACAAGTCATAAACTTTTGATCGTCAGTGTATTCGTATGCATATTACCTACCCAAACCCACCTATATACTCGTACATAAAAAAAAGACTTCAGTGGAGAGGAAAAAAATTGGAATACAAAATTTCCCAATTGTCTATGCGCATTGGCAATTAGGTTGATTTAAATGAACGTCATTTCAAAACTCACACACTCAACGCGAGATACGAGTACAATTCCGTTCCCGATTCAGGAATACATTCGCAGTATTAAAATTCCATACTATGGGGGGGGTTAGTTTACTGCGAAATAAATTTTTAATTTAAGTTTCAGAATACCAACACGACATGAAGTACAATAACTTCTACCGGATAGCAAGTGTTTTAGCTCAAAGTATCTTTAATTATGTTTATGACAACTGACGGACAGGTAGGTACCGATACACATGCGATATATAGGTACTTTAGAACGCTCTTACTCCAGTTACCTTTCTCCCTGAATACGAGTATTCTACTCTATGCTGTGTGGTGGTTTAAGATAAAAACCAACAACTCCTACACGCCCTTCATCCGAGCTTAATTAACTTTCATCATTCATCCGGTCCAAGTCGGTGGTGATGGCGATGGTGTGAAGGCACTACCGGTAAGGAGAGTATGAATTTCGTATGAAGTTCAGAATGCATTTGGAAATTTGGATTGTTTTCTATCTTTTATCGCTCAACTCAGATGTTGTTGTTTCACTGAGGGTGGTGTTGGTAATTAATTACTTTTCGGTGGTGGTACGTTACTCGCATATTCACAGAAAACAACCGCAGATACTGATAAGAAAAGACAGGAAAAAAAAAAAAACATTTTCTTCTGAACTTAGATTTATTCGTGGAAAGACAGCCAAATTAAGTAAATATATTCCACCCGTCTACCCATTCTTAGCGTTGTTCCCAAAGATTGCTTAATTTATTCACCGTGGGTTAGTTAGAACCACCAACACAGTAAGAGTGATAGACATTTAGGCATAGTGACATAAATTGATATTAGTTGAGGTTTTGGTAGTAGAACTCATTAACATACCAACCACCCACGCATGTATTCAACTTCAACACTAGCGCCTCTTTAAAAACCACAAGAATGCAGATACACCTAAGATGTAACCAGACCAGACAGCTACCGAATTGAGATGATGTTGTGCAATTGGCATTGGCATCTAGAAATATCTTAACTTGTGAATTGAATTAATTACGTGATCATTTATCACCTTCACATACAGAGTAGGATTACGATTACGACTATGAGTATCAGTACGGCTATCACTGCCGTACTACGACTACGACTTTCGACTACAAGTATTATGTACGAGTACATCGAGTGCATTACAGAGGACTTTAGCGATGGCCTGGCACATTCCGCACGTTTTCTCTCCTCACCAAAAGGTCGTTGTTGAGTGTGGTGCTTCTGCTTTGTATCTACAGAATGCATTCGTATTGATGGCGATGACTATGGCAATGGTGATGATTCTATGTGCACCATATCTCTGGTAGTACTGCAGCTACTTGCTTTTGCTTTAATTAAAAATAGTTTGCCAAGGGTTTTGTGTTGTGCGATACTGAACTGATGTTGCTCCTAACCCAATGCTTCTATTCGATGCTGGTACTTTACTATAGAGCACTGTGTGGTCGGTTAAGTGCACCAAATGCAATTTGGAGTATCCACGCAGTGGAATAAAAAGAGAACGACAACGGGAGTAGTTAATTGGATTTTAGTTTTTTTTTCAAAATAACATCTACATTTACTCCTTTGATATTATTATGTTACGAAATTTTAGATAGTTCTGGGAAGGTTCAGAATAGTATAACTTAACCTGCATTTTGAATGTATAGTTGTCTCTCAAGTTTTCAAACTGCGTTCTTGAAACTTTTAATAGGAAATGTAGGATAAAAGGTTTAGGATATCTGGAGTCTGGAGTTTTTAAATTGCATCATATTCGTGTGTGTGATATTGCCCTGAACAATTGTCTGCTGGATACTCCGTCCAAGGTGTTTCGATAACATTGAGGCAATTTATATATGTTCTATAGCGACATATGCTACGCCAGCAAAGCTTTGACGAACGTCACACTTTCTGACCGAAGACTGAACTCTCTTACATTAGGGCATTCGCTGTCATGCTTTTAAAATATTCAAGGTAGCAGATGTTGATCCTAACCAATCTGTTAACTTGCAAGAACCATCAAAAGGATACAATACGTATCCTTAAGGCTTTTTGTAGTATGAGGAGGAAGGAAAGCAAAAGAAGAGAGGAACATATCAAAAGGCACTCCAGAGAATTGCCACAACGACACGGGATAATTATGCATCTGTTATACAAACAATTTTCAATCTTGTGCTGGCGAAATTTAAGACACGTTTTACCAGCAAGACTACTCAACTTTCGCGATCGTGATGAAGCGCTCCAGTCACCTAGCATAGAAGAAAGCTAGGACAGACATCAGAAAATTTGCCGGTGGTAACATTTCAGTAAAAAGCAAAAACTTAACCATCTCCTTTATCCAAGAGAAAAGTATGACCATAGCTAGCTAATAAGGCCTATTCAACAAATCTACAATAATGTGGTGCTGTGTCTTGTTCACGTAGCTAACATAGTCATCCTCTGTGTACTATGTAAACACTTGCCGCTGGCCTAGACTATATATTGTAACATGAGCATAGTCAAGATTAAACACATTCTGCTGTTCAAATGAGGACGAGAAATTCTTGTACGACTGTCGACCTTAGTCTCAAAACCATGTGGTTGTGTTGCACCTTAATTTAAAATTCTCTGTGCCTTGTGCAATATCAGAATTTCTGTATTAGTCAGAACAAGCATCGAGCTTAGATAAAATGAATCCAAAAATGAGCTCCGGCGTGTGGACATCAACAGGATCATTAACAGTCTCCAAGAGAGTCCAGGCATTGGCGTGCACGTACTCGTATATTGTATATGGAAAACCAACAGAAGGTGGTTTTAACATAGATGTAATCTGTCGAACAGAAACCTGTGTTAAAGATTTAAAAATCCACTAGTGAACATTCAGGTGCAAATTCGACTACTAAGCAGAAGCAACTATTGCCTCAATGACTTCTTCAAATAACTAAGATCAAAACATATCACGCAATTGCGTACTTTACTTGATGGAGCCATATACAGCACGATGAAAGGACAGTTAAGCAGATGTTGAGCTCCCTAATTTGCATACTCAGCACTTTAGTAAAAATCCTTGAGCCGGTAATGCTTAATAGACTGCAATAGACAGCAACATTCAAACCAACGCGAAAAATCTTGTGAAATTGCCTTTCAAAATCTAGTCAGCAGAAGAGGGAGTACGCATAGGGTGTATTTATATATTGATTTGGAGTGCTGACTGCGGTCATTATGAAATGCCGGGGATGTAATCGTCGGTTAGTCTACCAAAAGGGGGCAATCTTCAAAAATGAAGCAGTTTTTTGACTTGATTATGTGTAACAAATTTCTTTGGATAGAACATGACGCGTCGAAGATTTTCAAAGTGCAGTCGCCTCTCCCGCAGTATGAGGGTAATTTCGAATGCAAACAAAACTTATCACAGAGTAGGTTCTTAGATATACTCGTATATGGCTATGCAAAGACGAATTCTGTCTTATACGTCAGTTGTTTGGTGCTTACACGCTTCTTCCCCAACATTTAAAAAATGGTCTGTTTCGGCTACTTGCGGAATTTGCCAATACTCCTGGATCTTTCAATGAACCTTTCTCTCCTTGATATTGTAAGCAACCGATGGAATCTCAGGGTATCCTCTGTATAAAGAAAAGAGGTGGCCTTTGATATATGTACATAACTCAGCCTGAAATTTCTGTCTGTCTGTCCTGACTGTCATTTGATCCCAATCCGTCTGACGTAATAATACTCCAACTCCGGTTGGTGCAGGTATACAAAGTAGACTTTCCCTAAACTCAGGACTAACTGACTACAGCTGGAATCTGAGACAGGAATGGAATGCGGCTCACAACTTCTTCACTACACATTAGGCAAACTTTTGATAGTCTTTCTCTGAACCCTCTCACTACCTCTATGGTAGTTTGAGAAGTGTACTTTCCCTTAAGTAGGTGAAAAGCCGAGTTCATAGTGTCTTTTTTTGGTTCTAAGACACGATGGGATCGCGGGAAATGAAACGGCAAAAGGAATTTTCAGAAGCGCATTGGTATTGTCCGCGTACTTAGTAAGGGCTTCCATTGATAGATAGCTCTTATGAGAGCACCCGTGAGTGGCAGACCAAACAAATGCTTTCGGTTGCCTTTATAAATTAATCGGCTTTAAGACTGCTTATTGGCATTTTAACGTAGCACTATCCATTTGCACTTAAGTGTGTTGCGCTGAAATTGCACTTATACCCGTGATGCTCGTTGTAAGGGGCAATGTCACCGCGTACTAGGCTCTAATTAGGTGTACGCTGGTAAGGTAGGGACTTTGTTACTAAAGAGATTGATCATCTAAGAAAGAGTAGAGAGGACATAAAAACATCACAATGGACTAGATGTTCGCCTGAGTGCTCTCTTCCAACTGAAAAAAGAATTTGTAAAGAATTTTCTGAGATTCTACTTAATGAAACAATTTCGCTGTTTCTTGTTCTTAACCTCAGTTCTTAACCTCAGTTACCGTGCACATAGTTGAAAACCATAACAGAGTTCTCCGTTATCCATCTTGGCTTGAAAAACTTGAACAAGAACAAGCAAATGCATCTAAAAGTTTCCAGAACGCCTTAATAAATCCCTTAACTCTCGATAAAAATGATTGTCCACTAAAAATGTCGAAAATATGTACATTCGCTTCGAGGACAAAAAATATATTCACTTCATCAGCAAAATTTAACGATGAATCTACTAAGAATTATTGTAACGGATGACCAGATGGCAATGATAGCTTTCCCAATTGTTATTTTTCAGCAGCTGTCAAAGTTACCAATGACAACCAGGTGTCAAAGTATTCAGTAAGGTTTACCATTTCATCAAGCATCGTTTTACGCTGCTTGTTGTAAATACGCAACGTGAATTTCATCGTGCGGTTGGTCGTCATTACGTGGCTTCAGTGCGCAGGCAATTCATCGCACAGTGGAAAAGTTTGAGCGTGAGTACACCCTTTTGGATCTTAAGTCACCAACCAGATAGAGTGTGGTGCGAAATGAAGTGACCAGTATCGAAGAAGACCCAGAAATGTCGATTCGGCGCCGATCAGCGGAATTCAATATCGCCAGAGTCCAGGTTTATTTTGCGGTTGGATTTGGGCCTATATCCATATAAAATTAAAGTCGGACGACCATAGACAACCACGTGAGTTCGCTAATTGGGCGCTGGATATGTTGGCCGGGGATCCGGATTTTGGCCAAAACATCATCTTCTCGAACGAGGCCCATTTTTGGCTCAGCGGCTATGTCAACATAAAAATTGCCGTTGTTGGAACAAACACAATCCACAAGCATCATTGCATCCACAAAGATTGACCGTTTGGTGCGATTTATTTTTTTCGAAATGAGGAAGGGGACACCCTTATTGTTAGTGGTCTCAGGTATACAGCGATGTTAAACGACTTTCTGTGGTCAGAGTTCGACAACATCGATATATCCGAGCTGTTGTTCCAACAAGACGACGCTACTTGCCATACAAGCGACGCAACGCTCGAAGTTGTGAAGGAGAAATTTGGTGAGTGGGTCATCTCACGGTGAGGTGGCCGCCGCGATAATGCGTCAAATCCTTAGTCTTTTTTTTTTTTTTTTAAAAAAAGAACTTAACACTCAAGTGGGTATTAATACACTTAAAATGCCTGAGCACGTGTTAAGTTTTTTTAGGAAAATGGGACAGAGAGAAAAAGAAACACTTTGGACGATCTCGAGGCCAACATTCGCCACATTATTGCCGGAATAACGCCGCACATATTGGACCAAGTCATCAAAAATTGGAACAACCGCTTGAAGCCAAGGCGGATATTTGAGTAGTGTGCTATTCCACACATAATGGCATGCAACGTTCATTCAAAATGAAGCCAGGATCAATTTTGTATCTCACACCGTTGTTGTTTTATTTAAATTTATTTTCCTTTTCTTCTCCCGAAGAAAAGGTGCCAAACAGTCGGTGGCGTTCCACAAGGATAACGATCTTTCAAAAATAAAACCAATAGGTTTCGCTGACAACAAATTTGTGTTGTGCTCGACGAAAGCAAAAATAAGTTGACTCTTTAGGGCATGCCTGTCAAAGATCAACAAACTCAGGCCGTGTTAATCGAAAATTCCTACTTGTTAAGCTTCCAGACTCCTGCAAAAAACCGAATGGTCAGCAAGGATAGCTATTCAACAAATTAAGAATTGCATTGTTTGATACCAAAATTCATAGTGCCCTAGCTGTAGCAATATTTTGAAGAACGTGTTGTTTCACCGTCAACGTTATGAACACGAAAGATACTCCTGGAAAAGCAACATAAAAAAAGAACACTGCGACAAACACCGATGTGAGGTAATGAAAAAGTTAAATAAAGAAAATCGATTGTTATTTCAAAAAAAAAAACAAAAAAAAATGTCGGCTCTAATCGCTAATTCATTACATTAATTGATGTTTTTGACCTGCAACTTAACCTTTCAACACACTAACCTCTGCTCTAAGAACCCACCCAAGGCATTTTCAAATATCCAGGCGTAACAGCTGCAAGTTTATTACTTGACTGCTTGACAGTCATGCATCGATTGATGAAGTGATAGTCATTATAATTAATTACTTGATGAAGACGATGACGATTTAGAGATACTTTTTGGCGTCCTCACATTTAAAACCACAAACACCTGTACCAATCAGTTGCAATGGCATTGGCCTTAATGGACATACGAGTACGTGACATGGTTATTCTACAATTCGTAAATTATCTTTCCGAAAAAAATTAATATTTTATAGAATGAATTTGTAAGGAGAACCATTAAGCGCCTCTTACCGAAAGCAATCGTCAGCAATTAGAAGTCAAACATGGCCAATACAAACACTGTTGAGGCCACTTGCATTTAACGATGATTGGTTTATTAGGAACCAATTGGATAATGACTAAATATTTATTTGTATTTGCTTATCGAAAACTGTGTATGAGGCCCACTTACATACATAGTGTGTACCCAACTGATTCCTCAAGTTATGGATCAATATATTGCAATGTAAGGGTAGATCGATGGAAAGGGTTAACATAATTTTATTCACATTCTGGGCTGTCAAACTTCACCAAAAGAGAGTTGATAAGTGTATGTGTATATTTTTGAAAATACGAGAGCAATGATAGGAGACACTTTTCAGACGTTTACTTGCCCAAAGATTAGTGATCTCGGAGAAATTATTCATATGAGCTCCAGTCCCATCATCTAATCTAATACCAACACCTTTCATCTTAACAAATTGAATATGTTAACGTCATTTCGAATCAATCAGAAATGCCCGACACGTGCCCATTAGGCAGGTGTTAGAATCTGATTATACTGTCAGAAGTGTTGAGTTATTCATAAATCCAAACTCTGCATTCATTTGAATTATCGGGGCTTAACTGCATTATGTATGTTAACTTAATATTGCGTCCATGTCTTCAAGTAAAAAATAAATAAATAGAATGCACTCATTTGTTTAAGACAATCGGCGGGCTGTTAGATGATAATTTTCGCATCTTTATTTTGCGTTTTTCGCGCAGTGCTCGCATCAATTGAAGTCGATACCGTTCCCCACGGATGGTTTCACTGGGTTTCAGCAGTTCATAAACACCGACCGTGCCACCATATACACAGCATAACCTTCGCAGCGTGAGTATTTGGCCGAGCCGACGATATAGCAGCATGACCGGGCAGTTCCCATGACTTTCTTTTCTTCGAGTTGCTGAATGAATCCATTTTACATCACCCGTCACGATGCGATGAAGAAAACCCTTCCTTTTCCCGCTGGAGCAGTTGTTCACAGGCGAAAAAAACGACGCTCAACGTCCTTGCCTTCAAATCATAAGGAACCCAAGTTCTTTGTTTTTGAATCCTCATCGAGCAATGCCTCCAATTCAGAGTCTTCGAAGGATTTTGACGGTCGTCAACATGGAAATCACCGTATTTGAAGCGACGAAACCAATCACGGCACGTTGTTTCACTTATATAGGGTTTTCCAATAAGGACTTGAGAACTTAAAAAACGCAAACCATCTGAGATATTTCAAAAACTTTATTATCGGCTTGCAGTACAATGAATTATGAATGGAACTCGACTTCGTTCATATGGCCACCGCGGGCACGTTTGCAGCGGTCGATTCGTTGGACCCAATTTTCAACGACTCGGCCACACATTTCAGCCGAAACGGCCGCTATTTCGCGTTCAATGTTGGCTCTGACCTCTTCCAACGTCGTCGTCGTGTTGGCATAAACCAATGACTTAACGTAGCCCCACAGAAAATAGTCAAGCGGTGTTAAATCACACGAACGAGGCGGCCAATCGACTGGGCCATTTCTTGAGATAACACGCTCACCATACACTGCTGTGTGGCTTGTGGCATCATCCTGTTGAAACCACATGTCGTCCAAGTCCATATCTTCCAATTCGGGCCAAAAATAATCGGTGATCATGGCGCGATAACGCTGACCATTCACAGTAACGTGACGATCATTATCGTCGACGAAAAAATACGGCCCAATAACGCCGCCGGCATGCAAACCGCACCAAACAGTTATTTTTTGTGGATGAACTGGTGATTCATGAAGCACATGTGGATTTTCACCCGACCAATAACTCATAGTTTGCTTATTGACGAACCCATTGAGCCAAAAATGAGCTTCGTCACTGAAGATTGGCGCATCTTTTCCAGAACCCAATCGGAGAATGTACGTCGCTTCAAATGGTCCATCGGCTTCAATTCTTGAGTCAACTTAATCTTGTATGGGTGTAAACCAAGATCCTTATGCAAAATCCGCCATAATGTTGTCTGAGCGATGCCCAATTCTTGAGAACGCCGTGGAATTGACTGATTTGGATCGTTTGGTACAGACGCCTGAATGGCAGCGATATTTTCGACACTTCGAACAACTCGTTGTCTCACTGACACGGCAACATCACACAACGAATATGTGGACTCAAATTTTTGCACTAAACTTGTCATTGCCTGTCTACTAGGGCGAGAATTGGAGTTAACGATCTTAAAGCTGCAGTCACCGACTCCGAATTTCGGCAGACAATTTTTATAATTTGCAGACATTGCTCGTTCGTGTACTTTACCATGATGAAAATGTTAAGTTCTGAGTACTGAATAAATTGACAGTGACAGTTTGATGATTAGTGAAAGAATGCGTTCACAAATTAAATTCAAAGTTGTCAAGTCCCTATTGGAAAACCCTTTAGCAGCATCTACGTATACTTTTTGGAGCTATCGATGAGCTTCAGCCACCGGTTTCTTCGAATGGAAGAAGAAAATCAACACTTCCCGCAAATGACGATTATACTCGTACTAATGTGTCAAAACGGTTTGTTTACCATATGTCTAAGCTTGGTTCATGACGTTTTGGATATGTCAAAGTCGACCAGCACTTACTGCTGGAAACATCTATTGACAGAACTTAGTTGCGCACATATTTTATATTTAAAAAAGAAAACAAAATATTGCCAAGAATGTCGTTACCGGTGTTGTATCGTCGCGAGACCGTGCTTTCTCGTGTCTAGCGAGAGAAGAGTCTAACCACGGAGTTGATTAAAAAGACTTTCTATTTGTTTTTACTATATTTTATTTTACTGACTAAATAAATAACCGCCGTCTTTAGCGTCTCTGCAACCTTGTCGTCTGAATTAGTCTAATTAACAAACTCACTTTCTTTTCGCATCGTATCTCTTTTATAACCTTTTCTGTGCGTAGCCAAATCGGCTTGCGCAACCACTCCCATAGCACTTGCGATCATTCACCGCTTGTTCCAGTTTATTTTGCAGATTGGGTGGCTTTTCTTTTGGCGGTTTCAAATGTCATCCCATTTGTCATTCACTTCCACACTCCGAACATTGTAAGTGCAATCCCATTCATAATTATATTATTCTTTAATTGTTTCCTGGGATCGACCCAAATACGAAACATGTTCAGCGTCGTGTTTCGGTAGTGCGGCGAATGCACGTATGACATATATTTACATGCGGCTTCGAATTTCGGAGAATGACTCGGGTATGAACTTGACCGAAAATGCATATGCAGCTGGATAAGTGGATTGTTGTGATAGCAAGTGCTGGGATCATGTGGTGTGTGAATCACAACACCGGTAAAAAAATTTTTATTTACCAATGAAGCAAAGCTGCAGAGTGGACTACTCTAGAAGCCACACAGTTGGAAGTGTGTAGTCTGGCAACGTGCTAGAAAACCGAGGGAGTGTTCTATCTAGCTTTGACTCCACTGAAAAGAATCTGTCGAAAGTTATCTTGTTATTAAGCGTATTGACACTTCTTGGTTCTCGAAAAAAGCATTAAAAATCCTGCTGTTGTCAAGGTGTAAAGCAATACAAAGATCATTCCTCTCTCTGCATAAAATAAAGGGTTATCAGACTGTAGCACACGAGCTTTGTAGTGTGGTATTTTTTGAACTAAGCCTTTTCAGTCAGGTAGTATACATACGTATACGTATTTTTAACATTTTTGAAAAGTGAAAAACGAAAGATGCAGAACATTATCGGATTGGATCCTTGAGCGAGGCACTTCCAAGAAAATCTTCTTCGGTGAAAAAGTCGCAAGTGATTCATTGTGCAATTCAAAGCAATTGGGTTGTGGATTCGTATATTGTGCCGTAGCTTATCGAAAATGAAATACGATTAAAGGCAACATGTTGCTAACTACAAGAAGATGGGCCTAAATATCAACAACAAAAAGAGATCCATAGTTGCCTTCATAAAGAGAAGAAAATTGGACAAACTTAAAGTGAAACCATAAATTCTTCAAGTGAAGTGAAATTCCTAGGGATTACCCTTGATCAAAAACTCACTTGAAACACACAAATCAAAAAAAAAAAAAATGAAAAAGCCAGCATCACGATATGGACCAGCAAAAATTAGCTGGATAAAAACTTTGGGCCCTAACCGAAAAATTAAAATTACACTGTGCATGTACACGGCAATTGCTATATCTTCACTTGTGCATCTCCAATATGGTGGAATGAAACTGAAGAAAAGTCTATATGGGTTGGACTTAACAAACTTCAAAGACTTGCATCGGTGTGTGCTGCATGTACAATGAGAACACCATCCGTACAGAGGTTCTAGTGAACATCTCACCTCTTCATCTTCACATACAGAAAGCAGATTTGGCTAACGCCATGAACTACAAAATAGTAGATCAACCAGAGTTTTTACCTCAACTCTGGAGAAATGACAAGTACAACTTCAACCATAACTTCGAGGTTACATTCCCTGATCGATAGAACTGCCAACAGAATAAACCCCCGTTAAAAAGAGATTCATGAATGTGGTCCACCGGACGGATCCAAAACAGACGAAGCAGTTGCTGTAAGCATATACGGAGAAACTCACTGTTCGCCAGCAGAACAAGCTCAGATAGACGCAATAGAGTGCTGCATTAGGAAGAACTTAAATACGAGGGGTGTTCAACATATTCTCGGTATCGGGGTGAAGCTGTGGTTGTATATATAAATTGACTTACTCGTATTTATCAAGTAATACTATTATTTTAGTGCATTCATGTAAAATTTCATATAAATGTGATTATTAATTCGCGTTTTATCTCTAGTTAAACAGAATCATAATGGGAACTGAGACGATGATGGTGAAAATTGAGCATCGCGCTGTAATTAAATTTCTCACTAAGCAAGGAAAAAGTCAAAAAACTATTCATGAAGAGATGGTGGCTGTTTACCAGGGTTCCGCACCTTCGTTATCAACTGTGCAAAAGTGGTCAAGTGAGTTCAAGAGAGGCGGAGAGAGCATTGAAGACGACCCTCGCTCCGGCGCCCCGGCTACTGCTTGTACGGGAGAAAGCATCAAAGAAGTCGAAAAACTTGTTCTTGAGGATGCCCGAATAAAGGTGAAAATGATGGCAGAGATCACCAAGCTTTCAATTGGTACCGTTCACACCATTCTTCATGACCATCTTAACCTTTCAAAGGTCAGTGCAAGGTGGGTGCCACGAATGCTCACAGCGCCTCAGAAAAAAGTGAGAATCGCATGCTGTAGAGAGCTTTTGGAGATGTGTAGTGAGAACGCGGACGGTGTTATGGATCGAATTGTTACTGGGGACGAAACATGGGTCCACCACTATGACCCTGAAAGCAAACAAGAGTCCATGCAGTGGCATAAAAAAGGAACAGACCCCCCGAAGAAGTTCAAAGTCACTCCGTCTGCCGGGAAGCTCATGGCCACAGTTTTTTGGGACTCAAAGGGAATCTTGCTCATTGAGTAAAAAAAAAAAGGTGAAACCATCAACGCCACATCTGACGCTTCCACTTTGCATAATTTGCGGGAGGAAATTAAAAAGAAAAGACGGGGTAAACTCGCAGCGGGTGTGTTGCTTCTTCATGACAACGCTCCTGTTCACACGGCGCGAGTTTCCAAGGCTGCTGCGCGAGATTGTGGTTTCGAAGAAATCCAACACCCACCCTATAGTCCAGACCTTTCCCCTAGTGATTATTTCCTGTTTCCGGATTTGAAAAAATGTCTTCGTGGAAAAAGATTTTCGGATGATGAAGAACTCAAGTCGGCAATAAATGGGTATTTTGCAGAGAAAGAGGAAATTTATTTTTTTGAGGGTTTAAAAAAGCTTATCTCAAGATGTAACTAATGCATTGATGTTAGGGGAGATTATATTGAAAAATAAAAACAATTTAAATTGAATTCGCATTTTTCTTCATATCGATACCGAGAATATATTGAACGCCCCTCGTAGATCTGCCACCAACAAGAATATTTGTATTCTCTCTGAGAGCAATGCGGCAAATTCAAAAATTGTCTGGAACTGCATTATACTTCTCAAAACACTAGCCAGCACAAATAGTGTCCATTTAATCTGGGTGCCAGTTCACAGTGGTTATGATAGTAATGAAAGAGCAGACGAACTAGCTAAAAACAAAGGCCTCCCATTACTGGACAGAAAATTAAGGTTACGTGCAAGCCCACAACTTTAAACCAACCCACTCCTACAGTTTTCTAGTGGTCAGGTACACGCAGTAACCAGATTCCTAACAGAGTCGAAAAACATATTATGGCTGTGGGAATAGCACAAGACAACACTGTCGCATGTGCTACGATGACGAAGAAACAGTACTGTACCCGCTTAAGCAGAACAAGTCTTCTGGGTAAGTCACACCTTGAGACAGAAGATATCACTGTAGGCTCAATCAAAGATATAGCCGAGGAAATCACAATAGACAACAGTGATAAGGGTACATACTCCCACCTTCCCGCTTAATCTAATCCACAATAGGCCAAGGGTTTAGTTTTGCAATTGCATTTGAGTTATTCAATTAATTTTCTTCCTAGAAGAGGAACTTCGGCTGGAACGTGAGCTCTTACTCGTATTACTTTTCCGGAGTTTTTATCGAGCTACGTTTAACAAGACAATACCAGCAGATATGCTCAGCATACAGGGTACGTTTTGAGATATTCGTTAACATCCGTAACATTTTTATATCTGGCGCTGCAATTTTTCCTTTATATTTCACACACATGCTCCAAGACGGATACATAACTATCGTCCTTTAAATTAAAGCGGATTGTTTTTGGTCGCAATTTATTATTCGTCGCAGTCATCACAGTTTGGAATTATTGTATTTTCTATAGCATTCAAAACAGATGAGGACCCATGCACAAAGAGAAAGACTATTTCATGTATACAACAATCCATTTAGGTTCATGTCTTGAGAACACTTGTGTCAACAATATACAGCAACGACCTGATATGCATATATAAGAGGTCCGGATTGAAGCTTCTCCACCGACGTGAGCTAGCGAGCGACAGGATATATACTGTATGGAATGGAACGAGGTCCTGCTTAACGAGACACATGATAAATGCAGCTTCAATTCACGCATAATCTGTGGTAGGATTTAACAGCGCAGCTGAGACTTAGACTTAAGAAAGAAGATTGGAAGGGTTGGGATACGAGTACAATTTCACCTAAATGACTCCCTAGAATGACCTTAATCTCTCTCAATCTGAGTCCTTTAAATCTTTTCTATTTATGATTTATGTACAAGGTATACCATATTTTATTTCGGTATGTAAATATTGAATAACTTTGACATTTATCAACCGATTGACTTGAGTAGACATGTTTTTGAAACATCAATTCAGTACAATTCACACCGAAACAACGCACCGAAATAGTGACGCTGTACATTGAAAATAGTCGTTCAGTTGTTGCATATTGTCGAAAATATCGTGGCCAACAAGCACCGTCTGACAACACTATTCATCGTTTAATGTCGAATTTTGTTGAGCGCGGAACAGTGAGAGATCGTCGACATGCCGCGTTCATCAACGCCCAAAACGTTCCAATGAACTGGTTGAAGAGGTAAGAGAGAGTTTTGCCGAGAATCCAAATGTGTCGTATGAAGGATGATTCACTTTTATTTTCTGTATAAAGTGCAATTGACTCTTAGAATATTGCCGACGGACCATCCACGTCGCTTGGAATACGGCCAAACAGTTGCTCGAATGGTTGACACTGAGCCGGATTTTTGGCGCCGTTAACAACCAAAATTGCCGCACTTGGGAAGGGAGAATCCACACAAGATCCTTGAAACACCACTGCATGACGAGAAAGTGACTGTTTGGGACGGCTTTTACGCCAAAACACTCATTGAGCCATTTTTCTTCAGAGAAAGCGAAACAGCCGATGGGAATCGACATCGGTGGATGTTGGCTGACTATAAATGAGTGGAAAAGGCTTGGACGGTTACTGCTAAACAACAAGACGGTGCGCCATACCACAAACCAAACGATGCAGTTTCTGCAATGAAAATTCCCTGGACGTGTGCTGGCGACCCAGATCTCCAGATTTGACCCCTCCAGACCTCAGACCATTGACGAGCTCAAGGGCATACATTCGTGCCGAAAAAATCGCTATACCGCCGGAAATGCTCGAAGAAGTGATGGAAAACCTTTTTGGTTAATAAAGGCGGCCACTTGATTTATGTCGTATTCAAAAACTAGTCCAAATTATTGGGTTGTACCACATGAAATGTCCAATTTTATAGTAAAAGTTTAAAAGCCAATATTATTTTTATTCAAGCAAAATAGAATCCGTTTGCATCTATAACATTCTTCCAACCTGATACAAGATCACATATTCCTTTTTCATAGAAGTGCTGACTTTTTGCTCGGAAGACCGACCTTCTGCCGGAATCCAGAATCCAGAATATCAGGCGAGTCCGGTGGATGCGCAAGAATTTCAAATCCCAACTGCAGGTATGGTATGGGGTGTATCACAATATTTTATTGCATTTATCGTTTCCCCTGGTTGCATAAATGAAAAGTGAATTTTTCCACCCGATGTCCACCAAATTGTCACCATAACCTTTTTTAGGTGAAGATCGGGCTTGGGAGTGTGTTTTGGTTTTTTTTTCTGCATCCAACCACTGTCCAGATCTTTTACGGTTGTCATACAAAATCCACTTTTCGCCACAGGTTGACTATCCGGTGCAAAAACAGTTCAGTTTGGTTTCTTAATGTAAGCGATGCGCAGATTTCAAGGCGCGACATAGTTTTTGGGATTCGTTCAGTTCATGGGATACCTACTTATCGAGTTTCTTTACCTTTCCTATGAGAGAAAGGTGTCGACTTATTGTCATTGGGGACACTCCCATGATCTGTGCAATCTCGGTCCGCATCCACCGTTGCTCTTAAAACATCATCGTCAACTAATGTTTCGGGTTTCCCACGTGGTTCGTTTTCGAGGAAGAGGGTTCGAATTTGAACCGCCGACAGCATGGTAAATAATTCCTAGAAAAAAAAAAAAAACAGTACTTATAACGAACCCCAAAATTCTCACACGTCGACCACACGTACCACTTTATTTTATAAAAAAAGAAAATTTAACGTTCTAGCACGGATGTTCACTCGAGAACTTCTTATGAGGGTTGCTTGAAAAGTTTCCGACCGCAACGTAAAGATAGCGATACTCGTCAATAAAAGCTAGTGAATGCTAGTTGTGCATCTTTTGACAGACAGTTACCGAAGTTTCAGTCATTTTGGGCGCGCACTTTTTAGTTGACAGTCGTTTGAGTGAGTCGGTGTGAGTGTTTTTTGTGAAAATGGAAAAAATTGAGTATCGAGCTGTTATTAAATTCTTGTTTCTGAAAGGCAATACGCCTACGTAAATCAAAAATCAGTTGTACTCTGTGTATGGGGACTCTGCACCATCATTTACCACAGTGAAATTTTGGGCAGCTGAATTTAAACGTGGCCGTAAGAGCTTGGGAGATGATGAACGTTCGGGACGTCCAAAAACTGCAACCACTAACGATAACATTGCTAAAGTTCATCAAATGGTGTTAGACGACCGCCGAATTAAAGTGAGAGAGATAGTAGAGGTTATGAAAATGTCCAAAGAACATGTTTGTTACATATTAAATCAAGATTTAGACATTAGAAAGCTGTCCGCGCGTTGGATGCCGCGTTTATACGGACGAAACAAAAATTCAGTCAAAAAAGTAGACTGCAAAGGGCGACTCCAAAAAAACAAAAACTGCTTTCCGGATGGGAAAGAGACGGCGACTGTTTTTTGGGATAGTGAAGGGAGTTACCTTAATCGATTATCTTCAAAAAGAAAAAACGATTACAGGAGCCAAGCTGAAGGCAGAAATTGCGGAAAAACGGCCACATTTGCAGAAAAAGAAAATCCTGTTTCACCAAGACAACGCGCCGTCTCACACCTCAGCGCTTGCCATGGCGAAAATCCATGAATTACGGTTTGAACTACTTGACCATCCGCCTTATTCACCAGATCTAGTCCCAAGCGACTTTTTTTTGTTCCCTCATCTAAAAACTGCGCTCGAAGAACAGAGATTTTCGTCAAATGAGGACGCAATCACCTTCGTGAACAATTATTTTGCAGAGTAAAACGCCAAGTACTATTTAGACGGGTTAGAGAGATGGGAGCATTGCTGGGAGAAGTGTGTAGAGTTACAAGGGGACCATGTAGAAAAATAAAAAAAAAATTTGAGAAAAAATGTCTTGTATCATTGTTCGGTAGAAAACCCTCGTATTTCCGAGCGAACATCGGACATTTTTGGATTGGTGAAATACAGCTGCACACAATCGATAATGTGCTTAAAAATTGGACCGATCGTGTAGGCTACTGCATGGCCAGCCGAGGCAACCATTTGAATGAAGTTATTTTCCATTATTAATCGGAAGGATAAAACTAATTATCTGTCAAATCAGACATGAGCTAAGTTTTACCATTCACGAAATAAGCACTAGTTGAAAAAAAAAACGTTAGATGGCGGACCCTTTACGTGGTACATCACTGAACTCAAAAGCACTTCAGAAAACGCCATCAAAAGCATTCATTTCGCACGCTGTGTTAGGAGTTGTACATTTGCATACATGCTCGTAGATCAGCCTTTGTTTTCTATGAAAACGTTTCATAGTTACTACCCAGGTTGATCTTATGCACATTCCATTTTACCGGGACATTATTCACATGCAAAGGAAAGACCTCGATAACGTCAGCGTGATAATTGAAATCTGATGGATTGCCGTGATTTGAATGTTGGCATACCACACAAAAATATTTGGCATACAAAATCCCTCATCTTAATCCATTGAATTTTCACTATTACAGTCAAATTGCAGTCTTGAATAGATCTTGTAATCAATTTATGTAACTTACCTGCAAAGGAAAAAAAAATATATACGAGTAATTAGTAAAGCAAATAAGCTATAAATCAGAGAAAGCAAAATATAACTTAGAAGCTCTAAAGATTCCACTTAAACCCACTGAAAACATAATTAAAATTCATCTTCTCGTATACAACTACGATATTTCTTGAAGGTAAATATGTATCTGGGATCACGCCAGAAAACATCAATCACTTAGATATACGGCGATTTCAAGGAAACAAAGAAAAATAAAAATCGAGAGTTGTTAATTAAAATTTTGATAGGCCTAGACAGCTAGGTAAATAATTTTGGCTCGTAGAGACAGTCACAACAACCTTTGCCTGTCCTCTAGAATATATTTCTTGTTTGTTCTGTCAAGAAATTTTAAGTAATTTATAATTGTGCAAAGGTGCTCCCCAAAGTAAGGCGTTTTTAAATCATCCCAGCTAATATCCACAATACTCAATCCATTTAAACGAATAGAAGCAAACCAGCCCACGTATCTGCAGCGCATCGTTACATGTTCATTCTTCATGGTTAATTTTTCTAGAGATTTTTCAAAAACAAAACACAAAAATGTTCAAATCTTCAAAGCTACTCGTACATAACCAACCCAAACGATAAAGAGTACAGATACGAATTTGAATTCTTGTATTTTTAGCCATAAGAACAATTTCCGGCAACCGATATACCCACAAACCCATCTAAATTGTGCTTGTATTCGGGTACCGCGTGTACTCGGTTGACTCTATCTACCATGGCAACAACAAAGACAAAAAAAAAAATAATTTTTTATAAATAAATCATAGAGGTAGGATTCAACATCCAAAAATAGAGAAAAATGCATTTTGTTAAGAACAGGAGTGCAATAGGAAAGCGCATCACATTTAAAAACACAATTTGGCAACAATACAAATTCGTAAAAAAAAATTAAATAAAATATATAACAATCAAAAAAACAAGATACATCAAATGAAAAAGTCAAGTAGATAGAATTGATGCAACATACGGCCGCGGATGGTGTAAATTTTTCATCTACATTGACTGACATTTCCATTTTATGTTCGCAATCCGTTGTTGTTCTTTAATTGATGGCATGTCATGCTGATACTTACATACATCGGACCGTTTTTATATTTGAACAGAAAGGATTTCCCCTTCTGATTTTACAACACAGTTTTGCGACAAGATAAATTAATTAGTTGCAAGATGCAGTTCTGTTGAGCATATGTGATGGCCTCAGACGGGATTTACTCGTAAATGTCCTTTAAGATCAGACCAACGACGGATACATGAAAAATTAACACCATGCATTCGCGGGTTATATCTATCTCTTTGAAGTTGCGGTTGGTATTCATTAGAATCTATACATCTTTCAGCATTCTCGTATTATAGCATCAACTGGTAGTCGATAGTAGCTCTGCCATTAACAAATGAGCGTTTGATTTTTTTTTTTTAGAATTGCGATCACCTTTGTGCAGCATGATCCAGACGGTACTCGTATTGGTCAGTTCAAATGCTTCAATTGCATCACGTTACCTTGAAGGTGAAAAAGGTCCCTGCTATTTTCTGAAAACAAATCAGCATAATTGCATGAGACTTCAGCATACCATTGACACACTCAATAGGTTCTCTCTGAGACATTTAGTTACAATTTTGCATCAAAACATCCAATGATATTTCTCTCCATAGCACGAAATGAAGTCCGATAGGCAGACCATATAAGGAAAAGCAAGATGAAAAAGACCAAGACTGTCAAACTACTGCCAAAAAGCAATGAGCACCACAAAATAACATGGTATACCCTCGAAGCTTTTGCGATCAGAGACGATAATTCAGAAATCCTTGCGGGAAACAGAGTTTGTATACAAAGGTCATGTGTCGAACAACAAGCTAAACAATATCCATATAAAGCTAAGGAAACAAAAAACATCTTTCCGCATCATACAATTTTATAGCACTTCTAAAGGGTTTTCCAATAGGGACTTGACAACTTTGAATTTAATTTGTGAACGCACTCTTTCACTAATCATCAAACTGTCACTGTCAATTTATTCAGTAAACTCAACATTTTCATCGTGGTAAAGTACAATAACGAGCAACATCTGCAAATTATACAAATTTTCTACCGAAATTCGGAGTCGGTGACTGTCGGGTCGGGTCGTAATTCTCGCCCTAGTAGACAGGCAATAACAAGTTTAGTGCAAATATTTGAGTCTACATATTCGATGTGTGATGTTGCCGTGTCAGTGAGACAACGGGTTGGTCGAAGTGTCGAAGATATCGCTGCCGTTCAGGCGTCTGTAGCAAACGATCCAAATCAGTCAATTCCACGGCGTTCTCAAGAATTAGATCACACAGACCACATTATGGCGTATTTTGCGTAAGGATCTTGGTTTACACCCATACAAGATCAAGCTGACTCAAGAATTGAAGCCGATGGACCATTTGAAGCGACGTACGTTATCCGATTGGGTTCTGGAGAAGATGCGCCAAGATGATGAATTTCATCGCAAAAGCATCTTCAGTGACGAAGCTCATCTTTGGCTCAATGGGTTCGTCAATAAGCAAAATATGCGTTATTGGTCGGGTGAAAATCCAAATGTGCTTCATGAATCACCACTTCATCCACAAAAAATAACTGATTGGTGCGGTTTGCATGCCGGCGGCGTTATTGGGCCGTATTTTTTCGTCGACGATAATGATCGTCACGTTACTGTGAATGGTCAGCGTTATCGCGCCATGATCACCGATTATTTTTGGCCCGAATTGGAAGATATAGACTTGGACGACATGTAGTTTCAATAGGATGATGCCACAAGCCACACAGCAGTGTATGGTGAGCGTGTTATCGCAAGAAATGGGCCAGTCGAGTGGCCGGCTCGTTCGTGCGATTTAACGCCGCTTGACTATTTTCTGTGGGGCTAAGTTAAGTCATTGGTTTATGCCAACACGCCGACGACGTTGGAAGAGGTCAGAGCCAACATTGAACGCGAAATAGCGGTCGTTTCGGTTGAAATGTGTGGCCTAGTCGTTGAAAATTGGGTCCAACGAATCGACCGCTGCAAACGTGCCCGCGGTGGCCATAGGAACGAAGTCGAGTTCCATTCATAAATGTTTTGATTGTACTGCAACCCAATAATAAAGTTTTTGAAATATCTCAAATGGTTTGCGTTTTATTTAAAAAAAAATTTTCAAGTCCTTATTGGAAAACCCGATATATGCGCACCCTTAGCGTGGAAAAAGTTCATTGGACTCGATCTAAATTATTGGACAACAAATGCTGGGTACAAGGTATAACTAACTGAATAGGCAAGCTTAATTCAACAGAATTTATGATTATGGAACAAGCGACGCATTTTCTAACCTAACACTCAATCAGGATCAAATCGACAAAGCAATATAAAAGGACCCATGACAGCAAGCAAAGAAATCACTTAATATGTACTCGTATATATGTATGTGCCGGAAAAAAATTTGGAAACATAGTCTAAAGATTCACAATTCTATGTGAACCGTATACCAGGTGTATGCGTAAATTGTTTTTTATGTAGAATATTGGACATCGGCTTCTACACATTACGCCCATCTTTCAGATAATTTATGAATAGCATGCCAGAAAAACATTTTCCAACTTCCTTGAAATCGCTTAAGTGCTGCTCTGAGAGCGGGTGCCCCATTAATGCGAAGAGGTGATAGTCAGATGGTGCCAAGTCTGGGCAGAACGGTGGGTGCAGAAAAATAAATAAAACATAAATCCACTTTTCGTCACCCGTCACAATTCGATGCAAAAATGATATTTTTTCGTGGCGATGAAGCAGCATTTCACAAGTGACTTTGCGATTTTCCATTTGACGTTCATTCAAATCGTGTGGGACCCATTTAACGAGTTTATTGATCCTCCCCATTGCTCGTAAACGTCTGCTGTTTGTTTCTTGTGTGAGTTTAAGTTGGGTCATCATCCAATAGCTCCTACAATGGCTCGTCTTCGCATTTTTGTGGTCTATCAGGGCGCTCACTGTCTTTCACATTGAAATCACCACTTTTAAATTGTCGAAACCATGTCTCACATGTTCTAATTGATGGAGCGTGTTCAGGTTCACAACAGCCTTTTTCTTTTGATTAAATAACAAAAGCAATGCGTGCCGCGAATGTTATTTTTTAGGCACAAAACTCGACATGATCACTGAATGATAAAACAAAGACGCTAGTTTGTGGCCGACTCAACTTGTGTGTGTTTGTAGTTAGATTTTAGACGAATAAAATAACGTATGTGTCAAATGAATAAGCTGCGTACTTTTCGCTGGCGCCATCTTTTAGTTAAACCAGAAAAGACTTATGCATACACCTGGTAATCCCTTATACTTACAACCATGAAGCTTGGCATAAAGATCCACTTTCATATTTCCTATCAACGCTTAAAAGCGATAAGGTGTACAACATCTGCGAAAGAATAATTTACAAGACTTTGAACAACACCTCGTAAGACTCGCGGAAAAAATGTGGACACATGTAGTTTTTCATAAAAGTACAATAATATATATTTCTTGGTAATAACACGTATTTTTATTAATATTTAGTGCTTTAATAACCGCTCTGCATCTTCTTTCCTTACAGTCCACCGATTTATCGCAAAATCAAACTGGGGTGTTTTGCTACTCAACAACAATTTGTTCAGAACAACGCACTCTTATCAGACTTTTTTTTGGCCCGAAGCTGTCTTTTTAAGTATTCACACAAGTGTTCTTTTGGATTAAGATCCGGGGATTGATATGGCCATATTCACTCTTTTCCGTTGGAACCAAAAGTTTACCAACCTAAAAGAATGCTCCGGATCGTTGTCTTGCTAAAAAAAAATCCACCTAAGTGGCGTTTATTCTTCAGCATATAACGTTTTGCAGTATTTCCAAGTTACGATGACGACCCATTATACTGTCTATGCGAAAACTTGGTACAACCGCAGATTGTGAAAAACAAGCCCACACCATCGTCGAGCATCCACCATGCTTCACGGTTGGTCAACTTACATTTGTCACTCCACAAGACGGTTCCCTGGAGTCAAAAAGACATGCTATTTTGAAAAATTTAGCCTCTTTACCATATTCACTTTTGATAAAAGTGGCTCCTTCAGTGGAGATCTTCCCAAAAAGGCCACTTTCTCTCAACCTACACGTAATTGTATGATAGGAAACTTCTGCAATACCTCTCTCCTTCAATTCGCCGTTGATTTCAGTTGCTGTTTTTGCTGGATGTTATTTCGACATCCTTTGAACTACAAGTTTATTCATCTAAATCTATATTGTCCCGTTCAAAGTAATCCCCATCGACTGCAACATACTTATTCTAGCGGTTGATCCAATCCTCGAAACATTTCTTACATTCGGTTTTCGGTATGTCCATCAGTGCTTCCTGCGATTTTTCCACTACTTCCTCTCGGCTGCTGAAACGCGTTCCCTGTAGTGGTTTTTTTCACTCGATTGAACAGAAAGAGTTCACAGAGAGCCAATTTCCATTACTTCCTCTGTTTTTGTAGTGGTTTGAAACTCAGGTGTGTTTGGTTTCTATGTTTGCTCTCCAGGGGTGGGAGTCCGAATAGGACGGAGAGTTTTTCTTCACTCAGTGTGATTCGAGGTATATCACAGTATTTTTCTTTTCTGTGATTGAAACTCTACAACAGCCTTCTACGTGTCAGTGTTATGCCTTCACACGCACGATTGATTTTTTGTAGCATTTTTCGTCAAAAAATTACGAATAATGATGGCACTGTGCGACGGTGCGTTATCATGGTGCAAATTCCACGAGTTTTCTGCCCACAGTCGTCTCCAGTCTCGTCTCCAGTAATGATCCTTTTGATGAATATGGGATCGGATTCAGCCTCGCAAATCATATCTTTTGCGACATCATCACGGTCTCTTTTTTGCATGAAATTGAGGTCTTTTGGCACCAACTTTGCTGATACACGACGGAAACCCAAATCATTAACCAAAATGTCTTGCACGGATCCATAGGCAATGTTCAAGTCCTCCGCTATCTCTCTGATGGTTAATTTGCGGTTGTTGACCAACATTTCTCTTACTCCATCAATGTTTTCGTCGGTTTTCGATGTCGCCACTGCGTTCATCATCTTCGATTGACTCATGACCACTTTTGAACCGCTCGTGCCACTGGTAAACGACCGTTTTCTTTAGAGAATCGTTGCCGAAACACTTTTCCAACATTTCCAATGTTCGCGCACCATTAAATCCGTTTTTTACGCAAAATTTAATACAAGTTCGTTGTTGCATCCATTTCTAAAATTGTAAAAAATCGCCAACACACACAGAGATAGATGTACTCTACGCTAAGATTCAGAGGGAATGTCAACAACAGATTTACCAACTTAAAAAAAAAAAGGAACTCAAATCGGAACAATGCGAGCGCCACACGGTGGTTATTCCAACTTTTTGATCAAGGTAGTATACGATTGGTGGTGGTTTTTATTTGGGTGCACACTCGACTGTCCCTCGCTGATGGAAGTCTTTTAATATCTGTTTTTTGAAACTGTCCCTCTCGCTATGTTCAAATCACGTGAAATCTTTGTTTTGTCCCATTATAATCTAGCGGAGCTATCTTTTCTGTTCTTTTGCTTTTTTTTAATTAAGTATAGCTCATATACTTTTATCCGCGACTTTTACCAAGTGCAGTGTTACCAATTATTAAAATTGTAGCTTTTTTAAAATGGATTAAAAAATAAACTTTCTCCTCAGTATGAGAGACTTTTTCATAGGTAACATAGATGCGGGATGTCTTAAATTATTTTTCTGCTTTTCGATGAATAGCCTGGGAATTCAACCCGGAACTTCAGACATAGTAATCGACGAATTTATCCACTAGGCCATTCCACCACTACTACTGTAATTCGCTTTTAAGAAGTTTAAAAGCTGAGCAGCTTCTGGCATTCAGCATCTTAATGAACCCCAATCCTTTAATCGAATTGAAAATGGAAAACCCGTAACTCTTACCTTACGCAACATACGAGTACATATATATCAGTACCTCCAATCAAATTTAACCATCACCAATGCAAACGTATTGTTTTGCAATATCATTGTCCGAAATAAAAATCCCTTCAAAGGATTTCGCATAAAAGAATGGCCCACGCCCTCTCATTAATGTCATATCAGTTTCCACCATCAGTATTGAAAATATACATCCATATGTATTGTATCTCTCAATAATTCGATCTCAAAAAGCTGAAACCTTTTTTTGAGCCGTAACAAGTAACAACCCCAACAAATTTGAATGCCATTACGTGGATACAAATTATTTTGCGCGACATTAAAACTTTCGTATTACAATTTTATTGCAGCCATGACAGCATTAGGGTAATGGGATACTTGAATAACATATCTGTGGATCCGAGCACATCCTTTGCATCATAACATTAAAAATAAATATTCCCCTTTTCATGTGATATACATATGTACATACCATACCTATTCGTACATACACCGATTCCACTTGATTAGATCCTTTCGACATTCGGGATACCTTCAAAGCTAAAGACAATCTTCAGCTCCCCTCTGGAAGCGAGAAGCAAAACCAAATTTCCTTACTTCACGACACAAATTCATTCACCTGTGTCCCGTTCAACATTCTTTTTTCTCTTTTCGTTTTTTCTCAACAACAAAAATAAAATAAACAAATCTTGTCCCGACCCTCCTTCATACGACGGATCCATGAAAGGAGAAAAATCCTTTTATATTTAGTCGGAATTTGCTTAACTGTGTGCGTGTTTGCTAGAAATAAAATCGATGACTATACGAGTATCTATAAGAGAATCACAAAAAAAAAAGTGATCTCCTCTTGTTTGCTATTGAACACCCTGCTCGGGGTCATAGGGGGTGGTGGGGTTTCTATAAAAGATACGTATCGGTTGTATGGGAAGCCAATTTAACATTTAAATGGAATTTCACCGTAATCCTGGCCCTTTGACACACCTCGACGAATCCTTTTTATGCGTTTGTGGTGGTTGTGTGGATGCAAAACCATCAGCAGAACAGCCGGTACCGGACACAAGGCACCTGGCAGTCGATACTTTGATACACATTGCTCGATGCTCTTTGCCTCTGTTGGTTGTGTTTTCATTTGAAATGTGGCATGCCGGCGTAAAAGCGTTTCGAAAGCGAGGGTTGCACGGTTTGACGAGTGCACTATTGGATGCTTGGACCGTGACAGTCAGACGCCATTTGGTAGTTGTGGCTATTAATACACCGCAGAATAAATTGCCTGTATTGCTCATTGGGTGCATCCAATAAAAATGTCGGAAAGTTGCTCTAATTAAATTCTGTGCGACAAACTCATTCTGCTCATTAATACACGTAAGTGGCCGAATAAAAAAATATCACGTATTCGACCGAGTGCATTTAGTTTTGGCATAGTGGTGTGGACACCGAATTAACGATTTAAAAGTAGATCGAGATACACTCGTATGTGTGTATAGCTTTACAAATAGCAGGTGTTTTCATTGTTTTCAAAATCCATAAGGTGCCCTTAAAGATCACAACGACAGTGAAAACATTTCGGCTATTCCAGATTGGGTAGTTTTTGTCAGCGAATACTCAGGAAGAATGGAATGTATTTGTTTTATCAATTTTATTGAAGTGATGCAGGAACATCATACGGTTTCTTAGGAGTTGCATTCAATTCAAGCGATTGGTTTAGGTTTTTATCATCGCTATTTTCAAATCACGGTTCAAGCAATAGGACATGAATTCAATGGGTATTACAGGTATGAGAAAGATGCTATTCATCAAAATAAGAAAGAGTTTGGGTGATAAACTGTACCCTTGCGGTTCGCCACAATCGTTATGAATCTTAAGATATCTTAAAAAGTACAGAAGTTTGATTGCTCTAAAAGGAAAATGATGAAGTTTCAATGCAAAATCCGTTTTCTTTCATTTTTGGTAAGGCAATCATTTGGGGGGAAACCCATGTAGTTCGCCCGCTACAGAATGATGAAAGCCAATAATATGTATAAGTCTTCGGGAACAGCCACTGGTTTTTTTTTCTCTGAGTTTTAATGCCAGGTGTGATTATTGGGCTGTGTACGCCACTGAATGATAGTTAAAGTGTAGTGATGCGATACAATGAGTACACAAGCATTCTCACTTAGCCTCTCACTACCAACACCCACTCTCACCTCCACGTCTAGTACTAGTTTTAAGCGGCAGCGGACGAATTTTCTAAATGGCATCAATGGTGCCGTCTACAGTTCCAGTTAAGTGCAATCCACATATGAGCAGCTTCGACATATCCGGATATCAGGTCTATAGGGATCTCCAATACTGAGCCGGGGTGTTGGAAAAGAGTTGAAAAGATGAACTCTTAATAGGTCAACGGCAGCGCTCATAACCCGAAGTGGGTCGGAATATCCAGTCTGCTGTCTTGAGGTCAAAACAAGGGGGTCAGGTTGGGGGTTGTGTCGTCGGGGTAACTTCCCCACCATGTCAAAATAAAAACCTAGTTATGAAAGAAGCACAACCAGTCTCGGATAATAAATCTATTTAAATGGCAACTAGATCCGGAACGTCAATGGACTACGATTTGAGAGTACGTACCTGGAATGTACAAATACTGTACACCCCACCCCAGGTGCTTCTCAAAAGTTTGAATCTGTCCTCACGCGGTACAAGGATGATACGATGGATAGAATCAGATAGGAAGAAAATGAGATTTTGCGACATTTATTATAGCTGCCACAAAACATTGCATGTATTAGGATGCGGATTCGTGGTGGGAAATCGGCTTAAGGAAAAAGTCATGGGCCTCAAGCCGATAAGTGATTGCCGGGCTGTGATCCGCATCAAAGGCACCTTCCAAAAGATTAGCCTAATAAGCATGTGCACATGCACCTACCGACGAGACTGGAAGGAGGAGTTTTAAGACTTCCTGGATGGAGCCTACGGAGCTCGTCCGTAGTATGATGTCAAAATTGTGGTCGGGGACTTCAATGCTAAAGTCGGAAAGGAGAACATCTTTCTCGGATTAGTTGATAAGCACAGAATCCACAAAACGGCATCGGCTCCCGACTAATCGATTTTTCAGCAGCTCGCGATACGTTGATAACTAGCACTAGGTTTCGAAAACTAAGGATCCACACGGCAACCAGATGGTCGAACCGCAACCAAATCGACCATGTGCTAATCGATGCGAGGCACGTATCCAGCATCCTCGACGTGCACACATTCCGAGGGGTAAGCGTCGACTCTGACCATTTTCTTGTTACGGCTAAGTGTAAAGTTCGATAGTCCAACGAGAAGCTGCGAATTGCCCAGAAAAAGAAATTCAGCGTTGGACGATTAAGCACACGTGGAGTAGCCAGAGTCCACAGAGAGCGCCTGATTGAGAAACTCTCCACTGTGCATAACCCCAACACCAATGCCACCACCACCAGTGGTGCCAGTATCGCGAAATCATTAAGGAGGTAGCCGAGACACATAAGAAAACGCTGCATCACAAAACAAGGGCAGCGAGGGAAGTGTATTGAGCCAGCAGAAGAGAGGAAAAGAAGATCATGTGTAGAAAGAAGAGGGACTACGCAGCCTCCCAGCTCAAGGAGATTGAACAGTTCCGCTATCGAAACAACATCCGGGAGTTTCCCAAGAAGGCTAAGCAACTGGAAGTTGGCTTCAAGACCGGAACACAGGCTCGTCAAAACAGCGAAGGAAACCTAGTCACCGAAGTACAGGAGATAGTAGATGTATTCAATCAGCATTTCCAGCAGCTGCTAAATGGGCATCATGAAGAGAGTGATAGGGCAAGAAAAGAACCCACATCCAGTCAATGAAGAAAAAGTTCCACCACCCAGTGTAGAAGAAGTCGGCTTAGCTATAAAAAACAAAACCTTAAGAACAACAAGGCCGCAGACTCTGATTGATGGCCTACCAGCGGAGCTCTTCAAATATGTTGGCGCATGCACCAAATCATCAACAAAGTATGGGTGGAAGATGCCCGATGACTGGACTATCAGCTCCATATGCCGCATCTACAAAAAAAGCGATTCTATGTCTCGCAAGAACTATCGAGCCATATTGCTGCTTAATGTCGCAGATCCTATCCAACGTACTGTGTGAACGTCGCAAACCGTTCTGCAACACACTAATCGGCACGTAACAGTGCGGCCCGGTAGATCGACTACAGATCAAATTTCCACACGGAGACCAACGAATTTTAGGTCGAGACTCACCACCTATTCATCGACTTCAAAGTCGTATATAGTAGTAGTCGTCGTCAGGAGCTCTATACGGCGATGGTCGAATTCGTGATCCCGGTAAAACGAATCCAGATGTGTTGCGTGGCGATATAGTAGTAACTCCTCCGAACTATTCCAAACGTGCATCGGATTTCGGCAAGGAGATACGCTATCAAGTGAGTTCTTCAATCTCGTTCTGGAGCAGATAGTGCGCAGGACAGGTGTCAACACGGAAGGCACTATCTTCAACAGGTCCTTTCGGCTACTGGGATATGAGGACGATATTGACATCATGACATGATAGAGGCTTTCACGGCGATTGAAGAACATACGAAATTTGTTGGCCTTGAAGGAAACGAGGACAAGACTAAATACATGCTATCAACAAAGAAACCAACCATCTGTCCACCGCCTAAGAGAATACGTCACTATTGAAAGCAACAATTTCAAGGTAGTTAAGGAGTTCACCTACCTCGGAGTAAACGTAAACTCCACGAATGACACCCTAGTGGAGATCCGATGAAGAATTACCGTAGGAAGCCGTTGCTACTTTGGTCTCACAAAACAATTGGGTTCAAAACTTCTAACTCGAAGGACGAAAAGTATGCTTTACAAAACTGATGGACGATAAGCAGGAAGGGAGAACTGATACTGGGCTCCTTCGAAAGAAAAATTCTTCGACGAATTTTTGTTCCTATGTGCGAGGAGGGCAAATGGAAAAGAAGATACAACCGCGAACTCTATGAGCTGTATCAAGATGTGGGTGTAGTCCAAAAGGCCAAAATACGTCGACTACATTGGCTCATCCACATCGAGCGGATGGATCTTCGATTCCCAGCCCCCAGTTTCGAGATGACAAGGAAGGCCGAATCTCCGTTTTAAAGACCAAGCCAGGGCGCTTGCTCTCGATAACTGGAAGCAGCGTGTCCGGGATCGCAGAACATGGAAGACTACATTGCCTCAGGCAGAGACTCTTCACGGCTCGGGAGCCCGTTAAGTAAGTAAGTTACACAACTGAAATGATTCGAATTGACAAACCCAGTTAAAAAAAGCTCTCGCAGGTAGACAAAATGGAGCTTCTCACAATTCGGTATATTGACACCTGATGCATGGTTGGATCTTTCTACATTGGAGGCATATGAAGATAATGTTGCTGTACTGCCCGCCCGTCGGATCATGCCATGCTTAGCTATAAAGAGCAGGCAACTTTTGATATGATTAACGATTACTGCACTAGTAACGGGCTTTCAGTCAATCCCCTTTAAACTGGAGTGTACTGAAGAGTGTCACTATCGGCTGCGTCTAGGAAGATAAGTGTCTGCATGTCCTCACGAAAAGTAAACTGCTCTAAACTAGATATGGCTAGCCGTAACTGCGTTCGGTTATGGATAATGTGGATTAACCCATTGTATGATAGATAGAGCCTATTATGTTTTATCGATTGATGATTCAACTCTGATCGAAATGCATTGAATAACATACGAGTATGTCCCTTGCAGCCAGGGTTTCTATTGCTACGAGAACATGAAAAGGAAACCGGGAAAGGAAACAAGTAAATCGAACCCTTCCACCCCAAATCCAAAAATTTGTGGCAGTGTTGTTATTAAAGGAAAACTTACACAGATAAGATATATACGCAAGCTAGAGTGGTAAATGATCTAATAAGAATACAATCGAAAAGCTAAATTTACTGAGCACGGTCTGATTAACATGCTAGGAAAGGTTTCAGAGTACTTTTGAGGATGATGTCTACACTATGAAATATTCCCTCCGTGAATGTCCAGTTAAGTACCACGCTACAGGTATCAGCCATTGATGTGGTTGGTGTTAATACCATAAACTAAGACCTCTGTCCTCTGTTCTCTGCTAAAGAACTTAATCCGCTTAATCCATTTTCAGACAACTTTTTGCAAAAGTTGCTTACACTATTACCCAATTTGAAAACTGTCGTTTTGTTCGCAGCAGATGTTATTCCTTTTTGTTATGAGTATAAGCTTATGGTTTCCTGAAATGTCACATAAGCTTCCAACATGCTTATGGTTGACAACTGTATCCAAGTCAGTTAGTTCAACAGCTCCAACAGGATAAAACTTTTCTAAGACATTTTGTCAGATTTGTAGGCATCTTCATTCGTCAGTACCTGTAAACCTGATCAATTGGTAAAATTTTGGAGCATTGAACTCCAATTTTGTTGTCATATTTATATCTCTTGAACTGCTACAGTGTCCAACTTATTGTGATACAGCCATGGATCGAACAGTGAGGTCAACCGAAATGGACATGGTCAAAACCAAAGCTTTTTCCCTTTTCGTGGTAGAGTGACAGTTAGATAGGGTTGTTCTAAGTAAGTTTCAAAGAGCCATTTGCTTTCGAAAGGGAGACCGCTCTCGTGCTCAATCAGTTTTACAAAATTATTATAATTTTTCTTTTAAAGTTGATGGCCTAAACTGATGTGTGCTTACAACGGTATGACCCACACAAGTGACAAGAGACTTTGCATATTTAACTAAGATCTGATACGTTCACATGACTTGATCTTTTGTCACAATTTTCGGTGTACTTAGCACAGGATACAATTTCTTCCTGTAACACTTAACCACCCTACCCCACATTTCAATCTTACTTGTATCCAAATCTGCACATAATCCAGTAGTGTCATGACTTAACTAAACCTTGTGATTATCTTCAATATCAAATGTAACAAATCTCAGACTAATAGGAGTCGGTGACATCATAAAATTCATTAACCCAATCCATTTCTTGAGTAATTTTCCGTACACAAACTTTCTCTTACATTTGGCATCTACTCGAATTTCTCCCCCATTTATAAGTTACTACATAACTCACAGAACTTAACGACATGACATCGTGTCCATGCCCACCTCAGGCCTCTGCCCTTTCCCACCATCATAGTGTAGGAAACATCAGTAAAAGTTTTATGAATCCATTTCGCACAAATTACTTATCGATCGAATTGTTGCCAATAAAGAAAAAAAAAATCCTGCATAAAATTATCGAATTCCATTCAAGGTCAGAGCCAAAACTAAAAGTTACCGTCAAAACTAAAATCACTGTGATTCGATTTAAACTTGGCAATGAGGCCATTAACTCAGTGCGCCTCGTTGAATATTTCTACCAGACCCAGTTCGATTAAAGTCATGAACTTCTCTCTAGCATAACAGTTTATGACTTTTAAGGCCGATGAAAACTTGTTTTATAAAAATAATAAAACCAGATGTATCTGCAGAGCTCATAGATAAGTTGCTCATCCAAGGAATCACTTTTCGGTGACTGTGTATCCAGCATTCTGACTATGAATACTACAATACAAAAAATCCCGCATTGTTATGGTCGGAGCTACCAGCATGTCATGCTTATCTGCTCGATGTGATCCATTCTAAACAAAACAACTACGAGTAGACATCAATAAACGATTTGAATATTTTGTCAATTCTCATAGTTTTGAGGTCAAAATCAATCGTCAACGACATCAACCACAAGTCTACAACTACATTTACAAATGTTTGTATGACTACGAACGATGACGATGACGATGATGGCAGATACATCAGCACTAACCAAGAACTCAATAACCATAAACTTATGGGACAGTGACTGGGGAAAAAATGTCGTTTTGAGTTTTCCTTTTCAGATTTAGCAGTACCGCGCCGCGACACACATTCCCGTTGAAATTGGCCAAAACAAGTTGTCGACTTTCGAGTGGCTTTCTGGAGACTTGTCTTCTCGAAATTGGAAGCTTGTACATGCCGAGTAGATGTATACGCAGCACCACAACTAGTTTCAAGACTAGAGAGAAAAAAAAAGTATCTCTAATGACCTCTGTGATTTATGGTTTGTTTTGGTTGTGTTTTCATTTCAAACACAGCTCATTCTGTGGTTGTTTTTGGCCAAATGAGTGAATAGTACAAGTGCTGTGAGATGCAATCAAGCCTAACACGTTAAGAGACCTGCATACGAGTACCTACATGATGTTTGACATTTTTGAAGCCTTCTTCGGCAGAACACAGGGGCTCTTCACCTTCTAAGTTGCACGGTCTTTGCTTGGTTGTACGAGTATATACTTATGGTACAAGCATCTGATCGTCGCCGAGGCTATTTAACTGTTCGTGGGGTCGATGGTATCGCATTTTCGTAGACTCAGTGTAAGATTCTGGTTTGCTGCGGGGTTTAGTGTCTTGAAAGTTCTATGGCATAAGAGGATAGATACCCATCTTAACGAATCATTTTATATCTAATCTTGCTAACATTGTAGGAATGAGAAGGTATTATATCATATCTAACCGCACTGGAAGTTTTTGTGTTTTATGAGACCCAGAAATTTTTGTAAGCGCAAAAATCTGTAAAAAAAATGAACGCTGAGATGATCCATCATCAATTCGCCCATGGATTAGACCACTTTATGGCCACTGCGTGATGCAATGTCAACCAAATTTCGATAAGATTGCTATTGTCGCTGATGTCACATGCAAACAAAATAGCACAATAACTTTTAAATACAAATGTGGTACCAAGTTAATTTATACGAAAATTAGAACAACGTTATACAAGACGCGTTCCAAAGTAAACAGGACTTTTTAAAAAGAAAAACAACAAGTCAATTTATTTGATTCGGAATAGTCTCGTTTCGACAGCGATACAACGATTTGCACGGTCTAAAAGCTTGTCGAATGAGTGTTTTAGACCGCCGGCTGGATGTCCTTCAGGAAGTCGGTATAAGCCTTTTGGATGGCAAATGCACTTTTCCGAAAGAGCAAAAGTCGCACGATGCCAAATCACCACCAATTGAAAGTTAAAATGCAATTTTTAGACAAAAAATCGATCACAAGTGTCGATCAATGAGATGGCGCATTATAGTGCAACAAACGACAACTTCCTTATGCGCGATATTCCGGCCGAATACGCTGCATCAAACACTTTAAAACACCATGATAGAATTGCACATTAACAGTTTGGTGCGGTGGAACGAACTCTTTGGGGACAATGCCATTGGAATCCTAAAAGCAAATCAACATTGTCTTCACTTTTGACTTTTCCGTACGACATTTGTTGGGTTTTGGCTCATCTGGCGCCTTCCACTCGGCATTTGGTTTCTGGATCATATTGAAAACATCATGTTTTTCTTAACCAGCCACAATGTTCGTAAAGAAATTTTTATTCTTTTTGACTTCCTTGATCATGCCTTTCGAATGTTGAATTCTGAGCAATTTTTGCTCGATGTTCATTTCTATACCGATGACACAAACATACTGTCACTTCAGACGCAAAAACTCCGCTTCTATTAGTCCAAATGTCATAAAATCTTGGCAATACATCAGTGAAGGATGTACCTTTCGTACGCATGTAATTGCCAATAGTGAGGTCATACTAGAAATACTAATTTTTAAAAAGTTCCGTTAACTTTGGATAGGTTTCTTGTGTAACAACAGACGAACTTAACCACGACGCCATCAATCTACTTTAAATCAGTGAAACTAAAAACGCGAAGTCACATGAAGTCGTGAGTAAACTGCTTGCAGTCTTTTCTTCAAAGGTGTAGCAAGAACGCCGATGGCCTTCAAACTGCTACTGCTGCCTTACAGCGAGCACACGTTTACAGAAATTTCATTTTTTGCATTGTGTAATCGCATTTTCTGTTTTATCAATGTGATATCGGGTTTAAGCAAGAATAAGTATATCTCACTCATCAGAATCTATGAATTTAGATAACAATTGAATTAGGCAACATCATCAGCGTAACTGTATTGGGCCTTCCAGCGGTATACTCGTAGAGCAGTCATGGAAAATTCGACTACATGCCTTTTCTGGTTTAAAACATGTTCAAAGTACAGATTATGGGTCACTATCATACATTTTGGCGACTGGATTCTAGTCAACGAATAAGGTCAGCCAAACTCTGATTGTTGAAGGTTTGAAGGGGCAGAATTCCATTTCGCAGCACTGACTGGTGCTGAAAAATACTGTATTAACCTGACGAAAACACGAAAGACATTATACGAATTACAAAATACGAAGAAGTTTAAACATGCTCTTCCAAAGGACAAAGGATCCTCAATGGATCAATAGAAAACCTCGTTGTACAAACATATGTATAAGAAGCATGAAATGATTGATATTACTACTGGCCGACGACTGGAGGAGACCGGTTGGACATATTTATTAAGAGCCACCATGGCAAAGACCGGCTTGCCAACCGAGATATTCACAGCTCCTGAAAGTGACTTTGTGGAGAGTATACACCAACTCATTTCTCAGATCTGGTCGTCACAGCTTCGTTTGACCGCTCCACACAAAAAGAGACCCCCTCAATTGGGCCAATTATAGATGGATACATAAGCCTCTTCAAGATCTTATTTGCCATATTGTGTGAACGTTTGAAACCCTTCATCAACAACTTGATTGGCTCCTATAAGTGTGATTACAGACCACAATCGACCAAATCTTCACTCTCCGGATCCTGAAAAAAATTCAAGGAGTCCAAATCGATTCTTTTCACCGATTTTAGGGCCACATATGATAGCATTTATAGCGAGCCATGCCTAGATTTAGTATCTCTGCCTGTGCAAAATGACGATGGGGAACGTCAATGTCGATAGCGACTTAACTGCGAGCTTTGATGTCAAAAGATGTTTTGGACATGGTGACGGGCTATCATGTGGCTTCGTTAACATCATACAAAGAATTATGCAGAGATCACAAGCTAAAACTGGAGCCACAATATTTCAAAAGCCTGTGCAACTACTACCGGACGCCAATCAAGTTGACACAATTGGTAAAACTCGGCGGGCTGCCACCGGTGTTAGCTGGTATTGAAACGGAAGCTACGGTAAGCGGTAAATGAGAGCAAAACCAAGTGTATGTAGGCCAACACATGACGAATAGGCTCTGTTATCAATTCTGCCAACAACACCTCAGTAAAAATAAAACGAAGAATCACTCTTGCCAGTTGCTGTTTCTTTGGCCTAAGAAGACAACGGAGTAGTACGGCCTATCCCGAAGAATTAAAAACACTCTAATCATCCCGGTCATCCCTTTATGGCGCTGCAGTAGAGTCCATGCTGATGAAGATATCATTTCGAGAGAACAACTCTTCGCAAAATATTCGGTCCCGTTTGGGTTGATGGAGGTGAAGATTTAACGACGAACTATACGAGCTACGAGTATATGGCGACATCGATTTAGTGAGATAGAAAGGACATGTGAAGCGATGGGACACCAATGCTCCCGTCCATAGAGTCTTCGAATTCAATACGCAGGGACATTGCAGAAAAAGAAAACCTCGCCTTATGTGGAGCGCACAAGTATAGTGTTTTCCAATAAGGACTTGACAACAATAAAACGTAAGCCATTTGAGATCTCTCAAAAACTTTATTATCAGCTTCAAGTACAATCAAAACATTTATGAATGGAACTCGACTTCGTTCATATGGCTACCGAGGCCACGTTTGCAGCGGTCGATTCGTTGGACCCAATTTTCAACGACTCGGCCAAACATTTCGGCCGAAACGGCCGCTATTTCGCGTTCAATGTTGTAGCCCCACAGAAAATAGTCAAGCGGCGTTAAATCGCACGAACGAGGCGGCCAATCGACTGGCTCATTTCTTGAGATAACACGCTCACCATACTTACTCTTCAATAAATCGTTGTAGTGTGTGTTGTGTGGCTTGTGACACCATCCTGTTGAAACCACATGTCGTCCAAGTCCATATCTTACAATTCGGGCCAAAAATAATCGGTGATCATGGCGCGATAACGCTGACTATTCACAGTAACGTGGCGATCGTTATTGTCGACGAAAAAATATGACCCAATAACGCTGCCGGCATGCAGACCGCACCAAACAGTTATTTTTTGTGGATGAAGTGGTGATTCATGAAGCACATGTGGATTTTCACCCGGCCAATAACGCATATTTTGCTTATTGACGAACCCACTGAGCCAAAAATAAGCTTCGTCACTGAAGATGATTTTGAAATTGGAGGGATTTAGCTAAGGATCGGGCTAGATAGAGAGGCTTGTTAGGTAATGGAAAATATCTTTTTCTAGCATACGTAAACTCGACTAGAGGCCGCAGTTAAGGTGACAACCTCTATCCTCTGTTATTCGATGTTACCAATGCAAGGTCATGCAAAATCCCGACCGAAGGAACAACACAACAATAAGCTTTTAAGTAAATGCCGGACTACGGAAAGAAAATATTTACAAAGAGTAGCAGGGAAAACTAGAAGCTTCGGGATATGAACGATGGAATACGCTACCCAAGAAAAGCCAATAGGTATGGAAAATGAAAAGGGAAAACACTGCAGGGAGAGGTAAACACCCCGAAACACGTAGAAGAATCTTTTGCAGGCAGCTAGGTTGAAGAAAGGATCCTCAGGCTTCTTCGCACTCTTGTAAAAAATGGGAAAACGAGGTTTTTGTTACTAGAACGGCTGGTAAGAAAGGGGTATCGAGGCCGATAGAGATATTCAAAAGCTTCTGATTTATTCGAAAAGAAACCTTACAAATTTATTGTTCACTACATATGTAAGTATAACAGATCCATCCATGAATTTTTTAAGATACTCAGTGGTGTAACAGGCTGTAGTAATATTATATTCAAAATAAGAACAATACTCAAATTGAATATCTCCAACTCTTTGTCGTTATATGAACAACAAAAACAAATACTTCTACTACTCTTCCTCCTGACTTTCAATTTACATCAGCAAAATCAAAAACCATTCTCGTCACTTTGATCAATCCTCATTTGACAAATCTCACCCCAATAACGAACCCAGTTTTCCCTTTTACAAATACGACCTTACCATCACCCTTAGACTAGTGAATCCTTCACCTCTCTATCAAAATGCAAATTTCGGTTCACCTAGCACCAAAGATGGTTATGCAATCGCTTATTCCTTACAGAAATTATGCTCTTCTCCTCTGGGTTCCTTTACTCCACGGTACAACCTCTTCTACATAGCTATATAGCTATTTAATCGCGTTTCTTAAGATTTCAAGGAATAATGAACTCAACAACGATATCTACATATTCCTTCCCTTCCTTTCCACCACCATTCGTTCATTCGTAAACCACAAATCGATTGTAACCTAACCACAAAGAAGAACGAGCATTCGAATCCTGTTGATTGCAAATTGAATGGAAGCTGTGTACACAACTTTTCCCCAAAACAAAAAAATATCCAAACAACTCGAAAAAGGGCAGAAATATGAAGTAAGCAAAGAAGACTTACGAGAAAGTAAGTCGACTTAAGGTGAAGAGAAAAACGACGTCTCCTTGAATATGCCCTTCGTCCACTGAGAATATTCTTACTCTAGAAGAAAAGGACATTTTCTACGAATTACATTAGTACATCGACAGGATAGGTAGGAGAAGAAGGGAAAAAGAAAATACGAAATAGGGACATGTTATTGATGCCAACGATGTAAGCAGTAGAAGTGATTGAAATGAGAGACAGCCCGTTGACAGATTGATGGATGTGTTCAAAAGATCAATGAACACGAATGACATTGAAATGCTGTGTTAAAAGTACCCTGGATGGTCATCTATTTTTGTGACAGCTTAAAGAAGAATATATTGTACAATACTATGGGCTCTCTTAGTAAACAAATAAGACGAAACGAAATGCGTCTTTATTGGGTGGTGGTATTTCGTTTGTCAATAGTGACATAGACAGTGACACCCTTTTAATTACAAGATGGTTGAAAAGGTTCTAGGAATTCAAGCTTTTAAGATGGGGGTTTTTTTGTCTTTTGAATTTGAAATTATTAACAGCTTCTGAGCACATGTATATCTAATCAAGTAAGAAATATTATTAAACTAATTTGGGAGCTTAAAATCATCATCATGATTATATAAGGTTTGGGGGTTAGTATGCTTAAATGGGTTCTCCCAATTGTCCATCTTCCGCAACTGACTGCGACTTTTCGAGAGCAAAACTCAGGAGGGTCTGGAAAAATGTCGATACGAGTAGAACGAGCGCACTTCATGACCAAACCAACTTAATGGAAAACGTTCAATATGAAGCTGTTCGCGTACTCTTGTATTCTACATCCTATCGTCGGTTGATTGTATTGCGATCTTATTTTGTCTATTGCTCATTTAATCTCATGAGTAAGGAACCTATCCGATAACAGTTTAAGTCTTATAACAGATCAGGAAAGCTATCTAAAAATGTCAACAGGTTGACTTACTGCAAGATTCTGAAGTTCTCTATTTATCTCAATAGGAATAGAGTTAGCTAATCGTTGTGGTAACAACGATTATCACTTGCTTAGGAGCGTAGAGGAGAACCCGAAGATAAATCATAACTAGCAGAAGACTTACTCTCAAGCTCCTCGTCTTAAAACATCCATGTGACGAAAAGACGCGTTTACAAAATGCATCCTTGTGACATAGTTTTTGCAGATAGTAATGAATATTCAAGTGGCTTTCAAGAAGAATATCGATATCATACTCTTCCAATACACTTCAGAGTTAGTATTGGGAAACCAGATAGGTAGGCCATTTCCTTAATTTCTTAAAACATCTCTTGAAAAGTCGAGCAAATTCCGGAAATATTCAAATATCTAGAGGGCCATCTAACAAGAGGTGTCATTTTAAATTTCGCATCATTGTTGAACTGTCAACATTCAACTATGAATGGGATGACTTTTGATAAGTAAAAACTAGGAGATTATCAAATATGGATGGATATACACTCGCACAACGTATTGAAATAGTGAAAATCCTCTATGGGATTCATGGTGAGAATATCGTTAAAACTTTTCATAAAGTATGTGCTATTGTACTTTTGGTCATCATCAAGCGTCTTCTGCACGGCTATAGTGAATTTAGTCGAAAAATTTTAACGTCTCGGATTGGTCAGTGATGGGAAGACTCCAACTCGTGCTCGTCCGGAAAGGTCAGCTGAAAATATCGCCGCCGTAGCTGAGAGTGTGACTGAATGTACATTTCGAGACGATCACATCGCATTTTTCTTATAGATCTTGGTCCAGTTGACACAAGAATTGAAGCCAGCAGACCACGCACAACAACACGGGCTCCGAAAAAACAAGAGAAATTGTGAAACAAACTCTCCATCCACAACGAGTGACAGTTTGTGCGGTTTTTGGGCTTGCGGTGTCATTGGGTAATATTTTTTTGACAATGATGCTGGCGCGATGGTTTTAGTGAATGGATTGCGTGCGTTACCGAACGATGTGACTGATTTTTTTTTTTTTGCCTGAAATTGATGCTATGGACGTGGACGAAATTTATTGTCAGCAGGTCGGCACTACATCCTACACAGTTGGTGAAACAATGGCTTTATTGCGCGACAGATTTCCTGAACGTGTGATTTCTTGTAATGGAAATTCAATTGGTCGCCAAGATCGTATGATTGAACACCATTAGACTTTGTTCTTTGCAGCTATGTTAAAGATAGAGTCTACGACAATGCAGTAGGCTGTTGACTGTCGTTTCGGTTCGGTTGATTGTTCTGTCGTTTGTTGTGCGCTTGAATACTCAATAATCCGCCCATCTCAATTGTAATTCAGTTCTGATTCCAATTCTGATTACTCCAGACAAATATGGGCTGTCGTTTTGGCATTGTGTTGCATATCTTAGCAACTGCTTGGCTTCTTACATCTTTCCAGCTGGCATCAACCGAAACAGCAAAGGAACATCGTAAATCATTTATTAATCCTTATCCACGTTTACAAGCTTATCACGATGGAGGTGATCCCGGAGAGCCACTCTTTTTGACCCATTTAATAGAAAAAAACAAAACCGATGAAGCTCGTAGTAAAGCTAAAGTTGTTGCGACTCAGTTTCTTAAGGTGGAAAGTTATGCTGGTTATCTGACCGTGGAGAAGCGATACAATTCGAATTTTTTTTTTCTGGTATTTTCCCGCTGAAGTGGATCCCATTTATGCGCCAGTTGTACTCTGGCTTCAGGGTGGTCCAGGAGAGTCTTCATTGTTTGGGCTGTTCACCGAGAACGGTCCATTCGAATTCAACAATGAAAGACATCGAAAGAGGGATTATACGTGGAGTAAAATGCACAATTTTATTTATATTGATAATCCAGTGGGTACGGGTTTCAGCTTCACAGATGACGATGCAGGTTATGCTTGAAACGAGAAGCAAGTCGGGAGTAATCTTTATGAGGCTGTAAGGCATTTGTTCCTTTTGTTTGATATTTCCGCTACTAAAGGATTCTGGGTAACTGATAAGTCATATGCTGGGAAATATGTTCCAGCATTGGCTTATCACATTCATCATGTGCAAAATTCCGTGCACAATGATATTCACATTCCTTTGACGGGTGTTGCCATTGGTAATGGATTATCCGATCCACTACATCAACTAAATTACGGTGACTATCTCTATCAGTTGGGTTTGATTGACTTGAATGGCCATGAACAGTTCCAAGGGGCTCAGAAGAAGGGCATCGATTGTATCCATAAGCGTGATATGGAGTGTGCTTTTGATATGTTCGACAGCTTGATAAACATGGACCAATCGCCAAATGGATCTTTGTTCCGCCACCTAACTGGCTATGACACATACTTTAACTATTTGAAAACTCGCTCCGATGACGCTGATAAGGTGATGGTGTGATTTCCTGCAATCTTCTTTGACAAGACGAGTACAATTCATGTCGGTAATAAGATCTTCCATGATTTGGAGGGCGAAAATAAAGTAGAAGAGCACCTAAAGAAAGATTTTATGCACAGTGTTGCACTGTGGGTAGCTGAACTACTGAATTCTTATACTGTGTGCATTTACAATGGACAGCTCGATATCATAGTTTCATATCCGTTAACGTTAAATTACTTGCAAAATTTGAAATTCAAAGACTCCCATATACGAGGGCGGGTCAATAAGTCCGTGACTTTTGGAATAAAAACACAGATTTTTTGATAAAAAAAATAATTTTATTTTTCAACGTAGTCTCCCTTGAGCTCTATACACTTTGTCCAACGCTTCTCCAATTTTTTTATCCCTTCCAAAAAAAATGATTTGTCGTGGTCCTCAAAATAGGCCTTTGTTTGCGAGATGACTTCATCATTGGAGTCAAATCTTTTTCCACCAAGCCATTTCTTCAGGTTTGGGAACAAGAAGTAGTCGCTCGGAGCTAAATCTGGAGAATAGGGTGGATGAGGGAGCAATTCATAGCCCAATTCATGGATTTTTGCCATGGCAACTGCACATGTGTGCACCCTGCCATTGTCTTGGTTTTTTGGTTTTTTTTTCGCAAGAAATTAGTGAGTAGTCTGATAAAAATAGCTGCCAAACACAAACTAACTGACGCAGCAAGTTTAAATTTTGACAGGAGTCAACTGACAGATGCCTGTTGACAGGAGCAGTGTTGCTGTTTCAGTATAGAGGTCCTCGTACATATATAAAATAGCTCCGCGGGAAATTTGGAAAGTTGACGGTGAAATAGTTGGCTACAAGAAGAACGCGGGCAATCTAATTGAGGTGTTGGTTCGTAATGCAGGTCATATGGCACCGATGGATTTTTGAGATTGTGTTATATAGAATTTTAAGCAAATAAAAACTTCACAAATCGAAAATATCAGAGCTGTTATTCGCGAAACACAGCCGCAATTATGCGATAATTTGATGAACAATTTTGTCAAAAGAATGACTATTTATAGGTAGAGCCGAGGCGGATATTTGGCAGATATTGTATGTCAAATGCTCTGAGACATTTGACATAGTTTGACACCAGGCTCTTTTGCCGAAAATGAGTGGTTTTGGGGTCGAAATTACCTTTCGGAACGTTCAACTCAAGCTGTCTTGGATGTTTTCAAGTCTGATATTCAAAAAATAAAAGCTGCTGTGCCCCAGGGCTCCGTTCTGTCTCCGACACTCTTTTTAATTTTCATTCATGATTTCATGTCTGCTATTTTTGATCGAATATAGGCCTTTCCTGACGACAGTACTCTCTGCTTTTCATATTCGTTTCCGGACTCAAGGCTCTGCTCGTCGGCTGTACAACGAGAACGGCAGCGTATGCCAAGCTAATTAAATTCCGATATTAACAGTGTAACCAATTGGGGAACTATCAACGGAGTGGAATTTAGTGCTTCCAAAACACAATGCTGTGTGCTGTCGTTCAAGCGAAATGTAAATACCCTACCATTATCTATGAATGGCACTTGCATCGTCGAAACCGAAAAACTTTTCGTTCTCGGTATGTGTGGCAGTTACAATTTAGATTGGTAACCCCATATTCGATGTCGTCAAAAATGCTGCGAAATGTCTCAATTTCCTTAACCGATATAAGAAATATTCCATCCCTTCTGACCTGGCCTCAATATATGAGGCATTCATCAGCCTAAAAATTGGAGTACAATGTCCACATCTGGTCAGATGCTCCTGAAACAGCTCTGCACCTGCTAGATAAAATTCAAAACCGCTCGATAAAACTCATAGATGATGACCATATCACACAGTCATTCAACACCCTCGAACACAGACGTAATGTCTCCTGTTTCACCACCGAAATTGCCAGTAGCATTCCACCCCTTCTAACTTTTAACCATAATACCCTTCTCGCTATGAATGCTCATCAGTATACCCTCAAGCTAACGTTCGGACCTACTCTGTCTGAAATATCGTGCCTCGTTCCTAAGCCGTACAACTCGCTTATGGAATGTTCTGCCGAACTCTCTATTTCCCATTCATTATAACTTGCAAACATTTAAGACCAATCTACATCGGTATCTCTCTTTTCTTCCTCCCTAATTTCCCTTCACCCGCGCTGTATACAAGCATTTTAAGGGTCCTCAAATCCCTTAAGCTAATTATACAAACAAAATCTGTTCGGCTGTAAATGTTCCATTGATTTTGGTTGGACTTAGAAAAAGTATCTTTTAGACAAGCAACTATACTCGCATACTTTACACATCAATGCGTAATGCTTTTAACCATTTCATGTTGCGTATCCATTCGAATTCCATGTGTTTATGATTGATCTCCCATGTAGATAGATAGTACGGCGCGTTTTGTAAAAATGTTCACACATTCCACATCCGAATATCTCAGATAGAAGCGACCACAAGTGTGGGATAAGATATGAACTCATTAGTTCTAATTGAGCATCAAAATTGAAATGAATGGCAGAAAATTGTGTATATCTTGTTGCAAGAACGAATTCTTAGCATGCTTTTGATCTCCCAGACACTGTTTTCGTCTCATTCGATTATTTCGATACAACTGGACAATCTTGTTTTAATAAGGAGGACAATTTGCCAACAGAAACATATGTGTTTATAGTAAGGCTGACCAAATCAACTGGCATTGCCGAGTTGTTTAAACTGGCCTAACCAGAAAGTCAATAAATCCGTTTACAAGGTTGAAAGTAGTCCCTAACTTTTTACAGTTCCTTCTAAGATACCAAAGCAATTTTCATTTCCTTGTAATTCATGTAATGTCAATTTTCCACAGATGCACTTCAAATTCAATTTGCAAACGATTAATGAACATCAGCGATGCGACAACAAACTTAAGTATCAAGCCATCTACATGCGCTGAGTGTACAAGGGAGAAGGCAGTGATTCTGAGTACAACAGCAACTTGAGATGTCATCATACGGAAACTAATTAAACGATTTGAAAATGAAAATCGACTTCGCAGAAGACATTGCGCAGAGATGATGGAATTCAATCGAATCAAATCGAATCGAATAGAAATAGAAATGGAAATCAAAATGAAAATGGAAGCTTATAATTCCAACAAGTATGAATACTTGTACCACTACCATCACCCCTTGTACTCGTAGTTGGATCAGTGAAACTTGTGTCATGTCTTATACCGAGGAGGAAACTCAATCTCAATCAGTTATCCACTTTAGTGTACGAGCAATAGTTAGATGATGTACGAACGAGTATACCGAGTATACCCTGTATAGTTGTAGAATGTACCCTCTAGAGATACCAACCCGAATAGGAACAGATCCACAATTTATACGTACTCCTCGGAACCATACATGGTGTTTAAATGTACATATTTATCTGGCGGTTGACTTGATGTTCAGAGAGAAAACAGATGAAAGCTTTATTCACGCCAATTGAATGTTTCCGGTCTAAATTGGTCCATGTGGGTCCCGTGTGCTGTACTACACAAGTAGATCTGCTCTCTGTACTTGCTTTAGGATGGCAATTCGTAATGTTGCTACTCTTTAAGCAATACACAGAAATAAGGTGAGGGGATGGCATATTTTGTTGCTGTTGTTGTTGTCATCAACATCATCATCGTCGTCGTCGAAAAACTGGGCTACTCTATACGTCTCACTAAATCATCAGCAACATTGCGACGCGCGAGTTAGTGCTCATATTTATATTTAAATGCATAGCGAGGTTTGTTGAGTTCTGAGCTATTCCCTCACTTCGTCACTTTTTTTCGTTGATTTTTTCAAGTAATTGAAATGGAGAGAAGGGAGAGAGGATCAAGCGGAATTACGTTTGCCATAGTAACGAGAATACACTCCAACAAACGCCAAAGCAGACGGAACAGCAATTCATTAAGTGATCTTAATACGACGCAATAAATGGCGGACAATTTAAATTGATTACTTGTCTCCTTTTGTTTTTTTTTTTTTGTTTTTCCCTACACTTTTGTCTTTTGAGTCGGACATTCTTCGTATTTATTCGCTCTGAATGATATTTGTGTTGAAGGGGATATTAATTGGCACAGAGACAGAGTAGTGATTAAGCGTTTGGAACTTATCGATATACCACTGATGATTAAAGCTGTCAAAAATTTAATGACTATGACATGTGAATTGGCACTGAATTGGACGAGAAAAGATTCCAAAACAGAAAAGCCGTTCAACGAAGCGAAACCAACAAAGTTAGAAAATTTCATGAAGCGACAGCTGAAATTTGGAACCACTGTCAAGAAAAAGGTTTATCAAAGATGAATCCACAAAATAAATGCTCGTCTGCCACAGGGCTCCGTTTTGTCTCCAACACTCTTTTCAATTTTCATCAATGATTACCTGTCTGTTACTTCTAATCCAATGTATTCCTTTGCTGACGACAGTACTCTCTGCTTTTCATATTCGTTCTTGGACTCTCGTCCTCGCGGGTGTAGGGTGTAGGACGGGAACGCCAGCGTATTTCACGCTCATTAAATTCCGATATTAACACCATAACTAATTGGGGAAATATCAACAGAGTGGGATTTACTGCTTCTAAAACACAATGCTGTCGTCAGCAGTCGTTAAAGCGACATCTAAACAGTCAGCTAATATCTGTGAATTGTACTTGTGTATATAGTGTGTCAATGTCAACTTCGATGTTGCCAAAAATGCTGCGAAATGCCTCAAACGATGTAAGAAATAATTTTTCCCTTCTGCCTCAATAAGGCATTTAGATGCCCAAAATTTAAGTACAATGCCCACATTTGGTCAGGTGCCTCCAATACCCCTTTGCACTTGCACCGTTAGATAAAACCTATAGGTGCCGCCAATATTGCACAGTCAATTGGAACGCTTGAACACAGACGTAACATCTCTTGCCTCATAGTGCTAGCGATAGAGCTTTTTTCACCACAAGTGGTCAACCGAAATTGCCATTAGCATTCCGCCCCTTCAGTCGTAACACCCGTCTCGCTATTAATGCTCATTAGTATACCATATAGCCCACTTTCGAACCTACTTTGAAACATCGTGATTCTTTCTTAAGCCGTACAACTGACTTATGGAATGCCCTGCCGAGCATTTAAGACCAACGTACGTTCAGTACATCTTTTTTTCCATTTCCTTCACCCGGACTGTGTGGTAACACATTAAGGGCAGCAAAAACGCCTTGAGTATGCGCTAATTACCAAAAAAAGGCACCTCCCAAGGAGAACTACTACCAAGATCTTTGTCGACGAGTGGTATACGGTTGCGGCTTATGTGAATGAGGTAGACATATATGGTATAAGTTTCTATCAGTGTTCATCCGCGGTCTTGCGTGCTTTACCACAAACGGGGTTCAATCAAGAATTGACAATATGTCGCTGACCATATCAAATATATAAATTGTTAAATTAATTAGGTGAAGCGTGACAAATTAAAAAAATCTCGGGTTGCGGTACAGCACCTCAATTTCTCTAAACATCCTTCTCCTAATCCCTCTTGATATATTTGGAAAACTTGTATCAAAATAGGTACTATTACACCGCAGCTGTATAAAACGACACTCAAGGTATGACAGAGCAATAGTGCTTCTTGTCACAACCTAGGCTTCCAAATAGAACTGATTGATTATTGCAATACATTTCTGGCAGAAACTAAGGGCATATGGGAAGCAACAGTGTGCAACAAGCAACAATTAACTGGTAAGATAGAGCATAACCCATGACCTCTCAAAACAGAAATTCATTACGCATTTGCGAAACTTCAGATGAAAAACGAGGCCATTGCAATATCAACAGAAGATGAAACCTTCGTGATACTTATGTGTCTAATGCCTTAAGTTATATGGACAAAGTTAGATAAGTGAAGAACAAAGAAATACGCAGTACGTAGGCTATAGGGTGACAATTATTTCTGAAGATGCTTCTAAGGGCAAGAAGGAGAAAAATCAGGATTACAATTGGCGACTAAAAGTGAAATAAAGTTTTCCTAGAATAGAAACATAGATTTCTTGACAAAATGTCCTTCAGAAATTCAAAACTGGTAAGTACTACACTTGTATCAACAAACCATCAACTGAATATGCAGCACTACTGGACAAATGAAAAATGCCCAGATTAAAATAGGTGCGAAAAAGAAGCGCCAACACCAACACCACTTAACCAAAACAAAAAACTCAACTCTCAAAACTTTACCATTAAATTGAGTTAAAATCGATTTCTCAAAAATAGCCCATGAACCAACTGGAAACTACATCTGAACAGAGTCATTGGAAAGGCAAATTTTAAATCTTCTTAACCTCTGCGTCGTTTGTGTGCATATAAATGGATATATGAAAATTGTTGAAGAAATCCTGATGCTGCACTTACCAGAAGTATTCAGCTGGGACTTTATGACAAAAAAAAATCCGTTTTTATCACGACTTTACGATTGTTTTTCCGAGCTTTTTTGAATCATTCTCAAACCTCTCAAATAGTATTTCAATCCGACTGTTACACTGCCGGAGTTTTCGGCTCAAACAACACTGGAAATTCTGCTTCCATCTTCCATGTAGAGGTTTATGCTATCAATGCATCAGAAGAAACCTCCGACCAGTACACATCAATGAAAACTCATATTGTGACATGGCTACGAAGCCCTCAAGTACTTTATTTCGAATATGAGCAGCACACAATCAAATCAGAGGCATTTCTGGTAACAAAGCTGATGACGTACTTGCCTGAGCGAGCGCTCAGTCTTCTTTTGCTGGTTCTGAACCCTTTTTTAGTTTTTAAAAACTTTTTTAACAAAAAGATTGATTTTACACAGGAAATGCTCTCTAACTTGAACACACAAGATCTTAATTAACCAAATCCTCACTGGCCAATCAGATGTCATCTAAAGAAAATGGTCTCAGTCATGGTGATACTTAGACTGCCAATCTGATGTGGGAAAGTAATGGCACTTCACTTCAGCTTTAAACTGCAACAGGTTACAGCAGCCCATGTAAACCTTGCATTTATACTCCATTCCAAGCCACCATCAGCCCAAACCCTCGAACCCAGTGTCCATCATATGTCTTAAATTGGCAGGTAAAAGGATCATGCTAAAGACTAGCACCTAAAATGTTACACTTTAAGATTACCATAAAAAACTCTCGCCAATGTTTGCCATCAAATCATTTATTCCTCTTCGAAGTCATTTATTCCTCATTATGAAAAGTCATCATCGGAGCAACTTTCTCGAGGCAGAAAAGTGTATTACCCACAAGCAATAAAGGATACAAGTACATGACATAATCGATGGAAATGTAGTCGTTCTCCTCACAATTTCAGCGTCCTGTAAACATTCTTTTTTTCTTAAGAAGAATCCCCAGAAGCTTCTAAATACATATATGGACCACAATCATTTGACATGCATATCTCATAACTTTTCTGCACGTAATATTATGAAATATTGTTTTTCTATATTTTTTACATACCAAACCAATAGCTTTCTAAAAAAAGAAAAATATTCACAGTCAAAAAGAAGCGAAGAAAAAAAACAAATTGAAGTGTTTATGATCGGCACGTGGCCTAATGCCTGATTGCCTCCAAATCAAGACCTACAAATACAAATACGCAAAAAACAAACGCAACAACATTAATAGTCTAAACACATCACAGGGTGAAGTAACAGCAATTCCGCAATAACACAACCAACTCGATGACAATAATTGTGTTTTTTTTTTTTTTTTTTTTTGTTAGAAAAAAAAGTGAAACTAATTGCACCAGCTTTGGGTAAAAATACTGCGATCAATCGTGCGCAGACACAGTGGCACAACAGGTTGAAAATGCGGGACGAAAAATATTTGAATAATATTGTAACAGAAGTTTAATTTTTTTATTATCTTTAGATCACATGTGATCTTTCAATGCCAAATGACACTAGAGCAGACGAAAGCCTTCGAACTACGAGTAGACCTTGTCAAGTAACAAGCAAGCAAGTTGAACAAACGTACTCGTAGGTTTACTTAAGTTCACAATCTGGAAGCGATAGTGAAAGAATTTGAGTCGGATCGGCAGTTAAACTTCGTAAATATGAACTTTTGAACCAACACTTTTGGATGCATAGGCTTCGACAGATCCGGCAACAGTGAGTCTTGCTTTGGTCTTTAAATTCCAGGCCGCAGTTTCCAGGCCGCTGAGAAGAACTCCTCTAAGCCTTTTCTAGCAAATTCTGCGGCGATGACTTTCCCGCGATCCCATTCTAACTGGAGACCAAGACAAGACACAGTAAATTCAACATTTCCACTACGTTCAAGAAAGTTTCCTTCTTGAACTATCTTAGAGTGGGTTCAGTGGAAGAAAGACGTTTACCAAACGAGAAGTGAAGTCTAAGGTTGCCAAAACAAAAACTTAAAACTAAGGTTGGTTGGAGTGGTGAAGGAGAACGTATTTGAGGTAGGAAGTGGTGCGATGGAAGTCAAAGACGGTAGGGTTTGAATTGATTTTTCGTAGCATACGGGAGATTGGTTCGTTCGCGCCATAGGAGGTGTAGTGGGTTGGTAGATAGAAGAGTCGAGGGGTAAGTAGATTACGAGGGTTAGTGTTGAGGAAAATAGAGTTGTGAAGGGACGCGCATTCAACGTGACCTGAAAGAAGTCGATGAATGAAGAGAAAGTCGGCTGCATCCTCAAGGGTGTTTAGCTTGATAAGGGTGAGACGGTTTTGATAAGGGGGCAGATTAAAGATTAAAAGGGGACGAATAAATGTAATATAGAGGGACCTGATCACGTATGGGTTGGTGAATTCTTTGGCCCACCGTTTTACAAAACCTAGTGCAGAGTTGGCTTTGAGGATTATCTCATCCATATGTAAACGGAAGTTGAGCTCCCTATCACATAAAATGCCGAGGTCGCGAAGAGATTGTACGGAGGAGATAGATTGGTTGTGAAGAAGGTAGAGTCGGGGAGGAGATAGGTTCCGATTTTTTTTTTAGGCATTAGATACCCTTTTACTGTTGCCAGGGCGCGTGCGGAAAGGTAGAAGGAAGAGAAAGGAAAATTGTTTTGCAGTGGTTTGGAACTCAGGTGTGTTTGGTTTCGATATTCGCTCTTCAGAGGTGGGAGTCCGAATAGGACGGAGAGTTTTTTTTTTCCTCACTCAGAGTGATTCGAGGTATAATTCACAGTATTTTTTTCTGTGCTTCAAACTCTACAACAGCCAAATCTACGTGTCAGTGTTATGCCTTCACACGCAGAATTTTTCTGTCTGAATTCCAATTACATAAATGAAAAACTGACTTGCCATGGGCAGGATGCGAGTCTGGACCCTCAGAGTGAGAAGCGATTGCTAGTGTCACTACACCACGGACACCCCCATGTGAGAAGGTGATGGATTGGCATTTGGTGATATTAAGTTCCGAAGAATTTTTAAGGCACCAGATCGAAAAACTATCAAAGTCTTGTTGTAGGAGGAAAGAGTCATGGGGAGAGGAAATGGTTTTGAAAAATTTGGTATCATCGCCGTAAAGGGAGACAGACGAGCGTTTGATAATCCTATCGAGATCATTTATGGCTAATATAAAAAGAAGGGGACCGAGATGGTTGCCTTGTGGAACTTCAGAGGTAGCCAAAAATGGGGTCGAGTGGGGTGACCTAAAACGAACACTGTAAAAACGGTTTTCGAGGTAAGAGGAGATCCATTTTAACAGTATGTGTTCAAAGCCGAGGGCAGACAATTCGATGAGAGATTTTATCGAAGACTTTGCTAAAGTCTGTTGCAACTACATCGACTTCGTTGCCATTCTCTAGGGCAGAGAGGGAAAATGATACGAATTCAACGAGAATTGTGGTGGTTGACCTACCCCGTAGGAAGTCATGTTGTTTAGCGGAAATAAGTGATATGCATTGGAAGCTTAGAGCTTCATACAAAATACTTTCGAAGAGTTTGGGTAAATGGGAGAGTTTAGCGATGGGACGATAGTTGGTTGTTTTATTCTTTGATCCCTTCTTGTGGATCGCGGTTATGAAGGAGGTTTTCCAAGCCTAGGGAAATTCTCCTTGTGAAAGGGATAGACCAAAGAAATTGGAAAGGGCAAGGGAAAGAGAGGATGAACATTTTTTTAAGAAATATGGCAGGGAGGCCATCTGGGCCGGGTGTGAATTTATCATTGAGTTGGTGTAATTTATATTCGATAGAAGAAGGGTCCGAGATATGAGAGAGAAGTGGGCCATTGCAGAAGTTCAGTAGGTAACTAAAATAGGATGGATCTCGTATAAGGGAGTCGTTGGTGAAGGATTGTTTAAAAAAGTTTGGCAAATAGGTTATCTGTGGTGAGTGGATCGGTTGATGATTTGTTGTTGAAAGTGAGGGTAACCATCGGACTTTATTTTGAAGTTAACAAATTGGAAAAAGGACTTAGGATCGTTTATAAGGTTGACTTGCGTATTGTTAAGTTAGCGCTGGTAAAGGGAATCATAAAGTTCGGTGAAATGAAGATAAGCACCAAGATAGTTGGAATAGTCGGAAATAGATCTGGTACGCACGAAAACAGCCATAACTTGTTTCCTTTGTCCTTGATGGGGTCATTGGCGATCAGAAAATCAGCGGGAGCTTCGGTACCATTTTCAAAATTTCAAATCCAAAGGTTGTTGAAATGAAAAGAAAATCCATGATCATTTCCTTAGAATCTGATTTGGCATTTTGCGTCCAAAAGATCGGGGTAAAATGAAAGATATCTCTTGTGTTTTACGTGAACACCTGTCATGCAGATTTAAGTTCACGGGATGCCCATACATCCATGGGAGCCAGAGTTAGATGCTTGGCAAAGCGCTCATCGTGTTTCAGTAATACCAAATTGGACCTGTGTTGAGGACAGAATTTCCACTCTTAGTTTGAATCGAGGCCGACTTAAAAGCACTTGCACTTGCTTTTACCGTCATGGAACCTAGTACTTATTTGCAGCTGCACAAAGATTCAACCAAACAGGAGCCTTCCTGCTGCTTTAGTCACTATTACGCTCCCACTTGAGGGCCTACCTTCATCAAGTCAGACCCGGACAGAGGTGCGTGGGGCCCTGGCTGCCATTGGTACCGAGTTTTAAGTCCTGGTGAAAACTACCGGTGGTCCTGCCACGCAACTGGATCTACGACCGGCCGCTTGTAATTGGTCAAATTCTAGCAACCTTCGGTGGCATCAATATGACAGCGTTTACGATAAGACCAGTATTGTTCTATCACAGAGTATTATTATTAGACTGGATCATTGATGGGCGTACACTTGATAACTTGGCGGGGGCGTGTAGCAAGATCAACAAAGATCCAGCGAGAGTTCAATTACGGCTACTTCTCTTTATACGAAAGACTAATTTGAAAATGCAGCCTATTATAGAACTAGCCAGGAACTTAGCAAGGAATACCAGGATTTTATGGAAATCGAGATGTTCTTTAGAATTTGATGAAAGTAGCAGCGACGCATTTGCGTGAAAGCTTATGGCACCAATCAACCGATAAAAAATATAAAATTTGTCTTTCCGTAGGTCATGTAGGCCCAGAAGTCTAGAAAACCCTTATGTCCTACCAAAAGGACTCTTATATTGCCAGATGGAACACTTTGGATGCCTTCGACGCTACATGTTTTATCTTAGGGAGCTTGCTATCCAGGATGATACCCAAATACGTAGCTTTCTTGTGGAGAAATGACCGGTAACGGCTTTGGGCATTAAATTAGTCAGATCAGTCACCGTTGTGCTTGTTGTAAAGCAAACAACTTCTCTTTTGAGAGGTTTAACTGAAAGGCCATTTTTGGTGCACCAATCGTCAATTACGTCTACGAATGCCTCTGTTTTGAAGCAAGCAATTGGTATGGTCTACTGATTGTAGACGTTAGAACTGTGGAGAGTCTAAGCAGAGTGTCAACCAACATGCACGATAGGAAGATCAACTCATATCAGAACAGTCATCAGTAAGCAATGCTCTGTTGAAAACGATAGCTTCAATCTAAAAATTTGGTTATTTGGCTACGTCAAAATTTGCGCTTTCGAAAGCATTTTCTACGTCGATAAAAATTTCTCCATGTCGAGTATACATTTAAATCTGCTTGCTAAGTTTTGAAGAGCAGTCCCACAAGATCTTTCGCGCTGATGTGCATATTACAACTTAGACAGAGAATGCATTCAGAAACTACTTTTGCGGGCATGAAGCTTAACCAGAATGGAGATAGTCTCCATTATATTTAATAGGAAGGAAGTCGTGTCAGATTCACAGGACTAAATATCTTGGCAACCGAATATATGGCAGTATTAAATGTACTCTTACACTGTTCGCCAGAAATTCCATAGTTTGCAGTCTATACCATTGTTTAGCATAACAGTAGCATATTAACAACGCCATATATCAGCTACGGCGGATTGTATTACAGACTAAGAGTGAGCCTGGCTGATGGGACCTTTAAAGACTTTAACAAAATCGGCTGGTTTCATCAAAATTCGTTATTTCCTTATTTCTTATATTGTCTTTGTCTTGGCGTACTCCTAGCATACTTGAACAAACACCTCTCTACCGAAATACTGTAGAATTTTTCATTCTAAAGTCATAGTTATTTGACAAGCCGCCTACCGAGTTGTTGGGTGTTTATATCGCAAATTTTAATAAAATGAAAGCAAATAAGAAAGCCTTTGAAACTGACACTAGGGCTAAACTCGGTGCAAGCTTCCGAAATAAATCAAATCCTGGAAATTGAGTAGATGGTAGTATCTTCTTTCCGGAGACACAGCTTTCTAAAAAACACCTACTGTCTTAAGGCTCCTTCGCCCTACCCATAGAAACTTGTGCTTACCACATATTGAAGACCCAATATAGATATTTCTCAGACCACAAGCTCGTCACTATGTACTGTAGTTATAGGGTAAGCAATCAGTTTATAAAAGGAAAACTCAATCAAGTTATCTTCAACTGAGTTACAGAAACAATTTTAGTAATTTAAAAGTTTAAATTGACAGCGGCAGAGGAAAAGAACCCAATTTAGTCACCATGACACATAATGACAATGACAACCCATAACCAAAATTCGACATTCCATTCGTTGTCGGCTTGCACTCGGTGTTGGTTTTGTTCGTCTTCGTCATCGTCATAAAGTCACTTTATACCATATGAACAGAAATTAAAATAAAGTTTTTGCAATTCCCATCACGTATATGCATTCTCAACCATCAATTTAACTCTCTTCGACTATTCCTTTCAAAGTCACTCATCCGCACACACATCTAGTGGTACACCAACCCAAAATTGAACAAATTCAAAACTTTGATTTCCAAAATCGTCAAACTTACTCGTGAATCGAAAAAACACATACTCTCGTACCGATAGTACTCAGTTTCGTGTTGTATTTTTTTTCAATGTACCCCGTGCAAGTGTGAGTGCTGGTACCGCGTACATACGGCAAGCAAGCACATCGCCTTTATTAGATTGGCCATTACTCTTTTATAATTCCGTAAACTTATTCTCCTCCGTATTGTTGACGAAGGACGTAAAAGAGGTTTTGCGGAATTGCGAAATTACGAAATTGACGGATACGAATGCGAGCAGACGAACAAATTCCCCATGAATAAGGTGGAAAAACTTTTAATTCACTAGCTTTAGATACTTACGAGTAGATACTGAATGGAAACGGGTACAAAACGATTGAGATATGGGCAGAATAAATTCTGTTTTTGCGTTTGGTGATTTTTTGAAAATATTCCAAAACAAATAAAACACTCACACACATCGGCATTAATGGGAATGATCGAATTTTTTAGGTCTGTGGGGTTAGGAACGGACCACATGAACTTCAGATGACCGTTCCAACCTGCGATCAATTTAATTGATTAATTGAAAGTTTGAGCGCTTCTATGATTAGAGCAAATTAGAGCAAAACTATGAAAATGAAGAGGGAGGAAATGGAATATTTATTCAAATATCACTCAACTGCACGAGTGGTTTGTAGGAATAAAAATTCAATAAATTTTCACCAAATAAAAGACTTTTAGGGAGAATCTTGCATTCCTTTGTTGTATTAAATAATTAATAAAATAAAGGGTCCGCCATCTAACGTTTTTTTTTTCAACTAGTGCTTATTTCGTGAATGGTAACACTTAGCTCATGTCCGATTTGACAGATAATTAGTTTTATCCTTCCGGTTAATAATGGAAAATAATTTCATGCAAATGGCTGCCTCGGCTGGCCATGCAGTAGCCTACACGATCGGTCCAATTTTTAAGCACATTATCGATTGTGTGCAGCTGTATTTCACCAATGGCTTCACGAATATTGTCCTTTAAAGCGTCAATTGTCTCTGGCTTGTCGGCGTAATACTTATCTTTTACGGCACCCCACAAATAATAGTCCAACGGTGTCAAATCGCAGCTCCGAGGTGGCCAAACGACATCAGCTCTGCGGCTGATAATGCGATCTTCAAAAACAGGGCGCAAAACATCGAGTGTAGCTTCGGCTGTGTGGCACGTAGCGCCGTCCTGTTGAAACCAAATGTTGCCAATATCCTCCTCTTAAATTTTTGTGAACAAAAATTCGTTCAACATGGCGCGATAACGATCGCCATTGACTGTAACGGCCACTCCATGCTCATTTTCGAAGAAAAATGGCCCAATTATGCCTCTGGACCAAAATCCGCACCAAACAGTGACTCGTTTTGGGTGTATCGGAGTTTCAATGTATGCGTGCGGGTTTTCTGTGCCCCAAATGCGACAATTTTGCTTGTTTACATACCCGCCAAGGTCAAAATGAGCTTCATCTGAAAAGATGATTTTTTTTGGCAAAATCGGCAAACAGTGTACGCACTGTTTTTGGCTTTTCACGCTTTGGTTTATCGATAGGATGCCAGTTTCTTTCACTTTTTTCACAAGATAACGAACATACGGAGCTGACGGTGCTTCTCTTCTTCCAAAATCCGTACGCAATTTTCGCACACATTCTGCAACATTACCATGATTTTCAAAGTAATGTCGCAATATTTCCCAGCATTGTTCAAGCGTATACACATCCATATTCGTTCAGCGGAAGGATAAAACTAATTATCTGTCAAATCAGACATGAGCTAAGTGTTACCATTCACGGAATAAGCACTAGTTGAAAAAAAAAAAAACGTTAGATGGCGGACCCTTTATATGAGAAATTAATCTGGATGTAAGGAAAGTGTCCGCACAATCCCTAGAATGCAGACAGGGCCCGCCACAAATACAAGGAAAAGCCAGAAAAGATATGAATAGAAAACAAAAATCCGAAACGTGCAAGTTGTTTGACACGGCTAAGCGCAATGAATATTAACAAATTCTGCCAATTCGTACTCACAATCAAAAAAGGAAAATTCACAGATTTAGAAAGTTCTGCGAAACAATCTGAAGCACTCTTAGTGCGGCGAGGCTACATAAGGACGTGGCATATTTGCGAAGGATGACAACGTCTCCGATGACATCAGCTATATGAAAGACCAAAGGGCCTTATCACTGAAACTCACTTACACTTTGGTAACAAAATCAATTTATCGGGACTTGGCAAGGTAGTTTTGACCATCTGTTCCAGTGGGAGGGCTAGAATGGGCGAAGGGTTTCTATCAGCCCTGTTGTCCTGTGTACGCCACGTAGAATTTTGGTTTTTAAAGAAAAGTGAAAGTCAGTATATGCTTGTATTTTTAAGTGTTAATATGTAGCTCCTAAAATTTTTGTATTTTTCGAACGAGAAAATCAGTATACGCTTGTGTTAACGTCTAATTAAAATGGACAGGAAAGCCACGCAAAGATGTAGACACCCAGAAGAAAAAGCTAAAAAAAAATAGGAAATCAACAAACTGCTGACGAAAATACTGATTTTGTTAGTACATCTGCTCAAAAATTTCAAGGTGAAGACGATTTTGAAGAGAATTTTGATCCGATTCATAGTTACAGTTTATTGAGTTTACATTTAGTGTTCACAAGCTTGCAAGCAATGGTGGTAAATTGTGAAGAGTTCTCGAAATGATCACAGCAAGAATTAGGCTTTAAATTATTTGTTACATGCCCGTGTAAAGAAACATTAATCAACTCTTATCCAATGATAAAAAATGAATACGAAATCAATAGACGTTTGGTGTTTGTTATGCGTTTACTTGGAATTGGGAAAAGTGGTCTTGAACTTCTTTGTTCTCTAACGGATTTGGGATGAAGTTTGAGTAATCACAATTGTAGAATACATAGACATTGCCGTAAATGCTGTGGCTAGAAACATTTTTCAAACATCAGTGAAAGAAGAGCAAGAGAAAAATATTCAATTTGATCATCCGAAAAACGAACTAAGCGTGGGTGTACGTCACTGTTGGGTATTGTTTCTCCTATTGGAAAATATTCTAATACAATGATCAACATCAGGAGAAAAATGGAGGTTGACGGGATCATAGAAATGTTTAACAGATCTGAAGAATGGCTTGGTGTAAAATATACAAAGTATATTGGTGATGGAGATACTAAAACATTTAAAAATTTATTAGAAGAAGATCCTTATAACGACGACACTGTAATTCAAAAACTTGAGTGCGTTTTACACGTGAAAAAACGTACATACCACCTTGATCGAAATTTCCCGTCCCCTTCCCATCAAAGTAATCCCCATCGACCGCAACACACTTATGCCAGCGCTTGATCCAATCTTCGAAACATTTTTTATATTCGATTTTCAGTATGTCCATCAGTGCTTCCTGCGATTTTTACATTACTGTTGTGGTATATTTTTTGCATTTTTCGTCAAAAAATTACGACTAATGATGGCACTGTGCGACGGTGCGTTATCATGGTGCAAAATCCACGAGTTTTCTGCCAACAATTCTGGTCTCTTTCGGCGAATTGCTTCACGCAAACGTCTCATAACGCCCAAATAATACTCTCTGTTTACTATCTGGGCTTCTGGCAAAAATTCATGATGCACTACGCCGTTGTAATCCGTGAAAATCGTGAGCATTGCCTTGTTTTTGGACTGAAAACGACGATGCTGTTGACTAATAAAATTATGCTGAAATTATCTACTTATTACGGCCTTGCAATTATGAGAAATATAAGTTCTCTGGAAGAAATGAAAAAAGCTGTGTGGGCAACGTTTTATCACATAATTTCTACCGACGAGAATCCGCAACATTATTCTCCAGAAGGTGGAACTTTCTGGTGTCAGTATCAGCAACTCAAAGCTGACAATAAAGAAGATACATTTATACATTCACCGAGTTTTGATGAAGAAGTTATTAAAGTTTTAAAGCCGATCTACGAAGACTTGTTGGACGACAGTATTTTAAAACGATGTTTTGGTGGAAACACTCAAAATAATAATGAAAGCTTTAATGACTGTGTTTGGAATTTGGCTCCTAAACACATTTTTACGGGAAAAAAAATGTTGGAAATTGCAATGCTCACAGCAGCCTGTAGGCCAAAAAAGTGTTTTAAAAATAATGGATGTTATGGGTGTGCGGGCAGGCGCAGAGGCCATGAACTTTGCACAACGAGCCCATGACACTCGCATATACAATACAGAGAAGATGGTGTCTGACGTCGCAAAAAGTGAAAGAATTTCACGTAGATCAGCGAGAGTAGCTGAAAAAGATGCTTATGAAGAAACCGAAGGTATACTGTATCCGTCAGGAATAGATGATTAATGTAGGTATAAAATTTCAATGAAAAAGTTCTTCTCCAAACTTTAAACGCGTTTTGCTCGAAACAACTTTTTCTACAGAAATCATTTGTAAAAAAGCCAAGCCTTCTTGCGTGCTTGCCTATGAGGCAGTGTCCAGTAATGGCACTTATTATGGCGCTGAGATGTTTCCTATTTAAAAGGATCAGACACTTAGAGCGATTCAGATCCAGATCTGGCCAGATCTGTTTGGTCGCTAGACATGTTTGCCCAGCAGTCCACCTAAGGTCTGTTCTTTTATTGGCATCGAGCTTTAATGCTACTTTGCACGTAGCGATTGGTATACCTAAACTACCCTTTTCCGGTAGATTAGGTAGAGTGTTTCCAATTTTGGCGGGTTCATCGGTTCTGCAGTTTCCTGGAATGTCTGTAATGTCTCTGTGGCCCGGCACCCAACAAAGGTGAATGTTGAACTGCTCTGCCATCTCGATGAGAGATGATCGGCATTCAAGGGCGATTTTAGAATATAATGAGGCCGAGTCCAGAGACTTGATGGCGATCTGACTATCCGAAAAGGCTACTGCAGCTTTCTTGACTCTTGACTTGAATGTTAGGTTTCAAGTTTAGTTTCCTGTCAAAAATGAGACCCAGAAATTTTGCCGTTTATTGAAGGAGGGTCTAGTTGGAGTTTTGTATTTCCTGGAAAAGAGGACGAGATCAGTTCTATGGGGTTTATTCCAAATCCACAGGAGGAAGGAGTTCTTTAATGGTATTGAGATGCTTACCTGAGATGGCTATAGCAACGTCATCCGCATAGGTAATCACCCTGCTACCCCCGCTTCAAAGTATATCAGTAGATCATTAACTACTAAGTTCCAGAGAAGGGAAGAGAAGACACCGCCTTGCGGCGTACCTCTACTGACACATCTTTTAGCAGAAGTCTCACCCAGTTTGGAGTTGATTATCCTGTTTTTTAGCATGAGACTGATCAACTCCCCAAATGAGTCGTCTGCCTGCAGAATTGACAGCGCAGTCGTGATTGCAGATGTGTCGACGTTGTTAAAGGCGCCCTCTATGTCCAGGAAGGCAACCATTGTTTACCCTTTATATTGTAGGGATCGTTCGATGTGGCTAGTCAAAGAGTGCAGAGCCGTTTCCACCGACTTTCTTTTACAGTAGGCATGCTGAGCCGTTGACAGAAGTCTTGGATCAATTTTAGCTCGTATATGGATATCAATCAGTCGTTCTAGAGTTTTCAGAAGGAAAGATGGTAGACTTATAGGTCTGAGGTCGTTTGGGACAACATGAGGGCATTTTCCGGCTTTGGGAATGAATACTACATTGACTTCTCTCCATAACAGTGGAATGTGGATAAGTTGTACACAGCTCCTCATAATATTTTCTAGCACAGGCAGAATAATATCTGAGGACCTCTGTAGCTCGGCAAGTATTCTGCCGTCCGGACCAGCAGACTTGTATGGTTTGATTGAAGCTATGCAGCGCCCAGAACAGTTTTTCTCTCGTAATCAGACCATGAATTTTGGTCGCGGTTGCAGTAGGCCTGTTCGGGCTGCTACTGGCCGCGAGTTGGCAGCTACCTGGTAAAAAAAGTAGCAGGTTGAGTGATTCATCACTTGTGGTTGTCCAGGTGAGGTAAATATAGTGGGAATGTTGGAGAATATTTCATATGAATCCATCAAACGATTCCTGAAAAAAAGGCGAGAACAGTAAGTTGTTGGAGTTGAACATTTGTTACACCAGACAAAACAACAATTCCAAGGATGTCAAAATAAGAAATCGAAAATGAGAAATGCATTTGTTTTAAAGAATATACGACTCCAGCATTACTCGGTAAAATGTCTCTCCTGGTTATTAACAAAAATGGTACCAAAATGGAATTCAATCAACTTACAGCAAAATCTCCTGACTAACATCAGCTGTAAGGAAGTTTGGAGAGAATCAATAGTCTATCGACTAGCAATAAGCATAGGTACACGTGAACGGTAACCTTGAAGGCCCTTTACAGTCGCGCTATGTAATATTCGTGACATGCATAATAATATCCGTCTCCTCATTAACATTGCAGACTCAAGGAACATTTGAGAAAAAAAGAAAAGAAATGGAGATCACAGATAAAGCTCTCGGTGTACTCTGTAACAAGACTGGCAAAACTCCAAATCACATTGTGAACACGTGTTCAGATACGAAATAATAATAAAAGGTTCTACAGAGGACAAACCAAAAATAATGGAATCACTCAAATGCAAGAACAACATCAAATTTTCGGCCTCACAGACTAGGTCATGCACAACAGAGCGGCCGGTTGGACGGTATTAAGGTCCGCAAATTCAACCAACCAAAACACCAATTAGTGACCAACTATTCATTCATTTTCAGACTCCAAAAAGGATCTAGGCCAGGTCTAATTCAGAACCACAAAATATTCAAAACTTTAAGCTTCAAAATCAGTAACATCACGGAAACAGTTCACATTCATTTAGGAACGAACGACATTCCATTGTCTACTAAAGACGGCTTAAGGACATTTTTCGACTTATGGATAATTGCAGTGTAATGATGGAATCGATATCAGACAAGGATATTGTTATATGCATATACAGAACGGTAGCACCTAAGGCACTGGGGTCAGTCATAATTAAATTACAATTGATCTAAAACTTCCGCATAGGGCAATATGAACATCGTATCAGGAATTATGAAGGGAGCCAGCATTTCCCATAAGTATCTACTCGTAAGACCAAGTGTCTAAGACTACAGTTTTGCTCTTTGTAATGGGAGAAGCCACAGCGGCTCTACATGGGCAAATGTAACTGAAAGTTGACTAAAGGCATTCTCAAACTAAGTAGAAAGAAGCTTAGCATAATAACCAGTGCATTTTCCGGACACTGCCTTCTAAGCAACGAATAGGTCTTACCAGCTTGTGTCGACGTCGTATGTGCGTTGAAGAACATAACTCACGTTTAATGTGAATGTCAAAAAAAACGTCAAAAGTTTGCAGTTAGTAGTAGTACTTGGCCTAAATATAATAATGAATTCCTGCAGGGCAAAAATGGTGTCTTTGGAAAAGTTTAAGGGCTGCTCGTTTGAATTAAGTTGAGGTTCCACACGAATCGCGATGGGAATATCGCGTCTTTTCATATTAAGCCTAGAAACACTATATCTATCTATCACAAGGCATTCCTTCTATAATTATTTAGAACATATGACTTCTACGATTTAAAGCCTTCAAATATCAATTCGATGATGTTAGTTAATGGGGAATGAATTCCATTACTTAGAACTAAGGGTACTGCAGTCCAAAAAATCCTATCTTTCTCGCAAGATTCTGCCCAAAATGCAGATTATGAGTACAGGCCGCAATTTCGAATCGATTGGGAAAGCCGAAACCTGTTTTAAGGAGCAAAATATCTCGTAATGCTTGATTTGGCGTAACAACTTCAAAGGGAATAATGAAAGAATATGAGGCAGGAACTTTTCACTTTTATTGGTGGTCTGTTCCATATTGTTCTTCGATTTTCAAGGACAAGCTTCCAGAAAGGCTCGGCACACAGCACCACACTTAACTTACCAGAATTTGATTTAAAATTCAAAAATGGTTTAAACTTACCTAAAACGAAAAGAAAAAGTTTTACGATATTAATTTTAAGCAGTGGTTTTAGAATAAAATTTTTTAAATTACTAGTTGCACCAAAAATATCTTTAGTCTTTTGAGTGATGCCGTTCACAGAACGACGACAAGGAGTGGATATCGCAGTACACAAAAACTTTCACTGCCAAATGAGGTTTTAGATAAAGCGTAATAATTTAAGAGAATTGTATGAAATGAACATGAACACAATCTTTTAATGAACAATACATTGACACAATATTACAAGTATCCAACGGGCTACATTTTTGCATTTGCTGGATAGAGATAGAAGGGGCATAGGTGGATCTACTTTTAACAATGGTAAACTATATAATGCCAAGAGCAACCACAGTTCCTAGGTACTTCGTTTACCTTGCCATTTCAATAGTAAGACCTTGTCCCATACATCTAAGCGAGTGCACATTAATTATACTATTCGCGATCTGCCTCCCTTTTATGCCGGCTTAACTTTTTGATGCTGTTCCTAGTATTTCAGCGGATATTCAAAAGGTTACTGCCACCGAAGATAATTATTAAGTTTTCACATAAAGTTCATTGGAGGAGTTGGAGTAGAATGCGCGCTCTTTCAAATGTAACCAGTTTAAAATGAAAGGTAATTGAAATGAAACTTAAACAAAAGTCTTTTGGTCCGCACCTCTTTGGTCCACATGCGATAACATAACAGGTAGTTCACAATTCAGTAGTTAGCACCAACCTTCAAACGATACGTGCCAAAATTTAATGACATTTCGGTCATTAGCCAGTTTTAGTGACGCACCTTTTGATATTTTCAAAACCATGGACAAAAGCGGCACTCCATAGGTGGATTAGAGCTGCTCACGACCCTTATGAGCAGAAGAGGAGAGACGATCATCCGCTTCTCAGGAGAAGATTGAGATTCGGAAGTTTTAGCAAAAGGTAATCAAAACATTCCACGGGCACAAACTCCGAACCGAAGCCTGAAGAGACGAACAAAAGAACATAGTAGTAGAGTCGCAGTCGATGCTGAGGATTTGAAAATAGCATTCCTGCCATCAGGCAGAATGAATCTTTCAACCTGGACGATGTAAACCAATAATTCCGTCCACTCGACCTGGATGAAGTAAAGCTGGAGCAGACTGCTTTACTGCCGAGCTCTTTAAAGCGGCAGGCGATGACTTAGCCGATGAATGGAGCACACACCAAATCACCTGTAAAATATGCCCGATGAATGGAACCTTAGCATAGTTTTCCCAATCCCCAAGAAAAGGATACCCTTTGAACAGCGCCAACTACAGAGACATCAGTCTTTTTAACATCGCCTACAAGATCCCATCTGCCGTATTATGTGAACGCCTGAAGGCTTTTGTCAACACCATGAATAGTCCAGCATGGTCTCAGGACAAGAAAGTCCGCCATCGACCAAATATTCACGCTACGGCAGATCCGCGTATGACAGCATCTATACAGACGAGCTGTACAGAGCAATGTCTAGTTTTGGCATCCCTGCGAAACTCGTGCGTTTGTGTAGGATGACGATAGAGAATGCGAAGACGATGAGACCTTCGATGTGAAAAAAGGAGTTAGACAAGGCAATGTGATTTCTTTAACATCATTCTAGAAAGAGTGGTGCAAAACTCATGCGCCAGCAGAAGAGGCACAATCTTTCAAAAGTTCGTCCAATTACCCGCATATGTCGATGATAGTCATATGGGAAAGACCAAGCATATGCTGTCAACCAGACAGGACACCTGGACACCTGTTTCAAACAGAACGTCTTGAACGTAAAGACTGTGTTTACCTGAGCTCCGCTATCAAACGAAGAATAACTCGTGCTAATCGCTGCTTCTTTGGGTTAAGAAGGCAATTGACTAGCAAAGCCGTCTCTAGAACAACAAAAGTGATCCTATATGAGACCTTAATATTGGTGTACCGGCTGTAGAGCGACATCGACTTAGCCAGAAGAGGAAAGGTCAAACGACTGAGGTGGCTGGGTCATGTAGAGCGGATGAACACCAATGCTCCGGTCCGGAAGATCGCGACTCAGGTGTCGCACGCAAGAGGAAGAGGACCTAAAACAACTTATTTTAGCGTGCGAAACTGGAGGCTGGAGACGCTTGTTGGTTGAGGCCCAGGCCCACCCCAGACTGTAGAGCAACCTTAAGTAAGTATGGAAAAAAAACGAGATTCTTAGTTCGATAGAATACTGTTATTTGATGGGAAAACATACCGTTAAAATTCAAAAGTGTTCTAAGGAATCAGCTCCGTCGAAAGCAACCATTTGTCGCTGATTTGCTGAATTCAAACGCGGTCGTACAGACACAAATGATGTTGAACACTCTGGGCGGAAAACATAAAAAATCCCCAAAATCGTTTTGAATAACCGTAAATCGAATGAGGTCATAAAGATATCAATGCGAGTATTTGGGTATGCGAAAACTCTGATCGATGTGGGTACCGGACTAAAACAACAAAATGTTGATGATTCAGAGCGCTGTTTGGACCTGATTAGGACAAAGAAAATAACTTGTTCGTGCAGTATGTGACAATGGATGAAACATGAATCCTATTAGCTGATCTCATATCTCACAAAAATGCTCGCCCGAAAGGGATATGGTTCCCAATTGAAGGGTTGGATAAAACGTTCTATAAGGAAGACATATAAATGCTAGAGCGGTGCTGGAATGATTGTATCACTTTGATGAATTAAGAAGAACTTTGCCAAAAAATTGTGTTAGTCTCCTCTATAGCGCTGCTGTTTCCCTGTGTTACAACGTTTCGTCTACGTTGGATACATCTAAGGGCACTAGGTGTCGCTTTGAAGCTGAGTGTTTCTTATCAGCTACTGTTAACTTGAAACACAGACTGCATTGATGTTGACCATGTTTTTGCGTTTCACTCCGGAATCTGTAGAGAGATGGCTGACAAAAATGACAGGGGCATACAAAATTCCTTCTGATTCTTCGTGAAACTCATAGTGAGCTGCTCTTCCTTGTTTACGAAGTGTATGAGCTTCTTTTGAGGCCAAACATGCCTCTTTGTTCTGATAAGAAAAAGAGCAGTCCCCTGCTTATGCGGTCGGAACAGCCTGCTTTGTGCTCTAAATAATACGCTGCCATTTCGCAACGAATAAAATTTAAAATTTCAAGGAGACATTCTTGAGATGTTGTAGAATAAGTAGAAAAATTTTCACAAAAAAACAATTTGTTAAACCTTCCCCCCTCAAGTAATACTAAGCAAAGTGTTGAAACGCAAGAAATAATTTAACCCTTAGGAAGAAACGGCATATTAGCAAATATGGTCTTAACTAAGGATACCAAATTAGCAATGGGTTAGATTGTACTTAAAAGGACTAAAATAATTCTGAGGCATAATACGCCAAAAGTCGGATACAGGTCGCCCATTTTGATAGAACAAAGCATGATAAGCGGCGGAATTTAACAAATACAAGAAAATTATGAATTTAGATCTTAGGGATGGGACTTAGGAAGGTATGACACGTAAGCGGAGATTCATACTTAGAGGTCGCATCATGGATGAAAAATGTATTTCATTTACTTGTTTTTCACTTGTTGTTCACTTGCCGGTCGAATTTTTTTTAAACGTTCTTTTGTTTTTAACCCCTGCTGTTTGTCCGACCTTCAGATTCAGATTTCAGATTCAAATTTATTCATCCCACTCAATGTGCTTTGCCTACGCACGATAATTTATCATCTTCAAAATACAAATCCTATTCTGTGTATTCATGGAGTACATACATAATGCAACAATGTCACCATTCTACTAGGACACGTATCGATACTGGAATGTGTCACCATGGTAGCGAGTATTTTTCCTTTTTTTTTTTTGTTGGATATTCCCGATTTTCTGCACTTTCTCCTAGGAACTTTCTATTTTTTTTCTCGGAAATATTTTGCTTAAGAATTTTTTTAAGAAACGTATGTAGTCAGCCTTCAATAACATGGAATTGCAATTGACAATGGAAACGTCAGTGGCGACACATTGATTGCCACCTACAGGAGAATTTCTTTTGAATCAATTTTAAAATGAAATTGAAAAGGATAAAATGGCAAGCTTATTGCCATTGCTGTATGTGACATCCCGGGAGAGAAAGGCGCTTTAAAGTATGGGTAAAATATCCTTAAAAGAAATAAGAATAAGAAAATATATAGGAATGGGTAAAAAATCGAAAATGCTGTACATACTCGTAGTAATCGCAAGAATATGATGAGCAGAGTTGTAGATGTCGAAATGAAATTAATGGGTTTTTCTAACTATCCATCAAGAAAAATGTTTCACCAGTGTTGGACATATCTGTTTTGAAGAGAAAGTTTTGATGTGGCTCGTTAATGTCAAAATGATACATTTCGTTTTGAGACTTTTGTAATTAAGAAAGAAGTTGTCAACATTGTGGAGATCCGTTTTTGAAAGAATATTAAATCAGATAGACACAATTGCCATTAGATGAAGATTGCGAATTTGATTTTCCGGACACGAAAATAGGCTCGTTTTTTAAACCACGACTCTCTGGCATAATAATAGACAAAGCTAACTACAGCGTTACGCCATCACAACACCTTTATATGCATCCACAAATATCATAGATAGATCAACGCCGACAGGAATTGTGATGCCATAGAGTTCCAGCCAGGCACCATATTTATATAAGCAGATCTGAGTACACAATTGAAGAGATATGTGAAAAATGCGTTCGCAATCATAGGACACCAGTATCTAATAGAGGCGAAGAAACTGCAGCTGATACAAGTACTTGAAGACGTATGAAAGAGCGTATTTTACTCGAGTTGTAACAGAAGATATCTGAATACCGTGTGAAAAGAAATTAAGAGCAGTGAAATGAGAGGCATGGCAAAGGTAAGCAGAGCAAGCAGTGGATCTGCTTTGAATCTTACTGCACTAACCATATAAATACCCTGCAATGTGTCGAGTATCGATGAGATTTAATCAAATTCGATAAGGATTCAACGGCTTTAATCTGGACATCTTTGCGTAGGAGAGGTCGAATTCTACAAATAGAAGGCTCTGGGGGCCACATCTGGCTCACGCTGACGTGCATACGACAATTGTGGACCTGATGATGAAGAGAAAGTTGACAGTTGGCCTTAGCTAACAAGCAGATTCGAGACGGTAAACAGTGCGTTCGATATGCCGTCCAAAGTGTGAAAAAAATAATGTTTTCACCACAGACGTTCAATTTCAACACTGAGTTTCTGCAGCCCTTTAATGTTTTCCTTACAATACAATATGTCCATTGGGATAGTGTAAATTTCCACTTGGAAGACCTATTTAACCAATGAAAAGTATAAAAAGTATAGTCTGATACCTCTACCGTGAGCATCAAACTTGTCGAGTTGTAGAGGCTGAGTAAGGTCCATGAATCTCGAGAAGTTCATCGACAAGAAAATAGCTCAGTCGCGAACTGTGTATCGGGATACTTGGCAACCGACGCCTTATCTGTATACAGCGGATCCCTGTACAGATGGATAATCCTTTCTCCGCTACTCGTGGGACCATATTATGGACAAAATCTCAAAAAAAACAAAACAAAACTCCTTTAATCTTGGCGGTAGAATGGAGACTGCACTTACTGCCGGCAAAGCTCCTGCATTGTCGAGCGGAGGTAAAACGGTGACAGGCCATGGTGCACCAGCCTCTAAAGGCAAGTGCAAACAGCCTAAAAACGAATTTTCGAGGAGTGTTAAGACTGTGGCAAGCCATGGTCCTATAACTTCCTCTACCCCTAGTTTGTGTCAGGCCACGGACTTGTCGCTGCTACTAAAACTTCTCCCCCTACGGAGAAATCAGGGGCTCAGCCCCGTAGACGCTGAGATTCTTTACGCATTATCAAAATCTTCAGATCCATTGCGGAGGTTGAGAGAAGTGCGGATATAAAGAGTAAAATTGTGTGGATTAAAAACGTCCTAAAAGACGGATTATACACTGCTTCCACTGCTCCCAAAGACTCCTCCAAGCGCCAGAGATCGTGCCGGTTCCAAAGAGGCCTAAATCCTGTAACACCAAAGCCTCTGGGCCATCCAACAGCACATCTCTGAGGTCTTTTAGCCAAGTCCTAAAATACTCAATAACGATCGCGGTAATCGACAGCAACGACACTGACGGATCAATAACACCTGAATGGTGACAGTTGATCAAGTTAAAGCTTTCGAGCAACTTCTTGACCATCATGCGGGAAAACTCCGGACCACTTCTCATCACAAGCGACACTGGCTAGCACTAAGGCCACGTCAAGTATTCTGCATGTGCCAATCAAAGATCTCTTGATCTTTTCACCAAAGCCATAGGTGGATTAGGAGAGATTTGGCCAGGTCTCTTATAGATGCGCGTTGGTCGTGATCAATAAGGAATCACTTAACCCTCTGACGCAAACTAAAGTCATGATTCGGTTCGGTTTCGAGTCAATACACCTAAGGGTCTATAAAAATGATAAGCTGAAAAGCAACCTCCTCTGCCTTTAACGGAAACATCAAATACAACCTTAGATCTTGGAGCGTTGGTATCCTTTTCAGAAAATGATAGCGAAGACTCCAATCTATCCGAGGTCATAATTAAGCCGTCGGTCTCCTCTTCTGGCATCCTGTTGGAAATGGAAATCGATGACGAATTAAAAAGAGATATTATACGATCAGAGGAAGAAGATGAGCTCTTGGGCACATGTTCAGAATCGGAGGAACTCGAACTGCACAGTGGTGGAAGCTACTCTGGTAAACTCAGTTTCTCCAGAATCCATCACTCAAGGCTTCGGACGTACTTATTTTGCGTCTTTCCAAAAACGCAGAGGACATGAACCTAATCCAGGAACCATTGATCGTAGAAGGCGAGGTTTATGGACTTGGGACACCTGTATATGCTCCGCTCTATATAAGAGACAAAGGTAAGTTTAGAACTTGTATATTAGTAAAACGTAGCCTTAATGCATTTCTACTTCCTCATCTCAGCTACCCCGACTTAACTGTTGCCAGACTAGAGATTGCTAAAGGCTCCTACTGGCATGCATTGACATATCTTGGCCACGATCATGTGGACCCTTTCTCTGGTGATGACCTAGAAAGGATGGTTCTGGAAGCTAGAAGGCTAAGAACTGGACTCATAATCGGATGCGACGCTAATGCTCATCACACGGTATGGGGCAAAGATAGAGGAGAGCCACTTTTTGATTATATTATTGTATGAGTACATTGCAAAGCTTAGTGCTCGACAGAGGTTCGGCATATATGCCTGTGCTAGGCTAGCAGTGAACACTCTCATCAGAGTTGCCATCAGTCTTATGGAGGCAAGGTGAACAATTCTCGGAATAGTATTTCTCAAAGTAGTCTGTCTTTAGTTCAGTTTGTCCAACGCTGCTAAAATAACTACATTCCGTTTATGAAGTCCCTGAAAGGTCTTCAAAACATTCATTTACCGCTGCTATCACCTCTTCATTTGACCGAAAACGTTTTCCAGCCACAAATTTCTTAAGATTAGGGAATAGATGAAGGTCAGACGGAGCCAAATCTATCGAACAGGGTGGAGGTTCCAACAATTCATACTGCAAATCTCTCAGTTTTGCCATTACCAAAGTGCATTTGTGGGCGGGTGCATTATTCTCGTGAAAGAGGTCTTCTTTCTTTTGCTAACCAGACCTTTTCTCTCTAATTTTTTCATTTAACTGATTGAGGAAGATGTGTACTATAATTGTTGGACATCTTGGCAGGTAGTCAACAAAACTAGCCATAATCTTTCCACCCGATGCAATTACCTTTGATTTCATCGGCGCAGAGACCCGCTTCTACCCACTGCTCGACTGTTTTCTTGACTCAGGTGAAACTCAGGTCATAACCAATCGTAACATTGCAGAGAAAGTCAGCATTTAAAAAATGCGGCATCCATCTTGCACAAAACTTTCTCATACTGAAATTCTCGTATGAAATGTGCAGTACCCTTTCTTCTAAGATGCCTACAGCCTTAGCTATCTCATACACCTTTACGTGGATCATCTTCAGTCGATGTGCGACCACTTTTAAACACAACTCCTAATTTTGTTTTTACTGCTAAGTCTTACACACTCTCTTCAATTTGTGTTGGCGATAAACTATCCAAAACGAAGAATTTTATTACAGACCGGTGGTGTTCAAGTTTATTCATTTTGTCAAGTACAGACAAACTCGTTTATTTTAAACAGATGTATGGAAAAAATTATTTGGCTGATCAAATTCACATTTGGTATTTACTTTTGCGACAAGTGTGCCAAGCAAGGCCGAGAACTTTTCACTTTGTCCACGTAATACCACTGTTGCCAAGGGACTTCCAGATATCAAAAGATGAAAAAGCATATTTAATGACTGTGTCTATCCTCGCAACGTTTTACGAGTCTCTAAAAACACACAGCTAGTTTTCCAAACTTCATTAATTGATTTTTCTGGAATCAATAAAAATGTTCAGCTAGACATCGTCTAGTCTGCATTTCACATTGTTCTCTTCATATTCTAATTACTGCTACCGTATTCGAACAGTTCGAATAGCCAACCCTTGCCGTGGCAATAAATTAAGCCTCGTAAATAATTCAAAAAATGAAAACAAACGCAAACGCAAATAAGCACATGCGTACGCACAATTTTCGAATTCAAGAAGCAGAGAAAATTGCCGCCACCACCGCCGCCGATTTCAATTTAACAAAACAAACAATTTATACCAACTGACGGCGTTCGCGTACTCGTATGTTTGTACATATCTGGTAAATACACGAGCCAAACGTCCTTTGAACATTTACGTCAATCAATTCCTTTGACAAATATTCCACTGAATCATTAAATATACGTTGAATGCACACTCTAGTAAATAAATTTACACTGCAGAGCCCAAAAAACATATTCACACTCATCGACAGATCAGAAATTTATTTTTCTGAAAAATAAAAGAAGAAGAATTCCTCATTTCAAGGCAACACTTTGATGCCAATGCCATTACGAGTCACCAGGCCATCCACACATTGTTGAATGAAAATTGTTTTATAATTAAAAATTACAAACATTTTGAATAACGGCTTTGTTTCAAGTATCTGCAGAATTTTAAAATTCCTTTCGGCTTTAAATTCAAAAATAAAACTGCACTTTCCGAGTGGCGCGGCGTTGTAAGTAGCTCCTGTCGGATGCCACGCAACTAGGGGCGGAAGTGGAATGAACTCATTTATACCTCGACACTTTGTTAATATTCTATTTTCGCTACTACAATAAATTGTTTATAAATTAATTTCTTGTTTATTCTTTATTTTTAATTAATTTATATTCCTAACATACATATTTACATTTGATGAGGCAACGACTAAATCAATGTTTGAATGTTTGTCAGCGACCATCGGTAATTGGGTGTTTGAGTTGTTTTTTTTTTTTTTCTTTTTTTCTCAGGAATAAATTATGAATTTAGCTAATGGGCGATTGTTTGATCTGCCAATGTCAACTATTGGTAAATGTTTATCAGTTGCATGCAATTGAAATAATTAAAAATTCAACAAAACACGGATAGTTCAATAGAAGAATTAATGATGGATGAACTTATACTCGTATGAGTGTGACTGCCCACCAGTTTGACACTTGCAATTTATAATCTACTCAAATACCTAGAACTGACAGCGCAATAAATTTTCCAAATCAAAATACGCAAACGGATGGCATACGGATACGTTTGATGTCAAAGAAGAAAAGAAAATGAAATTGAAAAATGATCACGTCGAAATAGTTTTTGAATTTCTGCTACAGAAATCGCAGCGATTTGGCTCCACATTTCACAACGGCACGAAAAGAGTACGTAAGTCCAAGGGTTAAATGAAGGACTTGCGGCTCCAGATTGGGCAAGATCAAATTTAAAAAATGGAGGCAGATGTTCAAGGACTACTTTAATCGGTCCTACTAAAATAAGCAACCAAGGATATGAAAGATCTGTAAAAAAAAACAGAAACTCGCCTGTATAACGTTGTATAGTAGTGGTTCAAACACCGATTCATGAGGTACATCATTCATTACAATATACTCTGTTTAACAAAGACTGGCTTGGTGGTGTTTTGTTTTCGTTTCGACGGGATTAATATCAATTACCGCATATTACAGTGCTGCTGTTTAATTAAAGACAAATATTAACAATCGGTTTCAATGTCATTTTTAGATGCTTCCGTATGGTTATGTTCTGCTTCTTACAGGCATCACAATTTCTAACGTAGATCCAAATGATCTTCCAAGATCCTTGGAGTCTGTGTATGCAATTACACGATAGAATTGAAAGCTAGAGTGAGTTCCGTTTCTTTGCTAGCCTGGCACTGGCATACATACCGAAAACCTGGCAAACAATGCGAGTAGCCTTTATACTGAAAATCGACCGTGTAGGTCGCCAAGAGCTTCAGACCTACAAGATCCATATTCTTTGGCAGTGCATTCGCTGTCTAAAATGCAACATACTAACCAACGCAGAAGATCTTGTGGAAATGCGCTTCAAAATCTTATAAGCAAAATTGAAGGCACGCTCGACGAGAAGATTACGCAGTGGGCATTTTCATCGACGTTGAGAGTGTGTAACTCGGCTAGATAACATGCGGATTACTAATTTTGTGGATCAAAGCAATGTTGGTGAATATGACACGGATTGTGGTCAATATGTGATGGCGGGGGCAAAGAGGGGTTGCTCGCGAGGCGGTATTTTGCCTCCACGGCTACTCATTGCTCAACGCACTCAATAGTTCTGACGTCTATGCACAAGCATACGCGGATGATGCAGGTATACTGTCTGTTAGATCGTGTCTGGTGACTGTCTGCTCTAAGGGGCAGGCAGCCCTAAACGTGATCAACGAATGGTGCACTTGAAATGGGCTTTCAGTCAATCCTCTCAAAACTGTGGTTTTTCTCTTTGCGAGAAGGTAGAAGCTGTCTGGTCTAGTCTCATCTAGTGCTTAAAAGCCAATTCTCCAAAGAAACTCAGTATTTGGGTGTCATCATGGATAACAAATTTCTATAGACTACATGTGTTAGGTCGAAAGCTTCTAAGATGTTGTCGGCTTTCTGGCAGTGCAAAGGAGCTGTTAACAAGATATGGGGCCTGTCACCGAGAAGGGTCCTCTGGATCTTCACGGCTATCACAAGGCCAATAGACACCAACGGACGGTTTGTCTCGATTGCATGGCGGCTTTCCTTAGAATGCCTGATTTTCTCTCTAGATGCGTTGATGAATCCTGATATCCATATCATGGGCCGAACTCTCAAATCCATCTTTCCCTTGAAAATAAGAGGAATTTGGCACAACACGCACTGGAGCGTTGATGGCCTTGCGTCTGATGCAGAAAAAATTCGAAATCGACTTTGCATGTACCCAAAACTGATTTCGGCCAGAACGGATGGCTCCAAAACCTATTTGGTATGCGGTGCTGATGTCTTTGTAGAGGACGGCAACGTTAGATTTCACTCATCGTTAGGCACACTTGCGTCTGTCTTCCAAGCGTAGATATACGCAATCTTGATGGCAACGAACTATATTGTGAAGAATAGTTGGAGGGAGCGAAACATTTGCATCTGTAGCGATAGTCAAGCTGCGCTTAGAAGTTTACTGAACACTCTTATGATTTCTAAGCTAGTTCGAGAATGCAAGATTTCACTGAACCAAGTCGAAAGACGACTAAATTCACTGGGTTAAATGTCAAAATGAGATCATGGGAAATGAAATCGTCGTTGGGTAAGACTGCGCCTGCGTTCTCGGTTAGGGGCTCATATGAGCAGACCAAACTTATGCTTCCCGATATACACGTACCTAAGAGCTTAGCGTCCTTCCAGCTGTCCCTCAGCCTGAAAGACTGAAGGCTGATTACTGGCATCGTGATGGGACACTACACATTCAGCATGTCCTCGGCATAAGCGATAAAACATTATGCGATGGTTGCTGTGTGTTGACATCGACGAGGAGCGCTACTTTTGTTAATGTCCGGCTTACGCTCGCATCAGGCTGCAGGTACTCTGCGCTGACGTGGTATGTGCTGGTACTGTAGGCACCTTATCACTGAAGCGCTTACTAGGAATTCATAAGGAGTGCAATGGACTAGTTCTTTGACTGAATGCTATGTTCCGAAGGAAAAAAAAAAGAAGTTTCGCTTGAAATGTTGATGAATTCCTCACACGAGTTGCCGAAATCTCGTTGACCTGGATGTTTCGTGCCGTGGACGGGTTTGTCGTATATGCGACCAGGAAAAGTCCAAAGGCAGTCAACTTTCTGACAAGGCTACCTATTGGCTATTGTTTCAGATACTTACATTTATCTTTTCTATCAATCAGGACTTTATCTCCCATTTGATATAGGCACTTCTATTATGTTAATGTTATAGAGGGACTAGAGGATCCAAGTTTTTTGCTTCAGAACTTCTTAAGGAATCAGAATACCCGCTAGGCATCTGGTTTGATATTAGAAAGATGGGACATCTGGTAATGCGACTCAAAACTTTGTCCGAGAGGGATAAGTATATGAGTACTTCAGCATAACTTCGCTGCTTTGGAAAATAAGGTGATCGAGTCAACGGCTTCAATATAGAGTTGACTATCTGCCAAAGTAGTTTAGTCCACATTGGCGTGGCTTGCGTTAGAGACGAAAGTAACAACAGAATCGTAATTTCACATACAAAATTTTCAAGTTTGTGCTACGCAGTAATGAGATACTAAATCCGTGTTGTGAACCGTGTCCATTACCTACGACGGAATTGCATTCATAGTATAGTGACAAGGGATGCTCTCAAGTTATTGTCAAAACGGGTCATTCCGATACAGTGGGACATCCTCTATTTCTTGCTTATATCTGATATAGGCCTACTTCTCCAGCTGCTAGGAATTTATTTTAGCTGCTTGCTTGAGCGGCCTTCCAGACTTTGTTGCTAGCCTGGATGAATGAAGACTTTTGAGGACTTTAGCGATTGCTCCTTAAAGTAAGATGATGTTACCAATGAGTCAGGTGTAGTGAATAAGAGCAACAATTCTCCCATTTTGGCTGACATCTAGACAGATTGAGATATCCACATATTAAGCTGAGCAACGAGAACCCCGCTAGAGATCGGAATAACTTTAAAAAATAAGAAAAATACCCAGCTTGACAAACGTCGATCGCGTTATACGCTTCATCCTTTTCCGAAGCTTCAAACCCATGACTGAGTGACAGTATTTATTGTTGTTGCGGCTCCAGTGAGGGGTTCAATACTTCGAAATCAAGGAAGTCCAAACACTTGTTGAAAAACCTTGAACAATGTTGTCACAATTGTGGATTTTCCCGACGATGAAGGGAAGTATTCTAAGATGGACATAGTGATCAACTGCGTTTGTGAACTTGTTTATTATATTTCCGTCGTTTTGCCCACTTTAATAGATGAACCTTCGCTCGAGGCGGTGGACCGACTAACCGACTGAGTTTCACTCGTACTAAACGATCCATGCAAGGTACTTAACATCATTATCTATCAAAATAGTCATCCTTTAATAGTTAAAGACAAAAAAGAGGTCACCTCTCTTCCATAGTCCCATATCGACAGATAATAGTGAATGCAGTTCCACAAGCAGCATAACATAAACCCTTGCTGGGTAATTGAATATTGCAATGTCTTAGACTAACAATTTTGCACTTACTGTCAAAAGCCTTCACAATGTTAATACCTTTACCATGATCTACATTCTAAATGATATCAGCGACAACACTGTGAAACACTTGACATCTGGTTTAGGATTGTTATCTAAAAATTGCAACTCCCTCTACAATTGTTAACATTTTGAGCTGGCAGGAAACTACCACATGTTCAATGTCCTGATATATGGTATCTTCAAGTGGAGTTACGCAATCTAATTCCATTCGTTGCGAACTGGTTTGAGATTGACAATTTTCCGAATTCGCTGTTGGCATCAGTTCTCTGTAAGATTGTAATTTGACATAATTTTTATGATCACTTTGGGAGGGGTTGTACCTTAGATACTCGTACAACAGTAATGTTTATTGTCTTTTACATTGCTTTTCCCCTTCCGAGAATCATGTGTCAAATACAATTTATGAAAGTTCGATATTACAAATCCATGGCACTCCATCTTGTTTGACATTACATCCCGGGTAACACCCATCCCGAATCGATCTAAAAGTAAAACTTCAGCGTGAGACCTTAAAAAAAACACAAACGTAATCATTTTGGAAAATATATAGCCAGTCCCCCTCTGTTATTTTTTCCTGTGACAAAGCATTCTTCAGAGACACCATCTGACGGGAAATATACATTCCACATAGACAGACCAATGGTAATAAAAAACTACCACCTTGTGAGTATTCTGCTACTAATAGGGTAAAGACGCAACTTCATTATTATCCTCACTTTTTTCTCTCTATGGCTTTGTATGCCATTCCTCTATTTACCGCATGTATTCGTACTCGTACTCGTATATGCACCTTAAACTCCCTAACCAACACTGTCAGACTACCACCGCCACACCGCCATCACCATTAAACAGCAATCATGTTAAACAGCATCCTTTTATTGTACTTGTATCTACATACGAGTATACTCCCCGTATTTCGTACAACCCAATCGCAATAAAACTTCGCGCACAGACCCCCCCCCAAAAAAAAACATAGAGTGGAGAAAAAAATAATACAAAATAAATGTTCAAAAATGTTTCGACTGGCACATCCCGGAAATAAAGTGTCCTTAACGATGTTACGAGAAAATTGCATATGAACGCGACCGGGCAGACAACCCATAAAAACCAGACTAATGTGAATCCTTTTCCTTTTCATCCTCTTAACCGCACCGCACTTGTATTTTCCTCCTCGTATCCTCCTTTTTGCAATTTTCTAGCTTTCCTAGGACGAAACATGAAACATACTCGCTTTGAAAAAAAAAAAGTACGAATACGAAAACATTCACAAAAGCCAACAATAATATGATACAATCGAGAGCTGAGCGCTCTGACGCACTCTTCTGTTAGGTCCCGGTTGGGCCTGGCTATGGAAACTTTCGGAGAAATGAAACATTTGCCTTGAAAGTTGGTTACCCATTCTATTGAAATGACATAAGGATCGGGGTAGTAGATGGCAGAAGCAGGGGTGGGCACAAAAAAAAAATGTAATGGCAATGAAAGGATAATGTATTCCTCATTGAATATTTATAGCAGTTGACTGAAAAGTTTGGCATCCTTTTGTCCCTTCGTATTCTATCGTCGCAACATACGACTTCGAGTATACGAGTACATACATGTAGTACCCTCGCTATATAGAGTAGGGATACATAATTTGTGTTGAATTTTATTTTCGAACTACTCACAGATTCCATCGTTTGTTTGTTTGTCTATTTGTTGCAATCTATTAGTAAACAAGGACACACGCGAGGTGTTAATATCTGAATTTCCAAACTCTACGCACTTGAATTGTTTCGTTGGTTTGAGTATATAATGTGTATTTGGACACTAAACACGGTAGTAACTGATATGATTTTTGTTTTCTCGATAAACAGAGAAGAACGTTACCAACTTCTAGCTATTGACACTTGCTACGCAAATAAGTGTGGATAAAGAGACAGACCGTAGAGAATGAAAAGGAGGTTTTTTTTGGACTAATTTGATACAAAATTAAGAGTACCACAGGGAAGGAATTTGAGACCCTTACTATTTGTCATAATTTGATATGGAAACGGTTGCCAGTTTCTTTTACAATTTTAGCACATTTTGGCTTCGTTTACATACGCCCACGGCCTTTTTCTTGAGCTCGTCGTTCCTAATTCTCTACACAAAACCAGTTTGAATGTAACCCTCACTTTGTTGGACGTTTTGAATTGTGCGTAGAGTGTATACTAATCCAATCCAAAATCTTACGAAGATGCGATCATTGAAGTCTTCTTTCGTTTAAAAATTGACAAATGATCTTATGCAAGTATCTATCCAATTCTATTCTGTCTCGAACCTTATTACTGAAGAAGAATATTCCTCATAACAATCTCGCGGTCGCCATCTTTTGTGAATCGAATAACTTTATTATCAGCCAGATATTGGCATCTTCATTCCTTATTCATGGCTTTAAATTAATTAGTCAGCCAAAAATCAAGACTCGGTCAGAGTGTAGGAAAAGAAATGACGACAAACATTCGGTATTCTATAACTCCCATCAATTTGGCCAGTCTATAATATCCGAGAGACACAATGGGGGGTTTGATCTTCTACGTTATAGGTTCTGCATCCCTTGGTCGACTTCGACATTCTGTATGATATAATATATCTGGAAAGGGAGGGGAGGACTGGCAAAAAATGCAATAATCAAGTCAAATGAAATTGTAGTTCTCACAGACGGGTCGAAAACAGAGGAACTAACAGGTTCTGATATTTTCTCAGAAGACCCAGAACTAAGAGTGTCTATAAGACTACCGGACGCAAACAGTGTCTTCCAATCACAGGTTCTGGCTGTCCTCAGGGCGGCTGAACTAATGCAGATTTGATCGGTATACGAAAGTGATATCGCTATCTATTGTGCATCATAGCCAGCCGGCACTCAAGGCAATGGAATAGACCAACATCAATTGTGATAGTCAGGCTGTTGCACAGTGGTCAAGGCATTATGGACACTGCGGTATAAAAGAAAATGAACAAGCGGATGAGCTTGCAAGAAGAGGAGGGCTACTCGATAATAGTGAGGTAGCCAGCATCAAACCATCCCTTTGTATAGTAAGGGGCACTATCGAGGAAAAAAATCATAAAGACTGCCAACCTAAGGTGGTCAAGTCTTGAGGGACACAGGATATCGAAGGGTCTCTGCCCACTTTTTGACGGCAAAAGATCTAGGGAGCCAATAAAATTAAACATAGATAAGCTTAGGACAATAATAGGAATCCTGACAGGACACCGTCTCCAGCGGAAACACCCCAAAAGACTCAAATTGTTAGATACGGATATTTGCAGATTCTGCTGTGATTTTCAAGCTGTTGAGGACATAACACACATACTCTGTGAATGCGAGGCAATATCGCGTAGCCGAAGAAAATTTTTAGGGAAATACTTTTTCGAAGACCTTCTTGGCTTTTGTAAAGAAATTTGACGTTTCACCAGTGAGATTGTTTAGGTTTTTGCTATTTGAAGACAAATTCAACTGGTTCCACAGGAACCGCGATGGGCCCGTTTTGGTGCTTGATGTCTATGTGATGGCATATCCATCATACCCCTGTTTTAACCTAACCTAATCTAGCAATTTTCCACATAAAAACGTGTCTGCTTTATAAACTTCCGATAGCACGAATCGCCTGGTTTGTGAGTTGAATCTTGGAATGTTCACTAGACAATAACATTGTTGTCATCTCCCAATTAAGATCCGACATACGACTAATTGCGGTCTACGTGATACGCTGATTAGCATTTGACATACGAGTACATATCCTAGGTGGGGTGAAAAGTCACCTCCATGGGAATGAAAATTGTTTTTTTTTTTATTTTATTCAATATGGTCCCCTTTTAGCTTGATACACTTATTCCAGCGATTTTCCAACTTCTTGATGCCGTCCGAAAAGTAATTTGGGAAAGATAATAGTCCGAGGGAGCCAAATCGGGCGAATACGGTGGATGCGACAGCAATTGGAGCCGTAAGTCATTGATTTTAGCCGTGGTTGCGATGCTCTTGTGCGCCGGCGCATTGTCTTGCAAAAACAAAATTTTTTTCGCTTCATGTGAGGCCGTTTTTCAGCGATTTCGGCCTTCAATCGCTCCAATAATGCACAGTAATACTCGGTGTTGCTGGTTTTTCCTTTATCGAGGTAGACCACGAAGAGTATGCCATGCCAATCCCAGAAAATCGACGCCATAACCTTTCCAACCCATCGAGCCTCTCTTGGCCGCTTCGGAGCACTCGTGCCGGCTTCAGTCCATTGCCAGGCACTCATTCTGTTCTCTGGTGTGTAATAGTGGATTCAAGTTTCAATCGACGTAAAAAGTCCGCCCGATTCCGCATCAGCAAGTCCAAACACTCTTTCGAAGTGCTCTCGCGTTCGTGTTTTTGGTCAGGAATGAGCATGCGCGGCGCCCAGCGGCAGGATAACTTTTTCATACGCAGAATATTGCATAAAATATGGCGAGTGAGCTCAGTACTAATCTTTGTTGTATCTGCTAGCTCGCGCACCTTCACTTTCATGTCAGCCAACACTATTTCATGTATTTTTTGACATTGTCCTCTGTAACCGCATCGGAGGACCTGCCGCTGCGGACTTGCGGCCACCACGAAACTCTCGAAACCAATATTTGACGGTGTAATCTGACGGAGCATTAGCCCCATAATACTTTTCTTTTGTTTCCTTCGCCGTTTTGCCTGTCAAAAAATAAGGTTTTATGAGAGAACGAAAATTGTTTTTGTCCATACTCAACATGATGCCAAACACGTCAACAACAATCAGCTGTCAAAACAAAACCAAAGACAGTATCGCACTGAAATTTGGCATGTCTGCCTAAATATGAACGGACTTTAGGGCACCATTTTTTGCAGTAGCAGCGCATTCTGGCGGTCAAGGAGGTTACTTTTCACCCCACCTGCACTTGATGGATCCAGATTTGTGGTGGCATATCGGTAGACTTTTGAATCTTGATTTTGAATAACCTTGTTGTAATCTTTCTAAAATCCAACTATCTGGAGCCCTGTAAGGTGATAAAGATCCAGTTAGAGTGTCACAGAAATTTAGCCCCCAGATTCCAGACGTTTAAATTCAGATTCAAAAACTAAGCGATTGCAGACGCCTGAGAATTTGGTATTATAATCTGCAACTAAGTGTCCGGCGTCGTCGAGAAGGCAGGAAGACGACTTCCAACGGGTCAGGACCCCATTAAGTAATAACAAACCCGATATTGGTATGGGTCAACTACGATGTTTTGATGTCGTGTTACCTAAAGTCAAAAGCCTTATCAGCAACACGACTTTTGTTGCAAGGAACCACCACGATGAAGTTGTAATGATGTAAAATGTATGGCGATTTTGGTTTTTATATTGCCTGGACAAGTACGTTTAGGACTTTTAACTCAGGAGGATTAAGAAAGTCAAACGACGTTATGCGATTTAAGTGTGCTCAGCAACTCAGCTGTTAACCGCACTGTTAGTCATAAAATATTTCTGCAATCAAGCCAAGAGTGTAACTTCATAGAAGCATTACCGCAAGGTTACCCCAAGTTTGTTGCTACACTCGGCAAAATTGTTCTTAAGCGTCTTAATTGCTTGATATTCAGATGCTCTACTGTGTCATCTAGACGTTGGAGATACCCCAGACATGAGAATTCATTAATTTCAGTTGCATTATCCTGTCTTTAACAGTTCTACAGGAAAAACACAAGAAACTTGAACGCACTTCGCCTGAAAATATATGTGCGGTTGCGCTTGTGCAAAACGACAAGAACAACTTTCATATGTAAGGACTCGCTATAGTGGCATCACCATCACCATATCACATATGTAAACTCACTTTTCATTTACTATTAAGTGGATGAATTGTCTCACGTAACGGTGGTCCATACTCGTAGCACAGTGAATGCTTTCAAACGAAAACCAATGCAGTGAATTTATTTTACTGCAGAAGATTAACATAAGTCCTTCGAAAAGTGCAATAGACGTAAGGTATTCTCAAAAGGGTGCCAGCTCTACTTAAAGAAACCACTTTATAAAATGCTTTCCCTACAGCACCGTCACTTAAATGTTGGATCATATTGTTTGAGGGAAAAGCAAAAACACCTCGTGGAATAGGTTAAACAAGTTCTTGAAGAGAGCTTTTGCTCCTGGATGCAAAAATATAAATTTGGGGGCTCGTAAAAGTGTCGTACGTGTGTATCCTCTGAATGGAAGGGAGAATAAGTTGTTAAAGCAAATCTCTTAGGTTGGGTTTTCAAAGAGGGGGACAACTATCGCGTACCGAGAAGGAAAATCGTTCGGCACATGTCAAGTTGAGGGGCACACACACGAACGTATTTGGGTGGCAGTGGGTAGAAGTGATTTATTTTCATTTTTATGGGAAGTTTTAGTGACGATATGAAGAGAAGTGCCTTAAAGTGCTTTTCCTTACTGCGATAAGGTTGGGGTCCATAATTTAAATGTCATTTGTTATGAGAAGTACACTTTTACTGTTAACGGCGATAGTAATGAGCTGCCTTGGGGTGAAAATGGTTGTTTTTTTTGGTTGCCTGAGGGAGAGCCTTATTTTTTTTGAAATTTCTTTGTCTAATGGACAAGTGTTCTTCACTAAATCTGATCTGTAAATAATCTACCAGAATTTGTCAGACGTCTTTTCCAAGGGCACTTATTAATCCAAACCACCCCTCAGTTCTAAATGATATGTGGGTCATCGTTATAAGCTCTCATATATTGTAAGTACATTACATACTCGTACATATACACGTACCTACCGTCGATAAAGTTCAAGTTGTTGTGGAGACTTTATTTTTCCAACTAATTCCGTTACGTAATGTTTGTTAAAAATCTCCAACTTTTTGCATTAAGCTTATCCTACTCGCGGTTATCCACACACCTTGGAGAATGTTTTTGAATTAATTTTTGACAGCTTAAAAATCCATTCATTGGCTTATGTGGTGCACTAATTCGCTTAAATATTTTCCATCAAATTAAATTTTTGGCTTTCCGATTCTGTAAACTGTTGGAGTGGGTGCTCTCATTTAATCCTATTATCTTCCACGTGCTGCAGGAAGTCATTATGTGCGCCACAATGTTGTTGAAAATTTATAAAATTGTGTTCACTTGATGATGATCATTTTGCATGCAGGAAGATTAAGGCGACTTCAAGTGAAAATTATGAAATTCCAAAAAAGGGTGGGCGTTGATTTGTTTTGTGACTTTTTCACCGTAAAGATGCTGAAATGTCTTAATTTTAGCAACCATGGGGATGCTCTTGCTATCTTGAAAGGATGTTCAAACTCGAGGATTCCCATATTCCCCACATAGGTATAATATATGTATGGGAGAGCTTAAAGCCATGAATTTACTATCAAGTTTCACAATTTTAGAATCGATATAAATTAAGCCACAGCAATGACATACTACTAGGCCACAAGGATAGAAGAAATACATCTACAGTCCTTTGTCAACACTGGACAGCGTTAAGGCTGTACAGAATAGAAAAGTTTAAAAACTGAGTTTCTAGGACTAGTCTTCCTACTATTGAGATACGGCTCATTCAAATCAAATATGAAAAATTGATCCGGCCAATAATCGGTGCGCCGAAAATCAACATGGCAGAAGGAAGTATTGTACAATAGAATAAATAGAATAGGCACCTGAATCGGCACCGATGGTAGGAAAGTACATCCTGCACGATACCATGCATGGAAACGGACTTATGCTAATTGACTTATCTGCGGTTACATGTAGTCCTCATCTGTATACCAGGTGGGGCAAAAGTTGCCACCCGATGGTCTTTGGCTGTAATTTTGTAATGAAAAACTTTGGTTTTGCTTTTGGATTATGTCTTTTGGTTTATTTGATGTCTTAAATTTGTTACCATTAAGTCGAGAAAATGATCGGATAAGTAGCCGCCGCCAGAATCGATGACCATTTGAGCCCGATTTGTGGCACTTTCCATCACCCTTGACAGAACTTCCGGCGATAGGTAGACGCATTTTTGACGGATATTCTCTTTGAGTGCAAATCGCAAAAATGCAGCCCTCAGAATTTCGCTTGTGGTTCATGCAGTATGCAACAGCGCATCCTGTTGAAATCCTCCATCTTGTTGAAACCACATGCTTTCTCCAGTTCCAATTCATACAATTGAGGAAGGGGAAAGTTGTTGAGCATGGTTCTGTAGCGCCCGTAGTCCACAGTAGTCCTTTGACCCGCGCAGTTTCGAAAAAAAAACATCACACCATGCAGTAACTTTGAGCAGATGTGGGTTATACGCGGATTTTCGGTGCCCCAGGAGTGATTATTTTGCTTATTCATATATCCACAGAGATGGAAATGGGCCTCGTCGCTCATGAGGATTTTCGATGAAAAGTTACTTCAATCGTGGTCGAGATTCAGGATGGCTTTCTAGGTTACACGCGCTTGGCGGTCAACAGCTAATAGCTGGTGTACTGGCTGCACTTTGTAAGGAAACATCTTACAGTCTTATACCAAAATTCTCTGAAAAGAGATGCCCAATTCCGTGGTACGTCGTGTGGTCAATACCCCGGAGTCCTCTGCGACATCTTCAAACATAGCTGCGATATTCTCAGCAGAATGGCTGCTTCGGGGCCGGCCACACCTGGCAGCAACTTGTGTTGTCCCATAGGCGAGTGGCTAAAGGTCGTAGTGATTGCCCAGTTGGTGTCAAACGACCGGGAAATCTGCGCCGAAATTTATGATATTGCGACTACGGATGTCACAGAAACTACAGTAACGGAAAAACACTGTCAGGAGATCTATGTTGACTGGCAGTAATAGCAAAAAACTACAAGAACCTTTCCTGATCGGCTTTTCGTCAGCCTTTCGGCAACGCCTTCACAACCCGAATTAAGTGCTGACGAATAGTGGCATCGCTGACAAGAAGCCCAATGAAATGCCCGACCGAACAAGCACATATGTCAAAACAACTCGCCTATGAAGTGGTTATACCAAGGACGAGAGCTACTTGTATTCTTTACGAGAGAAGGATGAGAGAAGAAAGTCGGTTTCTCGGGAGATCAAAAAATGGCATGTGAAGCGAAGCGAGTGATAGAAGAAATGAGCTGCTATTTCAGGAACAGCCATTCAACTCCCGCGATGAAAGCTAATATTCGATAACCGGACCAAAATAATGTAAAGTTAGCAGTACGTGTCAATGCGGTTTTATAAAATTTATCAAATATTCGCACTACCGAAACCTACTAGAGAAAATCTAAGAAGTCCAGATCGATGTGCACCGATGCTCTATCGATTTCGATATCGATGTACATAAGTATAGCGCCATTTTTGATTGTCTGTTTAATGTTAATTAATTTACGCCAAATGCAAAAATTTAGTCATCAATGTACTCGTAATTTCCTTCATTGGACAACACTGTTGCCCATCTTTCAGGACACTTCTTAATGCCGTCACAAAAAAAAATTATTTGGTTTTACCGTGCCGACTTTAATCTGTACAGCTGTTGACAGTAGACTTCTGCGATGATAGTCTGGTTACGGGGCAACGGCTCAAAATGAATTATTCCCTCAGCATCCCACCATATCACGTTGAGCGGGTGAAGTCCATGTGGGATGTTGTTCTGGTCTGTCTTCTGGACTAAGCTATTGGCGACGATGATTAATGTTACTTTAAAGGACTCATTATTCATCTCCGGTAACGATCCGGTTCAAAAACGGCTCTTGATTGTGACGCGAAAGAGACGCAGTGCAAGCTTCGATTCATAATTGACGGTAATTTTGCGATTAGTGGTGTGGTACCCATTTTCCATAATTCATGATTTTTTCCATATTTGCTAGGTGTCAATGGACAGTCATTGTCAGACAGTGGGATTTCTTTCGACTGTGGACTGCAGGAACTCATCGCAAAGATCGTCTGGTCTACCCGAACAATGTTCATCCTTTAGGTCAAAATTGCCATTTCTAAACTTTGCAAACCATCGCCGACACATGGACTAGCTGAGAACAAACTCACCATACACATCTTGGATTTCTCTGGTTCTTCCGGAACAAAAACAATAAAACATGCCAAATATGCTCTTCCGAAACATCCATTTCAAAATTCAGTTAAAAATGCTTACAATGATGTGAACACAACGAAATTTGCAGACTGAATGAGCAATATATTCCAAATACTAATTTCAATAGCAGTTTCAGCATTAAATTGGTTTTGTGCATTTTATGGCAATTGGAAAATAACCCCCGAAAAACAACCCGCAATACTTATGTTACAACCTGTTCACATATCACAGCATTTATAGAGACCAGCTTCACAGAACCATGACTAATTTTAGCACTCCTGCCAGATTATGTTCGCTTTTCCGTATATCTCATCGAGACCTTTGATGTCAAAACAGTGTTTTGATAAAGTGAAACGATGTATGGCATTGTTTAACATCGCGCGGGGGAAAATTCTGTGGAACTGACAAGCCAACCATGGATGCATAATTTTCCAAAAATCTGTGCAACTATACTCGTACATACGTACAATATACAGACACTGAAAACACTGTTTACTAGCAAGTATTGGCAAAAATAGGTCTAGGTGTGAATGAGGGTAAAACTGAGCATACTACAATAGTATGCTGTCAGACACACAACGCTTGCACATCCTAGAAAACCTTATAAACCTTATGCCACCTCATCAGAAATCAAACGAGGAGTAGCACTTGCCAACTGCTGATCCGTAAGCCAAAAAAGGTAATTGAGTATTAAGGCTTTGTCAAAAAACATTGTATGAAGGGCCTTAGCAGACAATTCCTGCGAATCAAGATATCTTTGACCGTTTTCAACGCATGATTCTTCGAGTGACTTTGTGGTCTCCATCGAGTTGGCGAGCTTTAGGAAGGAAGAGATAAACAAAAAACGGACTATACAAGCCTAAGATGACTAGAATATGTAGAACGAATGAATATTAACGACGCTCTGGTCCGAAGAGTCTTCGATTCCTTTCTGAAGGATAAGGCAGTAGAGTAAAACCACGACTTAAGGCCCGCACGCAAGTGAAATGGGACCCTAATTTCGGAATGCGTAACTGGAGTAATGGCCAAAAGCCGAGTTAAATAGAAAGGTTTTTTGGTTCAGGCCGAGTGTCCACATTGGGCTGTACCGCCATTCTTAGTAAGGAAAATCGACATAGAACTTATTCAATTTATGAGAATTAATTTCCGTGATAAAGATATAACAGAAAGCTTTGCTGCCTTAATCCACGATTCTTTTACCGAGAGTAAGGAAGATTCAAGACAATCTTTCCTAAGAAGACGTTCAACACAGATGTCACGGATAGATATAATTTTGATGTAGTTATTGACTTTGCCTACCTAGCTTCCACTGTATGCTGAGATCAGATAAAGAATAGCTGTTCAAATGCTGCGTTATTTGGGGTAACATGGCAATTGAGTAGCAAAGACCTCTGTCAAACAAATTAAGTGACCTGATATGAAATCCAAATTATCCCAGTTCGGGTAATCTTTAGTCCGGCCTCCAAAGGCGCTTGATTGAGTAGAAGATACAACGACAAATTGTACAGTGACAAAAAAGTCCGAACATATCGGCTACCAGTACTATCAGCCTAGGACGTGTAAGAACAAATGAACTCCATCACGGAGTTCCATGCATGGGTAGATAGGTTCGTTATTTGAAAGTTTGTTGGGACTCTAGCGGCATCTTAATTTAAAATGTTGCCTCTCAGAGTATCTTAGATAGTGTTCGTTGCCCTCAGCTGAAATATAGCATTTTATATATTTTGATTGTAAATCGAAACATAAACATACATAAGTATGCATTATATTATGTTGGCAACTAAGTAATTCTCGATTTCACATATAGATGTCTTTGGCTATATTTTTTAATGGCTTCTGTCAATGACATATTTTTTTCCTTTTGACATTTGTTAGCTGTCAGTCTTACTTAGCTTCAGAAGCAAATTGCGCGTATTTTTGTGAAAAGGTATTAGTTTCGTCATATTTTACTGATTTATTTCCGTAAAGGAAAGAACGCAGCGCAAGCTGCTAAAAAGTTACGTAATGTGTATGGTGAAGAAGAATTAAAAGAAAGACAATGCCGGATCATGAACAACGATCGGACTCGACGTAATCGAGTCGGATCGTCATGTACCTGTACGAGAGATAGCACATGGCTTCCTCATGACTTGAAAGATCATCAACGTATCAACGCTTGCGATTTTCATCTTAGATGCAATGAATCCGACCATGTTTTAAAGTAACGTCAAACGAAAAGGATCATGGTCCAGGTTTTATGAGCCAGCACAATCCATTTCGAAAGCTGATATCCACCAAAAGAAGATTTTGATCTCAATTTGGTGGTGTATTTTGAGCTGCTTCCAAGGAATCAAACGATCAATTCAGATGTGTACTGTCAACAACTGGACAGATTAAATGAAGCAAGCAACGAAAAACGGCCAGAATTGTGTCATTTTTCACCAGGACAACGCTAGGCCACATACATTTTTGGTCACTCGCCAAATATTATTGGAGCCTGGTTGGGAATTGATGTTACCTTGACTTGCTCCATTTATTTCGATCTTTGCAAAACTCTTTGGATGGTACAACTTTCAATGTACGTGGAATTATGAAGTTGCCAGAAAGATGGCAAAAGTTCATCGAACAAAATGGATAATAAAGGGTTTTCCAATAGGGACTTGACAACTTTGAATTTAATTTGTGAACGCACTCTTTCACTAATCATCAAACTACTCGTATTACTGTCAATTTATTCAGTAAACTCAACATTTCCATCATGATAAAGTACACGAACGAGCAACGTCTGCAAATTATAAAAGTTTTCTTCCGAAATTCGGAGTCGGTGACTGCAACTAGTAGACAGGCAATAATAAGTTTAGTGCAAAAATTTGAGTCTACATATTCGTTGTGTGATGTTGCCGTGTCAGTGAGACAACGGGTTGGTCGAAGTGTTGAAAATATCGCTGCCGTTCAGGCGTCTGTAGCAAAAGATCCAAATCAGTCAATTCCACGGTCTGCGTGAATGGTCAGCGTTATCGCGCCGTGATCACTGATTATTTTTGGCCCGAATTGGAAGATATGGACTTGGACGACATGTGGTTTCAACAGGATGATGCCTCAAGCTACACAGCACACGCTACAATCGATTTATTGAAGAGTAAGTATGGCGAGCGTATTATCTCAAGAAATGGGCCAGTCGATTGGCCGCCTCGTTCGTGCGATTTAACACCGCTTGACTATTTTCTGTGGGGGCTACGTTAAGTCATTGGTTTATGCCAACAGGCCGACGACGTTGGAAGAGCTCAGAGCCAACATTGAACGCGAAATAGTGGCCGAAATGTGTAGCCGAGTCGTTGAAAATTGGGTCCAACGAATCGACCGCTGCAGACGTGCCGGCGCTGGTCATATGAACGAAGTCGAGTTCCATTTATAAATGTTTTGATTGTACTTCAAGCCGATAAAGTTTCTGAAATATCTCAAATGGTTTGCGTTTTATTTAAAAAAAGAAGTTGTCAAGTCTTTATTGGAGAACCCTATATAACATACACTTAAAACGCACGAGTACTCGCCGAACAGACGTACATTTCCTTATCAATCAAACTCTCTTCTTATATGTAAAACTAATTTTCTCTCATCATTCTGGCGATATAAATCCACATCACGTGACTTGACAATCTCCATTCAATCTTGCTTCCGGAATAGAAAATCTCTAGCGAATCTAAAAGAAATTCCTCCGTTTTGATTGGCATATGAATTACTCCTCACTATCAAATACTCGAATGCTCCATCGTACAAAATTCTTATCTATTCATGCGTCATTGTTAAGCACTGTAAAAGCAATCTCGCTTAACCTCCGATGAGATAGTGCTTACAACTCATCCCCCTTGACAGCGCATAGATGGCTTTGATTGAGCAAAACCACTTGGAACATTTCAATTAGAAATTTTAAAAGGATGCGATATTTCATAATATTCCATTCTGCTCTAATGCACATCAAAAATTCATCGAAAATCTGCAAGCTCACCTCTAAACTCAGGGGGCAATAAATGAAAATGTTTTGCCGCATGCTATTTCCGAGACCCCTGCTGTCTATACGACTAGTTTTGTTACAATCAAATTGAAATTTTAATTGAAAACGAAAGGGAATATGAAATTGGATTGATTTCGATTGCTTATTGGTGCTGGGGTAAGCTTCAGCTCAGCTCAGCTACCCCTCGCAACCATTATTGCCGACGAAGGTCGTCGAGGACGACACGTTTTTATTTTTGTATTGCACGTTTCACATGAGCATATGGTCCAGCAGGTTATTGTTGCTGCTTGTTGTGTGACATTTTACGAGGGAAATGTGTCGCTGATCAATTCGTTTAAAATGACATATCAATGTTCTGTTCAGTTGAATGTGAAAATTCCAAGATAGGTATACGGATACATTGAATGTGAGTTGTGCAACGTGTAAAAGTAAAAATGTATGCCACCGAGGTCGTAGTGCTGCTGTCCCGGGGGAACCCACGGACAAGCTGTGAAGTTTCTTCTTCAAGTGGTGGTATTGTGAAGAAGATACGAATACCACTTCTTCTTTGTTGCATCACGACTGGAAACGTGATCTTTGAAGGTGGTTAATTGAAGAATGGAGTAGGTAATGTGAGACTCTGTAGAGTACGATAGTTCGAGTGTAGAAATGTGTGCGGGAAGTCGTGAAATCGTGAAGATAGATGTTTGTTACGGGTTAGCAATTGAATTGAAGATGTGATAATACACAGGTGACCCGTTGACTTATGAACTTTAAGCATCTCAATCTATAGATGACATTTCAATGGCATGCAATAGTGACAATAAGCGAATTTCGCAACTGCAAGTGAAGTTTGATGATGATGATGGGGCACAGGTGGTATTTACTTCGCTACATCGTTGTATTGTAGTTAGAGGTGCGCTGGGTTCATTTGTAATGGTTTAGGTATCTTTCGTGGAAGCACAAGTAAAATTTAAGACAAGAGATAGTGAATACGAGAAGTCAATAACCTTTCATATTTACTGTCAGAGCTATTCAAGGCAAATGCCATCCTGTGATGAGATTTTAGATACAATGTAAGACATTTCGTGATTTTGCTAACATTCATCTTAAAGTGCAATCCTATGCATGTCTCCAATGTCGTAAAAGTAAAAAAAGTTCGTCTGGGGTCAGGTTATCGAGGTATATCTTTCCCCTAAGCAGTTTTTATCACGTTAGGAATGGATTGGAAGACTCTTCCTGGGTGGGGACATCGATTTCACCGTATTCGTCTTCTTTTGGCTATTTTTCGACAGCTGGTATAGGTATAGGTCCCATTTGGATTTTCTTTTCTGTCTGCAATTTAGACATAAAGTTTGTTTGGTGTGCATACTTAATATAAATAGTTCTTTACATGATGTTCTTGGTAAGTGACGTAATGCTGTAACTATTCTCTATCAATCCTCACTTTAAATTTTAAATTTTTTCAACAAACAACTAATAGTCAGAGTAACCGTGGCAGACTCATCTGTCTAAGATTTCGATTAATAAACAATGGAGTCCTGCAGTGGCAAAATAATTGTGGCACTGATGAATGCTTGTTCAACGAATGGACTTCCATTGAGAGTTTATTGTTTTTTACAGCATCATGGTGAAGAAATTATCTCAACGATATCTCGGACTAGAGCAAGAAGTATCAACACAATATGCCTCAATCAACCAGCGCCGCAAGAACCATATCTCACATACTGAGCAGCTTATGATGGGAGATGTTTAAGTAGACATCAAAAGTGCAGGGCACAAGCAGAAGTATATTGATATGATCTGGAGACACCATTCGTCAAAGTAGCGGAAGATGTTGTTTGGAAGAAAGGCAGAGGATTTGGCTTTCTAAAGATTCATGGAGAGTGATCGTGAAATCAAAAATTTTAAAAGATCCACTATTGTTGAACGCGCATGGAGAACCTTTTTCGCAGTTCAACAGCAGCATGGAACTTCACTGAAGAGGTAGCCAAAGAGTGACATGCAGTAATTGCAGGAGAGATTCTGGCAAGTGTTTGCATCAACCAGTAAATTGTCTTTAAAACAAAAAGTATGAGTAAGATCCCACTTGCTACTTGGGCTCATTCCCATGAATACACCGATTTTATTGGTTGTATGCCCATCTCGGAATATTGCTCAGCAATTCCGGAGAACACGGCTCACATAGGCATCAACGGCATGGACACAATAATCGGTGAACATTGAATCGAAATCGTTGAGAGGAAAAATGTCTTTGTTGCAAGAATTTGCGAATAATTTCCATCGCTAAGACATGGAAACAAGACACTCGACTTCAAAAGACTACAAACCTATACGTCTATATTCTTTTGTGGTTTATGTATATTCTGATAAAATTGCTTTACTTTTACGTAAGGGTAAATTGGTAAAAACGGCACCTCAGCACTAATACGAATACGATTCTAAGTAGCCAAAAAGGTGGCCAGCTGGACTAGTCTCTGTGTTTAAGTTGCAAAGTTGCATAGCTTAGCATCAACTCGACTTTGGGAAGAGCGAGATGCAGAGGACCTACCAACAGAAGGGCCGGCTCACCGCTGATTTGGCTACTTGTGCTGAAGTGATACTGGTAATATTGTAGGCTAATAACTACAGCATATGTTGCCGATGAGGCCATCCTGACATCGGGAATTTCTCTCAGTTCTAAGTAAAAGGCTCAACACTACACTACTTCTGGTGACGGATTGAGCTTGTCGAAGCAGTCAATTTTTCGAAGGCGGACGTTATTCTCCTCATTAACAGGAAATTAATACTCACCTTCAAGCCTTCATAGATGAAATTTTGGATTCCAAACTTTGGTGGAAAGAGAACATAGAAGGGCATACAAAAGAGCAAATAGAGCTTACTACCCTTACATATTACAGTGCCTTCGAGAAGCCGGTGTGAGACTCATTCTTACATCCAGCAAGGGTTGCACCGGAGTTATCAATCAGGAAAAAAGCCACAGCTGTATTGGATACCATAATCAGCGACCAAAATCAGTTTTTCATACTGTAACTGTCCTATCCTCTCTGTGCCTACGCTCATCAACGACGTAGGCTAATGATAGACGGTGGTAGAGCAATACTGGTCTTATCGTAAAGGCTTTCAGATTGACGCCACCGAAGGTTGCTATGATTTGACCAGTTTAAGCGGCCGGTTATAGGTCCTGGTTGCTGGCACGACCACCGGTAGTCCCCACCAGGACTTAAAAATCTCTATTATGCGAGTAAGAGCTCACCGGACTTCAGACCGCGTCTGACTTGCAAAGAGGTAGGTCTCATAGTGAGCGTCATGGTGACTGTGGTTTAACCCTAAGGTCGCAGGAAGGGTCTTCAATGCTAGGCTGAACCGATGTGGAATTGCAAATAAGTAATGAGGGCCGTGACCTTAAGATCGCAAGAGGTTTTACGTTGGTCTGGACTCATACCAAGGGTGGAAGCTGTGCCTTGAACATATGGTCCGAATTGGTATTACTTAATATAGGTAAGCAGTGACCAAGCATATCCTGGGCGGGGGCCCAATTATCAAGGCTTCGCCCAACAATGACGTTGTCTAATAAAAAGTGATCTTATCGCAAATATCTTCAGATGACGCTACCGAAAGTTGCTACGATTTGATCAGTTACGAGTTGCCGGTCATAGGTCTTGTTGGCGGCTGGACCACCGGTAGTCCCTACCTGGACTTAAATCACGGTACCATGGGAGTCAGGAGCCCCCCGGATCTCGGTCCGGGCCTGACTTGAAGAGATAGGCCCCCTTGTGGGAGCATCATGGTGGCTTTGGTTTCAACCCAAAGTCAAGGGAAGGGTCTTCTTGTTGGTTGACCCAATGTAGAGTTGCAATAAGTACTGGGTGCTGTGACCCTTAAAGCAGTAAGAGGTTTTAGGTCGGCCTCGACTCATACCAAGGGTGGAACTTGTGCCGGCAACACAGTTTAGAATTGGTATCAATGGAATGACAGAGAGTAAAGGCAAGGCGTATCCTTGCTTCCATGGATGTATTCGCATCCCGTAAACTTAATTCTACATGAAAGGCGTTTACGTTAAAAGAGACACTATATCCTGGCTCTTAAGATTTTATTTATATTCGTTCACGTCAAAACACAAGAGACATCTGTCCTATCGTCTCTGAGAGAAGAATAAACACTCTGGGTAGTTTCTTCTATACACATCTGAGAACTAACTTAATATTGAGGAAAGAGATCTCTTGAAATGCATATTTCTATATGGGACAACTTTACGGCTTTTCACACTGGACCTCCTACCCACCTAACTACCTAACTACCGCCAAGTGGCTGCCGCCTGTGTTAATACAAATTTGTGCCCGTTTTATCGCATTTTCCATGACTTTCCGCAAGATTTCCGGTGATAACTGTTCTCATTCCTGTCGAATATTCTCCTTAAGGGCTGCGATTGTCTGAGGCTTGTTGGCATAACCTCATCACTTCAAGTAGCCCCAAAGAAAGAAGTCTGGGATGGTTAAATCGGGCGACCTTGCTGGCCATTCCAAATCACCAAAACGGGAAATTACGCGATCAGGAAACGCTTCCTGGCTCGTGCTGTGTGTACGCTTGCACCGTCTTCTTAAAACCACATGTTCAACAAGCCCCGCTCATCAAATTTCGGCAGTAAGAAGTCGTTTATCATGGCCCCGTAGCGTTCGCCAGTAACAATGACCGATGGCGTCCTCACAAAAATACGGCACAATCACTCCTCTCGCGTGAACGCCGCACCACACAGTGGCTTTTAGTGGATGTAATGGCTCTTCGTGCATCACACGCGGATTTATAGTGCCCCAGAAACGAAGATCTTGCTTATTGACGTAACTCATGATGATTTTCGACACAAAATCGTCCTCTTCGTTGTTGAAATTGAGGATGGCTTTACAGTAATTCACACGCGACTGACGGTCACGAGGCATTAAATGATGCACTGTTTGCACTTTTTACGGGAACATGTGTAAGTCTTTCACTAAAATTCACTGTAGGGTCCGTCTGGTGATGCCCAATTGCGTTGCCCGTCGTCTGGTTGATGTTTCTTCTTTCTCAGCGATATCTGCAACCACAGACGCGATACGGGCGAACAACCGAACGTCTGCATGGTCTCTTGTAGTTCCACTTTGTTCGAGTCGAGTAGCTAAGCGCCGGAATGTTTGCCTAGTTGGTGCGACACGACTAGGAAATCGACGTCGAAATTGACGCAGCGCTAACACCACCGACCGATTATTGGTCAAAAACATCGACAAAATTATACCACGCTCTTGCGGAGTACAGCGCTCCATTGCTTGTCTGTTTGTATGCTGCAGCTGTCTAGTGCACAAATGTCAAATATGATATACGTTTCAGTGAAAATTCGATTTGTGGTCCTTCTTCCCAGTCCACGGTGCAGATATCGAATATTGCGAAGCAATGGGTTCAATTAAAAAATCGTTTTTATCCCACGCATACTAAGTCCTTTGGACAGAGTAAGACTAAACCACATGTTGGAGACCTTTAAAGCCCAACACCTGGCATTTATAAAAATGGTGTGAGTCATACCAGATATCATGATAGTTATAGCCTACAACATACATTTTACACTTTTACATAATATCTCGTGGGAAAATTAGCCTTCTTAATCACCCTATAAATATTGCATGGCATGTGGATGCCGTTGAATTATTTGTCTGGGGAAGCTGACCCTCAAGGGCAACAAACTGAATCTGCTTAAGTTCTAGGACAATAACCAAGAGATGCAAGTGAAATAACATCCGGATTTGTTCTTAGATTAGGTTAAAAAAAAATCCATACGAACCAGCTTCAACTTTCCTGGTTAGAGAAGGTAGTTTAATTATTAAAAGAAAATTCTTTTGCTTTCTCTCAGACTCTTTTGAACCTCAATATTCCATTTAAATAATGTGATACGTAGCAAAGCCATTGATTTATCATACATCCAATGCTTGCATGTCATTGAATTATTCGTATAAATGACGAAAATTATTTCCTCTAACAATTTGTTGCATGCTTGATCGATAGGAAAAGTTACGTCTCATCATAATGCATTTCAGTCGACGATGTCCCTTTAGGTTAAACCAAAATATCCAATGTCAACACCAAGTCTCTAGCCAGCATTGTGCCGCCGTCACATAAATCACTGGAGACAGCCTTAACCCACTGGCTTGTCGTTTGAAATAAATCCGCTAATCGCGGCGAGTAATTGAAAGTGTCACCACCATTAGAGGCAGCTATGAACCAATTTCATTGCTCATGTACACACATCTTTAGCCTAATCCACTTGATTTAGCCGAATCACTCTGTTAATCTGTGCTACTTTGCCTTATTTACACCTGCAAATCGATTAATCAAACCAAACTACCACCATCGGTGGTGGTGCACTCTTTAACCTGACCATAGCTGAGCTACAAAGTGCCAGTCAACAATGTAAATGGTTACAAGCCATAGCAATTCCCAAAAGTGCACACTTCACTTGACGTCGTCATCGTTATCGTGGTCGACGTCGTAACCAATTTACAAGATCCCCCAGCACTTCTACATACCCCAGCTCTAGCTCTAGCTAAGCCGCCACTCCAGCGTGAACACTATCAACTTATGAATCACCACTCCGAGACCGGCGATTAAATTCCATCGACGCAATGGATACTTGCGGTACCACTGAGGCAAGCAAAGAAAAACACCTATACCCATCGAGGGGAGGCTGAGGTGAATTGTATGTTGTAACCGGTGCTGGATACCAATCAGCTGTGTTAATAGGCACCAAACAAAGTGGCGCAAACAATAATGCAGAATTCCGCAAAAAAAAAACCATACTCGTATACCTAAACATAACCGACAAACCAACAAAGCGACAAGCGGACAACTGGAATTATCGACATCAGGACGGGCGGACTTTTGTTAACTTGTGTAACGTGGGCTACCGTGTAGCACACGCCACGAGGAAAGCAGCTAATTTGGAGACCTGATTGTCCAGTCCGACCACAACAAGTGAAAGTCATTCCTATGTCCGGGGCTCTCTGTGATTTTCTTCCCAATTTCTACACCCCATAGCTGACGTCTCCAACTATACTCGTATGGCCAACAGAGACAGGTGCTGATGATTGACTGTGGATTTTACATCTCAAACCCAGTGCACAGATGAATGGCAGTTATTGTTCGCTTCGACTTGATGGCTCACAGAAAGTGCAATTAACTGACAAAACCACTGGTTATGTGGAGCTAGGACCTGTTTTCCACGGCAATGCATATCTCGAGATGGAATTTTCGGAGAAGTAACAGTTTTCACGGATACATTGTATTTTACCTGTTTAAGGAGGCGATCATTTCATATGTTGAATGCTTGAATTTTGGATGTTTGTAAATTGTTCAACTTACCTGAAATGAAAGAAAAGAAATTGATTAGCTAAAATCCACAGGAAAATAAAATACGAAATTTAATGATGGACTTGTGAATGAGGAAAGAGCTGTGAACATTAAGAAGGCACATTACAAATGACCAAGGCTACTCGTATATCTGTATGTGTGTTTGTGTGAATGTGTCTTTTGAGTGGTTACGAAACTGAAAGGCTTTTCCAGGGAAATTATGGTTTGGCTCCATTATCTTAGACAGGGATTTTCGGAGAAAGAGAGAAACTTGTTTGCCTGGTTAATGTTCCACTTATACAAATAATCTATGCATGCACGAGTACAAAATGAATGTTATTAGCTTCAATTAACAAAATATTCCAATTGGATTGATAGTGTTCCATTATTTAACATCTTAACAAGGTAGATAGTTGAATTCAAGCCTCATCTTACCAACTTATCATATACCTATGACAACAAGTGCTTCGAATGTTTTAAAATGCAGGTTTTGAGGTTGGAGTTGTCACATTTTCTTTTTCTTTTATTAATTGTTGAAATATGTTACGCGCATAGTTACATCTATAATGTTACATATGTCTCCTATGGATTGCTGCTGTGCGCTTGTAGGCCACTCTATTATAGATCACCTCGTTAGTGAGGCCGGCCGGTAGCCACATCTCTTCCACGCTTTATCGCATTTATCAAACCAAAATAGAATTGGTCCATCTTGTGCCATTTTTCAATTTATATCCGTGGAGGTCAAACGTTCACCTGTCAGGTTTCAAACACCAGCCGTCACGTCCCAAATTTCCTACGCCCAAATGGCGTCAGGTAGGGGGGGCTACGGTACAGGAAGCGACTGTTGCTTCTCCGGCGCCAACGCCGAGAACAACGGAAGCTGCACCTAACATGCTAGCCATCTTGCGCGCAATCCAAGGGCAGATGGCTCAGCTGCAAAAGCAGGTTCAAGAACAGGCCAAGCGGGTGGACCAGATCTACGCGCTGCTGCCGGGCCTAACGCAATACATGCCGTAATGGGTACGCACATGGTGGAGCAAACTTTGAAGGTCCTTGCGGTGAATGTTAATTCACTGATTAGGATTGAACGAAGAGCCGCGATGTTTAAATTGCTACAAGACCAAACTCCTGATGTGCTTTTCGCTAGCGAAACAAAGCTAACCGATAATCACAAACTGGAGTACAATAATTATATTGTTAGAAGAAGAAATCGGCCAACATCCAAACGTGGAGGCGGTGTCGCGATCTTCATTAAAGAAGGTATAAAATTTCACAGAGTGTACAAGGGCGTGCTGCGCAGGTTCCGGGTGTTGGAGGCAGTCGTCGTTTACATCCCGCTCCGCAGTGGAAAGCGGCTGTACTTGGCCTCTGTTTATGCACCTGATACTTCACAATCCACCCTATTCATTACAGAGCTCGACACGCTTTTTCGACTTCTGAGGCTGGAATCGGGGGAGAATTATTTTATAATCGGCGGGGATTTCAACGCTAGACACAGAAATTGGGGAAATAATTTGCCAAATACTAGAGGGAACCTACTACTCGATTGGTGGGGTCAGCACGATGTCATGTACAGACTCGGTCTTAAAGCGACGGATAACCCGTCGTTTCCCAGAGGCGGGTCTTATTTGGATCTACTGCTGTACGACGAACGCATACGACTGACAGGTACGAATTTACAAACGCTAAACTGTCTGCGCACATTCGTGTATGACAGTGACCATTGCGGTTTTAGCACCGAAATTACAGTTCCCAACGAAATTGCGGAATTGGAGGAGTTTGTCCAAAGATATTCCTACAACTACAGTAAGACTCGATGGACACGCTTCTCCGCAACCTTGACTAGAGCGCTCTCCTCGAATACGCTCCACCCACCGTCCAATAGGAATTTGTCAAACGAGGAGATCGACAATTACCTAAAACAAATGGACGAGACAATTAAACAAACTATGGACACTACAATACCGCGGTATCGACGTACGACTAACGAAGACCTGTTCCGCAATCCTACTATTGACGCACTGCACCGACAGAAAAGTAGACTTCTGACAAGACTCAAAAACTTGTACAGACAGTTAACTGACCGACAAGACCCGGAGATTAGGACACTGAAGTCGTCGATTAAAAATATTCAAACGCTAATAAAAGAGAATTACAGAATTTCTGTAAGTTTGTATTGGAACAACAAGGTTCGGGCTGTAAACACCAGCAACCCGAATATGTTTCCGCAAATAAATAAACTATTTCGGAGAAAAAATCAAAACGACCTTCAGTGTCTTAAAATAGCCCGGACAACAGACAACGAACGGTTACTGACAATAGCAGGTATTGATCCAAATGAGGCCGCTGATGATGACGACTTCTTTGTGATCGAGGATCTACAAGAGAAAGTTGAGACCATAGGGGCGACTTTCCAGGAAGTATACAAGGCCATTGATATCATTGGCCCTAATTATGACCTGGACAATCGCGTCTTGGTGCACGACTTCTGCATTCGAAATGAAATGGGGAACTGGCGATCCGAAGGCCCTGGTTTCACCCAGTTCAACGACGAAAATATGGCCAATAATGTCATTGCCAGAGAGGGTGACCTACCCCCATTCATTTCGAAGGAAGAACTCCATGAGATCTTCGATACAATCAGGGCTAAGAAATCAGTGGGGACCGATGGTATTCCGAACATCGTGCTTCGACATCTTCCTCTAGAAGCGGTGGACATTTACACCACCCTGTTTTTGTTTTTTTTTTATAATTTACGCGCCTAAGGGGTTGATACCCTTTTACTGTTGCCAGGGCGCGGGCGGAAAGATAGAAGGAGGAGAAAGGAAAATTGTTTTTGTAGTGGTTTGAAACTCAGGTGTGTTTGGTTTCTATGTTTGCTCTCCAGGGGTGGGAGTCCGAATAAGACGGAGAGTTTTTTCTTCACTCAGAGTGGATTCGAGATATAATTCCCAGTATTTTTTTCATTGCTTGAAACTCTTATAACAGTTTAATAATGCAATGAATAATGCACATTATCCAGCGCATTGGAAAACGGCGGTGGTTCAACCTATCCCCAAAAAGGGAAAGGATATATCCAATCCGGCGAATCTCCGGTCGATAAGTCTCCTTTCGAATATCAGTAAGGTTTTTGAAAAGGTAATCAATAGAGCTCTGTCTAGGTGGGTTGAGGACAAACATATTGTTCCGGATAATCAATTCGGTTTTAAGGCGGGACATGATATCTCACATGCCGCGTCTAAACTGGTTTCTGATATCCAATGGAACAAAGCCAAGAAACAGTGCACTGGTGCCTGCCTTGTTGACTTGGAGAAGGCCTTCGACACCATATGGTTAGAGGGTCTTTTCTATAAGCTGACTCGGTTGGGGATCAGTAAACCACTCTTGTACATTCTTTATAATACGAGTATGCTAACCAACAGACAGTTCATCGTGAAAAATGGCGATGTGACTTCTGTTGGAATATTTCAAATTAAAAATGGTCTTCAGCAAGGCGCGGTCAATTCGCCGATCCTTTTCAACATTTTTACAAGCGACTTGATAGGTTCACTTTCCCATACTATTGCGTACGCAGACGATTTGGTAGCGTACAGAACAGGTCCAAAAGTCGAGGTCATTAATACTCTCTTGCAGCGTGACTTCGATAAGATAAGACGATTTTGCGATGACTGGAAGTTGAACATCAACTTTCAGAAGTCGGAAACCATTCTCTTTAGGACGCCGTTGTCTAGAGCCTCAAGGGATACCAGAAAAAATTGGAGAAAGTTCTCGATTATTGGACAACACGGACAGCCTCTTGCCTGTCGAAATGTAGTCAGATACCTTGGAATCTGGCTAGATCGGTTTCTATATTTTGGCAAAAATGTAGATGCTGCTCTGGCCAGAGGTAAAGGTGCTTTTGCCCTTACAAAGAGACTGTTTTATAGCAGCCAACTCGATGCGGGGGTAAAGGTAATCTGCTACATGGCTCTTATCAGGCCCATGCTGGTATTTGGTTGTCCCGTGTGGTTCAATGTACGAGCAAGCTTAATGGAAAAGATTCGGTTTGAGAGGGCTTGTCTTCGCTTGTATAGAACACCAGAGTCGGAGTACAAAATTTTTTATCCTAATGAGGTCCTTTACAACAGGGCGAACCTAATACGAGTGGACAACTTCGTAATTAAGCTGACTCGAAGGCACATTGCAAGAGCAATGACCTCGACGAATAACCTGATATCTGGGGCTTACTACCCCAATTACCTTTACCACGAGAGTGTGCGCTCTGACGGCTTCGTTCCACCGGAAGCATTCCTCTACCTAGATCAGATAGGGTTGATCCAGGATAGATCAGCGGTGCCGTTAATCTTCCATGTCGCTCGGACAGCTGGGGACAGGCGACTCAACTACAACAGAGACGTCGCACACGGCAGTTTGGATCGCCTCAGGTTCAGTAGGGCGGTGGGGAATCGCGATAAGAGGGATGTCGTTCGGCAGCACCAGCATTTCTGGTGGTTGAATGATGGGGAAGATGTTTCGTCGTCGTTTCCGTCAATTACGGACCAGCCTCACTAATGAGGCAGAGCTGACCAATCTATTGGCTCAGTAAATAGCGATGGCCAGCTTACATAGGTTTAGGTTAGCATTTAAGAAACATATACATATATCAGTGTATACAAAGGTGTATACTGATATATGTATATGATTGTGTATAATGTCGATGTGTGTTTATGTGTGTATTGTACATTTAGCTTAGGTAGGCTAAGGTTTATTTTAAGTTAGATACTAGTCTCTATAAAAACGAAAAAAATGTCCATATGCTAAGTTTTTGTAAACAAATTTTTTCTTAGCCTTAAGTATAGAAAATAAGTATTTATAAATAAAATGTAAATGCAGTCGAAAAACATAGATATAAGTATTCAGAGTAGCTTAGAGTGCCCGTGTGGGGCCAGTAAATTAGTATAAGATTGTTAAGTAATTTTAAGCTAGTATTTAACCCGGCGAGAGTGTGGCTGGGTATGACATACCCACCCTGTTAATTAAATAACTGTATTTTTTTAACCGAGCACACAAACACATTGTTGTTTCGTGTAGCTGGAGTTATAATTATGTAAGTGGGGGTAGTATTGTGTTCGCAGTGTCGCGATAGCCATTGTTCGAGATACGCATGTGCAAACATCTGTTGGGTATGTAATACCCTGCCACATAGTTGGTGTATGCATTTTGCGCCAAAATTAACTATTGGTGTTTTCGTTTTCTTTGTTTTTGTTCTCTTTTTTTCTTTAGTCTTTGATTAAGAAATAGATTTCGAAACTAGAGAAAGGCGACTTTGGTCCATGTTGGAAGAAGTGCTAGAAGATACTTCGGTCGAGTCGAGTTCTGACATAGAATCCGACCATTGCAGTGAACACTACCTTCAAACTGATACGGAACAGGAAGTTAGTGATCAAGGCGAAGTCGAGTGAGGGGAAATTGATGATTCGGAAGACAATATTCCACTCTCAGTTCTCAGAACACTGCTACGTTCATCTGTTCAAGTGCATGCGCCACACTATACGTCGAAGGATAACCAAAGATGGAGTAAACGTGTTCCACGAACAAATGTACGTACTCGTGCTGAGAACATAGTAAATTTTCAGGCTGGAGCAAAAGGAACAGCAAAAGAAGCGAAGACTGAAACCGAATGCTGGAATATTTTTATTACCAAGGAAATGAAAGGTGTCATATTGACATACACGAACGCAGAAATAAAAATACGACAGGCCAAGCATAAAGATACTGGAATATTACATATGAAAGAAACAACAGCTACGGAACTGGATGCATTCCTTGGTTTGCTATACATTGCTGGTCTCAATAAATCAAACCGCCAGAGTCTCAAAGATTTGTGGAGAACGGATGGAACAGGAGTGGATATATTCCGTACAACCATGTCACTTCAACGATTTTACTTTTTGCAAAACTGTTTTCGCTTTGATGACAAATCAACGAGGGAGGAGCGCAAGAAAAATGATAACATGGCTCCTATAAGATCCTTTTTTGATCAATTTGTTCAATGCTGCCCAGAAGCTTACATTCCTCATGAATATATGACGATTGACGAGATGCTATTAGCATTTAGAGGGCGATGCAAATTTCGTGTCTATATGCCAAATAAACCTGCGAAGTATGGCATTAAAATACAAAGCCTTGTAGATGCAACATCTTTCTACACTTATAATTTAGAAGTGTATACAGAAAAGCAACCTGCAGGACCGTATGCTATCAGCAACGCGGCCTTTGATGTAGTGGAAAAACTTATTCAGCCCATATCCCGGTCGTGCCGCAATTTGACGTTTGACAACTGGTTTACCAGTTACGAACTTATGTTGCATCTACTAGTTGAGCACAGGCTTACTTCTACTGGAACTGTTCGGAAAAATAAAAGATGTATCCCGGCCGCTTTTTTGAAGACTGGAAGGGAACCGGGAAGTTCTTTGTTCTGCTTTCAAAAGGACATATCTATGGTGTCGTATGCTCCTAAAAAGAATAAAGTAGTCATGCTCATGTCTACTTTACATCATGATGACAGAATTGATAATACCACAGGACACCAGAAAAAACCAGAAATGATTACGTTTTATAACTCAACAAAAGCAGGAGTAGATGTTGTCGATCAATTGTGCGCATCTTACAGTGTTTCGCGTAATAGCAAGCGCTGGCCGATGACAATATTTTATGGGATGCTGAACTTAGCTGCTATAAACGCAAACATAATTTTTCGGGAAAACAACAACAACAACACCAAACGAACAGAATTTATTCGTAATTTGGGACTAAAATTGGTTTATGAACATCTACGATTGCGAAAAAATCAAAGAAATATTCCAACGTACATTCGACAGAGAATATCATCCCAAATCAATGAACTTCTACCCTCAACATCCCAAAATGCTACAAGTCGCTATATCAGATGTCGTGATTGTCCAACCAAACAAGATCGGAAAACAAAACTCGCATGTACGAGGGGCGTTCAACATATTCTCGGTATCGGTGTGAAGCTGTGGTTGTATATATAAATTGATTATTATTTATCAAGTAATACTATTATTTTAGTGCATTCATGTTAAATTTCATATAAATGTGATTATTAATTCTCGTTTTATCTCTAGTTAAACAGAATCATAATGGCAACTGAGACGATGATGGTGAAAATTGAACATCGCGCTGTAATTAAATTTCTCACTAAGCAAGGAAAAAGTCAAAAAACTATTCATGAAGAGATGGTGGATGTTTACCAGGGTTCCGCACCTTCATTATCAACTGTGCAAAAGTGGTCAAGTGAGTTCAAGAGAGGCAGAGAGAGCATTGAAGACGACCCCCGCTCCGGCGCCCCGGCTACTGCTTGTACGGGAGAAAGCATCAAAGAAGTCGAAAAACTTGTTCTTGAGGATGCCCGAATAAAGGTGAAAATGATGGCAGAGATCACCAAGCTTTCAATTGGAGAGGTGTAGTGAGAACGCGGACGGTGTTATGGATCGAATTGTTACTGGGGACGAAACATGGGTCCACCACTATGACCCTGAAAGCGAACAAGAGTCCATGCAGTGGCATAAAAAAGGAACAGACCCCCCGAAGAAGTTCAAAGTCACTCCGTCTGCCGGGAAGCTCATGGCCACAGTTTTTTGGGACTCAAAGGGAATCTTGCTCATTGAGTACAAAAAAAAAGGTGAAACCATCAACGCCACATCCTACGCTTCCACTTTGCATAGTTTGCGGGAGGAAATTAAAAAGAAAAGACGGGGTAAACTCGCAGCGGGTGTGTTCCTTCTTCATGACAACGCTCCTGTTCACACGGCGCGAGTTTCCAAGGCTGCTGCGCGAGATTGTGGTTTCGAAGAAATCCAACACCCGCCCTATAGTCCAGACCTTGCCCCTAGTGATTATTTCCTGTTTCCGGATTTGAAAAAATGTCTTCGTGGAAAAAGATTTTCGGATGATGAAGAACTCAAGTCGGCAATAAATGGGTATTTTGCAGAGAAAGAGGAAATTTATTTTTTTGAGGGTTTAAAAAAGCTTATCTCAAGATGTAACAAATGCATTGATGTTAGGGGAGATTATATTGAAAAATAAAAATAATTTAAAATGAATTCGCATTTTCCTTCATATCGATACCGAGAATATATTGAATACCCCTCGTACAACCTGTGGAAAGGCCATATGTATGGAACATGCAATATTTGTATGTAAGGACTGTTACGATTCCGACACCAGTTCTTAATATGTATGCTTTGGAATATGTTAATGTTTTTTTGTTTTATTCTGTTAAATTATCTATATTTTATTGATTTTTTACTTATTAAGAAGAAAAATTTGTTAGTTTAACGGGCTACTTTGAATGTGAGCAAATTATGATTTAAAAGTTTAGTGAATTCAGTTTTTTTCAGTATACGTGGATAAAGGGATAAAAATTCTTAAAATATTACATGTGTTTCATTTGCAACTAATTATTATATACTCTTTACAAAAAATACCATTTTTTAAATATTTTATATTTATTATTACAATATTTATAGGTATTTTGTATTTGGGTATGTCATACCCAGCCACAAACTCCATGTTACATTTTTTCACCACACTCTCGCCGGGCTAAGCATTTTTTGTTAGAATGTAAGAGTTAGTGTTAAGAAAATAAAATGCATTAAAACTCAAAACTGAAACTTAAATTTATATCCCTTGAGCAGCACCGTTCAACGCATTTCAATTGTTAGATCCTTCTACAAAAAATAGCAGTTTTGTCATATTTGTTTATCACAAGAAAAAATTGGAAAATAATTTAAAATACAATCGCCACATTCGAACATATCCGGAGCGTTTATGATGTCGTGAGGCTGCGTATTATCGATCTATTGAAACATTGTAGATACACTGGCGATCACTAGGATAAGGCCATCAATTTTGCAATCGATTTTCACTCTTTATACCGGTTGGAAATTTTGTACCCGGAAACTTTTACTACCTGTGAACAGGTACATATTTTCTCAACAGGAAGTCATAAAATTAAAGTGTAAATAAGAAACGACCAAGATCAAACAATGAACTTCTGCGCCACTAGGATCAGGCCACATGCAAAATCTTCGAAAGAAAAGAAAAAATGAATAAAATGTTTACGAGTACATTTTATGGTTTTAAAACATTTATTTATTACGTTTTCGATATGACCTCTATAAGACGGTTTGGAATAGAATCATACAGTGTTTTTTAAATAATAAAGAGAAATTTGGATCCAGGCATCATGAATAGCTTCGATTAAAGTGTCCTTGTCTTTAAATTGTCTGCCGATTTCATACACTTTACGAGATAACCATGCCCAAACATTTTCGATTAAGTCAGGCGGCCATGGCAAAAGTTTCACGTCTTCTGATTGAATCCAACTTCTAACAACCCTGGAAGTGTGGATGGGGGCATTGTCTTGGAATATCTAAGGCAGGGGTTCGAAAATGTTTTTCACTTTTGGAAATGACTGTTCCAGCAAACATTTGTAATTGTTTCCGTTCATTATTCTGGGCAAAAACTCCAACTTGATTACACCTGATGTACGGCTGTGATGTCTTGCCAAAATAAGCTCCTCTTTTCTTAGAACATGGAAATAAAATTTGTAACCATCGCGGCAGTCAATGTTAAACTTTTTTCATTCGAAAACACAACGCGTTTCCATTCACTGCTCCAAGCGACATGTTCTCCTGCAAAATTCATTCGATTCTCCTTGTGTACTTGCCCCAAAACAGTTTTCTGTTTAAGCTTTCTTCTCTGTATAGTACCGCTTTTTCGTATTTTCCTTCGGATACTGATACTCCGCTGTTGGCCCTTTCTTTAGTCGTTGGTAGAGTAGAATTTGAGGCAAGACGTAGAATTAACCACTTTTCTCGCAATGTTGTTGCTTCTGCCGTACGTCCTTTTTGATTTTTCCCATAGTGTTGTGGATCCGCAAGACAACTGTTTACAACAGTCTTACTTCTATTAAGCCTCCTTGCAATTTCTCAGCCTGAGACTCATAACTCATTGAAAGCATCCATTTTTCCTTTTTCTGTCGCTGTCAAAGACTTTCCGGAACCCATTTTTTTCAACGCTTTTTTAAATATTCTTAACAAAACTTTGAAAAAAATTTCTGATGTGAACTCCTACAACGAAATATTCGCAATGGCCTCATCCTAGTGGCGCATCTTTTTATACGCTTTTCAATTAAGTTCATTGTTTGATCTTGGGAAATTCCAACAGTCGTTTCTTATTCACCCTTTAATTGTGTGGCTTCCTGTTGAGAAAATATGTACCTGTTCACAAGTAGTAAAAGTTTCCGGGTCCAAAATTTCCAACCGGTATAAAGAGTGAAAATCGGTTGCAAAATTCGCCAGTGTATGAGTGCCATGCCACACTTAGCAATTGAGTATTTCCTAGAAATCTATTTGACATATTTTGCAATTGGATTTGCTTCTTCATCCCTGTACAGCCCAGTAAGACCCAAGGCCTACTAGCCACAGAAGCAAGAGATTGACGATAATTTTTCGTATAAAATTTGCTTCGATTTTATTGCTTACACAAGAAATCGCTACCGACAGCATTGAAAGAACGAAGAGAAACAAGGTGAACAGCGTTCAGTCCCTCATATATGTAGAACTTGTGGCAAGTATGAATTCCAGTTCGCCGACAATGAGAATAAAGCAGCAACTAAGGGAATCTGACCTTTCTTCTTATATGAGGACCAGCTCTTTGTCTATAACAGCCGATTTGACTTGGCTAAACCGTGTAAATTTTAATCTGTAGGAATTCAGGAATGCTACAACCACTGGAAGCCATTCAGTTCACAAGCCGTTCATTTCACATGATGCTGAGAAGTCCAGATACGAGCAAAGAACAGACAAAAAAGGTTTGGTCTCAAAAAAAAAAATAATTGAGCAGCAGATATAAGATTTCAAGTTCAAGATTATGGTCACTCGAAAGTGATCTTAGAAATCAGCAGATGATATACTCGTATCTACAACAATCGTAACTCAGAAATTTCACAAAAAAAACCATCACCAACCATTTATTGGTGATCCTACAGTCTTGAATAGGTGTAATGCACCTTGTCCGCCTATGCCTCACTGAAACTGCGTGCAAAATTAGTGACTGTGGAGCCCAGTGTAACAGATCTTATAATATCTTCTATTATGAGCTTCGCTGTGTAGTTACCTGTTTTTTAATAATAATAATCGCGCAATAGTCGTATGTGGATCAAAACACTGTTCGTTTGTTGTTATTCCCCTTGTCATTTTGTGCATGCAAAGAGGGACCTACGGGTTTTTTTGTCTACTTTTAAACATAGGGACAATGTATCTTTTTAGAGAGAGTAATTTTGACTTTCGTAGATTTCGTATTTTTGCTTGCTTGTTTGCTCATTTTTTGGTGAATTTAAACCTAAACCTTTGGTGCAGAAGCTGTCATTAACCAGTAACTAATTTTCTTTATCTTTGTTTTTCGAGGTAAAACGATTCAGAGTATAATCGTCTTCCTATGCATTTGGACGTATTCGGAAGGTTTGAATAAATATGCACACGACCATAGTTGTAACCATGTCTGTACACATTATCGTAAAATGTTCGTTTTTATTACACAGGGCGAGAGCAATGATTTACGCATACTACACCTTCAGAGAACACGGTCTAGTTTCAAAAACTTTCAAGAAAACCTCCCAAATGTCTGTCCCTTTATTATCAAGACGTAAGATTCTGCCCTACGACATTTTTGCCCTCACAGAAACCAATCTCCTAATGTTAAGAATAATGAATTATTTTCATAAGACTTCGAAGAATTTATATGGCCGTTGTGCACTTCTAGCTATATACTCTCGTCTCAAGTTTAGACCCTTTAAATCGTCCACTGCATTTTTTGGATTTGATTGCGGTAGAATTGTTGCTGCTATCTTTGCCCCTCTCAACCAATCCAAGGTTACCAGCACCAACAGGCAATCGATTGTATTTTTAATGTTGCTGATCCCAACGACGTTATTATTTTATAGGCGATTTTAAGTTACCAAAGCTTCTGACCAGTCCTTCTTTACTGCAACAATCGACTGCTTTGTGACTCTGTTTTTAAGTGGCGTCACCAATAACATTGGCAGACAACTCGACCTAGTTTTCGTTACTGATACAGATAATTGCGTCGTTTTAGAAAGTAGACATCTTCTCTCTAAGTTAGATAGTTACCACGCTCCCTTTTCTCTTACGTTGTTGTATGACAATGATCTTAATCCCGTTTCTTATGAGTATTCTTACAGATTTAATTTTCATAGGGCCAACTACGCCAAACTGAACAACATTCTCTAACCTAAATCTAACCAAATGTCTCTTCCAATTTGTTCCTTTTTTACCCAAAAAGAATCCCTGACCTGATATAATAAAGAGCTGCGATCTATTCGTAACAAGAATAATAAGCTCTGGTCTACTTATTTTAAATTTATATTAAATTTATGCCCAAATAAATTTCTCTGTACTGAATGGCCAAACACTCATTTCTAACCCCAAACGATTCTTTCAGTTCATCAGAACTAGAAGTAAATCGGATAACTATCCATCATCTCTGAATAAGTCCTCGGGCGATCCCCAAATTATTGTAAATCCACACCCAAGAGCCAGACCACTCTTACTTTTCCTAATCAAATAGTTGCCCACAAAGAACTTTGGTATCTGTGTCTCTAACTTTAGAGCAAGTTAAAGATAAAATAATAAACCTCAGAGATGATTATTCTACTGGACCTCTTCCCCCTATATTTTAAAAGAAATGTGAAATGATCCTAGCCCAACCTCTTACAGCTTTCTACCACCTAGGGATTATTTCCCTCAAACTGGAAAAGGCATTTTATTATTCTCCTACATAAAGAGGGTAGCAAAGACGATATTTCCAACTATCGACCAATTACTAAACTGTACTGCATACGTAAGCTTTTTGAGAGCCTTATTTATGACATAATGCCTTTCCATTGTAAATCCATTGTTTCCCAATACCATTACGGGTTTCTCAAAGGTGCACTCGAATCTGGAAATGAAATTGACGTGATTGCCACCGATTTCAACAAAGTCTTTGATAGAATTTCTCGTGATATAATTGGGCGGGTTTAATCCTATTTAAATGAACGACATTACTAAGTTCTATTTAGGTCCATGGTTTTGCCACCCAATTAAAGCCTCCTTTGGTGTCCCTCAAGGTAGCCACCTTGGTCGCTTATTATTTATTGTGACTATTAACGTTGTTGACTGCATAATTCAAAATGCATGCATATCTGTTTACGCAGATGATATGAAAATCTTTAACCACTGCGGGAAAATCTAGGCAGATTTTTTGTACTTAGTGTTAGAAGAATTTCCTTGAGCTTAAGGTCAATAAGTGTCAGGCTATAACCTATATCCGTAAGAGCCCTCCTAATTCATCTCGTTGCTATCTAATCTTTAATCTGCCTGTTCCCTTAGTGAATGAGTTGCGAGATTTAGGTGTAATCTGTGATAAGGAGCTCAATTTCCGATCTCACATAAAAAAAAAAAAACAGAAAATTCTGCCCTTGGTCTAAGGAGTTCTCCAATCTTTATGTTACCTTTGTCAAGAAGAGGCCTACTACTACTGCTGAACTCATATCTTCCGGATAAAAGCTGTTCAACGCAGGTTTTTCCGATTTGTTTTACGTGGTCTTCCTTGGGATGATATCCAAATCTAGCCAAATCTATCATCCCAAGAGGGTCATGTTTTTCAAGTTTCTCATTTGTGTAACTGGAACTCAGACAGAAAAATTCTGCACTGACACGTAGATTTGGCTGTTGTAGAGTTTCAAGCAAAAAAAAAAAAAATACCTTCGAATCACTCTGAGTGAAGAAAAAACTCTCCGTCCTATTTGGACTCCCACCCCTGGAGAGCGAATATCGAAATCAAACACACCTGAGTTTCAAACCACTATAAAAAAAAACAATTTTCCTTTCTCCTCCTTGTACCTTTCCGCCCGCGTCGTGGCAACAGTAAAAGGGTATCAACTCCTTAGCCGCGAGTACTTTATAAAAAAAAAGTGATTTTCTGCTGTATTTTTTATCAGGACAATCCCTTATTAAGGTCCAACAGTAGTCTGCCATCATATGGCTCTGACTACCAGTTTTTGAAAATTCACAAGCAATTTGCAAGTTTTTGACAACTGATACGAAGCTTGTCCATGCTTCCGATTCAACCAGCGCCACGTGATCATTGTTCTTTAGAAGACTACGGATTTGTGGTCCATCAAAGGAGCCTGGTTTTAAGCCAGAAAACGACTGACAAATATATTTAAAGCAATCATCATTCCTGTCAAAAGCCTTCACAAGCTGTTTAATAAGTCCAACTTTAATATGAGGGCATAAATATGTTTTTTTTACTCGAGATATCAATGGTTCCCACGGTCATATCTTTTGTCGACGGTCAATGGTGTTCATTTTTTGCCCGACTGTCCCATAGACACAGAAAGCAGGGGTATTTAATGTAAACACTTTGTTGACCTAATAAAAATTTTATCATTTTTAAATCTACACAAACTGATAATTGATGTTGATCAAACGAAAGTTCTCCGAAAACAAGTTTGGTATTTCCATATTCTTTCTTAAGTTTCGTTGAAATGCTAATTTGTTTTCATTATGCAGCAACACACATTTCAAACTTCTTTTTGAGCTACTTGAGAAGAGTTGCCAATCTATCTACATAATATACGATATTACTGTTCTTAGTAAAATATGAAAGAATATCTCGTTCTCTAATCCAGTCTTGATGCAAGAAGCTCGACTGATTTTTTCGATAAATTTAAATCTCGAATCAAGTCGTTTAGTCCACCTTGAGAGAAACTTTGAAGTGTAGGACTGGATCCTTCAAATTCACGTTGCGTATCTAACATTTCAGTATCATAACTGTCCACGTTTTATAAGGCAGAAAATATGGCTACATGCAGGTTTCACTATGCAGCATTGGTGACTTAGTCGATGTTATGTTTGGATGTGGCCATGAGTGTTTTTTGTATCGGTTCACGTCACTTACTTTGAGGCCACAAAAGTAGCAATAATCGAAGTGGTTTTTTGGCTCATACCATGTCATCGGCACTCTAAATAAAAGCCCTTTCCGTCCTCTTTGGCTCCAATAACGAAGCGACTCGACGCAAGTTTTACAAACTTCGGGTGGCACCCTATATTTGTCTGTTGTTCCAGTTTTTATTTCTATTTCTTCGTTGTTTTTCTTGACAAAATTTACCACATATGTAACAGAAATTGTCGGGTTTATTAAGACAAGACTTCGGTGAGTAACTCATCCTTTTTTTGCAATAATTACATTAAAAAGGACAAATAATGAACGAACTGTCAAACAACAACAAACATATGTAACGATTTTCGTTACCACTACGAAAAGTACGGCTGCAGAAAAAAGTTGTTAATTGTTCTCCTGTGTTATTGTATCTTTTTGGAATCTCTGCTAGAACTCGTAATGACGAGAAATATCAGATATTTTCATTTGCCTTTAATAGCTGACATGTGATAGCCTTATCTATCTTCAGTTCCGTTTTTACCACTGAGTTCTTCAGACACGCTATTGTTTGAGGTAAACATGTGCCGGTCGTCAGCTGTCGGAAGTCAAAACACGCGTGACATGCCTACTGATTGATGTATCATGTACCTTTGCTGTGATGTATCATGTAATATACTCGTAACTCTTAGAAATTATGAAGAATTCATGTAAATAAAAGGATAAGGGGGAGTTTGGTTTTCATGAAGGAAATTCAATTCATATGACTTAATTTGGAACGAGCAATAAATTTTGCTCTGTAAACGATAGAGGTAGATCTCTGGAAACCAACATTTGACTAGTACTACAAAGCATAGGAAAAAATTCATACAAATTTTATGTTAAAGAGTCTATCGCAACTCTAAAATATGAATTAAAGGCAGACACTACTCACTACGGTGGAAAACAAACGAAAGGTTTCAAAGAATTCTTTTGAACTCAATACCCGAACTGAACATGTGGTCATGATGCGGCGCTTCACTCAGAAAGAGTGAGTAAATGGGTCAAAAAATTCTTCTTCTTCTGAAAGAACAAGATGATTTTATATAAAACCGTGAGTTGGATAGTGCTAATCCGCGGAATCAAGCAAGTATTGGACGATAACTCGAAGGACGGACCTGATACTTTGAAAGAAAAATAATTCATCGGACACTAGGACCAACGTGCGAACAAAGCGAAAGAAGAATAAGGCACAACTGTGAGCGGTATCAAGAAGCAGATTTAGTGCAAAAAGTTAAGACTCGAAGGGTAATTTGGCTTAACTCATCGAGTAAATCGACGACAAGAGGTTCTTCAAATTCCAAACTCTCGATTCCGGCTCCAAATGAAGAAATTATTTCTGCTGAGACAGGAGAGCTTGGTATGAGTAGAAGCTGCTACGCCAATAGCACACTATCAGTTAAAGCCCCCGATTGTGATGCAACAATGAACCCAGATAACTGCAACATCAATCATAATTTTACAGGGTTCAGAGGCATTGAGGATAATTACGAGTACATCACTGGTCGTTTAGTTTGTTCGTTTAAGGTCTATTCAGTCATAGCTTGTATAAAGCTTGTATTCTAGGCACAGGGGACAACGATTATCGGAGTTATCATCTCAACCAATCAACCGATCGAGCCTTATCAAAGTCTGTAAAAACAAAAGAGGGACAAACCAACCCACCGTGTGGAATATCATCGTTTTTTGCGAGGGAAAAAATTAATACTTGATCAGTTATAGCTCGCTACGTATGTTTTTTTTTAGAGAATATGGAACAAATATGAGATTACTAAGGACACCGCAGTAAAGCAGTATTTTTAAAATCATTTTCTTAGCTCTTCGCATTCGATTTAAGTAAATTTTGCTGTATCTCGTAGGCATTTTGTCGTATCCTTGTTTCATTTCGACCCGATGGCTGTAAAAGAAAACTCTGCGACTTTATGGAAAACTCCTTGCAGAGTCTCAAGAAGACTTTCTAAACCATGGTTTTCCAAAGGCCTTTTTATTCTCTTGCTCATTCCTTAAATGCAACCTTTCCCAAATAATCTACCTAAAGTTTATGTAGAGAAAAATAAAAGAAGCGTTTGCTTGCCTGAGTCCTTAAGATTAATTTGAAAGTTCAACAGACGACGAAATAAAGTGATTATGAAAGCGAAAAACTTCTGTTGCTATCCCGTCGCCCACACAATTTCTGTTTTCTTTTTCGAAATTTTAAAAACAACTTATGCGGTCACAATGGCAATTGCCTTTTCCCATTATAGGGATTTTAATCCTTAAAAAAACGAAAACGTTCTGTCATCCACAGTTTTCTACCACCACCACCACCAGTGACTTCAGTGTTTATTTACAGTAAATAATAAAAAGAAAATATCACGGTCCATGCCCCTAATGGAATATCCAAATTCAATTCATGCATTGCCCCCTAAGTATCTTTTTTTCATGTTTTGCACTTACCCACCGGCGACATTGTTTCCGGCTTTGCACTGTTCCAACTTCACTTTCGAAGCAGTATACTCTCGAATTTTCTCGAACCCGCAGTTTACGGGTTCACCTGAAAACGACATCTTCCAGTTGAGAAAGACCACAAACTCTCTTGCACTTTCTGCCACCTGCCACCTGCCACCCACCTTTCAACTCCCAACCAATTATAAACAATTTTTTATGCTTGACAGGACATAAATTTAATTTTATATTACAGGGTCCTGCAAAAATGTGTTCCCCGGTCTAATGGCATTGCATACACAGCCACATTCAACTACCACCACCAGTAGCACCTTCACCATCAGAGTTACCAAAGGCTATGGCTACCAGAGGATTCTGCAAGGGACCATTAGTTATAATTCTTTTCTTGCTCTTGTTGGCATTGTTGCGGTGATGGTAGTGGTGGTATTGTCGGAATTGTCGGTGCTGACGACGATGATGATGGTAGTAAGGACGACAATGATGGTGGTTATTATTATTTAAGCATACCTACGCGGGAGTACAAACAATGAAAATGTATTTTCACCAATCCTTGAGAATTGTTGTGTATATATTTCCGGTGTTTTTTTTTTTGTTTGCCCACTAAAGAAATTCATCTTTTACCCCCCAAACTCCACTAAACGAACTCCAGTCGTTTGCGAAAAAAAAGGAGAAAAATACAAAAACAAATGAAAGGATGAAAAGGATGTTCACCTACGAAAGCTTTGCTTTACCAGCATCTTTCTAATTCTACAAATACAAGCCTCAGATACTCGTATACTTTGTATCCGAACAACCCCAACTGGAGGCGAAGTACGAGAATTTATGATTTATGATCGAATTTCCAAATGTGGATTGCTGCGCTGCCATTAGAGTTCTTCCTTTTCCTGTTTTCGTTTTCTTTGAATCTCCCATGGGGTCGCCGGTACTCCTAGCTAAATTTTCTACGCCCTTAGATCTTGTTTTCGTTTTTGGTTTCGGTGGAAAGTGGGAAGAAAACTTCATTAAGATCGACGGGGTATAAAGGAAATATCTGTTTTTTTTTTTGTTTTTTTTTTTCAAATGCCAAGGATAAGTGGGTGGGAAGTGGGCAGTGGGCAGGAGTCTGTCGTTAATGGTTCTGGAACATGAATTGCGGTTTCTTTTTTTATATATATATTTTTTTTGTGTTGTTGTTGTTGTTGACTTTATGCGGTTGTAAACACGTGATAACAAACTTGATGGGATGAATTTTTTCGGGAAAAAAAAATCTGACAAAGAAGGTACTTAGCAAGAGAAATTGCTACAGGGGTGGTGGATATATGGTCATAGAATGATTAAGAGACACGTAGGAAGATAAAAAGGGCGGTTACTACATTCTACTGATTTTGAACAATTGACGAACATATTTTTCCAACACGAATGGGCCTGAGGATGATGAGAAATGAATTGCAACAATTCTCTGAACGTCTGTCAGCAAAGATGAGGTACGAGTGTACCACTTTGTAGGGATTGAGATTACTTCTGGGGTTGTTTTCGGTTTGAGGTAGGTTAAAACATTTCACAGATAAATAAATTACCATATTATTGTATCCTATGGCGTCTGACCATAATTCTGAGATGATTTTATACATTAATTTAAATTAAACTGAGATCATTTAACACGCAAGGTGTCTGTTAGAACAAAGATGTATCACTTGTATTAAGTTGGGAGACATAAGTCGCTCCGGGGAACTGACACCTACGAGTATTATTACAATTGATATCACTGATTGATGGATTGTCTTTAAGCTGGCAGAATTGCGACACGTGTACCGATTATGGAAGACCAGTTTGACGTGGTCTAAATAAATTGAATTCGCTACTTGGAACGTTTTCACAAAGACTGCTCTAGGTTTTGCATATCTTTTGAATGATCTATGTGATATTTTCTATCCGCTCTGCTTGAGCCCACCCAAGATAAGATAGAAGGATTTTGTTTTTTACCAGGTCTCCTTCGCGGTGTTTAGGCGGCAGAGTGAGTGTTGACTATGCGGAATCAACGTTAACTCGAACTACTTGTTGAGTGCCTTATATAAGCTTCTTTGAAATATATTTAAAGCAGAACGAAAGAAAGGGTCAACAACTTGATATTTTCAATTTCTTATTTGTATGCGGATTTGTTATTCGTGGCAGACCTAGGTGTGAACAAAGAATGATCCTTAACGCTAATTCAATCGCGCATTACCCAATAGAAGAAAGTCTAAAGAGAATTACTACAAAGCCGGTAAAATCCATAAATTGCTCTTATTATGAATTTATAATTGTTTTTAGCCGTTTTCATGAAACACATCCAGGCATTTGACGGCTTATAAACCGAGCAATGTTAGGAAACTAGATATGATTTGGTCGATCAATTTATTTCAAAGGTTTTGTCAGATGAATGTTTGTCTATTGAATGAAATGTACGGATCAATTGCCTGATTCATTCTTCGGAAGGTACATATTTGACCTTATTTAAGGCAAGTCTTCGAGGATAAAATTTAACTCCGCACTACACGAGCTTTACAGCAACATAAATTTTGTGATGACGAGCGGATCGAGTGTAAGGAAAATGGGACTTTGAAGCATATTTGTGGTGTAATGCACGAGATCCTAGTCTGATAGACAGTAGTAGTTCAAGCGATCAAGCCTTGTTCGGCACTTTAAGATTATTTTTTTGAGGTCCCAAGCATCTTTACTTACGAATAAACGAGTCTAGGCATGTACGAGTATGATACCTCACTTCATGTAAATATCCCTATACGGATATCTCAAACGACACAACAACGAAGAAATACTGTAAGAATATTTAACGCTTTCTGGCCCGTTCAGTAATCAATTGAGACACCTTAGAAAAAGCTCCAAAAACTCCAGATCAGTCTTCTCCACTTCGATTTCAGGACCGCATAAGACGAGCATCCCAGCCAAACTCGCAAGATGACGATGGAGGACTTTTACTGTATGGCAATTTCAATACCTTTAAAATGTTTGCACACAGCGCGGGCGAGGGAAAAGAGTGGTACCGATGTACGTTGGTCTTAAATGTTTGCAAGTTACAATGACTAGGAAATAGAGAGCTCAGCAGGAATGACAATATTTTAGAGTTTGTCCAAACGTGGGCTGGAGGGTATACTGATGAGCATTCATAGCAAGTTTGAAGAGGTGGAATGCTATTGGCAAGGTGGGATGTTACGTCGGTGTTCAAGCGTGCCAATTGACTGAGCAAAATTGACACCACCTATGAGTTTCATCGCACGGTTTTGGATATCATCTAGCAAGTGCAAAGAGGGGGCACCTGATCAGATGTGGGTATTGTACTCCAATTTTGGGCTGATGAATGACTTATGTGTTGAGCCCAGATAAGAGGGAGAAAAGTATTTCTTACAACGTTTGAGGAAACCTGGACATTTCCAGGCTGGATATTTACATTTCGCTTCAATGACAGCATTCAGATTTTGAAGAGTTAAATTCCACTCTGTTTGTGGTTCCCCATTTAGTAATGCTGTTTATATCGGAATTTCATGAGCTTAGAATGCGCTGCCGTTCCCCATCTACAGCCGAAGAGCAGAGACGTGAGTCGAGGAACGATTATGAAAAGCAGAGAGTACTGTCGTCAGCAAAGGAATATATTGGATTGGAAGTAGCAGACAAGAGGTCATTGAGGAAGATTAAAAAGAGTGTCGGAGACAAAGCGGATCCCTGGGGCACACCAGCATTAATTTTCTGAATATCAGATTTGAAACCATCGAAGACAACTTGAATTGAGCGTTCCGAAAGGTTATTTCTAATCCATTGAAAAAGACATTCATTGATCTCAAATGCACACAGTTTCGGTAAAAAAGCCTGATGCCATAATCTGTTAAATGCCTTGGAAATATCAAGTGCAACTATTGTACCACATGAAAACCTCACCTGAGTTATCTAGTGAGTGGTCGGAGCCACTAGGGAAAGGAATTTCTTCTACAACTATTAGAAAAAAAACTTGAGGAAACAGGACTTGGGCAAGGCGAGGAAGAAGCCGTAGCTCTCAGAAGAAAAAAACAGGAATTCACGCTTGGAGTGCAGCAATTTTTCAAAAGTCTGTGCGACTAGTAGCATATGCTGATAACATTGATTGATTGGCAGGGTTCGTTTAGAAGTATTAAAGGCACAGAAACTTTTGAATAAAATAAAATGCGGACAAACTATGCCAAATCAATGGAGAAGTAGCTTTTTGGTTCCGTTATACAAAGGCAAAGGCGACACGCGAGAATGCACCAACTACCGCTCAATCAAGCTCATGTCACACATGTCAGGCGTCCTAAGGGACAAGAATTCAACCCGCGGTACACAAATAAGACAGTAAAACATGGAGGGGGCAATATAATTATTTGGGGATGCTTCTCGTAGAATGGAATAAGCCCAATCCATCTTATTAGTTACACCATGGCGAAGTTTGTGTACCATGATGATGTCATGTTGCCTTTGCGGAAAACCAGTGTACTGGGGCCTGCTTGGTTGACTTGGAAAAGGCCTTCGACATCGTATGGTTAGAGGGACTTTCCTACAGACTAACCAGACTGGGCATCATTAAACCACTTTTGTATATTCTTCATAATATGCTCACCAACAGACAGTTCATAATGAAAAATAGTGATGCGACTTCTGTTGGAACATTTCACATTAAAAACGGTCTGCAGTTTCGCGGTTAATTCGCCGATCCTATTCAACATTTACACAAGCGATTTGATAGGTTCCTTTCCCCATAACATAGCGTACGCAGACGACTGGATAGCGTACAGAACAGGTCCAAAAGTCGAGGCCATTAACGTGCTTTTGCAAAGTGAATTCGAACAAATTAGGCGATTTTGCAATGACTGGAAGTTGAAAATCAATCAGCTGCCTCTAGGGACACCAGAAAGAATTGGCGAACATTCTCGATCATTGGACAACACGGCCAGCCATTGGCTTGTCGAAATGTAGTCGTCAGATACCTTGGGATTTGGCTAGACCAATATGTATACTTCAACAAGAATGTAGATGCTACTCAGGCCAGATCCAAAGGTGATTTCGCCCTTACAAAGAGGCTGGTTTATAAGTTAAGAAAGTTATTTGCTACATCGCACTCATCCGGCTATGTATATGGGTGTTCCGTCTGGTTCAACGTGAGAGCAAGCTTAATGGAGAATATTCGGGTGTTTGAGTGGGCTTGCCTTAGGGTTTGTCTTCACCTTAACAGAACACCAGAATCGGAGTACATAAAATTCTATCCCAATGAGATTCTATACAACAGGGCGAATCTAATAAGAATGGACAACTTCGCTATTAAGTTGACTCGAAGTCATATTGCAAGAGCAATGATATCTGGGGCCTACTACCCCAACTATTGTACTTATATCATGAGAGTGTGCACTTGAAAGGCTCCGGGGGCACCTGAAGTGTTCCTTTATTTTGACATGAAAGAGCTGATCCAGGATAGGTTTGCGTTGCCGCTAATCTTCCACGCAACTCGTACAGTTAGTGAGGGGCGACTCAACTACAACAGAGACGTCACGCACGGCAGTGTTGTGCGGTTTCAAAACTCCATAAAAAATGATGTTGTGTTGCAGCACCAAAATATTTGGTGGTTGAGTGAAGCAGACCCGATTCCTTCGTCGTTTATCTCAAGTCCGAGTTAACCTAGTCAGAAGGCAAAGTGGGCCATATTTTTCTTGCTATGTTTAGCAAATGGCCGACTTACATAGGGCTGGGTAGTTTTAAGATATTTAAGGTGAGCAACTTTGGGTTAGCTAACAATTAGGTTAGCAACTTGAACTTTGCTAATAATTAGATTGTATAGTTAGCACAGGTAGTTAGTTTAAGTAGTTTAAGTCAACGGTATAGGTGTTATGTAAATACAAGTTTACTAAGGTTTTTCTTATATACTTAATATTTTTTTAGTTTAACTATAATAGATGTTAATGAACAGTAATTAAGCTTGAAAATGATAAATGAGAAGTCGAAAGACATAAAATAAAAATATAGTTTAGATTAGAGCGACCGCTTGGAGGGCCAGTATGTTAGAATAAGTTAATTAAGTAATTATGTTATGTTAAGCTAGCTTTTAAGCATTTTTTCTGTTAGCATGTAAGTATAGTAAATTTAAGAAGAATAAAATAAAATGCATTAAGAATGAAAAATGAAATGAATTGCCTTTTGCAGAGGAGGAAATGCCACTTCGGTGGGGTTTCCAACTAGACCTAGGCGCTCCTCAAATTTGATAAGTGATCAGTTTCAGGAGAGCGGTGTTAATGGTGTGCAGTGGAGCAGACAATCTGCCGATCTAAACCCAATAGAGAATCTTTTGGGAGACTTAAGTGAATTGTGGGAAGAAGTTAAAGAACTATGGTATGGCACACAATAATGTTTTTTCATACCATCGAATTTGATATTAATATGCATTTCTCTTCGGAGTGCATCTGCATGATGTACCCATAAATGGAATATCGACTCTGGATTTTGTGTTGTAGAGAAAATACTGGCACAATCAGGTCTTCTAGAAACAGAAGCAAACACCTGTAATCATCGATGAACGAACGATCAATTTTAAGTAGATGCCGTTCTCCTTCGGTGTATTTTCCCACGATGCAGCTCATCGGTTTTAGGAGCAAAACTTATATCAACGATTGTTTTCTTTTTTTTTAGTGAGATTTAAATATAAACCTGAGCAAAATACATCAAATGCTATTACCTCCTAACAGCCTTTAGAATGAAGTTTACCCAACTTAGAACCTACTCTGCCATTTGTTACAACTTCATCAAAAAGCCGCCTTTACTAATACACTCCACTCCTCCCCACCAAATAGCACATTTTCCTTTTAAAAATATTTAACAAAAACCCTTTCAAGATAACAATCGCATGTCAAACTTAAATCAATGCTTCAAGCAGACAATAATCCAAGAGAGAAAAAAAATCCAAAAATATTTTCATATTAGCGAAATTAAGGATAATGGCGATATACCGAGTCAAGACACACATGACTGACATTTATCCAACACATTTTAAATGTTCTTCAAATCTCGCTCCAATCATTCGAATCACGCGATGATTTATGGAGGCCTTACAGATCAGACTATGGTTTTTCAAAAGTCATCAGTAAGCCTTTTACAATGCTTTCATTTCCATTTTACAAATCAAATTTTATTTTTCCTTTTCAAATTTCAAATAATTGGAAGGCATCAAGGAGCAAATAAAAGTACAATACTCGTACATGTGACACATTTGATGTGTTATCCTTGATACTTGTATGAATCGACAACTCCCTCCCCTCATGAAACGACACATAATCGATACAAATTTATCAGAAAGGATATCCACAAATATCTATCAAAGTTTGTCGTATATATAAAATGTCTTCGAATACGGATATTGGTATCTTAAAGAAGAAATAAATAATCCAGCGTAAATTGTCACCAGGATTTGTGACTATCAAACGGGGATTTGCATTCGAAGGCTTAACAGATGATCTTTAAAAAAAAAAAAAAACTGTTCTCACCTCCAGAAAATTCATTGAACCTCAAGCAGAGATGGTATGGTAGAATGATGGTATAGAGGGGATAGCCTCACTCTATTCATAGCCCAAACAATTGACTGCTGCCATTCAAATTCATGACGAACAGTACTGACTACTGACTGCTGACTACCGACTCCCCCACGTAGCAACGTACACAGATATCTTTTTCGGGCACAAAATAGTAAACTGTATCCAAAACCAAAATACAAAAAAAAAAAAAAAATAAAAAATTACGAGCCAACCTGCTTCTAAATTCTGGACACAGCTAATGGTGCCTCTTGTCTATTCATGGTTTACTGATGGAGAGACTGGAGTGTGGGTAAGTATAGCCTACCTGCTGGTGCTGCTGTGACTACTATCCGAAGTGGCCAGACTCCACCGCACGTACATGGGCAGAAAATGATTGACTGTGGCTCTAATTGAAATTCGGATCACGCATATCCTGGAACAAACAATATTTACAGCACTTTTGCATTGTCTTGGTGGCACAAGGTAGCAGGCAGCAGGCCTGCTTTGGGGTCTGCTTTAGACAATACCAACGTAAAAAGCATCGAACGTCAGAACTAGGAGTAGTATTCCTACCCGTAAGTGGATAGAGGTGTTACGTGCAACTTTTGGATACTTTCGTTCTTTGGATTTAAATAGATGGTATGCCGTGCGAACCCTAACTCCACTTCACTTGGCCATTGTGAGTGTTTTTCAGTTGGTGGTCACCCCTCTGTATTCTATTCGTACTTGTATTTGGGTGTTCAATTTCCGTTTGGGGTTTTTGCATTTCCTAGTTTGTACGAATTCCTTTGGAGACACACGGAAAATGTTCAGATTTTCTGCCAAAAGATAATTTGAAATTCGGTGAATTGCGCACTTTCTTCAGAAAGGAAGAGGACGAGTAGAAGGAGGATTGCTCCCATCGAAAAGGACGCAGAAGGTGGGTTGAATGAATATCTGGAACAGGCAAAGGGAAACTGTGTTTGTATAATACATATACTCGTATATTCGTATCTACCCTAATTAATATTAGATGAAGACAAGCTGTTTTGCGAGCATCAAGGGAGAATACTCTTTTGCTGGTGATGAAAGCGAAATTTACTATCCTGGACGTCTACTAATTTATTTTTCTAAGGACGTTGGAGAAGATTTTCATTACACAGTCCAGTCATGGGGGAGCGAATTACTCGTATTTTGTTTGTCCTTAATTTTTTGTGTTTTTTTTTTTTTTGTTATTGAATTGAAGCAGAAATTGAAATTGGAAAATTTTACTTTGATGGATGTATTGTAATTAAAGTAGACTTAATTTGCTTGTTTTTAAGTTTAAAGTATCTACGAGTACAGTCGACTTAATCAGACAGTCGACCTGGTTGAAACAGGAAGTAGGATTTTAACTAGGATATGGCGTAAAGTTATTTGATGGTTTTATTGCTCGAAATTAGTATTCTGGGGAAGTAGGGACTGAATTTCTAATTGTTCATTTCTTTAAGTAGGTACGTTGACATGGACTTTTATGAAGGCAATAAATGTCGTAATTCGACGATGGGTATTTAGGAACGTTTTAGAGAAATTGACACTTGAACGTTGATCGTCGTGGAACCACGTTGCCCATTAGATTTTAATAGATTAGACAGATTAAGATTTTACGACAGCAAAGGTTTCTTAGCAGAGGTCCTTAGATATAATTGCATTTTGAGTTAATTTGTGTTAATTTTCGATTGCTGTAAATACTAATTCCTACTAGTAACAGTCAGGTTTAATTTAATCCAACAAATTACATTCTATAAATCTGCCTTCGCAGCAAGAGTACAACCGATGCACCCCTGATACGCATTAGTATTGAGAAGGGTTCCACGCTGTCTTTTAGAACAATGAATGTCCGGATATCCCTCTCATAAATACTAGAAGCAATGGTACTCGTATTCGGATGTAATTCTAAATAGATTTTCAAATAAAATGGCTACTGTTCCGGACTATTTATAACCAACAACTAAGACAATAGTAATACCCACACTAGAGATGTCCAGGAACTACTTGAATGGAGAAGAAATCAAGCCAACTCCCAAGACAGTTTTCTCCATGTGCATCATGAATAGAAAAAAAAAACGAAAAATCTAGTCATGACGCTGATAGCATTAAATTGCTAGAGGGACATTGGAGAACGCTTAGACTTCAAAATATTGGGCCTTTAAGCAAATGTTTTCTTTTTTTTTTTGCTGCCAGACGGAAACACATTTAGCCTACTCCAACCAACTATAGTCCTCAGTGCGAGGTATACTTTTTAGTAAGGCACAAATAACATATCCTAGATCATAACATACCGAATCGGGGCCATTTGATGTTGACCATTCCCGAAATACAATTGCTTCTTTTTCTTTTAAGAAATAGAAGGCTCTTTTGCGGTACTAGCCGAAATCTATAACCAAAGCTCACATTTGGCCAAAAAATTGGGCCGGAATTATCTGAAATATTTTAGTTTAGAAAATATTTTAGTTCGCCAATGTAGTACTAACTACGATTTCATTAATACAGGGAGTCCCACATTTGACCGGTCAAACGGGGTAAAGGGTTTCTTAAATTATAATAGGATATAAAGGGTGTTTCTTAGAGGCTTGGTGTTTAAACTGGCAGCACTCTTTCTACAGATTGTCAATTTGACAGTTAAAAGTTGATTTGTGGTTAGTACGTTTTGCCATTTTACGATAACGCCAGAACAACGCTTGCAAACTTATTTCGAGAACTATGGTTCGGTTCGCCAAACTTATCGTGTGCTACGTCCATTTTATGGTCGACATAATCGCCCATCTGAGCAAGTTATTTGGAACAAGAAGAATCGTTTTCGCACCACGTACACTCTAGTGAATAATACGCATTCCCAAAGATGACAAACAGTGCGAACAGAAGAAATTATTACCGTTGTGCAGCGCAGTGTTGAGGAGAATTCGAATGAGTCGATTCGATTGGAGCTATGCCCATCCACTTTGTGGAAGATTTACGGAAAGTTCTTGACCTAAAAGCTTATAAGATCCAGCTTGTGCAAGAGTTGAAACCGCGTGACTTTTATACGTGTCGTAGGTTCGGTGAATGGGCCCAAAACATGATTCAGCTTGATCCTCATTTTCAACGCAAAATTTTTTTCGCCGATGAGGACCATTTTTGGTTAAATATCAAGACGCCCTTACAACCACCCTATTGATATAGGGTGCCCAATAGCAATGATAGTTTTTCTAACTGTTATATTTCAGCAGCTGTCAAAGTTACCAATGACATACAGCTGTCGAAATACCACATTGATCAAAAAGTTCAATGAATAGCCACCATTTGGCGCTCCCATTGTTCCGATTTGAGTTCTGTTTTCTTGTTTGTTAAGTTGGTACATCTGTTGTTGACATTTCCTCTAAATCTTAGCGTCATAGTTTGACATTTGCAAAAGTTACGTAGCCCAGAGTATATCTATCTCTGTGTGTGTTGGCGATTTTTTACAATGTTAGAAATGGATTTAAACTTGAACATTGCCTATGGATCCGTCCAAGACATTTCGGTTAATGATTTGGGTTTCCGTCGTGTAGCAGCAAAGTTGGTGCCAAAGGCCCTCAATTTCATCCAAAAAAGAGACCGTGTTGATGTAGCAAAAGAGATGATTTGCGACGCAATCCAGACATCAGGCAAGTGAATGGTGTTCACCAAATGAGCCGAGACCAAACAAACCACGTCGTTTTCAGTCAAAAAAGAAGGCAATGCTCACGGTTTTCATGGATTACAACGCCGTAGTGCATCATGAATTTTTCCCAGAAGGCCAGACAGCAAACAAAGAGTATTATTTGGGCGTTATGAGACGTTTGCGTGAAGCAGTTCGCCGAAAGAGACCAGAATTGTGGGCAGAAACTCGTGGATTTTGCACCATGATAACGCACCGTCGCACAATGCCATCATTATTCGTAATTTTTTGACGAAAAATGCAACAAATATCATCCAACAGCTACCGAATTCATCTGATTTGGCTCCCTGTGACTTCTTTCTGTTCAATCGAGTTAAAAAACCACTACGGCGAACGCGTTTCAGCAGCCGAGAGGAAGTAATGAAAAATCGCAGGAAGCACTGATGGACATACCGAAAACCGAATGTAAAAAATGTTTCGAGGATTGGATCAAGCGCTGGCATAAGTGTGTTGCAGTCGATGAGGATTACTTTGAAGGAGAAATATTGTATTTTTATTATTTTATTCTAAATAAATTCAGGGAGCATTTTGGTGAAGGTGGTATTCGAAATTCTGGCTCAGTTGTAAATACGCAACATGAATTTCGTCGTGAGGTCGGTCATCATCATGGTTTCAGTATACACCGTGAAAATGTCTGAGCGTGAGAACACTCCTTTGGATCCTAAGCCACCAACCAGACAGAGATTGGTGCGAAATGAAGAAAACATAGTATCGAAGAAGACCCAGAAATGTACCGATCACCTGAATTGGGCATCGCTAAATAGTCAACCCGGCTTATTTTGCGCTTGGATTTGGGCCTACATTCATACAAGATTGTGCTCACCCAAGAATTGCAGCCGGACGACCCCATAGTCAACGCCGGGAGTTCGCTAATTGGGCGCTGTAAATGTTGGACGGAGATCCGGATTTTCACCAAAAAATCATTTTCTCGCACGAGGTTCATTTTTGGTTCAGCGGCTGTGTCAACAGGCAAAATTGCAGTTATTGGAGCGAACTCAATCCACAAGTGTGCGGTCAAGCATCAATGCATCCACAAAGATTGACTGTTTGGTGCGGTTTATGGCATGGTGGCATCCTCGGACCATATTTCTTTCGAAATAAGGAAGGAGAGACCGTTACAGTTAATTGCAGGTATAGAACAATGTTAACCAAACTTCTGTAGGTAGAGCTCGACAACATCGATATATATATGTGAAGGAGAAATTAGGCGACTGGATCGTCTCACGACGAGCTTTCATCGGTTGGCCGCCGCGATCATGCGATCATGCGATTTGACGATACTCGATTACTTTCGTCAAGTTACGTCAAGCCCTCAGTTTACGCTAACAAGCCAACCACTTTATACACACATATTGGACCGAGTCATCAAAAATTGGGCCGACCGATGTGTACCTATGATGGCATGAGGGTAGCTTCAAAATAAAGCCAGAATCTCACACCGTTGTTGTTCTATTTAAGTGTTCGATGGATCGCACCCATTTCGACTAGTTTTTTTTATAATTACCGAGCGCTCAAGGGGTTATTAGTTTAGTACCCTTAAAATGTCTACTCACAGCCGCGGCCAAAGATATGTTCCATGACGGCTGAATTGTCGATGCATCGGGTGAGGGACTTAGATTGAAAGTACAAGTTCTTTGGATAGAACAAATGAAAATCATGATGAAAGTAATGAAAATAGGAAGAAAATGTGCTTCATAACTTTATTTTAGGGCAAAGATCTGTATCTGCAATAATTTAAACTCAGCTGTCTTAGGTATATGCATTTTAGAGCAAGAAATTCTCTAAAATGGACGTGATTAGGTCGTTGAATTCCTTTGTTATGTTTCGCATCTGCTTTCTCAATAAATCAATCGGCGTGTCTGCAAACTACGTTCTATTAATATAACTTTATTTATTTGATTTTTTTTTTCTTTTGTTAGCCTTTGTCCCTTGGATCCCTTTCAAAATCACTAAAATGATCACGAAACTAAAAATTAAAACAAAAGTAACAAAGTACCGGATGAAGGCTCTTTCTCCATCAAACAAGAAGAGTCACTATCCCCTCTTTTCAATCCAGAAGCCCAACAAAACAGCACAAAAACCATGGTTGCAACTGCGTTGGGATATTTTCGGAAAAACACACAAAAACTCTGCGCTACTTGGTGCGCGTTAAGAGGCGCATTTTTTTATCCGTTTGGCCTCTTCCATGAACTTCATTTTGGAATTTCGTATTCCAGACACAGTCATGATTGTTTTTTATTTCTATTTTTTTTCCCCCTGAAGTATTCCCTTCTTAATGCTAGGCCATTGTGCAATAACAGATCACACAGATACGAAATCCGAAAACGAATGGGAATACGAAAACGAAAACCATCTCGAGTCGATCCGCAGCCAATATGCATGTGCACACATGTGTGACTTTTTATTTTTTCGAACTAATTTTAGACATTTCCGTCGAATGAGATACGTTGTGTCTGGGCCCCCAGACCGAGTCCCAGTACCAACCAAGCCCAATTCCACCTAAATCCAAGAAGACGAAGAAATTGACTGGGAACATCACCGCCGAAGGGATTCAAATACGACAAAGAGAAAATGTTTTTGTGTTGCTTTGGGCCAAGCCCAAGAACATGACACTGAGATCCAGTAGGTCTATGTTGCTGTTTTGGAATTCTGACTTTAAGTCATATGCAACGCACATGTGTGTTTCAAATCCATATTCAAATTCAAAATCCAAAATCATGTGGGAATCTATTTTCGAATGCACGCATTACCAACCATCAGACTTGAAGATGTTCAGCACTGGCATACGAGTAAAAGACGACAAGCAAATTGTAATTACCCTCGTCCTTGTTGTTATGTACTTTGCGTTACCCCTAGTTGTCATTGGCTTTTGAAGAGGATTTTCTCAAAGTGTACGAAAACGACTGGTGGATGATGGGGTGGGACGGAGAAGGAGAAGGAGAGAGGGTTCGAGAATAAAACCTAATGACTGCATATTATCCTTTTATTTTCGATAAATTTCATTTTATTCTACAAGTATAAAGTCAGAGGGAAATTTCTCGGAAAATCACTTCGAGAGAGGGAGGAACAGCCAAATGGAAGAAGACTGTGGAAACTGTTAAAACTTAAACATTTTATTGACGCCAAGAAGATGGAGTTGCGCAGCAGGGCTGGGGATAATGACAGGGAAGTGAGAATTGAAGTGACGTTATTAAAATTAAGCATTCACTTGAAAACGCTCGTTAATGCTGTTGTGATTCTAATATTTGCTTAACGAAGCATTTTTCTCTTATATTCGTTGAGCTGTGCGCGTAATAACATTTTATTGCTATGCTCGTGTCTTTTTCTGACTGTAGTAGGGGTTGAACCCGAGGGAATTCCATACTATGTATTGAGGTGGCGTTAATGTGATGAATGACGAGTTTCTATCAACGCAAAGATCTTGTGTAAAATGAAGTTTATCTATTTAGAAAAAATAATAATTGGAAAAGATAAATCATTTAAGTATCTTTTAAGTGCCAGCCCTTTCCCAGTAGACAAATCTGTCAACAGTTTCAAAAGACAAGCATAGATAACTTCAAAATTGGCTAGTTCCGTAGTCTTTATCTCGTAAAAATTCTACCAACAATTCCAAGTTGGCAAAGTGTAAAAAAGAGCAAAATCCTCCGTTGTCGAATCTTCAGCCGGGTTCTATAAGACTGGAATACATCCACTGCTGACGACCCTGTTAAACGAAAAAAATTGACAAAGCCGCCAGGATCTGCACATGGAATGTTCAGAGATCCAAACAAGCCACGTACAGATAACCAACAAAGCTTAGACTGTCATAAAGCAGACGTCACTGCCATCCAAAAAGTGCGATAGGGCAGCCCATGTAAAGACGACGACATATAAAGGGACTTTCATCAAGCGCTTCCTATCTTTAAATTTAAATAAAACAAAGTGTGTGTGAGATATCATCGAAATTTTTTATTCGTTTGAAGCGCCTTTCGATGCCATTACTCATATGTATAGAATATAACATCGTTCATGTCCACCGCGCCATCCCTGGTTGGCGCGCATCCAAAATGTCCAATTTTCCATGACTCTGGCGCATAAATCAGGCTGAATTTGACCGATGGCATGGCTTATGTTGGCCTTGAGAGCCACTGTGATATGTGGCTTATTCGCATAGAACTGCGATTACAGAAAACCCCACAAGAAAAAGTCTAACGGGATCAAATCGCACGATCTTGGTGGCCAGTTCACATCACCTTGAATCGATCGTGCAGAATTTCCAATGTGGAGTGTGGCACATAGCGCCGTCCTGTTGAAACCACATGTCGTTGGTGTTCGTATCATCAAATTCAGGCTAAAAGAAGTTGGTAATCATCGACCTGTAGCGCTCGCCGTTGACGGTGATGGCCTGGCCAACGTCGATGACGCCCCCAGATCTACACCAAATAGTGACTTTTTCGGGATGCATTGGATGCTCTTGGATCTCATATGGTTTGGTATCGTCCCAAATTCGACAATTTTGTTTGTTGACGTACGCATTCATCCAAAAATGGGCCTTATCGCTGAAGATGATTTTTCGATGAAAATTAGGGTCGGTTTACAACTGCTCCAGAGCCCATTCAGTGAACACGCTTCGTTGTCTATGGTCGTTTACCGTCCCTCTCCTATGTCAACTGAATTTTGTACGGGTACAGGCCCAAGTCATGACGCAAAATTCGCCAAGTTGAGCTCTGCGAAAGGCCGAGTTTTTGTGAGCAACCCGAAATCGGCTGCCTCGGATTCTCCTGCATACTCTCACGGACAGCCACGATATTTTCTGCAGATCTTGCGTTTCGCCGACGTACGAGTGTTGGTTTATCGTTTACTGAACCAGTGGACTCAAATTTATCCACCACACTGCGAATAGTCCGATTTCCGCGCTTTAACTGCAGGAGTACCTCAAGGGTATATACTTGGCCCAATTGTGTTTTGTCTTTTTATTAATGACCTGCCTAACATATGCTCAAATATTACTTTGGCTTTCATCTAGCTTCTCTCCAATAAGTATCCCACCATCATAGTTCGGTCCTTGGTTGCTCTTTAAAACAGTTTCTTAAACTAAGATTTTGTGTGTTTGTGCACAAGATCATTCAAACAAGATCCCCTGCCTATTTGATGGAAAAAATTCAATTCGCCCGACCCCTCCTTTAATTACTTAAATTTGACGTTTCTCTTGGAAGGTTACCTACGCGACACCACCTCCAATATATTGTCGTGGCTACTATTGTACAAGTTTTTCGCATCTCAATATTCACAGGGATATGCAAGCCACCCCTCTAGTATGATGGATGCCTGGACGTTTCGAGGGGCGAACATTGACTAGGACCACTACTTCGCTGCGTATGTTATTCGCCTGCGGATATTCCGAACAACCTATAAGATAGAAAATACCGTGAAGAAGTTTACCGTCGGATGGAAACAACCACTGGATATAATAGAGCTTTTTCTGGTCGAGTTTAATGACACTTTGACCGTTTATATCGTTAGCATCAAATACTTAACACCAGTCGTCTTTGGAATTGTGCAGATAAAAGGTACCACGAAATTCGTATACCCGCATATGGACGATGAAGAAAACGGCGGCTGAAGCGCATCGAGAGCTCCTACAATTTTACGGGGATGCTGCTCTAAGTGAAACAACGTGCCGTGATTGGTTCCGTCATTTGAAAGACGGTGATTTCGATATTGACGACCGTCCGTGTGAAGGAAGGCCAAAATCCTTCGAAGACGCTAAATTGGAGGCAACGCAAGAAGAGCTTGCTTCAGCATTAGGAGTTACCCACCAAGCCCTTTCCAAGCATGCGAAAAACGGCCACAATACGAGCAGAGGCACGAGAAAGTGATTCTACAGTATGACAATGCTTGGCCACACGTTGCCAAACCCGTTAAAACCTACTTGGAAGTCCTACTCCACCCGCCATATTCCCCAGATATTGCGCCCTTGTTCCGTTCGATGGCACATGGTCTCTCTGATCAGCAGTTCCGCTCATATGAAGACATCAAAAAATGAACACTTTTTTCGAGTTCTGCCAGAAAGATGGAAACAGTTGTATCTAGCAATGAGCAATATTTTGAATGATTCATTTGCAAGCATTTTTTCACAATAAAGTTGCATTTTCATCAAGAAACTTAGTTGCGCTACATTGCTACATATATCTTCACTTGAGGCCATTAAACCTGCTCAAGCTGACGAGCTGTATAAAGTAGCGAGATACATCTATATACAAGGAGCATACACAAACCCATTTGTGAAAATGGTCAAACGAACAGGCAATGGTCGATTTAGTGTGTTTTGAGGAAAAATCCTTCGGGTGATTTTTGATCACATCTGCACAAGCAATGAACGAGGAAGTTACAAAGGCATACTACATACATCCTAAACAGAAGAGTTCGAATAACACATTTAGGAATGGTTTCGGACAGAATCTGAGTCAGGAAAAGAATGTAGTCGGATCTTCGAGGATGGCTTCAAAAGCGAAGCATTTGCATCTGTATTGACAGCCAAGATGCGCGTAAAGCCTTGCTGCGTCGTAGGTTATTCACACTTGGGTCTCATAGGAGCAAAACTGACCAAGTTGTCGGCAGACCAAACAAATGATGCCCGACGTCTCTAAGATGTCAGCGGCCTTCCGGCTTAGTAGAAAGCATTGCAGGCTTTTTACTGGCGTCGTGAAGTGGCACTACGATTTCCCTGAGCTCTTAAGTGTACTGGGAATAAGCGATACAACAGCCAAAAGCCAGGGTTGTTGTGAAAGTAATGCAAAGTAAAAGTAAAGTAATATGGTCCACCATCTCTGTGAATGTTCCGCCTACCTTCGCATCAGGCTGCAGGCACTTGGCGCTGACGTGGCATGTGCTGATATGTAGGCACTTTACCACTGAAGCTCTTACTCGCCGGTTTTTGAAAGGTATACAATGGACTAATTATTTCTTTGAAGATGTTAAATGGTTCTTTAATAATATTATGTAAGGTTGGATGACCTTACAATGTAACGCCAAATAGATTGTTAGATCCTATAACAACTACCCGTAGATGAAGCCAGAAATTTTGCAATAGAAAAACTTTCGCCTAAGGTTACTTGTGAACTTTTCAATCAGAGCAGTTTAGATTGCTTGAATAAGATCGAATGGGTTCAGGCCAAAAGCCCGTCAAATGAACACGATATGTCTGACTTCTTAACTAATTTCGCGTCTCTGCGGTTTGCATGACTTCAACTGCCAGACATCAAACCGATTTTGCTTTCACATGAGTAGTTATGAGCTTAAAGTGCAGAATAGCGCCCTGAGCTCGACCATGTTATTGAAAGCAAACTATTTTGAAAGCAAACCCTTAAAGGTACTTTTACTCAGACGTATTCCCACGAACATTAATCAAGTATGTTCATGTTAAGAGGAACACCTTATTCACGAGATTTCCCGAGAGGTAATTGGCCCTTCATCAAACTGTCTAAGGTATGTTGTATCCGTCACGAACTAGATTTTCCATTTAAACTGTGGCTATGTCTTATGAATGTGTGTGAATCATAATAGGCCAAACCTGGCCGCAGTCATAAGGGTACATAGTCCCACCAACTCCCAGCTTAATCTAATCTACTGCGTGTGTATTCATGTTTGCACACATCCGCACACCACCCCACAAACTTTGACATCGGGACGAAAACTAAATCTGTCCATCTCTCTACATTTAAATGAGTTTCTCGGATTAATTTCTTTTTTCATGCCTGCGTGCACTTCATCGCATAAATCCAACGTAATGGCTTTGCATTATTAATCACTTTGTCAATGTCCTATCATTAGTCACCTACGACAAATGAATTAAAGTGAATTAAAATTAAATCTATTCCTCCCATTTTACTCGTACGTATGTACATAGAGTGTGTACAAACATATAACCCCCTCATTGTCCCGCTGAGCTTTGATGATATGACCACATCAGAATTATGCACACCAGTCACATGCAGGATTTTTCAACGATCAATCGATGAGCATGAGCGTGAGTATGAGTTTGAGTTTGAGTGTGCATCTGAGTATGAGCGTGGTTATGGTGTGAGGTAATTAAAGTTCAATGACTGTATGACATAACTGTTCCTAAATCACAGCCCTTGTGGCATTTTATAATGAATTTCTGATGATTAAAAAAAACTTATATGTATGCATCTGTACATAATGAGGGATGTTTCACCCGTCATATCGACACTCTGCAATAGGCATTCGTGACACGTGTTAAGGTTTACTCACGCCTCCACTATTCACTACCCATTGCCCATTGAACAACTCTGGGCGGTGGGTGAACGTGTGTTAATGCTTCTCATCGTGGAAAAGTGTAATTTAAGTAATCGCCAGAGTTTTAATTAAATGTTTTTTTTTTTTTTATTTATTTATTTTAAGGTTCCTTGTTTTTCTTTTGTGGAAAAGCGGGTGACAGCCAGTAGCTGTGGCAGTAGCAAGGAAATTGGATATCTTAATTATGTCCTCTTTATTTGTGTTTACTGTCGACCTTCTGATGGCGGCCGAAGGAGTGTAGCTCGTAAATATAATCTTGTAGGCAAATGTAATAAAAGTCAACGGGCATTTTTATGACCCAGCAGTAAAGATTTGTTTTAATTTTTTTTTGTGTTAGTTTGAGAGGATTCAAGGACTCCCGCTGATCCATAGTGGGTGACACACGACACATGTAACAAATCTTTCAATCCTGTTTGGGATTAAATGTGATTTAATTGACGTGATTTGCTTTGAAGGATTTAATTAGCATTTCGGGTCAATATTTGAACTGGCAAATATCCTGATCAATATTTAACGGACTTGTATTGTATTTCTCTTATGTCCTCACATAAAAATTTCCGAGGTTTCGAAAATGAATTCTGATTCGGATATGAGATGAACAGAATTGGGAAATATATTAAGAAAGTAATGTGCGACCGAACCTTTTGGCCTGGTATTGAAAAATGTTAGCCCCATGGCAGTTAGGAGGCACCAGAGCCAAAGTTTTCCCATTTTTATCAGTCCACTTGCCAGAGTGAGGAGCAGCTCAGTAATTCAAAGATTATGTCCACTAGTAATTCAAAGATTTCTGTATTTGCCTGATTGAACGATGCTTCCGTACCAATGATCACACGATCATATCTAAATGTTCTGCAAATCTGCAAGTAGCCTCAAGAGTTTGAAGTCATGTGATAGCCACTTGCTACAGCTTTGAGAAATTCCATATCAAAAGAGGCCGCTACGTCGACGTTTTTACAAGTTCATCTATGACACCTTCCGGCGAATGACTCTGTGGTTTTTATTGTACGTAATCAATAACCAATTTTGCAGTGCAATGTAAAATGGTCGGAAGAAGTATTTTGGCAAAACTGTGCGCAATATTATATCGCTTGTTTTGATAGACTGAGAGAACTAACGGGTCTCTGTTGATGCGCAAAACGAAATAGATGATTATAACTGTAAGAGCGCAAAATATTTTCTTTATTACATTACGCATTATTTCACTATCAGCTGCAAGGTAAGAACTGAACTAAAACAAGCTGGAAAAAAGTATTTTGACAACATATTCTTTTCAGTTTTTTTCCTTTCGCGTGCCATGAAAGCTGGGCTGAGAAAAACGTCGGAAATAAGCCAGGCTATAAGAAATGAGATGGTGATCAAGTATGATGCCGGTATTTCAGTGGAATACTTAAGCAAGCTGTACAAAGTGACTCGGCAAACTGTGTATTGTCAAATAAATAAGCAAAAGAAAAACAAATCCACAAGTAACTTGCCGCATTCAGGCAGACCACGCAAGACAACCAAAAGAGAGAACTGTTTAATTGCGGGAAAATTTAAAGGCAATGCGCTAAAAACTCCAAAATCTGCAGCAATCGAATTGAGTAATCAGCATCATATTCAAATTTGTGAAAGAACGGTAAGAAATCGTTTAAAAGAGGCAGGTTTTGCCACTTATGTAGCCAGACAAACAACCCAAATTTCACCGAAAAATAAGCTCAAACGTCTAGAATTTTCCAAAAAATGTGTACACAAGCCTTCATCATTTTGGCAGCAAGTATTGTGGACTGATGAAAACTCTTTTCAGTACCATGCATCAAAAAAGAACATTTTCTGCAGAATTCCTAGGAAATTGCGAAAAAAAAGTGGCACCTGTATGTGAGCAATTTTTTTTTGTCAAAATACTTTTTCCGACCATTGTATTCTTTAATTTCCATAATTGATATTTGAAGGTTTGAAGGATATTTCGATCCACTTGTCTACTTGCGGATAGTAACATAAATGAACTTACATACTCGTAGATGTAGATTTTTAAATGTCGGTCCTTCTCAAAATTTATTTATTATTATTTTATTAAGTTTATTTTATTTATTTATTTACTTGTGAATGCTTAGGGACAGTAAGATACAATAAGTTTGCCTTAAGCTTATTTTACAAGAGAGAGCTAATATAAGATTTAACAATGGTTTTGATTTTATGAATTAATTGATATACTCGTACATAAATTAAATCTTCACTTAGAAATTAAATTAAAAAATTTACTAGAAAATTCTTTTTTAATATCTTCTGAATGCTTGTTGCGTTCTGGGTTTCTTTAATGTAACGCGGTAGAGAATTCCACTGACGGACCGCATTGACAAAAAATTGACGCTCGCATGTTAAACCCGAAAAAACGAGGATGAATTAATTGACGGGACCTACTCGACCATGATATACTAATTCTTTCAATACAGTATTGTGGTTGTCGTGTTGGCAAAATATCGGAAAGCAATTTTACACTTCGAAGTTGAAGATAATTTTCCAAAGGCATACCAAGCAGACGATTAGCAAAACCAGACAATCTATCATATCTTCATATGCCAAAGACATAGCGTACAGTGCTGTTAAACACCACACTGAGCTTTCTTTTACTTACGTGGTTGCACCTCCAAAAAACTTCACACGCGTAAATTAAGATCGGTAATACCAATGTCTGAGTTACCCACAAGGTACGCAGTACGGAATATACTTTACCGACGAGTGAATTAATGTTGTTATCCCAAGTTAGACACTGATCGAAAATCACCTCAAGATTTTTTGCAGTTTCAACATATTCGATCGGATTGAAGGAAAATAAGAGAGATCTATACTTTTCCTTGATATTACCAAACATTTCGACTTTTTTGGGTTTAAAATAAGGCCATTTAACTGGGACCAATGTGATATCTTCTCTAAGTCTGCATTTACACAAGAAACGCGATTCTCAATAAGACCGAGGGGGCAGCTTAGGTACAGTTGCACGTCATCTGCATACATGTGAGATGAGTAGTTCCCGATTATTGATGGAAGCTCATTAATGTAAATCCAAAACAATAGTGGCCCTAGAATGGAACCTTGAGGGACGCCGATAACGTGTGGGAGAAAGTCGGATAAGTTATCATCAACCTGCACTGCTTGCTTTCTATTAGTTAGGTAAGAATAAAGTAACTTTGTGGCACCAGCTGAGAGGTTATATTGCTGAATAAGCTTTTTACATAAAATATCATGATTAACTGTGTCAAAAGCCTTCGAGAAATCAAGCAATACCAGAAAAGTTACTTCATCCCTGTCTAACGCCTGCCTAATGTCGTCTGTGACACTTAACAAGGCTGTGATACAACTGTGCTTTTCACGAAATCCTGATTGTTTTGGGGTGAGCATATTATTCGCCCTTAGGTGAGGACTACTTTATTTTTGAAGAACCCTTTCAAACACTTTCGACAAAAAGGGCAAAATTTAAATGGGCCTAAATTCATCCCCTTTAGTGTGTTTTTTTTTTTTTTGAAGGGGTAAGATCTTAGCCAGCTTCCATAGATCCGGATACTGGGCTGTCGTCAAAATTGTATTGAACAAATAGGTTATGTGTGGCAGTACAATGGGCAATATAATTCTTAAAAATGAGAGATGAATTTTGTACAGACCCACAGAATTTGATTTTATAGAATGCATACCTTCCACAACATCGGCATGATCTACCGCTGAAAAACCAAAACCAGAATCGTCCCACTGATCCGCGAACGAAAAGGAAGCTTCTGTAGTACTCAATGGACGTAGCGAGGTCACGGAAACAAATTTTTGGTTTAGAGTATTAACATCAAGATTTTTAACTCGATCGCCGCCTAGTTGCGTAAATTATTCCACAACTGACGCCCATTTAAAAAAGTATTAAGCTGGTTAGAGTACATTTGAGATTTAACTTTACGTATCTCCCCAACAATTTTATTGCGTAGTGTACAATATATTTCCTTGAACTCATTTAACCGGTAACGTTTCCATTAATTATAGGCCTCATCACGTTGCTGAATTAATAAACAGATGTGTCGGGTACACCATGGTTATTACTCGGTTTAATGAGCTTAGTTCTTAAGGGCACATGAGTATTAAACAAGTTATGTTTTCAGTTGAAAACTGCAATTGATCATTTGATGACAATAAATGATAAGCGTAATCCCAATTCCTACTTCTTGTGCGCTCTTCTAGGAGTCCAAAATCAATGCTGTGGGAATAACGATATTCTATAGTTTTGCACAGGCTTGATGCTAAATTTCAGAGTCAAAAAGATAAGATCATACTTTGAAAAAGCAGGAGCTTAGAGGTGGTCGTACAAAGCCACTAACGAAAAATAAATCTACTAGTGTTACACCACCGTAAAAAAAGTGTGCAGGAGTGCAAGTGTTGACTGGCCTTAAGTTAAACGCTTCCATGTGTTGAGTGAGGGAATTCGGATCTAAAAGATTGCAGTTAAAATCGCCAAATAGAATAATATTAGGGGAGCCCAACTATATTTCCTCTAAAAGAGTCAACAAAGGTGATAGGGTAATAATATCCCTATGTGGCATATAAATTGCACCAATAAGTAGTGCACCCTCACTGCCCACCAGATCAACAAACAGATACTACTTCCATCATCTGATGAAAGCCTTGTTTGGCATTTAATTACATCTCTAACAAATATTGCCAGAGCGGCGCAGAGGAAGTTGGCTGAAGTCCCCTTCCACTTGCATGCGCCACATAAAATGAGGTCGTCTTCCATAACGTTGCCCCTCTGGGTTGGAGTCTAAAACTTCCCGGGCGGAGGCGCTAGGCTCGGAGGAGAGCACTTTACGCTTAGGATGTTGACAGTTTTATACGTGTGTACACGGTCTCTATGTTTTTGCCAGCATTCGTGTGCATTGTTTTTTTCCTTCATGATGCCTCTATTATTCTTTCAATCGACCGAAAACCGCTGCGAAAACATCAAATCTTGTCGTGGGAAGTGCAAATTTCGCAAAAATCCATGTCTCGCATTATTAAAGAAGATTTAGGACTCAGCGCGTACAAGTACAAAAACGCAAGCGAAGATCGAAAGCATTACTCAGCCGGTACGCGAAGAACGCTCACAGACAAATTCTGTTTACTGATGAGAAAATCTTCACCGTAGAAGAATCGTTCAATAAGCAGAATGATCGTGTGTATGCTCGGTCATCCAGAGAAGCATCCCAACTCATCCCGAGGGTTCAAAGAGGCCACCATCCCGCGTCTGTAATGGTATGGTGTGTGTGCTACGATGGCGTTACCAAGCTCCATTTTGCGAGAAAGGAGTGAAAAATCGGCCAAAGTATATCAATCGACCGTCTTGGAACCCATTGTGAAGTGTCTCAACCAATCAATATTCAACAACAAGCCATGGACTTTCCAGCAGGACTCTGCTCCAGCTCACAAAGTAAAAACGACTCAACTTTGGCTCAAAAACAACGTTCCGGACTTCATATCAATGGATGATTGGCCAGCTGGTAGTCCAGACCTCAACCCGTTGGATTACAAGTTTTGGTCCGTATTAGAGGGCATAGCTTGCTCTACTCGACACTCAAATATTGAGTCGTTGAAGCGAGCCCTCGTCCGTGCAGCGGGCAATTTCCCCATGCATGAAGTGCGTCTCGCAATCGATGAGTGGCCACATCGTCTTAAGTCGTGCCGGAAGGCAAATGGAAGTCATTTCGAATAAAAATTTTCATTCCGTATTAAGACTGACTGCGCATATAAAAGATTATGCAAAACGTAGCGTCTGGACCGGCCTTTATAGCCGTCATGTCTGGGGATAATTTTCATTTCTCTCTGGAAGCGAAATAAACTTGGATATAGTTATTGAAATGAAGTTTGGGTGTTACATAATTAGAGCGCATTTCAGTTAGATGTCGTACCGCCGCCGGTATCCCGGAAACTAACTGCATAACGACATATCTATACAAGGTGTGTTTCAAAGTAAACAGGACTTTTTAAAAATAAGAACAAAAAAAAGTTTTTCTGGCAAAACCTAATCAATACAGTGATTTGCACGGTTTAAAAGCATGTCGAATGAGTGTGTTAGATCGTCGATCGGGATGTCCTTGAATATGTCGCTACCTTTTGGATGGCTTCTACGTCCACAAAACGCTTTCCTTTTATCAGCAAGTACATTTTTCGGAAATGTTAAAGTCGTACGGTGGCAAACCAGGGAAATACGGGAGTGCTTGACAGTTAAAATGCGATTTTTAGCCCAAAAATTAGTTACAAGTGTCGATTTTGGCTCCGCTGACACCTTCCACTCGGTGATTAAACGCTTGGTTTCTGAATCATATTATAACTTTCATCACCGGTCACAATGCTGGAAAGGAAGTTTTTGTTCTTTCTAGCCTCCTTGATGATGTCCTTCGTAGGTTGAATTCTGGGCAATGTTTGGTCGTCAGACATCGCTCAAGAGGTTATTAGTACACTAAAAATGTTTTCACACAGAGTGGGAGGTTCAAACTCAGGGCGGAAGAAAGGAGAGGTACCGATATACATTGGTCTTAAATGTTGGCAAGTTACAACGACTAGGAAATAGAGGCCTCGGCAGTCCATTCCATAAGCGAGTTGTAGGGTTTAGGAATGAATCATGGTGCTGTCATTTCAGGCGCAACAATTCGTCAAAATGTCATGAAATTTTGACAATATGTACATCAGTGAAAAATCTACCTTACCGACGCATGTAATTGCCAATAAATGGCCTCACTTTGGAACGGACTTTGTATAAGTCATGACGAAACGTAAGAAATAATAGAGCACACAGAGTGCCTCAGTTGGGCTTGACTTCATTTAACCAAATGTACCTAGCTCAGATATTTTATGAACTGTGCTGAACACTCTACTAGGAACGTTTACGAGAATAGGACAAAGTATTGCTGCACACATCCCTAGGATTATTCTTGGCCCAAGTCCCCACTTTTTTCAAAGGTTTTGCTACTAGCATCAAAAGAGATATGGGATTTCTAAATCCGGAGCTCTATTGTTTGTTGCCGGTCAAGTTTCGGAGCAAAGCATATTTTAGTTTCACCTTAATCAAAACTACGAGTAAATCGTGTAAAAACAGCAGTAGATTGCTACGAAAAATCGCAAAAGAGCTAATACATTTGCAGTAAAGTCTGAGCCAGGCATATGTATAGCCGAAGTTCATTATGGTTATCAACCTTATTAATAATTGAAATTAAGGTGGTGGCTTCGAGCAGTGCTTAACTTCGTCGACTACTGAACAAGAGGGTCTGGGTTACAATTTACGGGCCGCCCATATTGCATAAATTAATTTCTGCATTCATGATATCCAACTGACCATCCTCCACTCTGTTTAAGTCGGCTTGTTATTGTCCTAAGACTTTTTTTCGAAACGAAAATTGTAGCTTCTAGGTACAACATATCTGGGTGCTGGCACACAGTGAATTACCTAAAGGTCTGAGTGTTTCAACTTGCATATCATATCGCAGTATGAAAGTGAAAAGTTGTGTTAGGTATTTCATCGTAATTTCCGGATGTCTTTCCTGACGCAGCGTTTCATCCCTTTTCGGTTTAATCAGCATCTAAGCAGGAACTTCTGGAAAGTGGTAGTCTAATAGTATGACGTGAAGCACTTTTGAGAGATCCAAGGACAAACCATTAGAGAAGAAACTTCCTATATTCAATAGTTAGTATCCAACAACAAACAATGTTATTTAGGCACGCATTTATACAATATAACCACTCACGCCAATTTTCGTTGTTTTTGGCTGGTCAGTTTTTTTTTTTTTAATTTAAACTAAGCATTCAACACTTATTAGTTCATTCAGTCACTCAAGAGAAAAGCCTCAAAAATAGTGGGTCCCACCCCCTGTTCAATTAGCCACATATTTACATATTTCATGAATATCTAATCAATTACTAGATGTTGCTCAACAACATTTTTATTCAAATTCCAGCTCTCGAAAAATTTGTTTAAAACGCGATTACGAGCATAACAAAAAAAAAAAAAAACAATAAAAACAAAAAGCTGCGCACATTGCGCCATCAATAAAGCTGTCAAAAACAATCAATCAGGTGGTCGGTCTGTACAAAAAATTATTATTTTTGTTTAAGTCGACTAACTCCAAGGGTCTTGGGGGCCACTCAACCATAAAGCGGGTAATTTCCCCCTTCAACAAAAAAATTAAATAAATGTTTACACCTCGAGACATAAACAGTCGGGGCACCGAAGGTACACACTCGTATTCGTACATCCATTTAAAATTCAACGCACGCACTGATGACTCTTTCCATCGACTCTTTTGTTCGATGAGTTGAAAATGGATTTTTTTTTGTAAAAAAAAAAAAAAATTACCATATAACCATTTTCGTTGAAGGTGACGCTTTCAACAGATATGTACGAGAGTATCCGTATCTACTCGTACATGCTCATTGAAACGAATAATTGACATCGAACATTGGAAAACAAAACATCGATATTATTACAACGTTGCATTCAAACAAAGGAAACTCAAACGAACCCCCAGAGCCACCACAAAGCCTCAAAAGACTTTCAGCCGATCTTGACAAGCCAGAATAAATAGACAAACAGACAGACAAACGGATGGAGGACAGAAGACAGAAGACAGAAGACCGACGATTGTAAGAGAGTTTATTTCATATTTACACTAGTCGGTGTTTACACAGAAGTCGCACGAGCAAAGACATGAGCTCTCGGATGTAAACAATCAAAGTGATCGCCAGTGTGAGGAAATGTTTACATCTTGGTTGCAGGAGGTACAATAATTATCGGCGGCGACGAGGAATGTATGGATTATTGCGGCACGTACATAGTCACATACAAATCAGTATTCACCGAATCTTGAATTGCTGTAGGTCTTAAGTGGAAAATGCATCTTCAACGGCTACGAGTTATTACTTGTCAGCAATACGGTAGCTGTAGCGATGATTTGTTGACAGTCAGTGGAAACATTGATGCGATCCTTGGGCTGTTTGCAGGTTGCAGGTGTCACACGGGTTCAGAGTAAGGCAGTAACAAATGCAGTTAAGAAAGAATTATTACATACCTGTCATGGCCCAAGCCCAGATTTGTAATTTTCATTCATAACAAAAGCGATCTCGTGCATGTAGCTACGGTTTCGAAGTAGCAAATGCATTGTAGGTAAGGCAAATAAATGTCGTCTTTATGTAGTACGCAGAAATCTAGACAGGCTATCCGATTTTTGTAAGTTAGTTAGAAACTCTAATGCAAGCATTGTCCATGACTGTTCCACAAGATTTATTTCTTAGCAGGTCTCGACTCTGACAAGTCGATCTAACTTCGTTTGTATAGACAAAAGGAGGTACAGCTGTCATATCTCTAGCCGTTATCGTCAGCTTAGAATAGAGTCATTACTTTTGTGTTGTGCAGGAACAGTTCCAATATTTTATGATGTTATTCAGATGCGGCTGATTCCGCCGTAAGACTTCTTAGCTAGGAACCAGGCGAGTTTCAAGAACTTTGTTAAAGCGAGTCCAAAGAAAAAGAGAGACAAATGTATATACATTTTTTTTTCGGATTAAGAAAAATTGGTGAATAGAACCCAGATTTTCGGAGCTACTCTTGGCAGATTAAATCCGCGTACCAAGCATCAGAGACAATCAGGGGAAACAGGATTATAGTTGGGGCTCAGATCAAAGTAAATTCGCTATGTGCCCACAGAAGACAGGGACTGCTGATTTCAGAAAGGAGCATATTTTAGAGAGTTTAGGGGTGTCAGTGTTCATTGACACGATCCACTAACCAAGTCTGTTCTAAATCGAGTCTGCAAGCACACAAAATAAGTGACATTTCCATCAGCCCATCAGAGACGGTGTATTGATAAGCTGGGTTTCAAACGAGAACGACAACGAAAAGTGTTAATAAGTTGATGCAACAATAAATCGATACTACATACGACAAGACGTAGGCTTCACCAAGAGAGAAAAAACAGCTTAAAATGTGCCAGATTTATTCTGTCCCTCTCTAGCAATAATGTCCGAAAATTTTACCACAAGGCAAAATAAATAAGCTAGTGACACAAAGCTCGAAAAGAAGCCAACATTAATAAGAATATCAAAATAATTATAGATGTGGGGTCTTAAAATTCAGAAGAATTATCTCTGTAAACTGTTTAAAGCTGGCGGTGATCAATATTTATTTGTAAGGTAGAATGGATAACTCAAGCAGGACGATAATCGGCAACAGGTTAGCTCACCTGGCTAAAAAGAAATTTTGAAAGCTAATGACCAATAAAGCTGCTGGAGCAGACAGACTTTGTAAGGAACATGAAGCAACTTTTCTAAAAAAAAAAATAGTCGAGTGAATACATGAGTATGCTCGATCCCCAAGAAGGGAATCCTACATCGCAGGATATTAACTGTAAAGAGATCAGTGCACTGAATCTTGTGTATGAAATCCCTAATGTGTGAGCTTACTTCCTTACGTAAATGACCCTATACTCCGGGGTGGACCAGAGCCTCAGCTAACATGCCTCTTCAGTTGAGCACACGAAGATGGCTGAGGTCCCCTTTCGACGGTGTGCGACGCCTAAAAAGAGGTGGTGAATCTAATCCCCTCTAGAGCCTCTTTTATTTCTATCTCTTTTGAAAGGTCACGTTGACTTGTGCTCATTTCCCTTACAGAGTAGTAGGACCAATCTCAAGAGACTAAAGCCATGGATGTCGAACTACTTACTTAAAAACAATTTAAATTGAAAACAAACTCCGTTTAAAATATAAAAAACGTCCTAATGACGTTATGCAAAGATTTCCAGTGAAGTTAAAATCGAAACTCCTTAATTTAAAGAAAAGTACTATGTCAATAAATGGGCTTTAATAAATCAGCTCTTCAAAAAAAAATGCATCTTCAGGTGCACCATCCAGTATAAGATTTAATGTCGTTGAAAATTCTTCTGAAATAGCTAATGCTTTTAATGTATTTTTTACGAGTGTTGCCAAAAATACCTTGACTGATGCCGGTTTTAACAATACTCCCAACTCTTGCCTACAAAGATGTTTTGACATAGAAAAAAGGCATGAAACTAGTTTTTGCTTTTAACATATTTCATCTCTTGAATTGTTTAAAACCATTATGTTGCTGAATAAATCAAATTCATCTTCTCGTAAAAGATATTCGAATGCATTTATTAAGAAGATTGCGTTAAATATTGTTGACGTTTTAGCTCACATTTATAACGAAAGTATATTCCACGGAATCTTTCCTGACAACCTAAAAGTTGCTGAAGTTATACCAATTTCCAAAAACGGAGATAGATCTATACTCACAAATTTTCGACCAATCTCCCTTCTCTCTGTTTTTTCAAAAAATTTTGAGACAGTAGTAAAAAGTAGAATTATTACCTTCCTGGAGAAAAATTCTTTTTTTTTTTTTAAGTATAAATCAATATGGCTTTAGAGCGGGTAAATCAACGGAGGACGCGCTTTTAGACAGTTTTAGTCTAGTTTATAATAGTTTGGATAGCAAAAAAAAATGATCGCTTCGCTATTTATAGACATTACCAAGGCATTTGACACTGTGGACAACGAGCTCTTACTAACAAAGTTAGAAAAGGCAGGCTTTAGAGGGTTTATGCTGAATTGGTTTGGATCATATCTCAAGGATAGGAGGCAAATGGTTAAGATGAGAGACCATTTTAGTGAATATCTTGATATTCAGGTTGGTGTCCCACAGGGATCCGTTCTTGGCCCCATCTTATTATCCTAATATTTATTAATTTTATATTTTGTCAAAATTTGAAGGGTACACAAACTGGTTTTGTAGACGATATAGCTTGTACATACTCCAATAATTCCATTTTAGATTTGGTTGCTGATGTTAACCATGACTTAGAAGTCTTAAGGCATTGGTTTTGTATGCAAAAGCTAGTAATAAGCTATAAAACGAAGATTATGTTTTTCAACTTACCTGCATTGGATCTACACTCGCCAGATTTGATCCAAGTGCTTTGTGATTGAAAGGGTCGCTGATTTTAAGTACCTGCGTCTACTGGGGTTTACATGCTTCTTCACTAAAAAAGTATCTTCTAACAACTACTTATATACTATATCATCTCAGACTTTTTTGCTCTCATAATCTGTTAGAAACGGTCAACTATGGCTTAGTGCAATCAAAGTTGCAGTATGGATTGGCTTGCTGTGGCGGTACTTATGTCAATAAGATACAATCTCTGATTATTAGCCAAAAACATATTCTAAGACCTACTTGGAAAAAAAGACGATACGAGCATAGCATCTTACTTTTCTGCAATTCAAAAATTCTTCCACTGAAGCATCTACACTTTTATAAAGTTTTAAAAATATTTTTTATAAGAAGTGGTTATCTAAGGAGTCAAAATTCAACTTCCTATGCACTTCGCAGAAATGACAGAAATACAGCACTCATAATTTTTTTCATTTTTACACCTCAGTAGCACCTAGGTTATTTAATCTACTACCTTTTGAACTTCGGAGTATTAGGAAATCCTATTCATTCTATAGAGGATTTCAAAAATGGCTTTTTAATTTTGACTTCAAAGAAATAAATCACTTAACAAGAGTCATAAGTTGAATGGTTTTTCGTTTTTTTTTGATTGTTTATTCTTTTACTTTTTATTTATAAGCATTAATTTGTTGATCATCAGTATACTGCAATTGTTAATTAATAAATTATATTTTGCGTACTACCAAGTCGGTCATTTTGCTAAAAGTTTATAACTCGATACATTCGACACTAATTTTTAGAATGTATCTACTTAATTTTATATTTCAATGATTGTGTTTATAATAGGAAAACGCTTTTAGTAACTCGCTATTATTGTTTATAATTTATGTATAATTCTAAATTTGTATATATTACCATCAGTATTATAGCATTATTATACAAAAAGCTTTGAGTTAAACGGAATATGAAATAAATAAATAATAATAAATAAATAATAATAAATAAAAAAAGATCATCTTCTACTGCGCTGTCTCTCTGAATTGGAGTCGTAATCTTTCCGGGCTGGAAAGATTATGCACTCAAGCCGGGTAATCCGAGCTTTTCTGACGACGTCGGCATTGCTATACAATCCGTATTGTTCGCTGCTGAAACGTCGCCTCCATTCTCCATTTATGCAAGCGGAACCGAAAACTACCTGAAGAACTTTTCTCTCGAAGTGCCGATCGGCATTTTCATTCGTTTTCACCAGTGTCCACGCTTCTGCGACGTAAAACAGGACTGAGATGATGAGTGTCGCTATAATCGCTTTTTGGTTGCTCGACAGAGGGCTTGACTACTCAATTGCCTTCCAAGCCTAAAGAAGAAGGGATTACTAAAGACTGATTCTTCGCATGACTTTCGCACTGGCTTTGTTGTCTGAGTTGATAGCGGAGGCGAGGTAAATAAAGGCCCACCATTTTTTTTTAATAATTGCCGCATGCTCTTGAAATGTACCCTTGAAAAGTTTGCACACAGCGCAGGCGTACCTGATCGAATATGTAAGCATCCTGATAGATCCTCGTCAATACTTTGAAGACCTGGTAAATCCGTTATCGAGCAGATATTGGCTTTACGGCTCATAAAAACGCGTCGTATAAATACTCATCACTTGTTCACCGATTTGAATTTGGAGAGTATAATATCAGTGAGCTCTACATGCAATGTAGCAACATTTGGCTAGTCAGAAATACCCCAATCTGTCGCATTTGATGAATCAGAGACGCTGAATGCACGAACCCAGCTTGAATAGTGCTTAAACTCTTCCCGAAGGGATGGGAAGACATCGCTCTAAGTAGCGCGCTTAGCTGGAAAGGAACCTAATGCAACCACCTTAGTGTCATTAACCAAACACCAATGGGGCAACAGGTGATGTAAAATAACGATCTCTTATTGTTCCTCTGGATGGGCCCCCGCCCAATTATCAAGGCTTCGCCCTTTAATGACGTTGTCTAATAATGAACGGGGGCAGAGCAAAGTACTGGTCTTATCGTAAACATTTTCAGATGACGCTGCCGAAGGTTGCTACGATTCGATCAGTCACAAGTTGCCGGTCATAGGTCTTGTTGGCGGCTGGACCACCGGTAGTCCCTACCAGGACTTAAATCACGGTACCATGGGAGTCAGGAGCCCCCCCGGATCTCGGTCCGGGCCTGACTTGTTAGAGGTAGGCCCCCTTGTGGGAGCGTCATGATGGCTGTGGTTTAAACCCAAAATCGCGGGAAGGGTTTCGGCCCAATGTAGAGTTGCAATAAGTACTGGGTGCTGCGACCCTAAGAGCAGTAAGAGATTTTAGGTCGGCCTCGACTCATGCCAAGGGTGGAGCTTGTGCCGGCAACACAGTTCCGAATTGGTATCTGAAACAGTGAAATGTTGGTGAGCGATGGCAAGGCGTATCCTTGCTCCCATGGATGTATGGGCATCCCGTAAGTTTAAGCCCACATGGCAGGTACTTACGTTAAACACATGAGACGTTGTGTTCCTCTGGATGTGTATCTCAGTGGTACGAGTCAGTCGAATCCAGGTGGCCAGGATATGTATAAACCAAAACAAGAGGAAGTGAATGACCGTGAAACTATTCGTTTCAGCATTTGGAGAGGAAGCATTTTTCAGTAACAGACATGGGAGTAAGTCGAGTTCTTACTAACTAAGTCTAAAAGATACCTATTTCGACTAAGTACAGACTGTCCGTATCTTCACCGTTATCACATCTGCTAATAACTTCTTAAAGACAATTCCTTTGAGCCGCTGAGATCAGTCATGCATTTGGCTCACCTCAACTCAAGATACTGCATCACTCCAGCTACCGTTATGCGAAAATGAAAAAGACAATTAGAAAAAAAAATATCATATATGGTCTGTCTAAGCCTACATTTCCGGGAAAACCCGACAAACTACCACAAAAGGGCGCTTTTCATGGGACGTGCACCAAACTTTGCTCCAAAGTTAACCTCTTCCTACACATTGTGTGCGTGTGCTGTCACGTCGATGTCAACGCATTCAGACCGCATGAGCTCTAATAAATTTTCAATTCAAACTCGTTTTGTTTGAATTCGTAGTTTTACTCAAATTTATGGATTTTCACTATCAACTTCCGGTTATCAGTGACACATTACGTAAAAGATTATCAGTGGCTGTTCTTTGCATCAGAGGTAGAACGTAATACATCAAGTATTACAAAATATGACACTGTAGAGTGTATGTCATCTCGCAGAGCTAGCAAGTGATGTTTAGGCGCAAATATTTTGAGACAACATTCGTCAAGTATGTAACAAGAGAATTCAATTAGCTAGCCAAGCACCTTTCTACATACAAGTCAACTCATTTGTAAGTTTCCCCCAGGAATTCAATTCATAAGTGAACTCAATTTCTCCATAACCAATTGCAATATCGACACCAATCGACTGAAGAGTCAAATATCAATTGATCCATTCTGAGAATCCTCATCTTCATCTTCATCGTTCTTAGCATTTTGAGACTGCAAGAAATCTTTCCATTGACTGGCTTATCGATGCCAATCTTTAGAGAGCCCTCCTCTAATGAACACTGCTGTTCTCCATGAACTGCGTGTCAATCAATTTTTTTTTTTTTTTCGTATCTGTGTCTGTGGCTTTGTCTGACTTTTAATAATTTTTATTAAGTAACTGTTAATAGATCATCATTCTATGCTGATGTAATAGATCATTCGTCAGTTGTTTTAATTTTTGTTGTGTTCTTTCTTCCTAGAAATTTGAACTCCACAGTAGTATGTAGATGAACACGAGTTTGCGTACGAGGCAGCCAACTGTTGCCAATGAGATCACGCGAACACAATAGAAAAAAATATTTTATTTTTGTTACGAGTATTCTGCAACATTCTTTTTGTTTTACGACATGTAGAATAAGTCATTGTGGTGGCAAACACAATCTAAATAAAACTGCCAATTAAACGAGAATGAAAGAGAGCGAGAGACGAAAAAACGCCAACAATAAAGGCTACGCGTTCTCGTCTGACAACCTCTCTAATTCTCTACGTCAGTGTTGCCGCTTGAGGCTAAGTATGGAAGTAAGTATGGGGTACGCACAATTCTTATCTTAACAATACCGAATACGATTAAATGGGAGACATACACATCACGAATGTACATACATACAAAGAAGACGGCTTCTGTCATTTGGGCTTAATCGTTGTGTTATGGAGGAAATATTTTGTATATTGATAGTCCTCTCATGGTATGGTATAGACATGTCTCTTACAGTCATTTTATGCCGTTAAACCTATTGCAGATTCTTTTTAATAGGAACGCAATTAAGTTCTCTCTGTCTGTCAATAGATGGCTCCAGCAGTAAGTGCTGGTCGATTTTGACATATCCAAAACGTCATGAACCAAGCTTAGACATATGGTAAACAAACCGTTTTGACACATTAGTGATTTTGTTTTATCGTCGTATACTTTTGGTTGTCTGATGTCTGATATCTTTCATTCGTAGAAAACGGCGGCTGAAGCGCATCGAGAGCTCTTGAAAGTATACGGAGATGCTGCTCTAAGTGAAACAACGTGCCGTGATTGGTTCCGTCGCTTTAAAGACGATGATTTCGATGTTGACAACCGTACGCGTGAAGGAACGGCAAAATCCTTCGAGGACTCTGAATTTGAGGCATTGCTTGATGAGGATGCATGCCAAATGCAAGAAGAGCTTGCTTCAGCAATAGGAGTTACACGCCAAGCCATTTCCAAGCGATTGCATGCGTTGGGAGTGATTCAAAAACAAGGAACTTGGGTTTCTTATGATTTGAAGCCACGGGACGTTGAGCGTCGTTTTTTCGCCTGTGAACAACTGCTCCAGCGCCCAAAAAGGAAGAGTTTTCTTCATCGCATCGTGACGGGTGATGCAAAATGGATTCATTATAGCAACTCAAAAAAAGACAGTCATGGAGACTGCTCAGTCATACGATCTACGTCGTCGGCTCGACCGAATATTCACTCTGCGAAAGTTATGCTGTGTATTTGGCGGGACGACGTCGGTGTTTATGAACTGTTGAAACCCAACGAAACAATCACTGGGGAACGGTATCGACTACAATTGATGCGATTGAGGGGAGCACTGCACGAAAAACGGCCACAATACGAGCAGAGGCACGGAAAAGTGATTCTACAGCTTGACAACGCTCTGCCACACGTTGCCAAACCCGATAAAACCTACCTGGAAACGCTCAAATGGAAAGTCGTACCCCAGCAGCCGCCATATTTCCCAGATATTGCGCCCTCCGGTTATTACTTGTTCCGTTTGATGGCACATGGTCTTGCTAATCAGCAGTTCCGCTCATATGAAGGCATCAAAAAATGGCTTGATTCGTAGATAGCCTCAAAAGATGAACACTTTTACCGTAACGATATTCAAGCTCTGCCAGAAAGATGGGAAAAAGTTGTAGCTAGCAATGGGCAATTCGATGAATGATTCATTTACAATCATTTTTTCACAATAAAGTTGCTATATATATCTAGCTTTATTATTTTGAACCGCAAATGGTTAACGAAGCAACATCTCCCGAAAGGCATTGAATAATTAAATTGCTTTAGTCGAAGATTTTGCAGCTCTACTTCAATAAATCCCGTGGGCCATGAAGAAACATTTCAAAGAAAGAGCAAGTTTTCTGAGTCAATAAGTTGAATTACAAAAACAGCAGCATGGGACAAAAAGTGTCAGGTTCCTCCGATTTATGCTATGCAATTAATAATAAAAGCCAACCAAAGGTGTAGTACTGATGCTTACGCCTACAGCACGTAAAAGTTTACTAACTTAAGGTCAGAGTCAGTGAAAAATTACTTCTTGGAGATGACTCTGTTCATTCAGGAACTATTTGACTAAGCATCACTCATAAGTAAATACCTGACACGGACATCCTGCTAGTAATACGTAATTTCAATGCCATTGTAGACAACGAATCGTCAACAGAATCTCTCCTTTGTCTGAAGGAAACCTGGAGCCTATATCCGAGGAGCAATTTCGAAAACTTGTAGTGGGTAGAATACACGATGCATCTATCAACAGGAACGGCATAAATCAGTTAAATACCGTCAAGTACAAAGCCGATACTGTCTAGAAACTACTAATGCAATTCAGAGAGCAGCTACTTCTGCAGATAAGTCAGATACCTACATCCTACATGTATTGAAAAGTGGTAGAAACATCATTGCAGATGGCTTAAAGATGTGACAAGGGATTTTAAACGTAAGACGCTATAGGTTTAATTGCATCGGCCTGAGGATTCTTCACGATGAGCGACAAGCGCAAAAGAAAGAAGTGTAGAGAAGTTGCGTGCAAGATCCGTCTACTGCATTATTTGATAGTTGGCATCCTCGTGACTTAACACGAGAACCAACCCAGTGGCCATAGATAGAGAAAGAAAAAGTCTGAAATTTAACCGTCAATTTGACTGTCAAACTGAAGTTCGTCACATCTACATTAACTCAACGCTGCTGTTTCTAATAGTCACAATATCCGTTGTTTATGCAGTATGAAATGGAGGCAACCAAATGCAGTCAATAATAAACTACGGAAAGTGGTGGCAAGAGTTCTACAATATATACTAAAAAACGTTAAGAACAGCAATATGTTGATCTTACAAAACGAGCCAAGACTGTTCCGCTTTTCTGATATCAGGTATCTAGGACCAGCTCATTAGCTCGTGTGGCAGTGAATAGAACACATCCTACGATAGAAGTGCTACAATTAGTGGGTGGATAACAAAGATCTCGCAAAAGTCTTCTGAATATTCTCGAAACATACTCTGAGTAGTTCTATGATATTAAGCAATATTAAGCAACAATCACTAAATGACTTTATTCAATGAAATTCACTTGACCATCAGAAGACCTTTGAGACTGTAAATAAGCATCCCAGTGTAAGTTTTAGATACGTTTATCTCTATAGGCAACGAGCTTACAAATAGGATTTGTCAAACAAATAAAATGACTTTCTGACCTCTTATACGAATAACAGGGAAAAGGGAAATACAATTTTTGTGCTCTAAATAAATATACAGTAATATCTTTTAGTAGTATCAACGGCAACACTATTGACGACCTATCTGATGTCTCATACATTTATCTGTTCTTTTTCTTTTCTTGTTTTTTCTCCTTGTCATACAAAAGTTCAACCGAATTCACCCTTTCGCTTTTCAGCAATTCGGCCGGTCTTTTACCAACCCCCCTCGACTATCGCCACAGTAAATTAAAACATATGTCTGACCCACTAGGAAGCTAAGGCAAAAACACACGGACACGTAACTTGGCCTGATAATAAAAATAAACACAATCCGCCGCACATTCTATAATACAAAGCCTGAATACTTTTCATCAACATCATCATCATCATCATCATCATTACTATCAACTTCATCATCATTTTCATCGCAATCTCTATACCCGTTGTCCTCAACGTTTGGCCGTTTAAATGTTGAATCACATGAATAAAATGAACAAGGCTCGCAGCATCTTGTACTTCACCACTGCCAGAGACCCATCTCGCAAAAGGCCTCGAATCGGACTCGGACAAAGAGAATGACCAATAAAATTTACCAAAAAGCATAAAAGAAAGAAACACTATACAAAGTGTACAAAATCGAAACGAAAACTGTGTGTATAGCGGACGCGTATAAAAGGAAGACTGACAAAACAAAGGGGCAACATAAAAATCTCCTCCTCTGCTGTCATTGCCTATTTCGTTTGGATACCGAGATACTCGTACTCAGATACAATTCATACTTGTACTACGATTCTTTATTGTAAATGAATTTGACCTCGGGTGCAATTATTTTCATTTTGAGGGAAAACCATTTTTTTTTTGTTTTTAAGTTTGAATTTCATATTTTGTATTCAGACCAAAAAAAATACAGAATACGCTTTTGGGTGAGGGTGAGAGAATTGCCCTCCGCGATTTGTACACTTTGTTTAAAGTGTCTGTCAGTTAAATGTCATAAGAGTTTGAAGTGAGTAAAAGTTGGAAAAAATTCCAAATGCGTATCAATTATCCTCGTGCACACACAAATGCACTGATAAAAGCAGTTTTTAAGACAACGTACCACAAGTATATGAAATTGAGTGCCGCAGGGGAGCCAACTATGACTGCAACTTTTGAAAAGAGTCTTGTTTAAGTGGCTTCATCCAATGGAGTAGAGTTCGATAAAAATCAAAAGAAATGCAGAAAATCGGTGAAGGGAAACAATTTCATTGTATGCCTGAACATCTAAACGTATTTTAGTTTGACCGCAGATGGTGCGAAACCGACGCAAAAATGGCAAATGAGTTGGTGAATGAAACTAACCTGCGAGTGCCTGCACTTTGAGGTAGTACAAGCCATTCCTAATATTTCAAAAATTATTACTGCCTTTGAAAGGAGTGTGTGGTATGCAGAAATGATATGAGGCTAAAACTGATCATTGACAACACATGGGCCGACAAATCAAACTGCATATCAAGAGTCAAAGTCTCGAATAAATGATCAAGAGTGAAGCCTTTGTGACAAGACTGATTTAGACTGATTTAGATTTGAATCGTACTCAGCGATTACTGCTTAGTGCCAGAATAGGAAAGGAGAAGTTCTGGCGGCACTGGAGTAAACTGCGTCACGTGCTGAGGACCAGTGGCAACACTGTAAGGAGGTCATTAGGAACCCATATTTCGATGAATACTGGTAGACCTCTCAAACTACTGACAAGTACTAGCAAAGGAGAAAAACTGAATACAAACTTCTTCGAAAGTTCGAAAAACGCAAAGTCGAGGAGATCGAAAGATTCTACTGCAGAAACGAAGTTCGAAAATTTAACTAAGTAGAAGGCAAAAAGGACGTGTCAGGGAAACAAAACCCCAACGAAGACTGCAAAAACGCCCACAATAATATCGTAATATAGACAAAAGTTTGGAGAATTCACTTCTGTGGACTGCTAAACCTTCAGGCAGTGAACAACACTCAACCCCGAAATTTCTGCCCTCCTGACCAAATTGAGTTTAGGGTAGCAATATACCATACAAACTCAAGAATAACAAATCTTCAGGAGCCGACAACCAACTTATCTGCAGAGGATCACATGCCTGATAAATGGAATCTCAGTATCATCTGGCGGGTTTGAATGAACTGCGCCAATGAACATTGAATGAACATTCAAAACCGATCGCCAGCAAACTTATAACAAAGGAACAAATTATTGCGGTGTTAGACCAAGTAAATCCATGCCCAACCAAATATTTACTCTTGGAGAGGACCCAAGAATCTAAAATCGATACGCCTTAATCCTCTTAAGGTTGCTTATGATGGCGTCTATAGAGATGACCCTGCCAAACTTGTTTGGTTGTTCAGGATGTTGACAGAGAACTCAAGCTGCTCTGCCAAAAACTTCCCAAAATCGTTCGACTTTAAAAAGTGTCTTAGCAACTGTCAAGCTCAGAAGCACAGTGATGATGCGGGATGTCAGTAGGGCCGGGGCGGCGGTCAACGAAAAAAAAAACGTACGCATTAGTCAGAAGTAAGCAATGCGCAATCCTTCAACGGCACTGCGGTGGCAAGGCTAGTGTAAAATGGCGCTTGCCTTAAGTCCCGATGATGATATTAATAACTTACGAGATGCAGTACTTCAGTTTGATGAGCCTTTAGAACATTTTCTGACCGAGGAACAGCCATAAAAATCTAGCTGAGATACAGTACCTGACCTGAACTGGCATTGGTTTGACTTAAGACAAAGAAAGAAGAACAGTGTTTAACTTAGTAATGTTTTTACCAGAGGAGCCGGCCAATGTTCTGGCCATTTAGTACCTTGGAATGGGAACGTGATCAGGAAGGCATCATATATAGGCATACGAAAGTTTGCTTTTTACCTTGAATACTACGTTTCTGATCGCCATCTAATTGTAGATGGCAATAGTAGTCTGCAGTTACCCGTTCATCTATGACCTGCTCATGAAAATTGACAGGGATTTAATGCAAGGAACTTGACAGTGTTGCCAATTGCGTTTGAAGCTGCCGCGGATTCGTTGTAATAAAGGAGATCCGCTGGCTAAGAGAGATGAATGCTAGCATGACATGGAGTCAAATTTGTAACCTTTTGCCCTAAAACACGAACACAAATGTCATTCAAAATTAATTTCGACGAAGATACACCAGATTGTCGTTGATCGCCTTTAGGTGGAATACCCTGTACCCAATTGTGTCACAGTAGCAAAGTAATGTATCGATATTCATTTTCCTATTCTCATAATAAGAATACCTTCAAACTGACATCTATGTATGTAATTGTAATTCTTTTGTAAAAAATAGAAATAGGCAAATAGGAGCTTCCACAAAAGCCCCATTGACATGAATACGAGAACCCCCCAGCAGATTCCTGAGTACTTTCGCCTCAATTCACAATTGTTTTTCTGGAATGCTTTTCACTGTACTCCAATCCATACCAAGGCCATGGATATCAATAATTGCAAAGAGCAGCAGCCAGTAACATTATGCAAATGAACGCATGCTTCCCAACACTCTCCTCATCCTGCCCTATGCCAGAGAAAGGATTAAAAAGTGCGGGGATATACTGAGAAATCAGTGAAAATGCATACCACACACGTCCTCCTGCTGCTGTATTTCCTACACGTCCTTACTGCTACTGTGCATCCTTTTCGATTTGCCTGAACTGCACATTGTTCAGAATTGATACGAATGCATACACAGTGCTGGTCCATTCATCCATTTCGTCGTCCTCTTGTGTTATCGCATTGAGACAGAGAAATAATTGCTGAGAATTAATCATCAGAAATGTCCTTCCTCATCCGTTACCGTGTCGTCATCAGAACCGTTGTTGTCGTCGAAAGTTGCACATTGGGCACGTTGAAACTTGCCGTTGATTCAATGGCAACTGTAGTTGGACGACGGCAATCGGTAGATGATTTTCGAAAATTGATTGCGAATTTTGTGGATCGAAATACGTTAGGCCACCTTACATACTCTCACTTATTCATTGTGCACGACATACCGTTGCGAATTGTCGAAGATATGGAGTTACCAACTATCAACTACCAGCTTCAAGCTACAGAATCGCATTAGTGTTACATGGCATTCAGGATTGAATGACACGAAGCCTGAACCCATGGTATCCATACGATATGTGCAGGACAATGAGAACAACGATGAAGATGACGATGGGTTGACATTGATGGAAATCGCTTGTGTTTGCATTCCAGGATCTGCCCGTATTACCATTGAAAGAATGCGACCTGAAGCTGTAGATTGAAGTTGAAGTTTTTGTGTTCACTATCGGAATAGTACGAAGAGAATGTCACCTTGCTGGCCAGGCTTTGGTATTTGCTTATTGGGAGAACTGGCTACATTCATCCAAACTATCTATCAGTCGGTGGGTGGTAATTCAATAGAGATATTTCCTGCGAACTTCGACTCTAATCAAAATTGCCAGTTCAGCGGGAGACAATTGATTGGGCGTGCTTTATTAGGGAGATTAAAGGAAGAAGAGGACGATTGCGATTGCGAACGAGTACGAGAACGTGTATGCCCCATGGGAATGTCTCCAAAATGGATGACAGCAGAGCTATTCGAAAAGTAGGTGAAGACGAATATATTTTTCAAGCTGAATTGCTTTTTAACAGGGTAAACTTCTATACGTACCATACATGAGCGCATGTATTCAATGGCATATACTTTCCAGATTTGGGTGTACATTTGAATTGGATTCATTTTGAGGTTCTGGATCATTTGGATCTTTTTTTTGGGTTAGGTATGACTTTAGGAGGATACGGAAGATAAGTCATGACGTCTTACTACATTGTGCTCAACTTCAATATGACAAATAGAATGTACAACCCTGCATTTAAAGTGTACCCGGCAATGTCAAAGGGAATCGGTAAAACTATTTTCAGGAATTGGGATCAGTCACCTGATTATCGAGAGTAAAATCTCATTCCGTCCACAACTCCAAATAGTACTCTTTGGAAACATTCAATAGCTTTCGATACTTCTACTCAAAGTTCATCCTACTGATCCTTGGAGATACTACGACTAAAATCTAATGACGGGTTTCTTGTCTCTAATCCAAAGTCGTTTACGACTTACCCCCTCGGCTATTACCAGTGCCAGATGTACGAGTATCACAATTCCAATCCTGGTAGTATGTTGAATAGGACTTGGCACTAAAAACACCTGGATAAATTCAAGAACATCTGCAAGATACTACCGTCCACTACGTTTCGAATTCGCAAAAGAAAATATTGAGACAATAACAATAACGAGTTCAACCGTATGGAAGCCGAAATAAATGGTCTAGAAGCCACAAGGGTAACCTTTAACGACAAAACTGTTTTAGTTAATCATACTTTGTTCAAAACAATGGTAGATGGCAAACAGGACTAGCTCAGTTTTCTATATATGCAAGGCATCTCCTAAGGACATGAACAATATTGAACTTTGCTTACAAAAACTTTCTGACACCACTGCCAATTCATACGGCTTACAAAGTTTTCATTCACACATTAGATTTACGGAAGCACTGCTACATGTATCTTACAAAATTGAAAAATGAAAGCTGGCCGGCAAGAGGAGGTGAAGGGAAACTAGCAGTTAAAAATAGAAAAGAATTATTACAAAATGAACTTAGATCTGCATTGGGAATTTTAGTTGGTTTTCCAAAACACTGTTGAGGAAATACCAATGGTGGCAACATGGCCCGAAAATTTTGTATGAATCTAGCAAAAACTACTGAAATAATAGGCTTAGACCCGAAACTGGACAAAAGTTTTTCAATTGTTTTGTTAAAGACATTAACTTCAGGTTGGAAAATAGCAATAAATTCCGTACTTACTGCTTGGACACAGCAAAATTATTTGTTTCCAAAAATAAAGGGTTTCCAATAAGAACGTGACAACTTTTTTTTAAAATAAAACGCAAACCATTTAAGATACTTCAAAAACTTTATTATCGGCTTGAAGTACAATCGAATCATTTATGAATGGAACTCAACTTCGTTCATATGGCCACCGCGGGCACGTTTGCAGCGGTCGATTCGTTGGACCCAATTTTCAACGACTCAGCCACACATTTCGGGCGAAACGGCCGCTTTTCGCGGCCAATGTTGGCCCTGAGCTCTTCCAACGTTGTCGGCGTGACTTAACGTAGCCCCGCAGAAAATAGTCAAGCGGAGTTAAATCGCACGAACGAGGCGGCCAATCGACTGGCCATTTTCTTCAGATAACACGCTCAACATACTTAATCTTCAATAAATCGATTGTAGCGTGTGCTGTGTGGCTTGTGGCATCATCCTGTTGAAACCACATGTCGTTCAAGTCCATATCTTCCAATTCGGGCCAAAAATAATCGGTGATCATGGCGCGACAACGCTGACCATTCACAGTAACGTGACGATCCCAATAATGCCGCCGGCATGTAAACCGCACCAAATAGTTATTTTTTGTGGCTGAAGTGGTGATTCATGAAGCACATGTGGATTTTCACCCGACCAATAACGCATATTTTGCTTATTGACGAACCAACCCACTGAGCCAAAAACGAGCTTCGTCACTGAAGATGATTTTGCGATGAAATTCATCATCTTGGCGCATCTTCTCCAGAACCCAATCGGAGAACGTACGTCGCTTCAAATGGTCCATCGGCTTCAATTCTTGAGTCAGCTTGATTTTGTATGGGTGTAAACCAAAATCTTGATATACAAGATATGAGCGATGCCCAATTCTTGAGAACGCCGTGGAATTGACTGATTTGGATCGTTTGCCACGGACGCCTGAACGGCAGCGATATTTTCGACATTTCGACCAACCCGTTGTCTCACTGACACGGCAACATCACACAACGAATATTTAGACTCAAAGTTTTGCACTAAACTTGTTATTGCCTGTCTACTAGGGCGAGAATTACGACCGAAAATTGGAGTTAACGCTCTTAAAGTTGCAGTCACCGACTCCGAATTTCGGTAGAAAATTTTTATAATTTGCAGACGTTGCTCGTTCGTGTACTTTACCATGATGAAAATGTTGACTTTACTGAATAAATTGACAGTGACGGTTTGATGATTAGTGAAAGAGTGCGTTCACAAATTAAAAATTGTCAAGTCTCTATTGGAAATCCCTTTATAATTGGTACAAAATGCCTGTAGGTGTCCACAAAATTCTGTTGCACGGTGCTGACATCATTGAAGTTTTCCAATCCCTATCGGGCAGATTCCGGAAGCGCGTTTTCAAGAAAGAAGTCCCATGTTGATATCTTCTGATCCAAGGATGAGCGAATTGCGATATCTACCAACCCGACAACACAAGATATCACCCCCTAAAGTCATGGAAATGATTTTAAATTGTTTTATAAGACACATTTCCAATCAAACATAATAAAAAAAATTCAATTTGAATTATGTAGGCAGGAAGAAGATAGCCAAATAGAAAAAAGAACGTTGGCGTTCTGGCAGCAAAAATAGAATGACGTTGCTGTAGGTAGGTAGGCACACCGGCTTATGGAGAGAATGGTAGGAAAATGCGCAAAGCTAAATTGTTTGTTTTCTGTTGATTTAAGGGCTGTACGAATATCTGAATATAATCGTATCTTCGAATGCCCCTCCCTTCGATATTCCATTGATGAATGCCAAAAACTCAGTGGGAGAAACTGTAGGTGCATGCTCTTGATTGTAAAGCATGGAAAGCGGTTATGCCACTCAAAGCAAGCACCTAAATAACTTCCAAAAATAACTAATGATGATGGTGGTAACAGTCACCCAGGAGAGAGTAGTTTTTGGACGCACTAAACACTTAAATCTTACTTTTCAAAAAGGCACTTTGCGACAAACTAAGCCATTTGTCAAAGTTTTTGCAAACAGACTGTGTAACAAGTGCCCCCGAACGAAGGAAGGATTAAAAAAAATGCCTTGCCATCCTTATTCGTACATATTTTTTTAAGCCCACCCATTGGCTTAAATCACATTTTAATTATCCTTAAAGTAGAAAGAAGAAAAATCCTTTAAAAAAAAAAACACTATCTCCATCACTCAGTAAACATTTTAAGAACAACAGAAAAAAATATATCCCAGCAGCAGTAAACCTTTTTAAAAATCTATAAGCTTCACGGAAACTATTTCATTATGTTTTCCTTTCGAAAAGCGAAAAAATGAAAAAGAAAAATCCAATTTCGCATCAAAGATAACCATTTATGAGCGCATTCTTCTTTCTTTTTCTTTGTGTGTACCACTTTTCTTCTTCAAGTTCCCGGAACTCTGGACTGAGAGTGTGCTACTGATTCCATGAGATGTGTATGCTCGTATGTGTGCTCGTGTACTTCTGGTAGGTCCACCAAAAAATGAGATATGCTTTCCAATAAAGAAAATAGCAAGCTTCATATAGCACACCGACAACATCCGAACCACATATCCTCGTAAAAAGGACACTTTATCGAGTAAAAACAGCAGAAAGAACAAACGATCAACGCGCTCAAGGACGTCTATACTGGGGTGGAATGGAACTATCACCACCATTTGGTGGTGGAAGATACTCTCTTTTACTCTCGATAGAATGGTCGGTTGTTTGCCTGGTGTATTTTAAGATATTTTCCACGATAAAAATCCTCAAATGAAAATTCATGCGGAAAATTGCCATTCTCTTGAAATACAGTGTCCCATCAGTCGTAGCTGGAGGGCGTATGAGGGTTTCTTGGCTGAAGAATCTATGATAGCTCGTCCTTGTTTAGAGAGACGTGGCAAACCCTTTTATCTTCAATTTGGTTTTTATTTTTTCGCTTTATTTTTCGGCAGAAACACAAAAACAGTGCCAATGCCAGTGCCAGTGCCACCTTCTAGTCAAGGGGTTATCATACGAGTATCTCCGGAACTGAGCACAGTTTGGAGTCTTCATAGCCCTCATCTTCGTCGTCGTTGGTGCAACAATAGCGGCTAGCGATAACAGCTCTTTGGGGTAGAGTGGGAGGAGTATGGAGGACCAATGTGGTTTGGGGATGCTGAATGAAGTAAACGTTAGTGATGATGAAAATTGAGTTCGATTTATTGGAATGGGTTTTGTGTTTTTTTTTTTTTTTAGATTTAGTGAACACGAGCAACAGAGGAAGATTTCTGGAGGAAGGAAAGAAATTTATAGCATTCATGCTCGGAGAGACAGAAAAAGACAAATGTGTGAGTTTGTGTGGTCCCGAAGTTTGAGGATAGCTAAAGTACTGATTGGCCAATTGGAAGGAATGATAGCACTGTTATGATCGTCATTTATGGTACCATGCTCTGATAGTGATTTGGTATTTTCAATTTTCTTAAACAATATGGTATATCGTTTCTCTTACGGTTTGTGGATATCCGTAGATAGGATGATATTTGCTGCTCGTATTAGAGATGCTTACCTGAAACGAAATCAAAATACGGATTAATGTTAATAAATGGCTGGAAACAATGTGTAAATGCTGTTTGTACAAATGGAATGAATCAATGGGATTGTAGATGTGTGAACAGAACAGAGCAGTCTGATGTAGGTTGATGGAGAACTTCAATTGAATACGATTCATTACAGTTTCAGTTCATTTACGAATCTATAGCTTCGATATATATGAAATAAAACCTGGGATCTCAGTACACAATATGTTTCATTGATTTTCTCATAATCATACGGGAAATACCTTTTAAATTGTATTTCCCACGAGAAATGTATTTTTTGAAACATATACGGATAGTTGAGACCGTATTTCCGCAACGACCATATCATACCTTTGAAGTACGAGGGCGGGTCAATAAGTCCGCCGAATAAAACAGATTTTTTGATAAAAAAATAATTTTATTTTTCAACGTAGTCTCCCTTGAGCTCTATACACTTTGTCCAACGCTTCTCCAATTTTTTTATCCCTTCCAAAAAAAATGATTTGTCGAGGTCCTCAAAATAGCGAGATGACTTCATCATTGGAGTCAAATCTTTTTCCACCAAGCCATTTCTTCAGGTTTGGGAACAAGAAGTAGTCGCTCGGAGCCAAATCTGGAGAATAGGGTGGATGAGAGAGCAATTCATAGCCCAATTCATGGACTTTTGCCATGGCAACTGCACATGTGTGCACCCTTGCATTGTCTTGGTGGAAAAGAACTTTTTTCTGGCCAAATGAGGTCGGTTTTTTTTTCAAATCCTCATTGAATCGGTCCAATAAGTTGACATAATATTCCCCATTGATTGTTCTTCCCTTTTGAAGGTAGTCAATGTGGATTATCCCGCGTGCATCCCAAAAAACAGTCGCCATAACTTTATTGGCTGACAAACCCACCTTGGCCTTCTTTGGCGCCGATTCACCCTTACAAACCCACTGTTTGTTCTCTGGTGTGTTGTGATGGATCCATGTTTCGTCCACGGTTACAAAACGGCGCAAAAACTCCTCCATATTGCGATTAAACAACGCCAAACCTTCCTGTGAAGTTGTTACACGATTGCACTTTCAATCTTCGGTCGGCCAACACCATATCGTGAATTTTTTCGATTGTTTCGGGTGTAGAGACCTCAACTGGGCGTCCAGGACGTTCGGCATCTTCAGTGCTTGTACGGCCACAACGAAATTCAGTAAACCACTTTTTTACCATTGAAATCGATGGTGCAGAGTCCCCATAGCATTTATCAAGCTTAGCCTTGGTCTCGGTAATGGTTTTTTTTGGCAAGAAGTAATGCTTAATAAGCACACGAAATTCACTTTTTTCCATTTTCTCCTCAAATTAGTGAGTAGTCTGATAAAAATAGCTGTCCAACACAAACTAACTGACGCAGAAAGTTTAAATTTTGACAGGAGTCAACTGACAGATGCCTGTTGACAGGAGCAGTGTTGCTGTTTCAGTAAAGAGGTCAGAAATTCAAAAAATCACGGACTTATTGACCCGCCCTCGTACCACTCGTATTTAAAGAACTATGCACGACAAGATTGATTCGGTTACAGGCCGCAGTACATGAAGTTATTTCTCAACCGTTAATTTAGTACACTAACGTGATTAATGACCCCCAGGACCTTTACCGATCGCGTTTTTCTCAACGCCATTACAACCAGTGCTGAGTTTCACCCAACTACAACCATGAAGCCCTTAATTTGATGAAAAATGCAGAAAACCACATGATGCACGCACATGAAGCGGCCATTTATAACAGAAGAGAGTGGCTTGTTTAACGAACAAAGATCATGAAAAGCGATCGATCGAGGTAATGGAGCAATGCTACTTGGAGAACAACGCTCGGGAGTTTTCCCAAAATGAATGAAGGTGTCAAACCAACAAGATATGTACTGAAACCTGTAAAAAGTAGTAGATCTGCACTCGGTGGAAAGTCTTCAGACTGTTAAATGCGGGGAACACACAAACTTCCCTGTCAAGCAGAAGGAACTATATATGCATTCAAAAATGTTTGCTCACCCAACCAAATATGTAAGTAAAAGATGAAGCATTATCTAATCTTAAGTATGAAAAGGCTTTCGGACTCGACGGCCGCCCTGCCGAGCTATTTAAGACATACCTGATGAATGGATCCCTGACAACCTAGCAAGACTGTGCAGAATGGCGAAGCAAACAAAGCTTTTACTGGCGCGTTTGCTAGTATTGAAGTCTACTTCTGAATGAGGACCAAATAAAACAAAGGCCATCAAAAAGAACTGGCGAACAACATCGAAAAATCGGTTACGTCGGTGTTTAGAGATTTTGTCTGCTTCGGCTCCGATAATAACTCTGACAATGGCACGCCTTCAGAAATTGAACGGAGTGTTACACAGAGTGTTTCCTTAGCAAGAAAGTACAATAATAAGGCAGTATACCAGGATTATATAGATGACCCTTATGAGTATTGCACTATGACGCAAAAGTATAGACCTTAGCGAAAGAGAATGACGATATCCTTTGTCGTTTTCAATGCAATTTTCTTCGAATGATGTTGGTTTCATTTGCATTGACAGTCTTTGTACTACGAGATATAACAGCGAACATTATCAGCTAGAGATGGTTAGGACATGGTTAGATTCGAAGAGTAGAGTAGAGTTCAGCCCAGTGGCGGAAGACCTCGAGTTCGGTAGCGCGCACAAGTGAAATGGCTCCTCAACCATTTTAAAATACGTAGTTGGAGGTATCTGGACAAAGGCCGCGCTAACTGGAGATGTTTAGTGATTGAGACCCAAGTCCGCCCCAAAATTTAGCGTCCTCTTAGTAAGTAATGAAGTCTAAGTCATCTAGAGTATGATATGCATTGCAGAATACTAGTTCACCTACAACGCATCGTCAAAGAAAGGCAATCATTTTGTCAACACCTGTCGCAAAGCATGGAGTTTACTCCGATAACTCGACAATAGCATATCGGAGAACATAATTTGCTCAGAAAAAATTGCAGGTTAGTGTTGTCAATAGAAAGTAACACTATCTACAAAAAACCTTCGGAGAGAGAAGAGAGTCAGAAATTTCAAGAACCTACAGCTTCGACCAAGTCAAGCATGCGCTTCTTGACATAAAGACAGCAGCAGGACCAAATGACATACTCTCAGAGTTGTTACTATTTGATGCACGCACTTCAAAATTAAACTGCAAGGTTCTACACAAATATTCTTGAAACAGAGTGCCCAATAAATCCTAAAATAACTTTGAAACCTGGAAGGCATATTAACAAGCCAGTAAGCAACTTCGCTATATTTTTTTTAAACATAGCGCGCGCTCAAGGGGTTCGTTACCCTTAAAATGTTTGCACACAGCGCGGGCGAAGGAAAGTTAGGGAGGAAAGAAAGATACGAGTAGGTACCGATGTACATTGGTCTTAAATGTTGGCAAGTTACAACGACTAGGAAATAGAGAGCTCGGCAGGGCATTCCACATGCGAGTTGTTCGGCTTAGAAACGAATCACGATATTTCAGAATACGTCCGAAAGTGAGCTTGAGGGTATACTGAAGAGCATTCATAGCGAGACCGGTGTTACGGTTGATGGCACAACTTAATATACTCCAAACTATTTTTAAAGGAATAATATGTGGTAAAATGTAACCAAAGATCAAATAATAATCGCTAACTATGACTCACATTGAGAGAGACATACAGGCTAAATTAAAACGTCCATGGAATGTATAGATTAATCATATATAACCGTTGCATTACAGCATGGAAAGATGGAACTAAAGTTCTGCCAAAACAGTCACCAAACTAATACGAGTAAACTATTTAAAGTTTTCCGAAATAATAAGCACAGTAGACTTAGAAAGCTGAAAAATGGTCTACCGCAAGGTTCTGTCCCAGGTGCGTTGCTTTAATTTCAAACACCTATGACACACGCTGTTACGTCTTTACTGTATTAGGCTCAAGTTCGGAGGAGGTTGAAAGAAGAACTCCAAAGAAAAATAATTGGTTCGCTCAAATAGAAGAAACATCAGCAAGCTCACTTTACTCATAAGGTCATTATCGAAAAGTTTCAAGATCCTTAAATTTAACCAATCAGACAAGCAGCGCTGTAAAAATAAAGATAATATACGAGTAACATAACTGCCAGCCTAACATGTCGACATTATATCACGTCTAATCTATGCAGGACCAGCAAGGAAGGTTCTCTTGGAGCTTGTTGCTTCCTATTTACTGTTTGCAGTTGCCAATTTAACTATTTGAGGCTTATTCTAAGGCAAATTGACTTGGGAGCAGCCTAACAAAAACAGCGTCGAGGTTAGACTTCTTTGGCTTTCGCATGTTACAAGGCCCATAACTAGATTAAATTGCAGTAGAATCAGGGTCTTTCTTCTACATTGTGCCTATGTTAATCGTTGAATCTTTCAAAGGTTATCAAAGGTGATCAAGGCGACTGAAATGATTCAATTTATTCAATCTGCCAAAATTGGAACATGCGTCCCATTTAATTTTCTAGATGGTTTAGATACAGGTTAAAGCTATTGAAAACCTTTCTGAAGTATAATCAATGCTCATTACAGTATTAATCTTTAATGGCCAAAGTATAATCGCGTGCTGCTGTTTTATATAGGAGAGAGATACGTTTCTAATGATATGAAATTTTTTACTTTTTGTTTTATCGAATTTACGTAACAATCCGACGAACTCATCCCGCATCGAATTCGTTGCTTATACACGTATGACTCTGACCCAGGATTTAGTATACATCGCAAGAAAACATTGACAAAATCGGCTGAACAAAATGTATCCAACCCTAGTAGCAACCTCGTCCTCATTGTAACCTCAATTGCATGGTACCGTCAGCATGAGTGAACTTTTTTAACAACTAAGGCGGGTACCGTGACAAATGAAAAATTCTGCTAACAGGGGTTAAAGTCGTATGTCTGTCAACACGTGCTGACATGTGACAAATGAAAAATGGCAAATCACATAATGATAAACTAATATTTGATAACTATGCCAAAATGACAAACTGAGTATGACAACTAAGCTTTCAGTTCCCTGAAACCAAGTTTCATCTATTCCAGGCCATTTGTATAAAGTTCAACTTCCAACATGACTCAGATACTGTAGAACAACTTTCAGAAATTCGTAACTTTTCTAGAAACCTTTTTCCTTGACAAATGACAGATAGAATGTTCTTTAACAAGCTGTGCGGTGGTGGTAGAATGAGACTGTTTGTAGTTAAAATAGTGAATATGCCCGTTTTCCACCGAAATTAAGGGTTGATTTCAACTAAAATTTTAAACTGCTCCCTGGGCTTTAAGGTTATTTTTTGCAAAAAATAATGACTACGTGAAGAAAAACACTTTGGTGTGTCATTTCAAAATGCAAACTACTTTCACTATACGGCTAGTTATCGTACGTTTTTAAGTTGAAGTATTTTATATTTAGAGTAGTGTCCACATACCATGCGGAAGAGTTCTCAAAATGGTTTAAGATTCATTCTTTCCATTGTTTTCTTATTTTAGAGTTAACATTTTCAGAGTAGGACAAACGTCTTAGAAAACTACATTTCGAAACAAGACTCTCATAGCCATACTCGTAGTCGTACACATTTTGTATGTCAAGTTCAGAAAAGTGTTTCTGTACAAAGATGACAGCTTGAAACTTTTTAAGGATTTCCAAAATACAAGAAAAAAAAAACATGAAAGTGTTGAAAATTCTGTATTTCATATACTTGGGAAGGAGACGCTGAAAATGCATTTAAAGAGAGGAAAAAAAAAACAAAGACGAAAAAAGTGAGGAAAAGTAGTTGAAGTGGAAAATCAAGCACACATCCAGCAGTGTGTTTGGAGTTCCAAGAAGTACAAAACTTTATTTCTACAGTCACTTTGGGGAAGAACCTTTCCGGAAATCATGCATAAAGAAAATCTGTTAACGGAAGCACAGGACGAAAGTCTTACATAACAGTGTGACTTTTGTTTCATAATCATTTGCTCATTTAATTTCGGAACTTTCTTTTTTTTTCAGCTTTGTTTTTTTATACGACTTTTCGAAAGCAGACAGAGAAGAAACTTTAAAATGAAAGCAATGCAAATTGTTTGACATGGAATACAGACAGCAGCTGCTGCTTCACTTCTTCACTTATTTCAACTTAAAATTTCATTTTAAAAATCTTCCTTTACAATTGGGAAATTCAATTTGCTCTTTTGTGGGCAAAAAGTAACGACTAGCAGGCTTAAATATTAAAAAAAAAAAATAAAACTTGAAAATATATTTCGGCCAGCTTACAAAAAGCTTGAAAATATTGAAACCGGCATTGATATGTAGACTGACATTGTATAAGGAAGAGCAATGTTAAGTTAATATAACGATTCCAAAGCAATGTGTTAAGAGGATAAGGAACTGCGGCGTGTTTATATGTATTTCGTATGGAAGACAAATGACCCAAACTTTGCATACACATATGTCAGGATTTTAGGGAAATACGAAATATACCTTGCACAGAAAGTTTTTTTTTTCGAACATTTTACACCATAAAGTTCAAAGTGTGTTGAATCTTAAAATTCGCTCCACAAAGTAGTCTCCCAGTGATGCTGGTAACATAAAATTAAAATGAAGAATTCAATGAACAGAAATAGCCATATCTTGGGAGAAATTCAGGACAATGCGAACCGTTGGCTGCAGCGCGTCGTTCGTGGACTCATGCATTCCTCCCCCACTTTGATTCAATTTTTATACTATTTCTAGAGGTGTGATTTGTCGCATTCAGTACCTGACTGACTATTAGACTCAAAAAAAAAATTAAAATTTGTTGCGAAAAGTAGAAATATTGTATTTATAATATCGTATTTTTAAATTATAAAGTAGAACGTGTGAAAATTATTAAAAAATATTATCGAATCTCCGGCTCAGTTGTAAATACGCAATGTGAATTTCGTCGCGGTTTCTTAATGCGCAGGCAATTCGTCGCACGGTGGAAAAGTGTGAGCGTGAGTATAATCTTCTTAAGCCACCAACCAGACAGATATTGGTGCGAAATGAAGAAAACATAGCTGCCGTAGCGGCCAGTATCGAAGAAGACCCAGAAATGTCGATTCAGCTAAATTGAGCATCGCCAGGGTCGATCCGGTTTATTGCGCGGTTGGATTTGGGTCTACAGCCGTATAAGATTGTGGTGATGCAAGAATTGACGAAGGACGAACATAGATAACGCTGTGAGTTCGCTAATTGGGCGCTGTAAATGTTGGACGGAGATTGGGATTGTGGGCAAAAAATCATCTTCTCGGACGAGGCCCATTTTTAGCTTAACGGCTATGTCAAGAACCAAAATTGCCTTTATTGGAGCGAACACAATCCACAAGTGTTGGACCAAGCATCAATGCATACATATAGATTGACTGTTTGGTACGGTTTATAGCATGCCGGCATCATCGGACCCTATTTCTTTCAAAATGAGGAATTAGACACCGTTACCGTCAATGGTCTAATATGGTATAGAGCGATGTTAACCGACTTTCTTCTGTAGTCAGAGCTCGACAACATCGATATATCTGGGCTGTGGTTCCAACAAGACGACGACGCTACATGCCATACAAGCGACGCAAAGCTCAAAGTTGTGAAGGAGAAATTTGGCGACTGGGACATCTCACAGCGGGAGTTCATCAATACGAGTAGGCCGACGCGATCATGCGATTTAATATCACTCGATAATTTTCTCCGGGGCTACGACAAGTCCTTAGTCTACGCTAAAAAGCCAACCTCTTCGGACAATATCGAGGCCAACATTCGGCACGCTAATGCCGGAATGACGCCGCACATACTGGACAGAGTCATCAAAAATTGGACCCACCGCTTGAAGGACTACCAGCGAAGCCGAGGCGGCCAGTTGAATGATGTGCTTTTCCACACATAATGGCATGAACGTAGCTTCAAAACAAAGTCAGAATAAATTTTATATCTCATTTGTTGTTGTTGATTTATTTAAAAAAAAAAATCCTATCGTTCTTATCTGATCACCCTTTATTTGAGTTTACTGTTTTGCTAGGCTGGAAACAAACTGTAATAATATTGCTGCGCTAAACTAGTTGTTATGCTGTTTATATTCGTTCGGGAGAGATCGTGAGGTGATATTCCCATAACCGGTTATATTAGTAAAATATTAAATACCACGGTAAGTGTTAATTTCCTGGTTTGGCCTATGGCCAGCTACATTAACAGAGCTAGTCATTAATTATAAAAATTAAACAATTAATTGCTTTAGCATTTGAAATATGGGCAAGAAGTTTGTGGTCTCCTAAAGTCTTCCAGTCTGACTCAGTACAAAATAGCTGAGCTAGCTGGAGTATCAAGGAGTTCAGTTGAGAACTTGGAGAAGAAAATAAACTCGGGAATAACACTGGACAAGACAACTCCACGAGCTGACCGCAAAATAAGAGATATTTGCGTCCAAAATAGAAAGCTGCCACTGCATTTGTTGACCAAGAAAATATCTAAGAAATTCATACCAGTTTCGCTGAGAATTCCGCGGCGCAGATTAAAGGTAATAAGGTTAGTTGCGAGAAGGCCAACCCGCAAGCCAAAGTTAACTCCACGCATGACCCAGAAGTGTTTGGAAAGGGAACAAAAAATATAAAAATTTTACTGTTCAAGACTGGAGATATTTAATATTACAAATTCTAGCTAATAACAGATTACCAGAAAGAAAAAGCATCCTTCGAGCGCGAACAAACACTTTTTAATTTTGTTTTTCAGGTTTGCTTCTTAGACAAATAGGTTTTCAGGTGATGGTAGAAATGTCAAATTGTGTGCGACGATGAACAGACGTCAATAATGGTTTGGTCTGTGATATCCGATAAAGGCACTGGAGGACTTTACATCGTAGAAAACACGATGAGGCAGGATCAGTACAAGAAGGTCCTAGAAACAAAACTTATACCCCAAGTAGCAGAATGGTTTGCTGGTGGTGAAAAGCCAATGTTTATGCTTGACGGAGCTCCATGCCATAAAGCCAAAAGCATAACGACCTATTTGGAGCAACAAAAAATCGAAGTTTTGAACAGGCAATGTATGAATCCGAAGAATAGTGGTTTGTTGAGGTGCTCGACAACGTTATCTAAAACGTCCGCTTGATACACTTTCGCGGAGTTTACTCGCAGAAACGGAGCTCGGTGACTCCATCTCCCCCAAAAGATCACAGAAGCTGGATGGTCGCTACGTTAAACTCTCGGAACAAGTTCAGGAACATGTCGTGATCACAGAGCACATACTCTATCGTTGAACGATTTCTCATCGGTGAAAATTTTCTCGTCAGAGGCAAAACAAGGTTTTTAATTTTGACTTACGTTTCGGTTTCAAAGCATTTGTGACCGGTGTGCCTCTTGCATGCGCTGAATCTCAAATCATGTTTTAAGATGCGCGAAATGTTTTTCTTGCTGATATCCATCCTCCGAGACAAGATTGTCTGCATGCGGAGCGGATTTCAATGAATTCGATTCTCCACTTCTTTGTTGACTTGTGGCGTTCGCACAGTGCGCGGACGGAAGGATTTTGCACGGTCGACTATTACACCATTATCCGCAATAAACTCACGGTACGACACACAAAGTTTCGTGTGATTTTCAGTGTCCTCAACATACGAAAGAGTTCGCCTTTTTCGTAGCCGCATTTTTGCGGCAAACAACTGAATGACTCAACTCCTCGAACTCTCCTACCAATCCACATGTTTTAGTCCTGAATATCCAAATTTTTCGAGGAAACTACATCAACTACGAAATTAGTCGTAGAACGGCTACAATCGCAGTCTACAGTCTTTTCTGATCGGGTCTCTAAAAGTGCAGAAGACCAGTGGCGATATTACCAGAAATCTGTTAGAGACGCCGCATCTGTTGTGTTAGGTTTCACACGACCACCAAAATAAAGCTCCTGATTTGACGAACAGTGCTAGCAAGCCCATATGGCAGAATAACATAAATAACACAAAGTCCTATGGGCACAGGAGACAGAAGAAGCGAGATCGTACTTCAGAAATGATATTCAGAAAGTCTACCAAAAGCTAAAAAAAAACTTTCCAATGTCACAAACACTGAACAGAAGCATGCAGAGATAGGGGTATATGAAGTGGGACAGTCAGTCACAGTCAGTTCTGACAATTTGGAAGGGTTACTTCTGTATACTTCTGTCGAATAATATTAAGCTGCAGGAGTATACCTCAATTTATCTGTAAAATATGGATGAAAGTATGACAGCTGAATGGAATCTCAATATCACCTGCGCAATCGAGTCTGTCTAAACTGCGCCAACAATCAGACTCCTTTGCACCACGTAAAAGATATTGTCTATCATATTATGTGAACGCTTGTAGCCCTATACCAATGATCTAATAGATCTTCAGACAGGCCTCGAAAAGAAAAGGAACTTTAAATGGATGCTACTCACCGAATTGAACTATGACAGTGAGTACAACAATGAGCTATTCGGGCTGTACACAGATATTACATTGAACAACTCCAGAAACTGAAAGTGATGTATAGATCGTGTAAGTGTTGAGGTCGTGTGTCACGACGGCATCAAGGCGAAAATAATCGAGTATAGAGCAATGGTGTTCAAGTCTGAAAAATTAACAATCAAATTCTTTCAAAGACTCAACAAATCCTTGTTACTTATATAAAACTTCGCAAATACTCTTAAGTTGCAGAACAATGCTGGTGGCATATCGGTTAAACATACGTCAATCAAGTGTAAACGACTATAGCTTGATGACAAATTTTACCACTCCTAATCATAAATCTAGAACTTCATTAGATAACCCCGAAACTATTGCTCTTATTTTACTTGTTCTACTGACTCAAAGAAACCTATTCTCAGACGAACATAAATTTATCTTATCGCATCGGTCCAAACGGAAATTCAGTCTTCTTCTTAAAACTCCACACAAAGTTGGGAAACATGAAAGTCCATTGTACAAATTTCCTTTGCCCTATTCAATCGTTTTCTCTTTCAAATGCAAAGGAGACTTAAAAGACACAAAAACCAATTTCACAAACACATAAGTCCTAAATTTTCATCAAAGCCCATCCGCTTCGTTTTGCCATTGTAAGAACGAAGGCCCCACAACTCTTCTTGCCCTCTACTCACACCCGTCCATCGCATTGTTATAATCTAAAGAGCTGGCAGAATCCTTTTTGTGCTCTCCCATTATTGTTACGTTTCTTTTGCGCACCATCATTTCTCGGTTAGCTTCTTCTTCTCTTATTCTACCTCATTTCTTTTTAAAACTGCGCCGCGTCCTGTATCCGGTAAAGTGAGCTAATGAAGATCCGGCACGAAACCTTTTTGCCTGTATTTTGGTGTGCTGTGCCTCAACTAACAACCGCCGCTCCAATATTACCCAGCAAACATTCCCTGCAATTCTAGATGTCATTTTCACGGTGAGTAAATCCCGCATCCACATCCCATCAGCGTTTATGGGATTTTAACGAGCAACACACTGAGCACTAGCGCTTTACCCATTACCACCAACACGGAAACATCCTGTCATTCATCCCACCATCGCCGGGTAGAGCTTTTACTCGGAGTTCTTCGCAGAATCCAATGCGTGCAGGTTTCCTTCCCTTGTGAGTATTTACTTGCGTGTGGCCAAGCTACGACTATACCATTTAGATGCAAACTACCAAACGTAATGATTATCCTTTAGAGAGCTTGGGAGCTAGAAAGTTGGAGCAAATGGGAAGCTTGAAGTAGCACATTGGAATAAGTGCTACGGATAGATGCCATCTTGGTTCAAAAGTGTGCGGTTCTTTAGAAAATTAAATTTTTACTGAGTTTCCTTATGGTTGTCAAAATTGATGAACTGATGGAAGGCGACGATGATGACAACGAACGACAACGACGACTACGAAGACGATGAGAAGCAAGAACATCCGGTGAATCCTAGCCCTTGCGGGAAATTACTCAGTCTAAGTAAATTATGTGGCATAGCACTACAGAGCATAGCAAAATGGTTGAGGGACAAATTAATATGCCATTAGAACCAGGCGCTCTACGACGTCACATGAATATTAATTGAGTTCAATTGTTTCTGATGAACGTAAGCGAGCAAATAGCATGGCGTAGAGGCGGAAAATTTTTGGCATTGATTGCCAATTTGCAGAAAATCTACGAATAAATGTGACTACAGCTTATTGACTTCAATTGGTTGTGTAACCAATGTTCTCTAAGAAGCCAATGCCAATGGACTGGGGTGCAGTATTTTCGAGCATTAAATGAAACTAAATGTGAAAATTGAATTTGGGCTGGTAAATAATACTCGTAACGTGAAATGAGTTACAGGGCGAATAGTACACTGTTTGGGTGGAAAGATATTGATGTTTTGCACAAAGCCAACTTTATTCAGAGCTGTTCTGCATTGATGATAACTTGATCATTAAAGGTAATGTCCATGCTCATCGGTTATCCTTCATAATCGCTTATCATATGTTGGTACATATAAGTACTATTTGTGATAATATTCGACGACTATTACGTCAGGGATTCTATTAACAGATAATGGCGAGCATCCAAAAGTCAAAGTCGGTACAAAATCGTAACACCCTCTCTATATGCCCAAGACTAAGACGAACAACAGAGTGGTTTTGTGCAACTTTATTTATTTTTAGTGAAAACTAGCATCTTAGATTTCGCACTAAATCGTAAGAATCTTATATTCTCTCATCTAGTCGGCCGCTTGCCAAAAAGTTGGATCAGACTAATTACTGATGGAATACCGCAGGGTTGTATCTTAGGATGCGTATGTTTTTGCTAACGTATTATACTTATAGTGCCCTTGCAACTAATATCAAGACCATATCTTAAAATGAATCTCATTTCTATTCGTAGACAGCTTTTAAATTGCGATGCAAAACTTAGCAATTTACGACTGTTATTCATTTTTAAATAACCAAAAAATATAAAAACAATTTACGAGTAACATTGAAAATCTAATTTTAATTAAGATGCATGATGCAGAGCAAAACCAGTTCTGCAAAAAAGAAATAAAAATAAAATAAATATGTCCAACAAAGTTACCGCTAAATTGTAAGCAAAGGTCGTAAAAATTTCGGCCATAAACCAAGTTCCTTACACTATTAGGGTTTTGCAACAACTTCCACCTTTTTTTTTGGCTTGGTTCGAGTTTGTGTTTTTTTTTTCTTTTTCATTCTCAGATACTCTTGGGTGGTGTTATATCCGTATGGTGGACAGTTAAATGAACCCATCGACATGGTGTGCAAGTACTTTTTTGAGGTAAAAAAAAACTTCGCCCAAAAGTGGAGAAGAGACTGCTATAATCTGGTTGAGAGCAAGACTTTTGTGTGGTGTCATAATGGGTCTGTTTATGTGGATCCTATTAACGCGCACAACCCGCATTACAATAACATACTTGTTCACGTTGGGAACATAAGTACGAGTACTCGTACTACAGCAAGAGGTTAACTTTTATGGGAAACTTGTCATCGGAAATGCTTATTTTCTCACTCCAAATGACTCTAAACGAAGCTAATAAAAACATAAAAAAAAAACTCGTAAACGCCTTGCTGTAGTTGAATTATAATTGGGCTGTTTTTTCTTTGTTGTTGTTTTTTTTTGATGGAAACATAGGAAACAACGACATGGTAATGGCAATGTCATAAAGTATTATAAAACGAATGAACAGTATCTTGCAGCAAACAGAAAAAAAAAACAACGATATTGGAGAATCGTTAACGCGACGGTTTTGAAGAGTTTGGATGAATGGTAAAGTGGTGGTTTTGATTTATCTTTCCAATCGAAAATCTTGACACAAAACAATTTTTTTAAATTCTATTTGACGACAACGATATTTTTGATTTTAAGAACTTAACATTCGAGTGGGTATGAATGAACATAAAATGTTACAGCATGTGTTAAGTTGTTACTTTATGTTATGTTGAGAGCTCAGTGGTTATTTCACTCCATGTCTGGCATAAAATATTTAGGGTAGGCACAAAATTGTTAATGAAATCCATCCCACACAGTTTGAATTGCTCGAATGAAGAACTGTCCGAACTAGAGTTACTACACCTGATAAGTCTGGTTGAGATGTTCGACACCAATCTTCACCTTATCCGGAATCCTACATATTTTTAGATTAGCTTACACGAGATGATGACGATGATCAGCACAGTATGGGATACTATGAGGATTTCAAGCCACCAACATTCCCAATATATATTTCTTTTAAATATAAACTAAACGAAAAATCGGTGGACGCGTTATGCAACTTTTAGAAGACTTCTTCATTTTTATTCGACTCGACTCCGTTCCAAACATTCGTACCATGTACGAGGGGCGTTCAACATATTCTCGGTATCGGGGTGAAGCTGTGGTTGTATATATAAATTGACTTACTTATCAAGTAATACTATTATTTTAGTGCATTCATGTAAAATTTCATATAAATGTGATTATTAATTCGCGTTTTATCTCTAGTTAAACAGAATCATAACGGCAACTGAGACGATGATGGTGAAAATTGAGCATCGCGCTGTAATTAAATTTCTCACTAAGCAAGCAAAAAGTCAGAAAACTATTCATGAAGAGATGGTGGCTGTTTACCAGGGTTCCGCACCTTCATTATCAACTGTGCAAAAGTGGTCAAGTGAGTTCAAGAGAGGCAGAGAGAGCATTGAAGACGACCCCCGCTCCGTCGCCCCGGCTACTGCTTGTACGGGAGAAAGCATCAAAGAAGTCGAAAGACTTGTTCTTGAGGATGCCCGAATAAAGGTTAAAATGATGGCAGAGATCACCAAGCTTTCAATTGGTACCATTCACACCATTCTTCATGACCATCTTAACCTTTCAAAGGTCAGTGCAAGGTGGGTGCCACGAATGCTCACAGCGCCTCAGAAAAAAGTGAGAATCGCATGCTGTAGAGAGCTTTTGGAGATGTGTAGTGAGAACGCGGACGGTGTTATGGATCGAATTGTTACTGGGGACGAAACATGGGTCCACCACTATGACCCTGAAAGCAAACAAGAGTCCATGCAGTGGCATAAAAAAGGAACAGACCCCCCGAAGAAGTTCAAAGTCACTCCGTCTGTCGGGAAGCTCATGGCCACAGTTTTTTGGGACTCAAAGGGAATCTTGCTCAGTGAGTACAAAAAAAAAGGTGAAACCATCAACGCCACATCCTATGCTTCCACTTTGCATAACTTGCGGGAGGAAATTAAAAAGAAAAGACGGGGTAAACTCGCAGCGGGTGTGTTGCTTCTTCATGACAACGCTCCTGTTCACACGGCGCGAGTTTCCAAGGCTGCTGCGCGAGATTGTGGTTTCGAAGAAATCCAACACCCACCCTATAGTCCAGACCTTGCCCCTACTGATTATTTCCTGTTTCCGGATTTGAAAAAATGTCTTCGTGGAAAAAGATTTTCGGATGATGAAGAACTCAAGTCGGCAATAAATGGGTATTTTGCAGAGAAAGAGGAAATTTATTTTTTTGAGGGTTTAAAAAAGCTTATCTCAAGATGTAACAAATGCATTGATGTTAGGGGAGATTATATTGAAAAATAAAAACAATTTAAATTGAATTCGCATTTTCCTTCATATCGATACCGAGAATATATTGAACGCCCCTCGTAGATCTGCCACCAACAAGAATATTTGTATTCTCTCTGAGAGCAATGCGGCAAATTCAAAAATTGTCTGGAACTGCATTATACTTCTCAAAACACTAGCCAGCACAAATAGTGTCCATTTAATCTGGGTGCCAGGTCACAGTGGTTATGATAGTAATGAAAGAGCAGACGAACTAGCTAAAAACAAAGGCCTCTCATTACTGGACAGAAAATTAAGGTTACGTGCAAGCCCATAACTTTAAACCAACCCACTCCTACAGTTTTCTAGTGGTCAGGTACACGCAGTAACCAGATTCCTAACAGAGTCGAAAAACATATTATGGCTGTGGGAATAGCACAAGACAACACTGTCGCATGTGCTACGATGACGAAGAAACAGTACTGTACCCGCTTAAGCAGAACACGTCTTCTGGGTAAGTCACACCTTGAGACAGAAGATATCACTGCAGGCTCAATCAAAGATATAGCCGAGGAAATCACAATAGACAGCAGTGATAAGGGTACATACTCCCACCTTCCCGCTTAATCTAATCTAGGCCAAGGGTTTAGTTTTGCAATTGCATTTGAGTTATTCAATTAATTTTCTTCCTAGAAGAGGAACTTCGGCTGGAACGTGAGCTCTTACTCGTATTACTTTTCCGGAGTTTTTATCGAGCTACGTTTAACAAGACAATACCAGCAGATATGCTCAGCATACAGGGTACGTTTTGAGCTATTCGTTAACATCCGTGATGTAAACACAGTTACTCGCAGCAAACCTATACGTTCAGTAGTCAACGAATTTTGTACAAAAGTCAAAGCCTTGGCCCGTATTAGATTCAACTCACGCGAGACCTATACCTACCAAAGCATCACATGGATTATTCTGTCGCGGTTATACGAGTACATTGACTCATTGTTGTCGCAATTTGTTTACTCGTCTATGTTATGACTGTTCAGTGTTAACGCACATGTTTTCCTCACCCTAATTGGGTTGATAAGTAAATTTTTGAGTGAATTTCTTATATTCTCAAAAATATTGTTTCCAGACTGACAGTATTATCGGCGACCTAATTTATAAAATCACGCCTAGATGTGTATTCAACACAGCTCGACCTATTTGAAACACAAAATTGACCATAAGTTGATTACTCGTAACAGTTCCACGTTTGTGACAATTTGACTAGATGTACAATATGATTCTGGGTTTTACGGAGTACGAGTACTGATTTGTGATTTCTTCCTAGCGACAGCATATACTCGTACTATAATTCGAGTCCTGCCAATATACGATTGATAGCTTGATAATCTCCTACGACGATGTCGATGTCTTTAGGATTACTGAGCAGTTGACGGTTTCGTGGGCTTTAAGCAATTTCCAGAAAAAAACACTTCTAGACCTGTGACTTTATTACTACGGGGTTTCGTTGTGGTTATTATTATTACATCAGATGCAGCAATTTTGACAGAGATTGGTTGTCTCTTATGTTTGATGCTGGCAGTAAAGCTATTCGCGAAAGATTTTAGAAAGATTCCGTCCAAACAGTCATGCGATTGGATGTCGATTTTTAATTAATTAGCATACGTCCTTTAGTTAAGTTTATTCTTAGTTATTAAGAATTCGACAGATAGTTGTAAGTACATGAAAGTTTGGTTCTGTCTCTACAAGATCACAGTATTGTGATCTCAAAACACGTGACGTCCCACTGAAAAGGATATTTTCGGACAATAGGCAGATACGAATAAGTTTCCTATCACCGGACAATACTAAGGGTTGGATTTGTAGAGACTTTTTCTTTATCTGAAATCCGCTATTTTATATCAGATATATTTTGGTGGTGTCCTCGACAATCAGAGTAAATGCTCGAAAGGACTCCTTTGTATAGAACAGAACAGTCATTAAATGGTAAACAGCTTCCATTTACATAGAATTTTTCTTTTTGGTTTACACGCTGTGCCATAATTGGATTGAATGAATTTACTGGGATAGATGTTGAAAGGAACTACAAGTGATATTTTTTTTAAAACACTGACCGTACACTGATGATACATAATACTTTATACACTTTAGTCCGATCCTTATTTACACCCAGATTCCCTTGTACTACAAGCGTAAGGCGCATTGCAGATTGATATTCTTTGTTACTTTAATTTTTATATTATAAGCGATGATGCTTAAGTCCAAAGCGGACTTGGGCCCTAACAACTATTACCCTAACCGTCCTCAGCTAAGGGCGCTTAACTACGATTATTTGAAGTGCTTTTGCAGTTGAGCGAGCTGTCTGTCGTCTCCCTGTGTAAATGGTCGAGAGGTTGAGAAGTCTTTCATATATAAAAACACCAGCACTCGCCAGCAAAATCTGACTTACGACTTCTTTCAACACCAACCCACGTAATCTACGTTGTCCTCGTTTCTTCTATCCACCGCTCCGCCGCACCTCTTATGACTCAACGAACCAATCTCTCATATGCTCCGAAAGGTCTCCATTTTTGATTTCAACCTGAGCACTCCTCGTCTCAAAGAAGATCTGCTCCATCAAGCCCTTGGCTCCTAGCTCTTAAGTCAACACAAGTGTTAGTTTGTAGTCCTACCTTTTAAGTTAGATTAAGCTTGTATTAAGCCACACATTAAAAATCAAAGATAGATTCGCGTCATTTGTTTTCAAAATTTCTTTCTGGTTAGGGAGGCGGAATTACTGTCGATAGGGCACCACCTTTAATGGTTCATTCGGCTTGACAACGTAATATTGAGTATAATCCCCATTAAGTTACGGCTTAAAAATTGCTACTCAGTCAATCAAAATAAAGTGAGAGAAGTGATCCTTCTAAATTTCCGGAGGGAACTGTTCTTTTGACACTGATGACTGTTTCCCGCTCGAAATCTTCAGTGTCAGTCAGTATCACACATCCATACATTTCCACTTAAACAATTTTGGGAAATATTGCAAAATTATTTAAAAAGTGAGTGCTAACATATGTTGCCCAAACAGTGCGTTTATTGAACTCAACATTTCAGGCGCCAGACTGATGATAATTTTGTAGAACTTGCAGCAGTTCGAATTGGACGTCGAATTTGGCCGAAAAATCAATTTTTCTGAAGAGCCGCATTATCATCTCGGTTGTGGCCGATAGTGTTCGACTCAATCCAGGAACATCGACTCGCCATCGATCTCATCAACTAAAAATTTCACGCGCCAGCCTAATGACAATTATGCAGAACTTACAGCAGTTCGAATTAGAAGACCAAAATCAATTTTTATGACGAGGCGGCTAAGTTATCAAACAAAATTGCCTCATCTGGGGATCGGATAACCCACACGTGATTCTCAGGAAACCAATGCATCGGCAGAGTGTGGCATTTTGGTGCGGATTTTATAGTGTGACATCACTGGGACATGTGATTTCAAAAATGCTGCTGGAAACGCCATTTCGGTCAACGGTGAGCGCTGCTACAGAGCCATGGTTACCGAGTTGAAATCACTGAAGCAGGATAGTGCGCCATGCCACACAGTCCATCAAACCATCAAGTTCGATAATCACGTTATAAGCCGCAATGGTGATGTCAATTGGCCGCCTCAGAGCTGCGATTTGTTTTTGTTGGGAGCCCCTAAAGATCAATGCTATGCGGACAATCTAGAAATGATTCAAGCCTTATTCGATCAATTTGTGTTATTGAGTCAAGGCTCCTAAGTAAAGTTTCCTTCTTTGGGAGAGAGAGCTGGACATGTACGCGTAAGTGGAGGATTATCTCCTCCTCCTCCTTGTCCATGCAGCTTTACAAAACTCATGTAAAAAACACCAAGACTTCTTCTTTCCTATTTTGAAAGGTCAAACTCTTTGAAAGATGCAGATCCAGCTTTGGCCCTGTTTGTTTAGTCGCTAGATATGTTGACCCGACTCAACCGTCCACCTAAGGTTTATTCTTTTATTAGCATCCAGCTATTGCTCGTAGTGATTGGTATACCGATGCTACCTTTCTCCGGTAGGATAGGTAGAGTGGTTCGTCGTCCCTACAATTCCCTGGAATATTTCTGTGCCCCGGCATCCATCATACGTGAATGTTGTCTCTCTCAGAGAAGATCGGCAGTCAAGAGCGGTTTTAGAATTTTGCGAGACTGAGTCCAGGGATTTGGTTGCAGTATCACTATCCCTTGCAGATATCACGTTTTTCTTCAGCCAGGAAGGCGGAAGGAGAGGCTTATGTTTAGTTTATCTGAGAAAACAACCGCCAATGCCGCTATCAGTGTTGGATCCATCTGTGTAGAAATGAATTGACTTGTCATCTCAGAAAGATCTATGCTTACGTGAAAGCATTTAGCAAACCAATGTTGGGGCAGTCGATGTTCTCTGGAAGTATTAGCTCCTTACCTAACCTGGCGTTAAAATCATCATTCTGCGCACACGGAAGTCATCACTCCTCTAAAGTTGGGAACATATGTAAGTCATGATGCGGATTGTTGTCAGACGCCCGACTACCTCATAGCTAGGTCTGTTATGACAAATAATCATTCAATTAAGTTCTGGATTCTGGATTCTTCTACCGTTTGCGTTCGATTCAAACCATTGCACTTATTGGCTGAAGGTGACATTTTCATTGAACGGCGTAGGGCCTTAAATAATTATTAGACTCCATATGGTCAGGTAAGAGTCCCAATAATCTGCATGCATTGCAAAGGATCATGTAGTCAACAATAAAATCATACTTATGAAAAGTTGTTTTTCGCTTCGTAAGCCAGACTTGAAAAAATTATATTTCTCTCTCTCTCTTAAAATTTTTTACTAAATGATCCTGGCAAACCGCGTATTTTCTGTAAATCGGAGTCGAAAATCTAAATTCAAAGACCCCAGAGCTATACAAAAAGGTACGCTCAAAGTGAAAATGTTCGTGCCTTTGGCAATTAATTAACTGACGTTATTTTGAAAATGGAATATGAGATCTAATCGTTTCGTTGAGGAAGACCTTGCCAACTCCTTTTTATGTAAATTCCGCCACAGGAGTATCTTTTTTACTATCCCATGGCCCTCAATTATTCTCAAAGTTTTCCAACAAAAAAGTAATAAACAAATATTCATACTCCTATATATATTTATACTTCCATTTTTGCAACGGGTAACAACCCCATAATCAAGAATATTTAAATAGCTAACGCTAATATGCATATCCCTCCGATTCGATTGCATGATACTCGCACTCGTACCTAACAAGGCCCAAGTCTATTTCAGATACAATTTCAGGGCGAAATTTCAGATGAAATTCAGAACAACACAACAATTTTCTTCATTTTAAAATATTCAAATTTTGACGTCCTCACGTCGCAACGGTCCAAAAATAATAGTGTTGCCTGCTTCCCTTCGTCTCTCTAGTCTTCTAGACTTTCTCTCGTCATCTATAACATTGTTCTGGCCGACGCTATTGCTATTGTGATCGTTTGTTCTCTCTCTTTCATCAGTATGAATAATTGTGTTCGTTTTGGGATGGATTTATTTTCAGTTTTTTTCTTCTATAGTCAAAGAAGAAACAGCAGAGAACCAGCCACAAGAATGTATAAAATACGGTCTAAAATGGAGTAGAAGAAATGAAATGAAATAAAGAGGAAAAAAAAAGCACAAATCAAGGAGATACTCGTACATATCCAAAATGAAGGATGAAAAACTGTCGGCAGTTCTCCAAAAACAACAGTTGATAGTTTGCGTGCTAAATTGGGAGTTAGGGGCGATTCTTTTCGGCTTCCTCTTGGGCCACACTGTTTTTATGCCGAAAATTCGGTTTAGTATCTTTACCTTCTTTTTTTTTTAGTTTTTTTTATTTGCATTACTTTGCAGGGATGGCTTCTTTTGCAATTCAAAAATGTCGGCTTTCATAGTTGAGTGGAGAAATCGTAGCAAGAGCAAACATACAAAAAAATAAATATCGGACTGATGCATTGCTGGTGGATAGAATTTTCCTCTTTTTTTTTGAATTGCGAAATTCTTTTGATAGATTTGTTGCAGATATCCGGAATCTGCATCATAATTAAAATAGGAGCAGGAGTAAATGACGGTTTTGTTTCCTTTTCAACTGGCGAATTGGGAGATTTGTGAATGAAAAAGAATTTTTTAATTGTTTCACAGCGCTTTTTGAGTTTTGCATTTTAAGAGGCGTCTATTGGAAAAATTTTAATAGGAGAGAGATTTAAGTGATATATCTTGTTTTTATATTTCAACGAAAGACGGCTATACATTGGGTTGTTCGGAAAGGAATTTAGTTTCTTTTTTTATGAAAATGAAAGATGATTTGCTTATAGTGAATAAATATTTCATTGTATATTTTGTACATTCTGGTCCAAAACCGTTTGCCATCTTTCTGGCAGTAGCTTGATTCCACGCTCATAAAATTTGTATTCTTTGCTGGCAAAAAAAATGATGCTGGTGATTTTTGACCTCCTCATTTCAACCAATGGTTTTACGGTCTAAAAAATTTTGTAGAGACCGGAACAGATAAAAATCATAAGGTTCCAGATTTGGAGAATATGGTGGGTGTGATAGTAGATCCTATCCAAGCTGTAAAAGCTTTTGGCAAGTTACCAAACATGTATGAGGTCTGGGATTATCGTGGTGGAACATTACACACTTTGTATTGATCAATTTAAATGAATCATTCAACTTGCCCAGCTGATGACAGTACACTACAGGATTGATCGTTGTGTCCTCCCGTAGAGGCTAAAAGAAAACGATTCTTTAGAAATCCCACCAAACAGATAGCATCACTTTTTTTTACGATTATCGGCATTCGAAATGCCTTGGGCCAGTTTATCTTTTTGACTACATGATATTTCCGTAAGAACAAGATATATCGAGCTTTGGGATTAGACCTAGGCATTTCAGATGATCATGAACGGTCGAATTCGGCAAATTTGATCTCTCAACGATCTTACGAGTTTTTATTCGCCGGTCGTCATCAGCTTGAACTGGCCTTCCAGAACATGGTGCATGTTCAACATCAAAATTGCCGAATCGAAATTCTGCGCCAACCAGAAACTACTGGGTAGAATCAAGCGCACTTTTTCACAAGCAAGCCTTTCTATATCAGTTATCAAAATATATAATGATTACGCGGCTTAAAATTGAAGTCGGCTGTGAAAAAATACAAAGAAGTCCTCTGTTGGGAAAAAACGAAATTACTTTCTAAACAAGGCAATAGAAAAAATATGTTCTGCGATCTTCTTGGGGCAAATAAAGGCTCAGGCCCATAGAATCCGTGGCATACGTTGGCAGAATAACGAACGAAACGAAACAAAAAAATTAAATGTCATTTAATCTCAATATTTTCTTTCAAGCTATGACAATCTCTCTTCATTCTCTCAATGTCTCCACCAATGAAAGTGCTTAATCTCAATGTGTGAACTGCCAACGGATTGAAAAGTAGAAAGTAAATCTACTTTATCCGTCCGTTCCGTCATATCCTTTGTTTATGGACCTCCTTCCATAACAAAGTGTATATTCTATCGAGCTGTCAGTTGACGCAACGTACGCAACGGATTCTATGGGCCTTGGCCTTAAGACTTTGCCCCGACGGTAGGGATAGTTTATTTCTTTGTAAATTTATAGCGTGGTCTCACCCTTAACAATGAGCTTGCGAAGTCTAATCACCCAAATTACTCAACAACGTTTTACTTGAAAACGGTGACAAAAATGTTGAAAATTTACGAGTATGTAAGTGGTGCTCTTGACCGCAGTTTTCCACTACATTTTAATGGATATACATAGATCCGCAAAGTGACAAAGATTTCTTAAACTTTTCGTAGGATGAATAGAAGAGGTCGCGAATCAAAAAAGATTGCACTTTCTTCAATATTGAGAGGGCTTGGCTATGATCCAACGTCGATGTCTTATCCTGCAAATGCAATGACCGGCCAACTAACCAGCGATGCTTTAAAACTGAAGAATCACAGCCATCTTTGGACAGGAGAGTTCCAGTGGCATAGGGATATCCACGAGGTGGTATGATGATATCAAATGGGTCATTGGTGATAATGGGTGTTTCAACAAGTCGTGGAGGATTTATTTTTTGAATAAACTGAACAATTTTAGTAGACACACAAAAATAGAAAGTAGACACATGGGGATTATTTATGAAACACAATATTTTCCAAACGACCGTCTTGCAGACCCTCATCTTTTTCTCGACCCTCACTTACTTTGTTCGCTCTTCAATGTTCGCTTTCAGAGTTGGAATTGTTTGCAGATGGCTGGGGTAGACCTTTCCTTTAACATAGCCCCAAAGAACAAAGTCTAATAGCGTTAAATAGCACGATATTGACGGCAAATGGGTGTCTCCGAAATGCGAAAGTATGCGGCCAGGAAACATCGTGCGTAGTACTCGTAACTCGCATGGCAGGTATCACCATCCTGCTGAAGGTAGAGGTCATCCGTAACCATATTATCGAGCTCCGTAATAACTTTTCCGGCCACATTTTTGAAAAAGTATGGCCCTATGACACCCGCAGTCCATAAGCCGCACCAGTTACTTGTTTTCTGGCTGTCCTCAGGGCGGCTGAGCTAATGCAGATGAGATCGGTATTCGAAAGAGATATCGCTATCTACATCGATAGCCAGGCCGCACTCAAGGCAATGGAATCAACCAACGTCAACTCTGATATAGTCAGAGGCTGTGGCACACTGCTCAAGGCACTATGCAGTCAGAACCGGGTAAGACTTTGCTGTGTGCCAAGACACTGCGGTATTAAAGGAAATGGACAAGCGGACGAGTTTGCAAGAAAAGGAGGGCTACTCTACAATAGTGAGGTTGCCAATATGAAACCACCCCTTTGCATAGTGGGGGGTACTATCGAGGAAAATATCACAAAGACTGCCAACCTAAGGTGGTGAAGCCTTGAAAGGCACACGGGTATCCAAGGCTCTTTGCCCGCATTTTGACGGAAAAAGATCTAAGAAGTTAATAAAACAAAACAGGGATAAGCTTAGGATAGTAATAGGAATCCTGACAGTACACTGTCTCCTGCGGCAGCACGCAAAGAGACTCAAATTGTCAGATATGGATATATTCTGATTCTGTGGTGATCTGCAAGCTGTTGAGGACATAACACCACACATACTGTGTGAATGCGAGGCAATATCCCGGAGTCGAAGAAAATTGTTAGGGAAATACTTTTTCGAAAACCTAGAGGAAATAGACGGTACGTACTTCAAAGACCTTCTTGGCTTTTACCAGAAAATTGGGTGTTTAGGTTTTTGCCATTTGAAGACAAATTCAATTGGTTCCACAGGGAGCGCGATGGGCCCGTTTTGGTGCCTAGTGTCTGTATGATGGCATATCCATCACACCTCTGTTTAACCTAACCAAACCTACTTGTTCCGGATGCATTGGCATCGCATGGAGAGCCAAATCGTTTGTCAAAATTCAGTGCACTGTGACTGTGGAGAGATCAAGCTCCCGAGAACGATGACGAATGGAGATGTTTGGAACGCTTCTACACTTTCCTTTATAGAGGCGATATTTTCCATTGAATGTCCGGGGCGTACACGTTTCGGCGTCTTCACATCTTGTACAGAGCCCGTCTAGGAAATTTTTGGATTATGTTCCGCACACACGTCTCGGTAGGCACATAATTCAATGATTTTTCTTTCACTGTGTAGTGTTCTATGGCGAATTTACCAAATTTATAGATGACATCTGTCATCATTTGCCAACCCTGCGTACATCAGTTGTAAAGTTATAGCACTTTTAAATCCTATACGTTTTGTTAAAACACCCGTTACATACATATGTATGTATAAACGCAAAGTGTGCAAACCTAAAAAGAAAACATTACATCAAGCCTCTGATTGATGTGCCAGGTAAGGTCTTTGAATAAACTAAATTAATACACCTAAGTGCGTTTACTGATTGGAAAATGTTGGTCCAAATCAGCAAAATCTTACAAAAGTTATGTATCTTTGTATCTTCCAAGTTTGTGTCAACTTCGAGACATATGTAAAAAGAGCTCGGAGTTCTCGTTGTACATATCAACTCGAAGGTGCTAGCAAATGGATACCAGGTTATGAAGGCAATAAAGTGGCAGATCAGTTAGCAAGAGTAGGTAAATCAAAATGCATACCATATAACCCTTCTGCAGTATTGTCAGACTGTAGTAATAAATAAGAAATCTTACACTTCGAAGTACCCTATAACAACAGAATAGATATCAGGACTACGTTTAGAGGATGACGCAACCACAAAACACACATCGTGTGATTAAGCACTTTCTTTACCATCGAGCTGTTCTCCTATGAAGCAATGAATCGGCAATGCAGTATGAATTGTGAAACATATTTTGTAAATGTCGATTCAGATTTCTTATGACGGAGATGAGGGAGCTTGATTTACTGGCTTAATGCATTGCTTTTACATGTTTGTTGTGTAAATTATCCCAAAGGCTGGCTCAGATATCTATATCCTGTTCAGTTGTTTAGATCCAAGATCCAAGATATTGAAAATACTCATACGACTATACACACGTATGTTACATTTTCAAAGAGAAGGTAATTTAAAAGCACAAAGAGCGGGTAAGAAAATTACCGAGACTGACACGTGTCAAAATTTGATAACATTTCGACCATTAGTCATCGAGATATAGAAGTTTTAGAGACGCATCTCTTGATATTTTTAAAACCATGAAAAATTTGATGGGAAAAAATACCGTTAAAAGTCAAGAATGGCTTGAAAAGTGTTATAAAGGAATCTGCTCCATCGAAAACAAGCATTTGTCGCTGGTTTGCTGAATAGAAACGCAGTAGGCCAACGACATCAAACTGCTTTGCATTTATTTAAAGTTTTAATTTTCTATCCATAGCTCAGAGCTAAACACGATTTTAGCGCAAAACGATAAACGAAATCTGAAGGAAAGAGCTATTTTAACCGATTCCTCGTCCAGATTAGGTTCATGGGTTGGCGGGACAAGGAGATGCCTACATCGCGCTTACAACTAAGTAGAAATCAGATTCGAGTGACTACAGGTTTTCTCACAGGGCACTGCCGCGTGAACAAATACCTGATGTCCATAGGCATAGCACAAGACAATATATGCAGATTGTGCACGGAGGACGTGGAAACAGCAGGACACATACCATGCGACTGCAATGGTTTAACCAAAACACGTCAACGTTACCTAGGTAGATTCTACCTTGAAGCGGCGGATATAGCTGCCAGCTCACCTACATAGATGAGCTCTAAATGGAGGACATTACAATAGGTCCATCTGTGGCCCCAGTGATCTGGGATTCATTATACCACCTCCCACAAAAATTAAATCTAATCTATATCAGCGTGTAATAATGCTATTTTACAAAAAGAAAAGATGATATCTGCCAAGTGGCTGCCGCCAGTGTTGATACACTTTTGTGCCTGTTTTATCGCATTTTCCATGACTTTCCGCAAGATTTCCGGTGACAACTGTTGAATATTCTCCTTAAGGCCTACGATTGTCTGAGGCTTGTTGGCATAAAGAAAGGCAAAGAAAGAAGTCTGGGATGGTTAAGTTGGGCGATCTTGCTGGCCATGACGAATCGCCAAAACGGAAGATTACGCGACCAGGAAGCGCTTCTTTCACAATGTCCATTGTCGCTCGTGCCGTGTGTGCGGTTGCACCTTCTTGTTGAAACCACATCTTCACCAAGCCCCGCTCATTCAATTCCGGCAGTAAGAGGTCGTTTATCATGGCCATGTAGCGTTCGCCAATAACAGTGACCGTATTGCCGATGGCATCTTCGAAAAAATACGGCAGAATCACTCCTCCCGCGTGAACGCCGCACCACCACCAGTGTCTTTGAGTGGATGTAATGGCTCTTCGTGTATCACACGCGGATTTTCAGTGCCCCAGAAACGAAGTTTTTGCTTATTGGCGTAACCGCTTAAGTGGAAATGCGCCTCGTTGCTCATGGTGATTTTCGACACAAAATCGTCCTCTTCGTTGTTGAGATTGAGTATGGCTTTACAGTAATTCACACGCGACTGACGGTCAGGAGGTATTAACTGATGCACTGTTTGCACTTTGTACGGGAATAAGTCTTTCAATAAAATTCGCTGTAGGGTCCGTCTGGTGATGCGCAATTGCGTGGCGCGTCGCCTGGTTGATGTTTATTCGTTCTCTGTGACATCGGCAGCCACAGCCGCGATATTCTCGGCGGAACGACCAGTCCGGTGGAGGCCACGCTCTGCATGATCTCCTGTGGTCCCACTTTGTTCGAGTAGAGTACGTAAGCGCCGGAATGTTTGCCCAGTTGATGCGACACGATTAGGAAGAAATCGAAGTCGAAATTCATGCTGTCCTAACACCACCGAACGATTATTGGTCAAAAACATCGACACAATTTTTCGACATTCTTACGGAGTATAGCGCTCCATTCCTTGTCTGTTTGTATACTGCAGCTGTCTAGTTCACAAATGTCAAATATGATTGACGTACGACGCCATTTGCAAAAATTTACCATCTTCCGATAGTGTGATTAATTTTGCGCCAACTTATATATAACAGCTGTTCCTACTGTTAGGATCTCAGCTTGAAAAACACCATTATATTTAGAAAGTCTGATAGAACTTTGGTACTGCACTGTTGATTTAGTGGCTAGGAGTTGATTTTCGTATCACTCTTACTTGGTGGCAAGGGACTATACAGCAGATGTAAGGATCTGCTTTGTGCGAGTAGTCTACATGATTGCGGCAGCCTTCATATTTTTACTGAATAAATATTTTTGATTTTTGTATCAAGTCAATTGTAGATGTCAAGAATGTGTTTTTTAAGGACGAATATGGCACTTCCTATCCAACGGATTTCAAGTCTAGTAATCAGCTCATAGAAATTAAAACTTCAACAGAGAGTGCCTTCTAACATTTGGATGATGGAAGACAGTTCTATGAATTGGAGCAACATGACTACAAACCAAGATCAAGCATTCAAATTTATAATTTTTCTCTTCTGACATTGTTGGCATTCATTCATTTCTTGTTCGACAATATGACTCAATAAAATCTGAACTCAAAATTGAATGGTGTGTGCAATTTTTAGTATCATACATGTACTCGTACTTTTATTGACTACAACATTCATTGTCTGGAAAAGATGAAGTTGCACTAGATAACAAAAGCAAAAACTCGCTACATTCATAACTTTTAATTTTCATTTGAGTTCTTCCGACTTTTGTGGATCATATAAAGGGAGAGCCAATAGAAAAGACGTTGTGAGTTAAATATTTCCTTATCACTTTACGTCCGTTCTTTTGTTATTACCCGCTCGTAAACTTGCCAAAAAAAATTCTGTCAAATTTCATCATTAACAAAAAAAGAGGTTGAAAACAGAAGCAAACTTTCTTTTAAGCACACCCTGTACTCGTATCTGAAACAAAAAAAAAAAAAAAATATAACTAACTTGATCTCTTTTACATTTCTACATTTCGAAGTTATCCAGCCAACAGCTTTCCGTCTGAAAAGATATATCGACCCACCGTCACATCCTTTCCTGGAAGGAATATTGTACTTTGTTGGTGGCGTAAATCTGCTGAATATTTACCCAGTTACTGCGGATATTGTTCAACTGCTGCTTCTGTTGCTTCCAGTGTTTCCCACTACTGCTGATTCTGCTTTTGTTTTATACATCCACACATGAACAGTGCTCGTTTCCTTCCTCCTCGATGGGGCGTCTGGGTTTCCTTTTTCGGGAATCAAAAAGTGATATGTGAATGTGAAAGGCAGAGCATTTCATCAATTCCAGGACCACCGACCACCCACCACCCATCACCATCCTGTCATTTCAACTGAAATGTGTAATAAACTTTTCCAGCTTTCCTGTACTTTGTTGGATCTTCTTGAATGCAGATAATAACAAGGCGTGGGGGGGGGGGTTACTATTTTCAGAAACAAAAACAACAAAAAACAGAGGAAATTTCTTAAAATGTAACTGCGTACAGTGATGCCAATATCCGTCGAACTCCCCCAGTTGCCCGCACACAAAGTGAGAAAACAATGTGGCTTTCATTTATCTTGAGATGCAAGCTCTTATGAATTTTTGTAGCTAGAGCGCTTTATTTTAATCGCAAACGCGAGAAAACTTTTTTTCTTTTTTTTTGGAAAAAAGTTTATTTTTTGACGAAGAAAATGTGTTTTTTTTTTTTGTTTCCCTTTCCTTTTTTGTCCCAACAGGCTACGAAAGTCAGAATGAAATTTCAGTGAAAGAAAATTGTAATAACAAAGTTTTTCGCCGTCGTAGAGATGAAGTTGACGAAAGAGGAAGGCGGCAAACAACCAGCCCTTTTCCTCTACATTTCCTTTACATTCAAATAACAACAAATAAAGAATTAAAGAATATTGTCCGCACAATGATGGACAGACTAGCGGAGGGTTGGTTGGGCGATGTAAGGGTAAAGTGTTGGCAGTTAGCAGTTATCAACAAAAATAAAAAAAACATCCTCAAAAATTAGGAAGTCGGGCTTTGTTTTCGACTTGGCTCCTAAATTAACTTATAGTAAGCAAAAAAAAAAAAAACATCCCTTGAATCTTGCATCCTGTATTTGGCTTCCAAAAGCGCATTACGAATCTGTAACAAGATCAGCTGAGTCCAAAGTTTCATATAGCACGCGCTGATTCTGGAGAACTACTTACGGTGAAATGTCAACTCCAACTACATCTTGCCTTTCTACAGGAACTCTGATAGACCATTCTTTTGCTTCTTTCCGAGCTGAGAACGGAATATACTCGTATACTGCCACCTACTTAAATGAAATCCAAGCCAGTTCGCCCCTATGCTTTTTGCTCACAGCATAGTACGAATCCCTTTTGGGTCCCTGGACACAGGACATAACTTGCAACGAGATGGTTCATAAACGAATAAGGCTTCTGAAATTGACCCCGATCAAATACTTAAGTCGATCACACCACCACCCTACAACATCAGAAAATAAGTGGAGATGAAATAAAGCCAACGACAGGTGGAAATTATTAACCAGCTTCGAAATATTATGGGAGCTCTGGCCAAAATATTACCGCAGTCGTGGTCTAAGTCAGTACGTGCTCTCAGTGGCCAAATCTTCCCGAGGACCCTAACAATAAAGTTAAATGTCCAAGATGATGACTGTGGTGATGAAGAGATCCACGATGCACCTCATATTCAATGTTACTGGAAGCCTTTAGGAACAGCACTTGAAGGTTATTACTATACAGGTTTATAAGGACATTAAACTGGCTAAACAATACTGAAGATGATGAATGAAGGCAATAAGGACACAAAGCTTGTATAAAAAGGTCAAGACAACTGAAGAGTATCACAATAGGTTCACATGGGCCTAAATGTGGTGAAGAAGAGTTCGCTTTAATGCACTGACCCAATCACCTAGCCTAACATAAAACAAAAAACATTTTCAAGAGATCCTACGGCTAGACAACTGGATATATGCCATTGGCTTCAGACGGGATGAAGCTATCCAACTGTATTGAATGGTTGCATCCACAATCACAACCTTTGTTCTTATTTCGTTTAAAAATCTTCTAAAAGGAGCTACTTATGAGTTGATTTTGACCTGATTACCCATTAAGTCAGATTCAAGCATGAGACTGCGGTGCTCTAATTCAAACCGGGCTGTGTATCGTATGGCTTGTAGAAGCTTGACTTGAAGCTTGAAGGTTTGACTTTCCCGACGGATGATATAAACTTTTAGCAAAGTCTGTCTCTAATCACGACTACTTGGCGACAGAAATATGTATATCCCAGAAGTCCTCTGAACTGAATTGTACTCGTATATGCTGTAGTAATACCAGCATTGGTCAAATACAAAATAACCCCCACAAACAGCACCTAAATAGACAGAAAAGGAGTTGTACGCTTGTCATTCTCGAAAACATGTTCTAGATTGCAGTTTTTGGATTCTGGCGATAAAAACTTCACCTTAAAAGGTGGACATGGAAATGAGTCTTCTAAATGAAATCGCGACAACTTATAATGATGTCAGTATTTCCACCATGGATATGTTTATGTATCCCTGCTGGATATGATGTATAATGATGTGATGATTTGAGCAACTCTGATAAATATCCTCTAAGTAACGTCGTATTAACTCTAATAAATCAAAAGTTTCATAACACTTACATGACCGAATGTTTTATATTTTCAATGTAACATCTAAGTTAATTCGAAACTCATAAATTAACAATATTTCAGTCAGTGAGCTCAGATTTGACACTAATGAAATCCACTACAAAGGAAAAAGAAGTGTCCATATGGCCCACCCCTGTGGCACTCCATTTATCATCATGTTCCACACAAAAATCAGAAGGGAAAGCAAAAAGGGATTTTCTATAAGCATAAAGAATAACACCCATCAAGATTTAATTGGAACTCACCCACAATACTGGCTTCAGCAACCCTAGCCATCTTCAAACCATCAAGGTACAACAAATCACATCTCTTCGCATTCCTTCCCTTCAGAATCTTTATTTCTTTTTATGTTTGCATACCTTTTCTTTAGTTTTTCCATTTTTCCTTTCCATCACATCTCAGTCTACCACATGAATACAAAAATAGACGGAAGGTGAATGGAAAAAAGAAGAATAAAACAATCTCAACGAAGGTATCAGTCGCTATGCCAAAAATCTAAGCGTGAAATTTTAATTAAAAACCCAAAGCCCATATGGTGGCCACATAAAACAGCAGCTCTACTCCATTTCTAGGTGTCCCATACATGGGGTGACATATGTACATGAATTCCATGGAACCCACAGGATGCAAACAAATAAATGAAAGTATGTAGTTAAGGCAAAGAAAATGGGGATATCTCACGACAACGACAACGGCAACGACAATGGTGACAAATACAACATATAGGACCAGAACCAGTATAAGAACGAAGCTTACGGCCGACCAACCGACGCGTTGCTGACGCTGACGATGTGACATTCTTCTTATCCTGATTATTTAATATCGTTGCCAGCGGTACTGTTGTTCCAAGAAGACAACTGTGACGTTGTCGACTATATCAATATATGAGGGGCGGTTAAATGCTATACGGTAGGTAGCACGTGTGTTTGCGGGCTCGTAATGCAAATTGAGATTGCTCGCTAAAGGATTCCATCATCCTGGCACTAATGGGAGATACAATCCCGCCGCCAGAAGAGATTTTGTACACGAGTCTCCGTCTCATATGTGGTAACACAATACGAAAATGAAAATGGAATACGCTATTCTCGGTACTCAGCACTCAGCACTTGGTACTTGTTACCCCATACCAACAACACTTAGTGTACCTTGAAAGGAGTTGGAAATTTTTACTCAAAAATAGCTAAATAAATGCAATAGCAAAATTTTCTTCTGTGACTTTGCTTTCCTATTTATTCATCCGGTCATGTGGAGGTGGCTAGATGATGTTGTATCTACAGCATATGTGCAATTTTGAATGTGACTACAAAAGCATCACCATCATCACCATCATCATCTCGTTGGTTCAGTAAGATAATTTCAGTAATTACGTTTGACGATTATGCAAGACTTGGTGGAGAACTGCATTGCACGTGTGATGCAATAATGATGATTGGATGCTGCCGCATAAAGGTTTATGCATCAGGAATTGCGGTACTACGCTAAAAAAAATCACTCTCTTGTGGCACATATGAGTAAAGGGAATCGTAAAAGACGAAGGTGATGTGGGAGGAGATGCTGTGTGGGATAGAAGGATGTGTCAACACCCCTACTATGTAAAAGTGAGGAATTCATTTGGAAAACGGGGTGTGAAATGCGGTAACGTGTATTTAGTTGAATTGTCTACAATGTGCAGGAACTGAGGTGAATAAACGTAGTTTTATGGTAATGAGACTGGTTCAGTGAACTTGATGGCTTCATGGTGGTAACGGTAAAGCAGGGGGAAAGGAGAATGTTTGAACCAAGTCATAATGAGCGTCTTTGTTGACATTCGAGGCAGTTTTCTTTTCTTTTTTTTCTTTTTTTAAGTCATCTCGTTTGCTTTGTTAGTTCCAGTGAAAAGACAATTTTTTTTAAGGATTTCATAATCCTGTTTTAGATGAAAAGGTTTTCAAACACTTTGGAAGGACTAAGCTGTGGAGGAAAGATTTTTGATATTTAATACGATGATTTGTTAGATATTTCAAGTTATTCTTTGTTAGGCATGGTTGAGAACTTTATTAAAACGAGTATGCGACCAATGAACCGAGCACTCTTGCAGTGATATTCAAGCGACATATCACAAGACACTTTGATGAAAGAAGAGGTGACACAGCGATAAATACATTTGTTGAAAGGCCATGACTTGCTAATGCGACAGCAAGACTGTAGGACCAAATAGCAGGATCAGAGATATGAAATGGGAGAGTAGACCGTCAATTTTTTGTAGAAAAAAAAACTGCCCGGCTCTGGAACTGTTTGCCTTCAGATCTGAGGGAAATGGTAAGCATGAATAAGTTTAAATCTTCTTTACTTGGATATCTGAGCACCTACCAGACTGAACATGATTTATTATAGAACAACTTTTTTGTTTTTCTTCTTTTTTATATACAAGAATGTGGAAACTGATCACCTCGTCTCAAGACTTACAGAGAAGCTCTTAATACTGCCAGCGTCAAGACAAAGCATTGAATGCTCGCAGCCATGATAGATCCGTTCTTAGGTACTGTATACTAGACTGTAGAGAAGAATTGCAATGTGACATTTCTAAAACCAAACTTCAAAAACATTCAAGCATGTGTATTACAGGTTGGTTTAGAACCATCTCATTTAAATACGGCATAAAACCGTAAGTACAAATTTGTATGGATAGGTTCACTTCCCCATACTATTGCGTACGCAGACGATTTGGTAGCGTACAGAACAGGTCCAAAAATCGAGGTCATTAATACTCTCTTGCAGAGTGACTTCGATAAGATAAGACGATTTTGCGATAACTGGAAGTTGAAAATCAACTTTCAGAAGTCGGAAACCATTCTCTTTAGGACGCCGTTGTCTAGAGCCTCTAGGGATACCAGAAAAAATTGGAGAAAGTTCTCGATTATTGGACAACACGGACAGCCTCTTGCCTGTCGAAATGTAGTCAGATACCTTGGAATCTGGCTAGATCAGTTTCTATATTTTGGCAAAAATGTAGATGCTGCTCTGGCCAGAGCTAAAGGTGCTTTTGCCCTTACAAAGAGACTGTTTTATAGCAGCCAACTCGATGCGAGGGTAAAGGTAATCTGCTACATGGCCCTTATCAGGCCCATGCTGGTATTTGGTTGTCCCGTGTGGTTCAATGTACGAGCAAGCTTAATGGAAAAGATTCGGGTGTTTGAGAGGGCCTGCCTTAGGGCTTGTCTTCGCTTGTACAGAACACCAGAGTCGGAGTACAAGAAATTTTATCCTAATGAGGTCCTTTACAATAGGGCGAACCTAATACGAGTGGACAACTTCGTAATTAAGCTGACTCGAAGGCACATTGCAAGAGCAATGACCTCGATGAATAACCTGATATCTGGGGCTCACTACCCCAATTACCTTTACCACGAGAGTGTGCGATCTGACGGCTTCGTTCCACCGGAAGCATTCCTCTACCTAGATCAGATAGGGTTGATCCAGGATAGATCAGCGGTGCCGTTAATCTTCCATGTCGCTCGGACAGCTGGGGACAGGCGACTCAACTACAACAGAGACGTCGCACACGGCAGTGTGGATCGCCTCAGGTTCAGTAGGGCGGTGGGGAATCGCGATAAGAGGGATGTCGTTCGGCAGCACCAGCATTTCTGGTGGTTGAATGATGGGGAAAATGTTTCGTCGTCGTTTCCGTCAATTACGGACCAGCCTCACTAATGAGGCAGAGCTGACCAATCCGTTTTCTCTGTGAATAGCGATGGCCAGCTTGCATAGGTTTAGGTTAGCATTTAAGAAACATATACATATATCAGTGTATACAAAAGTGTATACTGATATATGTATATGATTGCGTATAACGTCTATGTGTTTATGTGTGTATTGTACATTTAGTTTAGGTAGGCTAAGGTTTATTTTAAGTTAGATACTAAGTTTTTATTAAAAAAAAAAAAAGTCCATATGCTAAGTTTTGTTAACAATTTTTTTTTCTTAGCTTTAAGTATAGAAAATAAATATCCATAAATAAAATGTAAATGAGGTCGAAAGACATAGATATAAGAATTTAGATTAGCTTAGAGTGCCTGTGTGGGGCCAGTAAGTTAGTATAAGATTGTTAAGTAATTGTAAGCTAGCATTTAAGCATTTTTTGTTAGTATGTAAGAGTTATTGATTAGATAATAAAATGCGTTTAAAACTAAAAAAAACTAAAACAAATTTGTATGATTTTACAAGGCAACAAACAGAAACAATTGAGTTTTCAGCAGATTTGCTTAGGAATCATTAAAGGATGAGATCTACATAAATCGACTAAAGACGGCTCTAAATACATAATATAGATTCAGACAAATTCTGGAGCTTATTATCTTCAGTACAGGAAAGTGCGCTGATAGCTTAAAGCCTATTAAAACTGTGAAAGCGGGTCCAAATGATATTACTCATTATACATGTTTCCCTCAATAAAAGCTCCCCGACGCGAAGAGGAACAAACGGTTCAGTGCTAAAGTTACCACAGTGCCAGCATCAACCCAACCACCTCAGCGCCTGTTGCCTTCAGCCTGATGTGAGACGCAGCCGAAGACTTACAGCATCGAAGGCTGAAATGGTACTTATGCCTAACATATTTAGGTGTTTTTAAGATACCAGTAAGTAGTCTACAGTCTTTCCTAATTAGGGACAATAGGAATACAGCTGGCGTTTTAGAGACATCGAGAAGCAGATCCTGAGAAGTCCTACTCAGAGTTTTCAGAGTGACCGAGAAATAATTTAAGACTTACTTACGTCTGCATTCAGAAGAATATTGCTTTCTTAAGATAACTGGGCATGCTCAGTCTGTAGGGCTGTTTGGCTCAAGCTACAGACACAGAAACTTTGCAATCTCATTCCGCATTCCACGAAGACCTCAGCTCCGGATCGTAGACCGTTCTTAGATCCCCGATGACAAGACCCATGTTTTATAGAAAGCTTCCGTACATTGCCAGAAAGCCACCAACACCCTGGTGGCCTTGAACGTGACATGTTAATTTCAGAATATTTTGTTATCCAGGATGACACCAAGATATTTGGCTTCATTGGAGACATGGGTATCGAAGTCTTTTTGACTAGAAGAGCAGACTGGTTAGTCCTTCTCGTGAATAGAATTTCTGGTTTACCAATCATCGATTACTTCTAGGGTTGCATGCATTTTTAGAACAAGCATTCCCTAGATCCGATCTGATAATCAATACAGTTACTCACGACGGAACATTCTGTGTAGACTTAAGTTCAGGGGCACGAATACGCCTTGTCATCCCTCTGCCGCCTTCTTGAGATATTAAGGCAGAACTGTGTCGAGGGCACAGTTCCACCCTTGGTATGAGTCGAGGCCTACCCATCAACCTCTTGCTGTTCTTAGGGTCAAACTAACACCCAGTACTACCCTAGCTTTTTACTAGACACTTTAATTGGTAGAAGAATCCTTGATAATTGGGCGAGGACCCGACAGGAGCTGACGATAAATACAAGGTTTTCCAATAGGGACTTGACAACTTTGAATTTAATTTGTGAACGCACTCTTTCACTAATCATCAAATTGTCACCGTCAATTTATTCAGTAAACTCAACATTTTCATCATGGTAAAGTACACGATCGAGCAACGTCTGCAAATTATAAAAATTTTCTACCGAAATTCGGAGTCCGTGACTGCAACTTTAAGAGCGTTAACTCCAATTTTCGGTCGTAATTCTCGCCCTAGTAGACAGGCAATAACAAGAAGTTTAGTGCAAAAATTTGAGTCTACATATTCTTTGTGTGATGTTGCCGTGTCAGTGAGACAACGGGTTGATCGAAGTGTCGAAAATATCGCTGCCGTTCAGGCGTCTGTAGCAAACGATCCAAATCAGTCAATTCCACGGCGTTCTCAAGAATTGGGCATCGCTCAGACCACATTATGGCGTATTTTGCGTAAGGATCTTGGTTTACATCCATACAAGATCAAGCTGACTCAAGAATTGAAGCTGATGGACCATTTGAAGCGACGTACATTCTCCGATTGGGTTCTGGAGACGATGCCCCAAGATGATGAATTTCATCGCAAAATCATCTTCAGTGACGAAGCTCATTTTTGGCTTAACGGGTTCGTCAATAAGCAAAATATGCGTTATTGGTCGGGTGAAAATCCACATGTGCTTCATGAATCAGCACTTCATCCACAAAAAATGACTGTTTGGTGCGGTTTGCATGCCGGCGGCGTTATTTGGCCATATTTTTTCGTCGACAATAACGATCGTCACGTTACTGTGAATGGTCAGCGTTATCGCGCCATGATCACCGTTTATTTTTGGCCCGAATTGGAAGATATGGACTTGGACGACATGTGGTTTCAACATTGTGTGCCACAAGCCACACAGCACACGCTACAATCGATTTATTGAAGAGTAAGTATGGTGAGCGTGTTATTTCAAGAAATGGGCCAGTCGATTGGCCGCCTCGTTCGTGCGATTTAACGCCGCTTGACTATTTTTGGTGGGGCTACGTTAAGTCATTGGTTTATGCCAATACGCCGACGGCGTTGGAAGAGCTCAGAGCCAACATTGAACGCCGTTTCGGCCGAAATGTGTGGCCGAGTCGTTGACCGCTGCAAACGTGCCCGCGGTGGCCATATGAACGAAGTCGAGTGTTTTAAATGTACTTCAAGCCGATAATAAAGTTCTTGAAATATCTCAAATGGTTTGAGTTTTATTTAAAAAAAAAGTTGTCAATTCCTTATTGGAAAATCCTATATAACCAACAATAGTTAGAAATCCCACAAGCGAGACTAACCGAGGTCCCAAATGTGTTGATTCCGCGATGGTTTAAGGAATGAGACATGTCTTTGATCGAACTTTTGGGGAATTTTGGTCAAGCACTTGGGCCTGCATCCCTATTAAGCCGAAGCATCATCTCGAAATTGTTTTTAGCGAAGAGGCTAATTTCCGCTTCAGCTGGCCAAGTAATCGGGTTGGTGAGGTCGTCAGACATGGTCTATGCCAATACGTCAGTCCATGGAAAAAAGGCTTCAACGCCTTCACTCGAGCATGCGTTTTCCTGGAAGATGGCAGATGGAAGATGGATCAATCTTAAAGAATTTTTTATGATATTCCAAATGAAAAGCACTTAAAAAATTGAGCCACTGTTGTAGTTTCTGCACACAATACTATCTCAATACAAAATGTATTTCCACAGATATGAGAACGCAGTAGAAAATTCATGTCCACGGATTCCGATTGTAGACTACTCTCACTAAAAACCCTAAAAAATAGTTCCATTGGTTGGATAGATGCAAGCAGATATCGTCAAGTGAATGTTTGATATGCGGGAAAAATATACTCTTATGCATCTTACTACGAATTAGCTTCGTTAATTCCCTAAAAACTAAACTTCGGCTTTGGCCGAACTGATTCGAGTCAATTTTAGATGGTCTCAAATGATATCTTGAAAAACCCTCTTTCGATTCTTTTTTTTTCCCACATCGCAAAACTGGTTTGTAATTTTATCGAAGAGTACACTTTGTCACCAAATCCGAACTTTTCTTCCTCGAGCTTTGTACTCCATCGGATTGTACTTAACTAATTGATACAGAGAACGTCTTATCGTCCTACCTTAACATTTTAAATCCTCCAAAATTACACCATTAATCATTATTCTCTTCCTTGCAACCATATACTGCTTCAGGTGAAAAAAAGAAAAAGAAACGAAAAAACTCATTTCAACATCTAAACTGTGTGTTCTTGGAATGTAGAAAGTGCACATTCTCTTCTATGGAGCGCGGCGTCCAGAAACGTTCGTCTAATCCCGTCCTTAATCAAACTTAAAAACTTTCCAGCACATTGCTTCAGAGGAGCGCTTGTTGTAACACACTTATACCAGTTACCGGTTACCGTCTACCGTCAACCAGATACTGCAGCTACCCGTACAACCTCCAGGCAGTGATGTAATAAAGTTAAAAATCAAGTACTAACCAAAACGAACGAACACTAATACTAAATAAATCACCTTGACGTATCCTCTGAGAAGAATGTGAAAAGCCAAGGTATAGAGGAAAACTGAATCCTGTCCTAAAGCATACCTAAAGCAGGAAAAATGCTTCTTTTCCCCAAAAGTAATCACTTTTAAATGTGAGCGAGCTATTGAGAGTTACAAAGAAGTTTTATGTGTACCGTTTTTCTTTTTTTTTTCACAGACTTGGAAACCACCCTTTCGTCTCGAACCCGTCATCTACTCATCGACTTCCTGAAGAATGGAAAAAAAGCTCGAAATGAAAAATGCATTTCATTGTGCAAGTTTACGTAGAAAAGTTACAAAAAAAAAAGTGAAAACCATTTTCCTTCCTGATCGTAGGTCCGTTGTCCTTGCAGGGATAATAACAATGTTACCGTACAAACAGTATACGAGTACGAGCACTTGAAAGATGTAATCAGGGGTGGTTTATGCTCGGTTATAACCGTGCAAGAATTCACGAGTACGACAACGAAGCGGCGTACATATCATACAGACACACAAAGATACGCATATAACTGAAATAAGTTATGGCAAGTTTATCTTGGTAAGGACACACGGTTACCAGAAAGTTCCGAGAAGAAGTTTCACCTTCTTACTTCGCGTCTAAAGCGGGGGTTAAATCGATTTCCATCTGAGCGTAATCTATGGGCTTAGACCTTCTTAATTGTAAAAAAAAAAAACCAAAACACAATGCCGAGGGGTGGTTCGTTCATAATACGACTACGACTACGACTACGACTATGATTACAAGATACTTATCGCCGCAGCGATCGAAACGAAAACTCACCTCGCCTAGCATACAGAGCCGGCAATAAACCGAAAAGGGACGTAAATCTAAAACTGGAAATTTCTACCCTCTAATGTCAGTCCCATATCAAAAGTAATAATCGTACGTACATACGTTGGGTACGACGAAGGTTATATACCGGGGGTGTCTATTGCCTTCAATAATATTTTTATGGGTGTTTTTTTGGGGGTGGGTGGTGTGGGCCGTGTAGAGGGCGTGTGTAGGCCTAGATACAGCCGTAGGCTGGCACAACCCGCACATTGAAAACAAAATTATTTTCCAACTTCAAATTGAAGTGTGTACGCTCTTGCTCATTGCGCCACGTGGGAGATACGGCGACTTTGACAAGGTGCTGGTATGGTGGTAAGTGTCAGAGAGACTTTCATCCCTTGTATTCATAATACAGTGCACACGGGAGATATCCAAACCGCCCTGAAAGATTTTAGCTTTTCTCCCTGCTGTTTGTGTTTGAGTTGGTTGGATTGGTTTCTCTTTCCTTTCCATTTTTTTTTATTATTTTTCCTTTTGTGTATTTGTACTCGTATTTCGTAGTGAAACTGTGAAGCGTGCAATTTACACATACCGTAAATTATTCATGTTTCCTGCTTTCAACCTCTACCCCGGGACGAAGGTGACGGTTGGCTCTTGCACGTTTGGTGATTTAGAATTCAGAATTCCGAAAATTTCTATGTTTTTCAATGATTTTTTTTTTTGTTTTCTATTTTATTTAATTTTTTATTATTTTTTCTTTTTTTGTAACTGTCACTGCCGTAGGCAGTACACTCCTGATACACGGTGGGTAGTAGTATTTACCCAAGTCTTCAACTACACAGATGTGAATATGTATTTGCACTCAGGAGAAGGACACCAAAAGCGTAGGATTTTGCAAGGAACCAGATTGACAGTGAAACGGGACACAGAAGCATTTTGAATACATTTTCAGTAAAGCTCTTGATTTCATACGTGTACATACGAATATTTTCTAGGACATTCTATAAACTATATGGCTCTAAGTCCAATAGTCTCAGCTGAATATACAATTATGGCACATTGTTGGTGTATTCATAGTGCGAGTATTTGCCTCGATACCTTGTGTGTTGAAGTTGTGTACTGAAGCATATTCTTATGAGCGGATCTCAGATTGTGTTTGGCAAAGATAAGGACAGTGAAATGCTGTGCTGTCCGAGTTAAGGTTGGTGGAAGGTATGGTTCGAATTTGAAAGGACACGTTTTATTGGATTCAGTTATTATTGCTTATGTAAACAGTTTTTGAATTCATTGATTTCGATAAAAGCGTTCTTATAACATGTTATCCTTGTCATCATTGCGTGATGGCATGAGGAACATATCATTGCCACTACCCAGCGGCACCCTTAACAAATTGCTATCTGAGTCGTAGCCTTGTGCCGTAGATGCTCTTCGATTTTTTATTTTCTGCCAACTCGGTCCGTACTTTTGTGCAAGCGGAGATTTACATCACCGAAATCAACAACATCATTCGTTAATTTTCATTTGACACTAGCTCGTCCCTGCTCTTGTTAGGATTGGTGCAAAATACAGCACTTAAAGTCGCTCCTCGATTAGTCTTCATAAAACCATGTGTTTTGCCTTACTTACTTTCTTTCGGCAAAATGTTCCCTTCCGGTTGTGTGAACATTTTATTGAATGATCAAGTGTGTTAAGTTGAAGTTCTATTCTACTCCATGCGAGGGGTGTTGCTTAAATCTTTCTATAGTCAGTCGATGGCCTGAGTATCCTACTGATGTTACGGAATAGTAGCATTGCTCCAGCACCACGTCTTCCCGCATCTGTATCGGACATCCGTACATTACCAAGCAGGCGACGTTTTGCCAAACAATCGATTTGGTAGTCCACTTGCCCAACAGGTGATAGCTAGTTGATCCTGTAGCGAGGCCTGTTCTTCATAATTCGGTTGTTGGCCCTTCACATGTATGAGGTGTTGTTTGTCGATGTTTATCTGGGCATTCAGATATCTTCTCACGTTGATGACATCACGGTTCAACGCTTCTTTGTTGAATGTGTTAAGCTGACTATGAAATTGAGGTTCTATCCGAAATCGTTAAAGGGTTTCGTTCCCCATAAAGGCCACCAAACCAATAAACTACCGTAAATAGTGGCTTTTTATTCAAAGCATCAATTCCACTAGGTTGCGAGGATTCTTTAGTTTCAAAAATGTATGGCCTTAGTGGCTCATGAAATTATGTTTACATCACTTTAGCAAAAATGGATCTCTTTGTTCGAAAATTGTTCTCAATCCATTGGACTTCTTCACTGCGCGGTGTGCAGAATTATTCTGTTCTATCTGTGGCGTACATTCTTTGTGGAATAATCATTCCATTACATTAAATCAGTCAACTTGACTAGATATTTTTGGTCACAGAATGGAAAGGTCTTTGTTTCGACTTGAGCTCTAGTAACACCATGAAAACAAATTAGTGAACTGAATCGGCAAAAGCACTGCGTAACTTCCTAAGATTTTTGGTACTATCTATTTACTATTAGTAATAAGTTGTCCAAGAAAAATTGGGTCACAACGTGGACGCGATGGACGTTTAAGCCTTGAAGAATGATTTGTACGTCACAGTCTGGACCAATATTCAGAAATCAACCTCATTTTGCTTGGTGAAGACATGAATGCTATTATCGCGGTTGTTGTCGCGGATTAGCGACGGCGGGAATTCGTTAACTACCCTGTTCAATAAAAGGCCACAGTTTAGTGCTAGAAAAGGGTGAGTTACAAATCTTTATTAAAATATGTAGTACAGTTCATTAATATACAAATTTTGCTTACATATGTTTCCCTTTACAAATGCTACACTTAAATCTTAATACAATATAAATCTTCTGTTTCTGTAGTTCTGTATTTTGCGTCCACGCGCTCGCTGCTGCCAATAAAAAGAAAGCCGGAAACGTGTGTCAATTTGACAGCACCGTCTTGCCTCAATGTAGCTCCATCTCTGAGTTGAGGGTGGCAACTACTCATTTGGCTGACAAACACTCCTTACGCAGGGTTGTTAACACTCCCCCCTGGTAGTTCCACCTGTGAGCTTACATCTTTATTGGGTCTCACATCGAGGACCGCTAACTTCACAACGGGCCTCTCGTATACACCAGTATACGTTTGAACAGATGCACTTCTCACTTGACCATCTTTGGACACCTTGGTTTGAACTACTCGCCCCTTTGGCCAGCTGTTCCGTGGGCTATTCGGGTCTACTATAAGGACGATGTCGCCCACTTCAATCGGCTTGACGGGTGCGAACCATTTTGTTCGACGGGTTATAGTAGGAAGGTATTCTCTTACCCAGCGTTTCCAGAAGCGTTCTGCATACTGCTGCGAAGATAGCCAATTCTGCTTCAGCGCTCTGCCATCATCGTTGAACATTGCCAGCGGTCTTACTCCGTTTGACGATCCTAGGATAAAATGGTTCGGCGTAAGTGCCTCCTCACTTTCATCATCAATAGGAATGTACGTAAGAGGACGTGAGTTCACGATGTTTTCCGCTTCCATCAACATGCTTCTCAGCAGTTCATCCGATGGATTCCGAGTTGGTGTTATTCCATAGAGGACGGTCTTGATCGAGCGCACGAGTCTTTCCCAACTGCCACCCATATGCGGTGATCCCGGTGGGATGAACTTCCATTTGGTGGTGGTTGAGGTGAATGTCTCCATTAGCTTCTCTTGATTTACCTTTTCTAAGGCTTCCCTTAGCTCCCGTTCGGCCCCTTGGAAATTAGTGCCGTTGTCGCTATAAATTTCAGCAGGAGTTCCTCGTCTGGCCATGAAATTGCGAAGCGATAAAATGCAAGAGTCCGATGACAACGTGTGTGCGATCTCAATATGCACTGCCCTTGTTGTGAGGCAAGTCAGAAGGACTCCCCACCTCTTTTCAGTTCTCCGGAGAATGGTGACATGCATCGGTCCGAAATAATCGATTCCGACGAACGTAAACGGTCGACAAAATGAGGCCAGCCTAGCCGGAGGAAGTTGGGCCATGATTGGAGGCCGCGGCCTCGTACTGTTGTTTTTGCATTGCTGGCAACTCCTTTTTACCTTACTACAGACGGCTCTCATACGGGGAATGTAAAAGTGTTGTCGAAGCTCGTTTATGACTGTCTCATGGTTACGATGCTTATATCGACAATGAAAGTCCATTATGATGAGACTCGTAATCGGATGTGCTCGAGGAAGGATTATCGGTCGCTTAAATTCGTCACTCACATCTTTTACGGAGTGAATTCTTCCGTTGGCTCGCATGATTTTGTGATCGTCTAGATACGGACACAAACTCAACAGTGGACTGGATCTCTCAACAAATTTATTGGCTGTTAGATACGCGATTTCCCTCTGATACACGTCGGCCTGAGCTTGTCTCAGCAATGCGTTTTGTGCCAGCTGAAGTTCTTCTTTTGACAAAGGTCCCACTGCTTTTGCTCCTTCGCGATTTCGAACTCTTATATTGTAGATAAACCGGAACACGTAGGCTGTACTTCGAAGCAACCGTTTCCAACTCGAAGAGTCTTTGGGTCGGAAAATATTTTCTTGAGCTTGGGTGTGAACGTTAATAAATTCCGTTTTCAGCTCCTCCCTCGTAAGCTCCTTTGGTTGATCTTCCTGTGGCCACTTGTCCGTAGGTGAATAAAGAAATTCCGGTCCTCTAAACCATCGACTGGATGCATCCAACTCCGGAAGTTTCTGCCATTTGGTCCCCTCGTCTGCTACGTTCAACTTCGTAGGAATCCATTGCCATTCCGATACCATTGTTAAATCCAACATCTCGCTGACACGATGGGCCACGAATTGCCTATATCGCCGATGGTCTGAGCGAAGCCAGCTCAGAACGGTTTTAGAATCCGACCAGAAGAATCGGCGTGAAAAGTTTATAGTGTGCGACTCAACAATGCACTTTGATAGTCGCGCACCTAGAACCGCCGCTTGCAGCTCAAGTCGTGGTATCGACAGGGTCTTCAACGGTGAAACTCTTGTTTTGGCCCCAATTAGGGCACACTCTATTAGTCCATTGTTAATGGTTCTCAAGTAAGCTACGGCAGCAAAACCATTCTCACTGGCATCAACGAATACGTGCAGCTGCTTCTCCGAGTCAGACTTAGGATTTCTGATGACGTAGCACCTGGGAATTTTCAGAGATTCTAGGGCTGGCAAGCAACTTACCCATTTTAACCATTTTTTGTATTCAGCATCCTTAATTTCGTCATCCCATTCGATTTTGGACCTCCATATTTCCTGTAACAATATTTTTATGTACATCAGAAAGTGGGCCAACAGTCCCAACGGATCAAATATCGTCATCAAGGTCCTTAAGACTTCCCGCTTCGTAGGGCGACGGCCGGCGAATAGAATTTCCGTTTGGTTTGGATTAGTGGTCAGCTTGTACGTAAAGAAATCAGATGTGGTGCACCACCACATTCCCAGTACTTTTTCCGTTCCCAACTCGACGTCTACGTTTAAGTCTTTGCTATCCGTCGGGTCGGACTTCAACGTTTTAAGCACTAAAGGCGAGTTTGAAATCCAATTTCGGATGTGGAAGCCTGCTTGCTGATGAATGTGGCGAATTTCTGTTGCTAATTCAATCGCCTCCGCTTCAGTAGCGACGCTGTCCATAAGGTCGTCAACATAATGGTTTTCTCGAATCGAACGAGCAGCTCTCGGGAACGTCCCAGCGAAATCGTCGGCGTTCCTATTTTTCACAAATTGGGCGCTGCAAGGCGAACACGTGGCCCCAAAGGTCATGACAGTCATTACGTAGACGTCTGGTTCCTGTGTGGCGCTGGGACTCCAGAGAAATCTTTGAAAGTTCTGGTCCTCTTTTCGTATTTTGACTTGGTGGAACATTTCCATTATGTCTCCGCAGATGGCTATCGGATTTTCTCTAAACTTGTAAATCACGGACGTAAGCGATGCTACCTGATCCGGACCTTTCAACAAGACAGAATTCAGTGACACACCTTGAACTGTAGCGGCTGCATCCCACACGATTCGCAGCTTTCCTGGTTTATTTGGATTCTGGACAGGAAATATAGGCAGGTACCATGATCGATGATGCCCTTCGGCTGCTTCTTGAGGCGAAAGCTTCCTTGCATAGCCTTTCGAGACATATTCCTCTATTTTTTCCTTAAGTGATTCAGCTAAATGTGGTTCTCGCCTCATACGTCGTTGTAAACATGCTAATCGTCGCTTGGCCATAGGCAAACTATCCGGTAGCTGAATCTCGGTAAATTTCCATAAAAGTGCAGTTTCAAAACGACCATTTTTTCGGATTGAGTGAGTATTTAGCAAATCCAGGGCACGTTGGTCCTCAGCCGGCATCAGAATTTTTCCTGAACTTGACACCCCGAAGTTCTCCGTACATATAAACCCCTTCACCAACCGTTGCAGCTCATTGTCGTTGCACTCACAGATGTGAAAGCTGTACTGTTCCTTCGTGTAACCATCCATGCCGGACAGTTTAGAACAATTACCGTGTACAACCCATCCAAGGCGCGTCTTAGTCGCCACAGGTTCTTCTGAACTTCCCTCTCTACACTTCAATGGAAGTCCAAGTTTAGCGTTGTTAAGGCCTATAAGCAAACGTGGTACTGCACTGTCATATGATTCAATTGCTAGCCTTTTAAGATGCTCGTATTTACTTTGCAAGTGCGTCGCATTTATCGTCTGTGACGGAAGCTGTAGATTGTCGACAGTGTGTACGTCAGCCAGCGTATACCTTTCAGCGTTTGGCGAAGTACCTGAGATTTGCAGAGTGATAACTTCAGAGTTGTTCTCGTACCGGTGAGTGTCCCCGGTCCACTTCAAACATAGCGGCTGCGGTCTTCCCTTTACTTTCAGTCGCCTACCGATTTCTTCATCCAGTAATGTAAGTGATGATCCATCATCTAAAAATGCAAACGTCTGAAGTTGAATGCCGTTCCCGTGCAAGACCACAGGGACTATACGGAATAGCGTCGGTGAAGATTCATAGCGATGGAAATTGCAGTGGTATTGTGTGTGTAGAGAAACGTCTCCAATCGTTTTGCGCTTTTCTTCGGCATCTTTCTCCTCATTGTGTAACAACTCGTGATGTTTAAAGGTGCAGTTATTCTTCCCGCAGACCGACGTTGAAGGGCACCTGTTATTAGCGTGTTTGCTTAAACAACGTCGACATAACTGGTGCTCTCTTACTGCCGACCATCTCATGCTACGGTTGAGTTGTTGAAATTGTTTGCACTCAACAACAGAAACGCAAGCGCCAGAACAAATGCAGCAATTGCTCTTGGACGACAAATTTTTGTTGTTTAAGACTGTTTCAGCATGGTGGGCGTTGATGAAACCCTTCGCACGCACATTCCGGGTGCGGGGTATATTTCGTTCAGCTGTAGAGGAAGGGATCGGAACCAGGATGTTATTGGCGGCCTCGGCGACTTGGTAAATCCAATCGCTGAAATGAGACAATGTGCATGATGATAATGTCTGCCTATAGATGGCCCAGTTAAGACGAATGGCAGGAGGCAGCTTTTCAACCAGTTCCTGTAAGAGTGTTGGATTGTTTAAATAAGCTCCAACGCCCGATGCCTCCATTGTAGCGCACAGGTTTTGAACAAGAAGAGCAAAGTCTACAATTGTTTCCAATTTTTCTGCTTTCGGCGCTGGAGTTGCGTGGATTTTTTGGAGAAGAGTGTGGATTATCAATTCTGGTCTGCCGTACAGCATTCTAAGCGTTGCAATTACGCGGCGAACGCAATTTGGCTGTATTAGTAGACTTCTGACGGCTTCTAGTGCTTTTCCCCTCAATACCCTCTGCAGACGAATCAGGTTCTCTTCATCGGTGAATGCACAGAGCTCCGAGCTCCGTTCGAATGTAGATATGAAGAGCGGCCATTCATCGGGACTCCCGGAGAAGCTTTGCAACTCCCGTGACATTAAGTGACGCGCAGCTATATTATGTTTTGTCAAACTTCGAGCGGGTGTTTCGCTTTGGATTAATCGTGGTGCCGGAGGAAGTGGGGAGGATGAGGCCGGTTGAGCGTACTGTTGGTTGTCGGTTAGGGTTGATTGCGGAATTCGTATATCGAAGGTTGGGATCTGTTGTATAACATTCGCCGGTGCTGAAATTGCTTGTCTTATTGTTGCCTTTTCTTGTACTTGCTGCAATGGGTTAACGGAAGCACCTAGCCAGGATTTATTCACATCTTGATTTTGTGTACTTCTTCGCAATAATTCCGGTAGTGCTACATCGGCTTCCCATGTCACCTTCGTCGATTGTGGGCAATCACGACTGGGATTTTGCATAAGCCAGTTGTCGACCTTCAGCCTAGATGCACATTCGGCATCCTCTTCACTTTCCGACGCATGATCCGCCAACTGACTTAGGATGTGGTATTTTTGCCTGAGGTACTCGCGTTCTTCTATGTCCCTTTTCTCTCGCAATATCCGTTCTTCTTCCAGTTTCTGTAACTCTATTTGTAGGTGCTTCATAGAAACTTTCGATGAACTCGAACCGGTGGACGTCTTTGAATTTCGTCGCCGATAGTCAATTGATTCCAGCGGGTTTTTATTGGGCAAAGACTTTGACGAAGTAATTACAGCCTTAGCACCAGTGGAGGGGGTTTTGGTATTATAGACACTGCCAGCATTAAAACCTTCTGCGCCAGAAGTTATTTCAGGATACGCAGACCCAGTGGCGATGGCTGTTGTTGCTGGATCATCACACACAGTAACTGTTTTGACTGGTTTTATAAATAAATTCGCAGCATCTGATGCGGCTGCATAAGGTGCAGCAGCTGTGACCGAATTAACGGCTGTTGTTGTGTAATTGCTCGACGAGGTAGTTACGGCATATGTGGGAGCGATTGGAGAATGATTTGGTGGAATTAGGTTGGCACTTGCAGCATCAAAAACAGCATTTGTGGAAAAGTTGGACGTAGTCGCGGCGGCACAAGAGATGGAAGTTCTAAATAGACTCGGCGGCGTGGTGGTGGCGTGCGTAGTAGGAGTTGGAAGACTCGGTGCTTTAGTGGCGGCGTATGCGGCAGCAGTTGTAGCGACACACGCAGCAGCAGTTGAAGAGAGATCCGCAGAAGCTGTAGTAGCAGTCCTTTTGGCAGAATATGCAGGTGCTTTTGCTTCTGGAAACCTAGACAATGAGAGACTCTTACCTGTCACACAACGCGCACAAGCCCACTCTTCTTGACTGACGAAACTATCCACTCCGGCGCAAAGGTAATGGCACCAGACATCGCAGCGGTCACACTGGACCATGTTCCCAGCAGAATCTGGATCGTTGCAGGCGTAGCAGTTATATTCTTCTGGTGATCGTGGCTTCCCATCTTTGGTTGGTGATCTGCGCAATTTATCCGACCTGGAGAAAGGCTGCGGAATTGGAACCTTTTTTGGGGGCATCTTGATCGGTGTACCGAAAAATATATTTGTAAATTGTTGTTGTCGCGGATTAGCGACGGCGGGAATTCGTTAACTACCCTGTTCAATAAAAGGCCACAGTTTAGTGCTAGAAAAGGGTGAGTTACAAATCTTTATTAAAATATGTAGTACAGTTCATTAATATACAAATTTTGCTTACATATGTTTCCCTTTACAAATGCTACACTTAAATCTTAATACAATATAAATCTTCTGTTTCTGTAGTTCTGTATTTTGCGTCCACGCGCTCGCTGCTGCCAATAAAAAGAAAGCCGGAAACGTGTGTCAATTTGACAGCACCGTCTTGCCTCAATGTAGCTCCATCTCTGAGTTGAGGGTGGCAACTACTCATTTGGCTGACAAACACTCCTTACGCAGGGTTGTTAACAGCGGTTATTGAGGAAGCGTTGCGGCCGTCCCCGAGTACTAGTTATTTAACAGCATCTCAGGGCAAAATTTTAGAGAAAAACCTCTCTAAAGATAGCAAAGAGTGCCTTTCTAAGGGCTATGGATCTTTTTTTAAAAAAAATAACGACAGGAAGTGAGTTTGAATCAAATTGAATTATAGTGAAAACCTTTCGAAGATTGGATCAAGTTATTTTGTGAACACTAAGCTCATCTTGCCGGTGCAATTTTTTGATCATTTTGATTTGGTTCGTTAGAGCCATATGTGGCGCGGTGGATTGGTAGATAAAAGAGACGGTGGCAACGTAGATTTCGAGGGTTAGTGTGAAAGAAAATGGAGTTGTAAGGAGATGAGCAATCGACGGAGCCTGACAGGAGTCGGTGTATGAAAAGATTGTCTGGTGTATCCCTTCGTTCCTCAAGGGTATTCAGGTTAATGAGCTTGAGACGGTCTCGATAGGGTCTCAAAGAGCAAATCGAAGAAAACGACGTTGGATGCTCTCAATATGAAAGGGACACCACGCTTGGCTAGCGTACTCGAGAAGGGGGCGAACCTAAGTGATGTATATGGATCTGGTCACGTATGGGTTGCAGAATTCTTTCGACCATCTTTTAACGAAGCCAAGTGATGAGTTTGCTTTAGTAATTATCTCATCAATATGCGAGCGGAATTAAGCTCCCTGTCGCATAATATGTCAAAATCGCGGATAGACTCAACAAGGGATATAGGTTGGCCGTGGAGAAGGTTAATTCGGGGAGGAGACTTGTTGCACTTACGTCAGAAGGCAATCGATTGACATTTCGTGACATTGAGTTCTAAGCAGTTCTTGATGCAACAGGTGGAACAATTATTTAGATCTATTTGAAGGAGACTGGAGTCGTGTTGTGAGGAAATGGGTTTAAAAAGAATTGATATCGCCAGCATAGAGAGAAAGTGCTGAGTGGTGAATGACCTTTTCAAGATCGTTAATGAAGAGAAGTGGACCTAGGTGACTACCTTGAGGAACACCTGAAGTGGCCAAGAAGGGAGCCGATAGGATAGACCTGAAACGAACACTATAAAAACTATTATCCAGGTAAGAAAATATCCATTTTAGTAAAATGGGCTCAAAGCTCAGGACGGACAATTTGAACAGGATTAGTCTCTGAGATATCTTGTTAAAAGCTTTACTGAAGTCAGTTGTTATAACGTCAACTTCTTTACCACTTTCTAAGGCTGAGAGAACAGAGGACACGAATTCGACGAGGTTAGTGGTAGTTGATCTACCTTTCAGAAAGCCGTGTTGATTAGGAGAAATAAGAGATTTTCACTGGAAGCTTAAGGCTACGTACAAAAGGCTTTCGAGGACCTTGGGTATATGTGAAAGTTTAGCTTTGGGGCGGTAATTAGTGATTTCGCTCTTTAATCCCTTTTTGTGTACTTACTTTTGTGCAAATTCACCTTGAGAGAGCGATAACTGGAAGAGATTTGAAAGGGGGTGGGAGAGTGTTGAGGAACACTTTTTAAGTGGCCATCTGGGCCGGGTAAGTGTTCATCATTTAGTTATTGTAATTTATTTTCTATTACTGTATGATCAAAACTTTGAGAAATAGAGGGATCCGGTACGAAGGAATTATCGGCAAAAGATTGCTTACAAAACGTAGCAAAAAAGTTGGCTATGGTGTGCGGATCGGTCGATGATATGTTTTCTTATGAGAGGGATGGAGGAAAACCGTCAGATTTTTTTTTGTAGTTAACGAATTGGTAGAAAGACTTAGGATCGTTTATGAGCATTGATTGCGCACTATCAAGGCATCGCTGGTAGAGAGCATTATAAAGCTGGGCGAATTGAAGGTATGACCTGTGATAGTTGGAATAGTCAGCAAAAGAATTGGATCGAAGGAAAACAGTCCATAATTTGCTTCTCTTGTTATGTGAAGGGCGAAGCTTACGATTATACCACGGGGGGCTCGTAGAAGAGGTTTCATTGTGCAAAAAGAATACATAGAGGATAATAGAATTGAATAGTTCTCTGTAAAAGATAGAGAGAGCATCATTATGTCCCTTAATTGTCGAAATTAAAAAAAAAACACTTACTAAGATATGCGTTAATTTTGCGAAAATTCGCTTTATGAAAGTCGTAAGAAGAGGCAGCTGTAGATGGGGTGGGCCGGATAGGAGAGCGGTGGAAAAGAGAAAGAAGAAGTGGTGGGTGAAAGTTGTCAATGGTCGATATTGAAAGGGGACAGAGCGAGACAGTTGAGTCTATGGGGTCAGTGGCGAAAGTGAGGTCTAATTGCCTAACCATATAGTTGGAGTCCCGTGCAGTTGAGGTAGATTGAAATCGCCGAATACGATGATACCATCGAGAAGATCAGATAAGTTAATTATTTGATCAATTGCATCGATAGCGAGTTGGTACAGTTCGATAGGTTGTGCCGGTAGAATGTAAAAACACATAACGTACAGAGACCTTCAGGGGAGTGTTAGCTTTATTGAAACGTAGTCAAGCTTAGAAGAAGTAGAAACACCGATTGGAGAAGAGTTTAGGTCATTGTGAGCCTCTCTTTCCATTTACGAACTGAATATTGTTTTTCCAGTTCTGAACAGTTTGTAGTTTATCAGCGTGCACCAAAGACACAACACAGAATAACAAGAAGTAATCGAATGGAGTTAAATGGTACGATCTCGGTGGGGTATTTATTGGTCAATTGTGCGATATATTGCTGTTGAAACAAGTTCTCAGTGTCCTATCATCCGGATCAATATGGTTATATTTATAAAGAAATAATCGCTAATCATTCTCCTTTATAGTGATATCAATCAGAAAAAGAGCCAATTTCAAGATGCTCAAGAGACCAATCTGCGTTCTAGTCATAAACCATGGTCCCGCAGCTTTAGTTTCTGCACCAGGTGGGTCGGCTACGCGAAAGCCGAGCATTTTCCACATAGCCGACTGACGGATCTTTCGCAGAGTACATTACGAGGTGTGTTCAAAAAGCAAGGTGAATTTTGAAATTTCGTGAGCAACGTACACTCGATTATCGATTATTTTTATTAGCTGTGTTACTACACATTATTTTCAATTATTATAAAAAATGGAGCAAAGAATTTGAATCGAAACACTGCTGAGAGTGGCATACGGTGAGTCTGCTCTAAGTAAAAAAAAATGTTTACAAGTGGTACAAGCTCTTCCAAGATGTTGGAGAAGATGCCGATAACGTCGAAGCTGTGAAGAAAATTGTTTTGGAAAATCCCCCACGACGAATGGCGATATCGACTATAAGAATATGTCGAATTGAAGACGATGATTTGTCAAATTTAGCTGGTTGGAATGCTGTCAACTTTGTAGTTCTAGCAAAACATTAATTCCTCCATAAGGGCACTTATCACTCCCACTGTTTAAAATTCAAGTTTTGAGTGTCAGAGGACTGAACGATTCTCTTATGATACATCCAAACCACATTTTTTTGTTGTAAGCAAGACATTCACATGGAATAAAGTTAGAGGAAAATGTGAAGCCTTCCGAAACATACAATAGATGAATTGCGATTCTACCTTATGTTACTTCCAGAAGTATAAAATCGAAAATTAATGATAAAACCTAAAAACGGCCTTTAAGATTGTCTAAACATCTTTTTCCCTTCGCACATTTTCCGTCGTCGTTTTTTATAATAATTTTAAAACTCAATTCCCTATACAAATATTCTGAGAAGCCAAAGCTTTTTAAACATACGAATACATCAAAAAATTTTGATGAACCATTAAAGACTTGATTGTCGTCCTTTTTCTTCATCAAAATCTTTTACTTATAACAGCGTGAAAGTATCTTCTTCAAATTTACGATTGGCATACCCAAAATTAAGTCCTACCAACCGTAACTACACACACAATGTCTTCAGATAACCCTTGATCGGTGTATGGTCGTAAACTATGTTTCACCCAATACCCTGAGCTACTCTAAATCATTGTGCAACCAAGCTCATTGCGTGGTTTAACCATTTAACCAAATAACTTTCAACAAAACCTTCATTTAAATAAAATTCCAATTCAAAGTCAACGCCCATCACCGCCCACAAAATTGAACCCTTGAAAATATTTATATGTCCCAAATATTCCACCCCTACCAACCAGCTACTACCTACTTGTAGATGATAGCAATTCCTTGTATCCAAGTTAATTAAATTATAACAAAAATAGGTCTGGTGATACCCAGAGTTTATTGGAAGGCATTTGTTGGGCAATTTTCTCGAATTGGGCTCTTCAGAAAGACGAGTGTTTTGTCCCATTCGAAGATGATAAACAAAATCTTCAATTCTCTTTTTCATTTTTTTTTATTTTTAGAAAATCTTCAATTTTAAACGAATTTGAAATGAATTCTCCAATGAATTTATATGGGTATCTGTTGGGAAAAAATAATGGAATACATGATGATGAGAGGTAAAGTCCTGATAGGATCTATTAAATGTCATGTGGAAATTCGTGCCGCATCTCTCAGTCTTCAGATACTACAGGTGAATATGTGTTGGTATGCTATGGAGCTTTTATCTTTCGTCATTCATACGGATACATGAATACTATATTGTTGTATACTGTATGGTATACTGATGCGTGCCAGTTAAAAAACCGCGTATCTGTGGGCACACAATTTAATTTAATATAAATCACGTAATTTGCGCTGATTTTGTGACATAATGGGGATTGCGGTGCAAGGACGAATAAATATTCACACAGACGAATAGACCAACCCAGCCCAGTTGAGCCATTCAGAAATACTCACAGGGCATGCCTGTGCAGCGGTAAAAAAAGGATACTCTCGTATCCAAACCATTGTATTCCAAAGCTGGTAGCCTCTAGGGAGAATTTTAAGCGATTTATTAAACGACGCTATTCGATTTTTTTTTTTGTTTTATAAATTTTTGCGTTACGAGTGCACAATTTATTGGCAATTATTTTTGTTGGTTCTTCGCATTGTGATACTATCTGCAAAACAGGGGAATGGAGTAAAAGCAACCGAGTTGGAAACATACAAATTGGCAAACCTTGTGATTACCTTTACCTTTGTTGTTGTTTTTTTTTTCTGTTTTGTTGGTTAAGCCGAAGGCTGATAAAATACATACTCGAACATGCGAATACTCCTGTAACATATCGGAAAGAGAGACCGATATACATATAATTAATAAGTATTGACCTCGTTTTCGAAGTCATTATTAGTTTACGGTTTCTGATTGGTGAGGTAAATATTGAGTAATACCTTTTCACTTGTGCTAATTAGCCGCTGCAGTACTCGTACCTTGTTTTTTTTTTTTGTGAGATTTTTCTTAAATTTTCTTTCTTTTCGGGTAGGAAGGGCTAGTGGTCAGTCAATTTGTTCACTCATGAGTAGTCAAGCATTTAATTGGAAAATTGGGGTTAAATGTGAGGGTCATAATGCGTATCTGAATGTATTCGTATGCATGGAATAATCAGAAATAATGTTGACCATGAAGGTCATGGATGGGAAGAAGAAAAAAAAAAAAAAAACTCATAATGACACGGTCAGCTCATTAATTTAATGATCTTTGTAAATTGGAAGGCGAATTGATTGACAAATGAATTGTTAAGGAGTTGCTTTACGTACAGAGACACGTTGGGCTAATTCGTTCCCCCTATTGAGCCGTGAAATTGAGGAAATTCAGAGAAGTGCCTTTGCGTTTTCTTACGCAGTTCATGTAAAGTGGTTTGCCAATGGAGTGGATTCGGACTTTGGTACGTTTAACTCGATATCGAGATAGTGGTAATTGTTTCTTGGAATGATATTCTTTATGAAGCAGAAAATTTTCACATAGATAATATGATAAAATTGGGTACCACAGCATTGCATCCTCTGGCCGTAACTTTTGTTGCTTGAAATTCGCTTTAAAATACCTCTTCGGCGGAAATCAATGTTAAGTAACTTTTTATAGAGCCTCCGAGTGGCTCCGTACAATTTTATAACGAACAACGCAAGAGAAATCCACATTTTCAACAACTCAGTTTGAGCTTGCAAGCGGTCAGGTTATATAATTACATTAATTCATATGCTTCATCGAGCAGTGCGATTGCCGGATTTTTCTGGTCATTCATTTAATGTACTTCCATTCTATTAAGTCATGTCAATGGTCAGTCAATGCCTATTAATATAATAGTTATTGCAAAAACTTTAAATAAAGTATATACGTACAAACTCGAAGCATAACTTTGTTGCTGAAAAGATTTTTGTTTTTTGTCCTTTACAGTCACGGAATAGGGTGACATCAAAACATCGTGTCATTGCGATTGGTTTATACAAGTGTAATATGGCAAAAGGTGATATCTTTCCTACCTTGCGACTACAGACGAGCATGAGGACATGAGGACTACGGCAGCCATCAAAGCCGGTGCAGGCTCGAATCAGACGCAATCAGACTGAGGCTTTCTCAGAAGAAGATCTTGTCGCGGGAAATGAACATTTCGCAAATATCCTCGTGATTTAGTGCCTACTAAAGACACACTGGATACCTGCTAATAGTCGTATTGAAGCAAAATCGTAAGCAAAAATCAGCAAAAATGACGGGTGGCCGTGGTGTAGTGGTAGTAGCAAACGCTTCTCACTCGGAGGGTCCAGGTTCGAATCCTGCCCATGGCAAGTCAGTTTTTCATTGTGTAGTTGGAACTCAGACAGAAAAATTCTGCGTGTGAAGGCATAACACTGACACGTAGATTTGGCTGTTGTAGAGTTTCAAGCACAGAAAAGAAAAAAATACTGTGATATACCTCGAATCACTCTGAGTGAAGAAAAACTCTCCGTCCTATTCGGACTCCCACCCTTGGAGAGCAAACATAGAAACCAAACACACCTGAGTTTCAAACCACTACAAAACCAATTTTCCTTCTTTCTCCTTCTATCTTTCCGCCCGCGCCCTGACAACAGTAAAAGGGTATCTAACCCCTTAGGCGCGCGAAAAAAAACAAGCTCTCTTTAGGCGGCGCGCTAAAAATGTTCACCGACAAATCCTGTTCACCGACGAGGAAATTCCTATCGTCGAAGAAACTTTTAATAAGCAAAATGATCGAGTGTATGCTCGTACAAAAGTAGCTTCAGTACATATACCAAGGGTTAAAAGAGGCCACCACCCCGCATATGTAATGGTATGGTGGAGAGTGAGCCTTCGATGAAAGTTTACCAAACCACTGTTAAGCCGCTAAACCGAACAATGTTCACAAACAAACACTGGACATACCAAAAAGATTCTGCTCCAAGCCCACAAGGCCCACTCAAAAGTCGCTAAAAAAATTTCCCGATTTCATATCACCGGATGATTGGCCGGCCGGCCAGCTAGTAGTCCGGACCTTAACCCTTTGGATTACAAGTTGTGGTCCGTTTACGAGGGAATGGCCTGCCCTACTCATGACCTTTGAAGCGAGCCCTTGTCCGCGATGTCGATACCTTTCCGATGAATGAGGTCCGTAATGCGATTGATGAAATATCAGCGCGTTTTCGTTTGGCATAAGGTTTTCTTTGTATCAGTATTTATGACTAGACTAGGCGTCTTATATTTTTAATGAAGAAATGTAACTGCAAAAGGGGTGCCTAGAAGTATTTTTGTAACCAAACTATAATGTGGATATCGCAGACTGCTCATCGAAGGATTGCGTTACTGTTAATACTTTTTCTTATCGCTAATCCCTTCGACAATGTCAGCAAATAAAGAGGAACAACTTTGCTGGTGTGTCAAGTTCCCTCACGTAACTACCACGAAACCAAAGTAAACATTGGCCTCAAACGCAGCAAAAGGGAAAACTTACAAGGCGGTGCTTGAAGATCAACGACATTGCTCTACTCGTATATGTTAGAGCAGGATTTAGTCTCAAAATCACTACTTTACTCATTTCACTGTGAAAAATGGTCGGATATGATCCCAACTCGAAAACATTGTGCGAAACCTTCAGGTCACTATTAAAGACACAAAACAAGGCTGGCAATGGAGCATATTTAGCTTCCAATGAGATGAGGAAAAGAACACGCTTTATGTTTTCGAGAAGAAAGGATACTTAACGTCAACAACTCGGCTCGAATCACACCCCGATCACGAGGCTTTACTACATTTTCGGCCGACGGACTGCGAAGGTTTTTCTTTTACATCAATACTCTTCCTTTGTTGTATAAACTATAAAAATAAGAAAGGTTGGCATAAAAGGAAAGCGATCTACTGCTTCGATACACTTGAACGTTTGTGTTTTCTTTTATAAAGGGTGTTTTTTTTAGAGATATAGAAATTCAATATGAAACAAAAAAAACACTTGAAGCTAATGTCAATGTCTATGATATTAGCTTTATTTAATAGATAATTTTATGCCATTTGTGTTGAAATATGACATCGGGCATATGCACGCCACGGCTAGCTCCACTGAAGCGCAATCGTGAAGTCCAATTTTCGACAACTTTATCGAGCAACTGTGGCCGTATATCAGCAATAACGCGGCGAATGTTAACTTCCAAATCGTCCAACGTCTCTGGTTTATCGGCATAGACTAGTGACTTTACATACCCCTACAGAATGTAATCTAAAGGTGTGAGATCACAGGATTGTGCAGGCCGGTTCACAAGTACATTAAGCAAAATCATGCGCACAGCAAATGTTTCCCGCAATAAATTGATGGTGTCGTGCGCCGTGTGGCATTTTGGGCCTTCTTGGTGAAACCAAAACTCTGTCACATCAATGCCATTCAACTAAGGAAGAAAAAAGTCAGAAATCCTGCTCCAATAGCGCTCTCCATTGACGGTAAGGTAACATTTTGGCCGACATCGTCTTTAAAGAAATATGGGCCGATGATTCCACCAGCCCATAAAGCACACCAAACAGTGAGTTTTAATGGTGGTAAAGGCGTCTCGACAAAGACTTCTGGGTTTTCTCCACTCCAAATTCGGCAGTTTTGCTTGTTTACATATCCATTTAAACAAAACTTGGCCATCGGAGAACAAAATTTTGCGTTGATAATGAGAATCAAGCTGAATCATGTTTTCGGCCCAGTCACAGAACCTACAACGCGTATAATGGTCACTTGGTTTCAACTCCCGCACAAGCTGGATCTAATAAGCTTTTAAGCCAAGATCTCTCCGTAAAGTCTTCCACAAAGTGGATGAGCATAGCTCCAATTGCTGTGCACGATGGCGAATCGACTCATTCGGTTTATCCTCAACGGCTGCATAACGGCAATAACTTCGATGCGTATTATCCACTGAGTGTACGTCGTGCGAAAACGATTCACCGTGTTCCGAATAACGTGCACAGATGGATTATGTCGACCGTAAAATGGACGTAGGGCACTATAAGTTTGGCTAACCGAACCATGGTTTTCAAAATAAATTTGCACGCGTTGTTCTGGCGTTAATCTACTCAGCGTAAAATGGCAAAACGTACTAACCACAAATCAACTTTCAACTGTCAAATTGACAATCTCTAGGAGCAGTTTAAAAACCGAACCCTCTCTTTTTTCTCGATACTTATATGTTAAAACAAACTTGTCAGATTTTTTAAGATAAACTACTGCGCTCTAGAAAAGTTTGGCCTTTTGGCCATGGAACTTTATTTTACAATGAATTGCTCGAATATTTTGCCTGTGGGGTTCACTTTCATGTGCGAAACACAATGCTTGCACGGTTCCATCAACAGACAGTTGCAATTGATCTTCACCGAACCTGAAAATCTCGCGTTGCCCCAACTTGACTGAATGTTGAATGAATTCTTTTCTGGTCAACTGGGTGTAGTGGCAGTCCCGCTGAGCATTGTAAAGAGTTTTAAGAACCCAACGAACGTTCCCATACAAAATGAACATTGGGCAAGAGTTAAAGCCTGGTGGCCCTGAACAAATTTTTTGTTCGTTTACAAGAAATGACAAAACAGAAAAAGAATAAAAATATTGTGAAGAAACTCTATCTAAATTGGTTCCTAAGCAAACAAGATTGCCGTATACTGTACCCCTTAACTGACGCGCTTGGTCACTTCAGACAAATTTACTGGAACATTCTTTTCTGGCTACGATGTTGCCAATATTGTCACCTTAATTAGTGAAACTCGTCGGCTAATAATTGAAAATTCCTTGAAGCCATTCCTGGGTTGTGGTTTTAACAGTTGTACCTACCGCTCGTGCAGCAATCCCACAAAGGTCATTTTTGGCAATCAAGTGGCGGCTCCTCTTAAATTTAATCATTTTTTTGTTAAATTCAAAAAAAAAAACGTAAAATAAACAAAAATTAAAGAACACGTCTAGACTGCATGTGCAAGTAACTGAAGCAAAAAAAAAAATTCACGGCACCTTACACTTCAAAGTTATCAAATTGTATCTCTCCCTTGTGAATCCTTAATTAAGTTCACAAGTACAAGATAACACAAAACCAAAGAAACGAACAAAAAAAAAGAAGAAGGGGGAAAAAAACTCACAGATTGAACTCAAATATTTAACAGAAGAAGTGCAAATAAATCACTCACGCGAAAGTGCACTTTGCATACAAGGGGTGTAGTAGAATCTCAGAAATTCACGTGCGCATAGCACAGATAGGGTGAATCCACTTGACGTGCAAAAAAATTTGATTCATTATAATGTGAGTATGGACACGGATACATACAGAAATTTGTATTTCACTTCCAAAGTTTACTTTATTAAAAAAAATTTTTTTCATGTGAATCCCAATTTTATTCAGCAATCTTCGACCATTGCGATAGTCGTTCAATAATGTGTATGGGACTAAGAATAGCTTATCACCTTTTAATATAATTGACATTTTCAACCGGTCTGGGCTCTATTGGACGAAACACTACTTTTCAGGGTTTTCACTTCTTAACTTAAGTTTCATAAATATGACACTACAAGGTGGCGTAAAAGTTGTCACCCGATGTTCTTTGGCTGTAATTTTTTTTTAAGAATTAAAAATGTTGGTTCTGCTTTTGGATTACCACATTGTTCAAAAGGTTCCCGCAATTTATTCAGAAAATTAAAACTACAAGTTTATTCATCTAAATCTATATTGTCCCCTTCAAAGTAATCCTCATCGACTGCAACACACTTATGCCAGCGCTCGAAACATGTTTTATATTCGGTTTTCGGTATGTCCATCAGTGCTTACTGCGATTTTGCCATTACTTCCTCTCGGCTGTTGAAACGCGTTCCCCGTAGTGGTTTTTTAACTCGATTGAACAGAAAGAAGTCACAGGGAACCAAATCAGGTGAATTCGGTGGCTGTTGGATGGTATTTGTTGCATTTTTCGTCAAAAAATTACGAATAATGATGGCACTGTGCGACGGTGCGTTATCATGGTGCAAACGTCTCATAACGCCCAAATAATACTCTTTATTTACTGTCTGGCCTTCTGGCAAAAATTCATGATGCACACCGTTGTAATCCATGAAAACCGTGAGCATTGCCTTCTTTTTTGACTGAAAAGACGTGGTTTTTTGGTCTCGGCTCATTTGGTGAACGCCATTCACTTGCCTGATGTCTGGATTGCATGTCGTACTCATAAACCCACGTCTCGTCTCCAGTAATGATCCTTTTGATGTGTGTGGGATCGGATTCAGCATTTCATTTTGCATGAAATTGAGGTGTTTTGGAACCAACTTTGCTGCTACACGACGGAAACCCAAATTTGGTTAATGTCTTGGACGGATCCATAGGCAATGCTCAAGTCATCCGCTATCTCTCTGATGGTTAATTTGCGGTTATTGACCAACATTTCTTTTACTCGTTCTCCATTAATGTTTTCGTCGGTTTTCGATGTCGATGGTCTGCCACTGCGTTCATCATCTTCGATTGACTCACGATCACTTGTGAACGCTCGTGCCACTGGTAAATGACCGTTTTCTTTAGAGAATCGTTGCTGAAACACTTTTCCAACTTTTCTAACGTTCGCGCACCATTACATCCGTTTTTTACGCAAAATTTAATACAAGTTCGTTGTTGCAAATTTAAATCCATTTCTAAAATTGTAAAAAATCGCCAACATACACAGAGGTAGATGTATTTTTGGCTACGTAACTTTTGCAAATGTCAAGCTATGACGCTGAGATTTAGAGGGAATGTCAACAACAGATTTACCAACTTAACAAAAAACACAAAACTCAAATCGGAACAATGGGACCGCCACCCGGTGGTATGTTTATTTAGTGTCTAACATTTTTTTCCATTAAGTCGATAAAATAATATCGGCTAAGTGACCGCCGCCAGAATTGATGACAATTCGGCCCCGATTTGTGTCATTTTCCATCACTCTTGCCAGAACTTCCGGCCATAGGTATTCGCATTCTTTACGAATATGCTCCTTGAGGGTTTCAAAGGTCTGAGGATTCTGACATAGATTTGTGACTTTACAAAACCTCACAAAAAGAAGTCTGGAACGGTTAAATCAGGTTGATGTTTAATAATTTGGAAGAGAGCTCAAGTTAAATTATAGAAAGCCCAATCACCGGACAGCAGAATTCGTAAAGAAAAACCTACGATTATGTTCGGTATGCTGACAAAAAACATTTCAGCATCAAAACCAAGCTGATACTATTGAAACCAAACATGAAGTCCGTAATACTTTATTGGTGCAGTACTTCAGAAGTGATCAATCAGTCATAAGAAAGCTACAAGCCAGGATTCATGTATTCCTTGAAACAACCGAAGGGTTTTCTGGGTGAACAACCAACTTCTTGTGACAACGGGCAAGGACATATGGACGTCCATACTGTGCTAAATTTGATAAAATCACGATGCAACGCTTATTTTGTCCACATATCAAAAATTTTAAGAAACTGAAATTTACCACGATACTTGTATGTCTCACTTCTTAGGAAGCAACACTTGCTAACTTGCATGAGTTAGTTTTGCCCTTGAACCCTCCTCGCCTTTCAGACTTCAAATATTGTACATACTCGTATTTGTAGTTGCTACGAATGAAATAATCTGTTTACAATTCAGTATTTCTGATTCTTGATTCCACGATTTGAAATACAAAAACTGCGAAATCCCAAACTGGTTTCCAGGAGTGCTAGTTAGGACTCAAGCTTGGCTGACCATGGCCCGAAATACCTGAATAGAAGAATAATTTCCACGCAGATCCTTGTTGATCACTTTACCATCATGTTTCAGACCTAAAACCAAGTCAACGATGGGCACTGCGAAAGATCTTTCATTCCAAATGACCATCAGGGACAGACTAAGAATGAAGATCAAATTTTTACGAATAAATGTAACCTCTGTGTTTGATATGTAAAAGTAAAGATCCCCAGAACTTTGTTGTCGGTCTTTTATAATCTTTAACTGGGCAAAGAATTCTGTCATTTTCTTAGTTCTCCGCACAGCTGATGCAGATTTTTTGGCTATGCCATATTTGGAATTGCATGATCGACCTATAAGAGATCCAAGACCAAGCAATGAAGTTAGAGGCGCCGTTGCGGCACAACGCCAGCTGAGTTTACAATAAAAAAACAAAAAGTGTTGTGGTTTCATACAACTCAATACATCCAATACATAGTATGATACTGGCTAGGACGACATATACCTCTGTGACTTTTTTTCACGATCAGTTCTGAAGCACTCATCAGCTTCCTAACACTGGGTAGTTGGCTGGAAAACTGGTGGCAAGAAGTTTAAATAATTACATCTTAGTCCTAAACTCTGCCACTAGTGTAGAGAAAATTGAAGTCGAATTTGTAGCCCAGTTGACACAGATACTAGTCAACTCATATTGTGTATCAATCTCCAAGCTGGAAACCGAAAAACCATGTCCTTCAGTATACTTACGACTGATATCGGCATGGAATTCAAATAAGTTTATCACCGAACGGAATGTTCGCACATGACGAGAACCCAAAGCCCGTTTTAAAGCGATTTAATATAACAAGTAATAATAAGGATCTTTGCGAGCAACCTAATCACAAATTTCGGATAAAAGCTTACAAAATAGACCTACTCAACGCGATAGAAAAAACAAAACCCCAAACCGATATAGAAAACATAACCTATTAAGGTGGCACCCACAATTGATTGGGAAACTGCTTAGTGTTCTATAACTTGGATTGGAGCTGTAACGCAACGTAGCGCCCTACCTTTTGAGCTTCGGACACGTGAGCGAGCGTCTTATGAAAATCCGCGTAAAGGATAAATTCGCTAACATAAGCCTAATATGCACCTATGACCCTACGGAAGACACGGACGACTCTGTTAAAGAATATTTCTACGAGCTCCTCGACATGACATATGAGCAATGTCCGAAGTATGACGTTAAAATTGTATTACGGGGTTTTCAGCACCAGGATAAGAAAGGAGGACATCTTTGATAGGACAGTTGATAAGCATAACATACACCACACCACTTAGGTTTACTGACTTTGCGAAGGGAAAAAATATCACTATAGCAAGTCACGATTTCATTATCTCAATACATACGTACAAGGGGACATGGTGACCTCCGGATCGTCAAACGCTAAACCAAATTAATCATTTTGCGATAGACGTAATGTACGATTATGCCTCAAATATTGACTCGGATCACCACCTTATTGCAGCCAAGGTGCGATTGCGGATTTCCCAAGCGCCACAACAAAGGAGATCTACTGTGAGAAATAATAAAGAAGAAAAACGTAAGAGACCACCAGAATTTTCGACGAAATCGCATTCCGAATCGTATACGTGTATCTAATGCCGCCAGCATCAAGTACCGAAAATGAGGTGCAACTGGGGGCTTCACCCGACCTCCACCAAGAAATCTCTGGTTCAATGAAGAATCCCGGCAAACACATGCAGTTAAGCAAGAAGCGTACAACGTCTTCTTCCAGAAGAAGAAAAAAGAGCACGAGAACAGCACGATTGACGACATTGAGAGCTTGTACTCTAGGAATAACGTACGGAAATTTTACTAAAAAAAATATAAAAGTAACGTGTCAAGACAAGAAGATCTGTAGGGAAACCTGTAGAGATGAAGAATTAAACCTTGTAGTAGAGTCACAGTCGGTGCTAAGAATATGGAAAACCATTTTCTACAGACTGTATAATGGCGAAGCAGCTCAATTTACCCGCCGTCAAGTAGAATAAACCATTCAACTGAAACGATGATAGCCAAAACTTCCATCAACCCGGCTAAAACGAAGTGAGGATAGCAATATCTAAGCTAAAATCCAACAAATTAGCTGGGCCTGACGGCTTACCGTCCGAGGTATTCAAAGCTGCTTTGTGGAAAGCATGCACCAAATCATTTCTCAAGTCTGGTCAAAAGAGTGTATGCCTGATGAATGGAATCTCAGCACCAACTAAAGAGGTGTATGTATATGTCTTCTCAACATCGGATACAAGATCTTAACTGCCATATTGTGTGAACGTCTGAAACACTTCGCAAACAACCTGATTGGTCTAAAATCGACCAAATATACACACTTCGACAGATTGTGGAAAAAACTCAAGAAGTCCAAATCGATACCCACCATCTTTTCATCGATTTTAAGGCCCCATATGACAGCAATTATGGGGACGAGCTACGCTACTCGTATATAGTCATAAAAAAAAGAAGAAAAATCACTCGCTTTTTCTTTGGACTAAGAAGGCAATGGAGTAGTTAAGGTCCTAACCCAAAAAACTAAGGAGACTCTATGCAAGACTATGAACAGCCCATTCCTACTTTATGCCACTGAAGCATGGACTCTATCGAAAGTCCTTTCACTTCCTTATGTATCATGAGTTACTAGCGTTGAATAGAACACCGGATTATTATCTTCGTAAAATTAAGATACTTGACAAATATGTACTACTGTCGATCATTACATAGGTTGTCCCCTAATTCGTCAAGGATAATTTGGGAAATGATTCTTGGGTATATTCTAAGAAAAAAGTTCGTCTACAGTAAGTGTCTACCTAAAATGCTGACATCGTTTATCGAGGATTTAAGAAAAGGCTTACTTACTATACCCTGACGTATGTTCAGTGGAATTGCTGTGTTAATACTACTGGTAGAAACTTCGTTTAGGACTTTATTTTTAGAAGAACTACTAGCCCTTGTTCTGTGTTCCTATGACTTCAATAGATTACAATGCGGCGATGAAACGTGGCGTTGAAACGCGATCTGTTTGGCGGAGCCTATATGTCGAACTACCATCATAATCTTATGACCTTATATAAAATAAGCAACGTCCGAGTCGGACATATAAATTTACATAAACAGCAGTTTACAACAAGCCTCCCCAGCCAAATCGATCCATACTTAACTGCCTTCAGTTACGGACCCCGAGTTGGTTGGGGTTTCCTGTCAACTATGCACACCAGATTCGATAAAGTTTTCCTTTACCGTGTTGTCTGATTATCAGTGCAGTGGAGCACAATTGGTAACCGTTTCACTCGTTCTTCCTGGTTCTTGTCAATGCTGACAGGACCACTCACAGCCGTTAAGAGAGTTTTTATCCCCTCTGGAAAGTGTATATGATTCGGCAGTTTAACAAGGTAGATATGATAGAATATTGTATAGGGTCTTTTTCAATGACGATAGAAATAAAGGATGCAAAAGTAATCGGAATATCACAACCAGGCAAGAATAGTGGGATGAATCCTTGAAGAGAATATGGACACATTATGCATGGACGGGCCAGCCTTAAGTGGGACATGGCTCAATAAGAGATCACCCCAAACTGTCTATACAGTGAAATTGTTTCGAACGTTGAACAGATATTATGCACACGGGTCGAAGCCGATAGGATGGGTTAGGGCATTTATTTAGGAAGTGGTCCATTTCCGGTAATATTGCAAAATACATATATATGGTGCTAGAGACCGACAAAAATTGAACATTCATAAGTAACGACGGGGTAGTCTAAAATTAATTTAGTTTGAGACGCCACTACATCGGACCATGCAATGTATATTTTACTCAAAAAGGCCTAAGAGATCTTCGATGATGTGGTTTTAAAATTATACAAGCAGAGTAGTAAAATATAGAAAGCATTGCTAAGGCACTACTCCTTCCTAGTGATTCCGAAAGGGACCTACTATGGTGCTAGCAGAGTGATTGCCTATGCGGATGACGTTGCCATAGCCGTCTCAGGAAAACATCTAAATACCATTAAAGAACTCCTCCAAGTAAATCTTAACAGATTAACCTGCTGGGCAGATCGCTGTGGATTGGGAATAAACCCCCATAAAACTGATCTTGTCCTCTTTTCTAGGAAATATAAAATTCCAATCATAGACCCTCCTTCAATAAACGGTACCAGTTTAGCTTTCTCCGATACAGCAATATATCTGGGTCTCATTTTTGATAGGAAACTAAACTGGAAACCTAACATTCAAGAAAGAGTCAATAAAGCTACAGTAGCATTATTCTCTTACAAAAAAGCCATTGGGAACAAATAGGGCCTTCAACCTCGCATAACCCACTGGCTATACATCTCGGTCATAAGACCGATACTCACTTACGGGGTGGTTGTCTGGTGGACGGCCTTGGAAAATGCAGTCAACTGCATTAAATTAAGCAGAGTCCAAAGAACAGCATGTCTATGCACAAGCGGAGCCTTGCGGTCTACCCCCTCTGCGGCATTAGATATTCTGCTTCACTTGACACCCTTCGACATTTTTAGCAAGCAAGTAGCTGCGACTGCAGCTATTCGCCTTAAAGCGACTAAACAGTGGACAAATAATTCATTTGGCCACGCCAACATTCTTAATACATTAGGAATCCTCACAGAGAACACCGATTACACCATACCTGAACTTTGGTTTGACAAAAACTTCCATGTAAGCTTCCCCTCTAGATCATTCTGGGAGGAGGATGCTTTCATGGAGGACAAGTCAATCCATCTCTACACAGATGGATCTAAAACCGACAGCGGAGTTGGTGGCGGTGTTTTCTCAGATAAGCTAAATCTAAGCCTCTCTTTCCGCCTTCCAAATCACTGTAGCGTGTTCCAGGCGGAAATTTTGGCGATTAAAGAAGCTCTGTCCTGGCTGAAGAAAAACGTGATATCTGCAAAGGATATCCGCATATTTTCGGATAGTCAGGCCGCCATCAAGTCCCTGGACTCGGTCTCATTGTGTTCTAAAACTGCCCTTGAATGCCGATCATCTCTCATGGAGATGGCAGAGCAGTTCAACATTCACCTTTGTTGGGTGCCGGGCCACAGAGACATTCCAGGGAACTGCAGAGCCGATGAACTCGCCAAAATTGGAACCACTCTACCTATCCTACCGGACAAAGGTAGTATAGGTATACCAATCGCTACGTGCAAACTAACACTAAAGCTAAATGCCAACAAAAGAACGGACCTTAGGTGGACTGCTGGACAAACATGTCTAGCGACCAAACAGATCTGGCCAAGGCTGGATCTGAGTCGATCTAAGTGTCTGATCCTTTTAGATAGGAAACATCTCAGCGCCATAATAGGTGTCATTACCGGACACTGCCTCATAGGCAAGCACGCAAGAAGGCTTGGCGCTTTTACTAACGATTTTTGTGGAAGCTGCATGGACGAGGAAGAGGAGACAATCCCCCACTTACTCTGCACATGCCCAGCTCTCTCTCAGAGAAGGAAGCTTCACCTAGGAGCTTTCTTCTACAACGACCTAAACGATCTAGAAAAAAATAGACGTTAACAGTCTCCTACGCTTTATTAAAAGCTCAAACTGGTTCCAGTAGTAAGAAGATCACAGATCCACGTGGCATCACAATGGGCCAATAGGCCTAAGTGGGTTGGTATTTCCAACAGCCACTCTTACCTAAGCTACTATGGTGCTTCACACAAACACTCCTAAAGTTTTATCTAGGTTATACTGAGCTTCTTGTACTTATACTTGCACCAAACCAGGAGTTTCTGCTTATTGAAAACGTTCACAATACTCAAAACTCAAAGATCTCAGCAGAGATTATGCTTTATTAGTGGCCAACCAGACTCAGTCCCGAATAGCTTTTCCACGAGTGTATACGAGTGTATATCCACGAGGATATACAGAACGGCCGAATGTGTCTACTAAATAAACTTCAGAGCACGAGTTTGGCACAAATGAAGGCATACTTTTAGTTCGGAGATTAATTACAATTTAGTGGATCTTCGGTTTGACCCTCAAGACAATTTCCAGTTTTTGAAGATCAAATCACTGAGGCCAAATAAAGTTATTCTTTACGATTGATTTCCGTAGGACTTCCTGCATACAGATCATACGACAGTTTTAGGTTTTCAAAACTACAGCTAAATTACTTAAAAATGGGTAAAAATTGTAGTAGATAACATCAAGTTTTAATTGCAATGGCGTGAAATAAAGTGAAATAAAGTCTAATCTTCGTCGCGTGTCTGTCTTTTCCAATTCTTCACTCAACTATCTTTGCTCTAGATATTAATATATCTAGTAAATACCTTCTGACTAAGCTGAATAGTCTAATCATTTCCACCTTTGGCCTTAGCAAAACGATTTCTTTTATTGCAATCCAGCGCTAATTAATCATTCAGACACCCTTTTAAGCATATTTTCCTCTACTTCAATCGTGGTAATACCCTGCGAAGAGGAACTTCCCGCCGGAAGCAGTTGACCATTTGAATAGCTTAAGTGAATAAACACTTTCCTGAGTTATTCACAGTACAAAGGTCTGTCGTTTAACTGTGACAACGAAACGTGAATGTAAATTAAGTTCGCGTGGTTAGCACAACCACAACCAACACTATCACATCACAATACTATCGCCATTGCAATCCAATCCAGAACCATTACTACCACTATCCACTAGCTTGATTACATTCGATTGAACCGTTTGATTGAGTTGTCTCAGTAAAAATTAATCATTATTTGGCATGATCTAGACTCTCAGCTAGGGGTTGACACATGCAAAAGGGCAATGCAGCAAGGGGTGACATTTCCAGCCTTAATTGATACCAAAACTGGCAACCAGTATAATTTCTTCGGCTGCGGAAGTAAGATATTTCGACCCGCTGCTTTCATAATCGAGAAAATAAGTCGTTAACTTAGACTTGGGGTACAAGTGACCTAACTAATGGACGGTATCTGAGGGGTGTAAGTGAGGGTTTATAATAAAATGAAAAAGAGAAAAACGATTAATAAATCAAGCATAAACGAAATTGATTGTAATTTATCTGTGGGATAAGGGTTATCGATTTAGGGACAGGTTCAAGCGACGATCAGTTTTGGATTTTAGTTGCCAACGAGTGGGAAGTATCTTGACGAAGGTTAATGAATTATACCGCTTCTAAGAGAGACTGAAGAGAGGAAAAAAGGAACACAAAAAAAAAAAAGTGAATTGAATGCGGTTAATTGATGGATTTGAGTTTGGAGCATAACAGCCGTTGCCTTGGCAGTGATGAGGGTAAATTCATTTGAAATTCGATGGACCGACCGAGGGTGAATGCTGAAGATGTTATTTATTATGAAAATGTTATATTGACAGGAGAATGGACGCTCTATTAAAATAAAAAGGTTTTGCACTAAAGCGCTATGGGAGGGCTTTTTGGAACGGTAAACAAGGAGGTTGTAGATTTCAGAAGATGACCTTGTATCTACGTATGTACATACATGTGCTACAACTAAAACTGTTTTAAATTCTATTACCAAATATGGGAGTACAAATGCGTACTTTGGGAGGAGTTTGAAAGAAGTGGAGATTAATGAAAGGTAGGGAATGGCTTTCAGAATGTCATGAGGGATAAAATTGATTTTGAAGAATTGGTTATGGTACTCCTCTTCGATTTAGACAAGATAAAAGGCTTTAAAATAATTCTGCAATGTCCTTTAAAGGCTTAAAAGTAGTTCTGTGGATGTAATGACAAACCGTATAAAGTCCTGTTTAGGTTACCAAAAACCCAGCTTACATTTCCATACCACTTCACTTACAAATTATTTATCTTCATTGATGGTCATGGTCGAAAAGTGAATTTTGCGTAAATTAAAAAAAAAGTTACTCGACAGCACTTTTCATTATTTATCCTGTATTTGTTTCTTCTTATTTTCTTCCGTTCTACATTATGGACACAAAATCAAAATTGACTTTTTGCAGAGCTTTCCTATTTTTAGACGAACGAAGTTACACATATAGCTTCTTCTGCCAATATTTAGAAGAACTGCCACAAGGGTCTACCTTTGAGCCTGTACTATTTGTTTTAGAGCAGCATCCTACAGCAAAATTTATGATTTTTTGACGGTTCCGTTAAATATAACACAGATTACCATAAACTTGAGCAAAACCGTAACACCACGAATTAAAATAATGTTCAAGACCATGCTACGGAAAGTATCTCTTGAAAATTATAAAACTCTAGTATTTCCGAAGCGGAGGTTCGGTGACCTTCTTTTAGAATAAAATAGGTAGCTAAAAATACCAACAGCCCTTTAACAGTGGCAGCAATGCCATTTGCGACAATGAAGGAGCTTCCTATGTAACGAATTATGATTACGGAGTTACAGTTGCATAGCAGTGTGTTCACTCTTACCCACTTCTTTAAGACATCTTTATACTGTAGACAACTGGTGGAAATGCACTTATCAATAAGAGAGTGTGCAGTTGTTTTAGCGATAGTTAGGACATATTTCGAGTTAATAAATCAGATAACAAAAATCGTTTTGATGCAAAACCAAACTGCAACTACCATTTCTTGTCGTTTTCCATCATGTAAAAACAACCCAACACCTTATGACAACTTTAAATGCATAACTTTCTCACTTACCTCTGCCAGATTCTCCTAATTGACATTTTTATGAACCTCAACAAGATGAAGCAGTGGGCGTCTTTCTTCTCAGACAGATGGCCAGCATTTTTTGGCAAACATTCATTTAGCTAATTGTAAAGGTTTGACATGAGAATGTACCACAAATGCACCGCTGACCAGAGGGGTATACCACCTGCAGGTCACTAAATCATCTCAAAAAAATTTCAGATTTTTGTTGCTCTCAATGGAAAGGAGAGGGATACTGAAAACTGTGTGGATACAAAAGTGCAACAAGTAAAACTGTAATCGCGATGACAATCATTTAAGCACTAAATCTTTGTCCTCGACATCGCTATTGTCGTCGTTGTCGCCATTGTCGTTTTTCTATTCCACACTTTTGTAAAAGCACAATTTTGTTTTGTTATACCTCATTTTCGTTTTCTTTCATCCCTCTTGTCTGGCAGCACTAACACTGGTTTGGTCTAGTAATTGCACTTTGCATCTGCATACAATTGAACTCTTACGTGCAACATCTCTTTAGTGGCTTTGTGAGTCTTTTGTCGGCAACTGTTGTATAGGGTGCGCTTTATTGTTATTACAAGGCTTTTCCAAAATGAGTATAGAGCATTTTCAGGAAAGTAAAAATGGTTTTTTGTTTTTTTTTTTTGGATCAGATCCAAAGCAATTTAAGTGCCGGGCCTTTGGAGTAATGGAAGGCCTGGCGTCGAATTCAATGAAAATGTTTTTAGGAGGACACGTGTTGAAAAACTATGTGGTTTGGTCTGATAGAAGTGTGTGCAAGTTTAAATATTTGTACAATAATTAATATTGAAATTTAATTTTAAAAAATATTGGACAGTCGTTAACTTGATAGCAAAAGCCACATTTTGTGAAATGGGGTTTCAACTTTTTCCCCTTATAAGTTGCAAAGATGCTCAGGATCTCGTCGAAGGGTTGGACAAGTGAACCTGGCTCTAGAACCGAATGAATCTAATCCATCATCAGTTCATCTCCGAAAGCAGATGCCACCGAAGATATTCAAATTGTTAGGAAGCAACAGGAATATTGACTTATTCAATGCAGTGCAGTATGAGTCCAAGGTTACAACCTTGTGGTACCCCACCCAAGACCACAATGTATTTCCGTCTGCACTTAGCACATTTATTCCCACTAATTCAACTCTCGATGTCACCACTGTCTAACTTTAGTTTAAGGTTCCATGCCTGAATCTCTGTAAAGTCCCAAAATTGATGACCACAATACAAGCAAACCCTTTCCATGTTTAAAGCCGAATGATAAATGAAAAATCGTTCGTTGTATTTGTATTTCCAAATAACTTATCAGACCAAGTATCAAACCGTAAAGGTTTAAAGAGTAATGCAACTTCGCACGCTACTGTACTACTATGCGCTGCATTGCACGTTTGAACTTTTAAAAAAAACATTTGTCTTCTCAATCAAAAAGTCAAACTGTCAAGCTTTTTCGCTTTGCCTCGAATTTCTTAGTTTTTCCCCATTGCCACTATCTTCATTTATCTAGCGCCAGTTCAACCCACTTTGACTTTTTGCTATACTTCTGTGTGTGTGATTCATATGTTTAATTTCCTTTCACTTGCACGTTGTCACTGAGTTTTCCATCCATCAACCGTTGTTTGCAACGCACAATATACCAACAAGCGAGCGAGAGGGAGACAATTTCTACTGTGAACTACTAAAACTTAAATCACCTACGTCGTTCATGTGTCCTTAGACAAGTTAGTAACGGTCCTGAATATTCGTGTAGGACTCATCATTTATATTCGTCTTTGAGCATCTACACACTAACATTCAAGGGTTTTTTTTTTTTTTTTTTAAATCTTGATAGGTTTGCTTTTGGGAGAATTCGTACAAGGGAAGCGGTTAAAAGTGATAAAGGTAACAGTATACCATTCACCTGAATAAAAGGTTAGAAAAAAAAAAAAAGAAAAACAAGAAGACATCTTCAACTTCACCTCGAAGGGTTTCCACATTTGAAAATAGTTCTTTTAATGGGATCGGAGCCTTAAAAGAGTTTGAGGAATATTTGGGAATCAAATTACAAAAAGTATGATAATAAATTTTCAAGATACGGATCTATTATATTGGTTCCGGACCCTTTTCCTGTAGCATAATCATAATTCAAAGCCCTGAGCATCTTGTGGACTGATACAACTTTAAACGAACATAGATTGTATAACGCAAAATGTTATAAGAGACTTTAAGATGATACGAGTACATTGGCCATAGAGTTTTTCGGTTCAAAACTTGCAACAGCTGCAGCAGTGAACTTAAAGCAAATATCAAAAGAAATTACATTTAAGGGCTGAGCAAATATAAGTAGGGCGTTCTAGAGTGGGTTTTTCAGTGCTCAGTCACGACATACATTGTGATATTGTTGAAAATAAATGGTTGCACTAGAGATGACATGATGCACAGCAGTCTATACTTATTACAGTGCATGAAATAATTACCATGTACGAGTATACGGGACAAGTATTTCCACTTATTTATTTTCCGTGTGACGGCCTGTTTTTTAAGTATTTTTTTTTTGAAGTTTTTTGGCGTCTAACGAAAAGATAGAACTTTGAGTTTCTTACCATTTATTTATTACTATTTCAAGAGTATGTAAAACAAATTTCAAGTAAAAATCTTCATTGGAAAGTAAGTTGTGCCACTCCGAAGTCACCCCCCTTCCTCTACGATTGGCTTATCAAAAAATAAAAAACAAAAATACGAGTAGTGTTTCAATCTGTAAGCCTGAATGCATCAAGTGAACTAGAATCATTTGAAAATATTGAAAATTGGGTTTTTGGCAGACTTCTAAAAAAAAAGTTTCAAATTTCATGATTTTTTTAGGTTTTCGTTACAAAAAAAATAGAAATACTCTGAATTTTAGGATGATTCCAAGTCACTCTGTGCGTCTATGTACTGAGACTACCCTATAAATTGAATAAATTAAATAAAGTGAATCGGTCAAACAGTTTTTGAGATATGATGGAGGAAAATTTGAAAAACACAGTTTTGAGAGAAACTCGTTTAAAGTTTCGAGTACGGCTAAAACACGGCTAAAAAACTTAACTTGCCGTCAATCTGAGATGCGAAGTTTGACAAAAAAAGTGACCAAATGTCATTTTATACTTGTAAACGTGTCAATTATACAAGTAAGTGCACATTTGTATAGAACGGTCTCCTCAGGGTCGGCCTCCTACTAATCAACTCAGCGCTCCGCACATCTACTTCTTCTAACTGCTGTATTTTTATAGCGATTTTAAATTTAAAAAAAAAAATCACTTTACCAACATGTGTAGAATACATAGTAAGGAATCGAAATTAATTTTTTCAACCCATCACACGGGGAACCCCCTTAAAAAAATCTATTTTAGCGCTCTAATTTTCGTTGTATTATTACTTCGGGTTATTCCTTGCTGTGTTGTTAGTTTTGAGGGACGAAATAAATATAAGACAAGAGTTTCAGTTATAAAATTAATTTTAAATGGAACTTTTGGTAAAGTTTGGAATGTTATTGAAAATATTTATTGTTTTAATCAAATAAGCTTTTTTTTGAAATCAAAAGAAAATGCCTAGGGCTGAAAAGCACTGGCCATGGCTGCAATTTTAAACTTACAAAGAAATGGTTTAATTTTTTTTTAATACTGTGCTTAGAGTGCGAAAACGAGTAAACTCTCATCCACCATGGTATGACCAACGGTTACTCAATCTTAAATGAACAAAAAGAGAGTTCATAAGAACTTTAAAAGGAGTAAATCTCTATCGGATTAGGAATTATTTGCTCCGTTGAGAAAGGAATTTATTTTTCTTTCCAGGTTCCTCTCGAACAATTAGATTCAACGCTTGAAAAGGAATCTGAAATCCAGCCCGAGGTGCTTTTGGGCATACATAAAATCCAAACGGGCTAGTATCGGTTTTCCGTCAACTATGAATTTTTCTAGGCGAATCTGAATATTCTGAACATGTTCGCGTCGTTTTTTCAAGGTACTCGTATTTATGATTCCTCCAGCCTTTCTTTTTTTAATGAGGATTATTTCGATTCCTTGCATGCTTTTACTGAGTAAGCTAATGTAGGCATTACAGGATTTGAAGGACAATAAAAATCCGGATTTCTTAGGCTTTTACCCGGTTGTTTTAAAATCTTGTGCTGATTCTCTTACCTACAACCTGCTCTATATATTCAATCAGTCAATTTATAGAAGCCCCAAACTTGACTGCAATTCAACTTTTAACGAGTTTGATGCGCTGTCTGACTCCATTCAAAGAATTGTATCCCTGTATCCTCATACTGAAGTCGTTATTACGGGCGATTTCAATATACACAATTCTGGGTGGCTTCGACATTCTGGACAGACAACACCCGAAGGACGGTGTGTTGAGATCTTCGCTGCGGAAAACAACTTAACGCAGCTTGTAAATGAGCCCACGCGAATACCAGACGTTGATAGTCATACCGCCAACACCCTGGACTTGGTTTTAACTTCTCACCCTGATAAGTACACCGTTGATGTGCTCTCCCCTCTAGGCTCGTCGGACCATTGTGTCATATCAGCTAATTTCTCGTACACCGACCACAGAGTTAGAGAAAACATTCCTAAAAGAACCGTATGGCAATACGAGAAAGCCAACGGGAGCGGTCTTAACAGCTTCTTTAGGAATTTTAACTGGTCGTTATGATCACGGACACCATTCTCTTTGGAATGAGATCAAACCAAAAGAAAAGGCATGGTACGACTCGAGCAGTAAAGAGGCCGTCATGGTTAGAGAAATGTTTTTTCGGTCTTACAAGACCAACCCGACAGAGGAAAACCGAAAAAAATTCAAACGAGCCAGAAATGATTGCAACGCCTTTGTTAAGCGTGTGAAATTCCTATACGACCAAAAACTGAGGCAAAAAATACTGCAATGTCCCAAAGGCAGCAGAAATTTTTGGTAGTTCGTCAAAAACATGAGAAATTCCGCCTCATCCTCCATCCCAACGCTCATTTACAATGACATTCCAGCTATCAGCTCTTTGGACAAGGCCATTTGCTTGCTGCACACTTTGAGGCTAGCTCAACACTCCCAGATTGTGCTTTGTCTCCGCCTACACTTGAGTGCGTCGAATCTTCAATGGGACGAATCTACTTTCGCACTCATGTAGTAGCAAGAGTACTTAATGATCTCAACATACATAAATCCGTTGGTCCAGATGGTATATCTCCCCTTCTTGTGCAGAGGTGTTCTTCGTCGCTGGCAAAACCACTGCGTAAGCTTTTTCATCAATCCTACTCTTTAGGACTCTTCCCGAGCAGATGGAAAACAGCATTTGTCCAGCCCGTCCCTAAAAAAGGCGAATCATCTTCTCTCTCCTCCTACAGACCCATTGCACTTACGTCCCTTCTTTCCAAGGTCATGGAAACGCTGATAAATCTTCAGCTCATGAAATATCTCGAAACACGAAAACTTTTCAATGACCGGCAATATGGTTTTCGTAGCAACATGTCCACTGGTGATTTGATGGCATGTCTCACCGAAAAGTGGAACCAAAGCGTACATCAATCTGGCGAAAGCAAGATTGCTGCACTTGATATTTCTAAAATATTTGATAGAGAATGGCATCAGGCCCTTTTGTCGAAAATGCGTGCTTTTTGGGACCGACAACTCTCTTCTTCAATGGATTAGAAATTACCTTTCGGAACGTTCAATTCAAGTCGTCTTGGACGGTTTCAAGTCCGATATTCACAAAATAAATGCTGGTGTGCCCCAGGGTTCTGTTCTGTCTCCGACACTCTTTTGAATTTTCATTAATGATCTCTTGTCTGCTACTTCTAATCCAATATATTCCTTTGCTGATGACGGTACTCTCTGCTTTTCATATTCGTTCCCGGACTCACGGCCCTGCTCTTCGGCTGTAGAACGAGAACGGCAGCGTATGCTAAGCTCATTAAATTCCGATATCAACAGCATAACCAATTGGGGAACTATCAACAGAGAGGAATTTAATGCTTCCAAAACACAATGCTGTCTGCCGTCTTTAAAGCGAAATTTAAACACCAAGCCATTATCTATGAATGGCACTTGCATCGTCGAAACCGAAAAACTTTCCATTCTCGGTATGTGTGTCAATGACAACTTACGTTGGAATGACCACATATTTGATATTGCCAAAAACGCTGCGAAATGTCTAGGTTTCCTCAAGCGATGTAAGAAATATTTTACCCCCTCTGATCGGGCCTCAATATATAAGGCATTCATCCGCCCAAAATTGGAGTACAATGCCCACATCTGGTCAGGTGCTCCTAAAACATCTCTGCACCTGCTAGATAGGATTCAAAACCGTGCGATAAACCTTATTGATGATACTAATACCAGTCAATCAATTGACACTCTCGAACATCGACGTAATGTCTCCTGTCTCACTTTGTTTTATCGCTATGCTCCACTGAAATCGCCAGTAGCATTCTGCCCATTCAAACTTTCAACCGTAACGCCCGTCTCGCTATGAATGCTCATCAGTATACCCTCAAGCCCATTTTCGGACGTACTCTAAAATATCGTGATTCGTTCCTAAGCCGTACAACTCGCTTATGTAATGCCCTGCCGATCTCTGTATTTTACGGTTGTTATAACTTGCAAACATTTAAAAGCAATGTACATCGGTACCTCTCTTGTCTTCCTCCCTAAATTTCCTTTGCCCGCGCTGTGAACAATCACCTTAATGGTACAAAACCCCTTGAGCGCGCGCTCATTATAAAAACAAAAAAAGTCATTGACTAGTGGGACATTTATTGTTGATTGGAAATATTCGCTTATAACACCAAGTTATAAGAGTGGTAAAAAAGATCAAATTTCGAATTATAGACCAGTTTCTAAACTAGCTATTATACCTAAACTTTTGGATCGCCTAGTGAAGGAACGGATGGTATTCATCTTAAGCAACTTTATTAGTGATTCTCAGCATGGATTTTGGAAAGGACGTTCGACTTGCTCTAACCTAGTTCAGTTTACCAATCATTGCTTGAGTTCCATTAAGAAGCACAAGCAAATGCACGTAGTTTATACTGATTTCGTGAAAGCCTTTAGTAGAATTAACTTGAGTATCCTTCTAAAAAAGCTTGAGTGTTACGGATTTTTTCGCCCATTACTTTCATGGTTTAAGTCCTACCTGTTTGGGAGAAAACAATTCGTTTCAATCGGACATTTATTTTCGGTTGAAATTAATGTTGTGTCTGGTATCCCGGAAGGAAGCCATCTTGGGCCAATCCTTTTCCTCATTTTTATAAATGATTTGCCGAGTATTCTAAAATTTTGTCATTGATTTGTTGTGACTATTTCTAATGTCAGGGACTGTCTCCTACTCCAGAGAGATTTAGATTATTTTTTTGAATGGTGCATCTCAATATCGACAAATGTGCCACCATATCATATAATAGAACACAATATAATTTAACCCCTGCTTATCGTCTTGGAAACCAATCAATTAATGTTGTAGTTGAGTTTAAAGACCTTGGTGTTGTTTTTGTTAGTAATTTCACTTTTGATCCCCATGTTAACAAATTAATGTCAAAAGCTAACTTTGTTCTAGAATTTCTGAAAAGAAATTCATCGGACTTCAAGGATCCCTATACTCAAAAGGCCATTTATATAAGCATTGTTCGTCCATGTCTGGAATATGGTAGTGGTGTTTGGAACCCGTTTTCTTTGAATAACATTAATAGAATAGAAAAAATTAAAAAAAAAAAATAACTTGCGCTTTGCATTACGCCGTTTCTTTCTGAATGCCAATATCCACTATTCTTACCGCTCTAAATGTTTGCTATTGAGTTTTGATTCCCTTGAAGTTCGTCGTAAAATGCTTTGTGTTATGTTCGTTAGAGATTTACTATGTTTCTCCATTGATTGTGAGAACTTACTTTCATTAATTGGTATTACTCGTACTACCCCTCTAAGGGTTCTTATTGCAAGACCATTCTCTACTTCATTAAGGAGCTCGCATTGTTAGTTTTGAAATAATTTATAATTATTGTACTTTATGTATATTTCCTTTCTTTCTTGATCTGTAGATATACCTATATCGTAGATCTAAATAAATATCATCGAAATAAGAATACTGTCCAAAATTTCTTAAAAGATCCTGTGGCCTATTTAACCAAACTACGAATAATTATAACCACAAATTTTTACTAGTGAATAGCAGCAAAGTGTAAAAAAATTGTATTTTAATGATTATTTCATGTAAATGTTGAGCACGACTACGTTTTAATTCGTCCATACGGAGAGTCTAATTTTGAATCGCATTATCGAGCATATTGGCTAATGTTGTCTTCCAAATCTGGTTTGTCGGCATAGAAGAGTGATTTAACGTATCCGGCCAATTCACCGGCCCAAAATGAGAGAAAAATTGCTCACCGAACTCATTTCTCAATTAGTCCATCGATTCGCGTGCTGTGTGGCATGTAGCGCCGTCTTGCTGGAACTACATGTTGACCAGGTTCAGCTCGTATATTTTTGGCAAAAAATAAGTTCGAAATCATTGAACGATAGCGGCCGCCATTGACGGCAAGGTTGTTCTCATAGTCATCTTTGAAAAAATACGGACCAATGATTCCACCGGCCCATAAACCGCACCAAATAGTGCATTTTTCCGAGTCTATTGGCAGCTCTTGTATTGCCTGAGGTTGCTCATCGGACCAAATACGGCATACCATAAGGCCAACTCACCGAAAATTCGACGCTCTGCCAGGTGGTTCGGCTTCAGTTCTTGCACGAGATGTATTTTGTAACTCTTTAGACCAAGATTGCTGCGAACGGCGACGAATGGACAAATCACAGTCTTCATTAACAATGGCAGCAATATTTTCCTCTGTACGCACTCTACACATACGGGTAGTTGGCTTGATGTCCAATAGCGTGAAATTGATGCGAAATTTCACTATGCTTTGAATTGCTTTGTCAGTAGCGGTAGGTCGATTATGAGGACCGGAAAATGGTCGAAGTGCATGAAAAACATTTTTCACAGAGCACGAATTTTGATAATAAAATTCAATAATTTGTAAGCGTTTTTCGGTTGAAATAGCAATGCTAACTGATCATGTTTGTCTTTGACACACAAAACCAAACAGCAAACAAATCACCCTTTATGTAATCCACAAATTTGTGATTAGAATGCAAACAAAATAGTAGAAAAACAATTTCTGATCTTCTTCTGTCGCACCGGATTTGTGAAATACTCGTAATCTACAAGGGTTTTCTCACAAGTTTGTTGACGGTCTTTTCGCCAAGACGTTATGTCAATGAACTAATAAAATAAGGGACACTTTGCTTGGAAGGTTTTCAGGTTCTTTAACCCATCAGATAAAAATTTGGTAGTGGAGAAACATTTTAAACCCCTTAACGTTTCAAGGCATTTTAAGTAACAAAGACTGGAATTATCTTCGAAACGATGCCGTGCTAGGTACCTATGTCAGTATTACTTCAGCCTTTAGCTAGTTGTCTCTAGTAATTTATAATTTGCAATTGGATACGCAGAAAAAGGAAAATAATTTAGGATTACGAACAAGTCGCCTTTCTGCGGCAGGAGACATCTTTTACTTAGACTCAGGATGCTTAAAATTTAGAGTTCACTTTAGTTATTATTATAAAAAAAACAAAAACAGAAGAATAATTATAAAATGTTGCCAATTCAAATTATCAGCATTCTCATTTGGGTACTACAAGTTTTCTTCGTATCCAAAATAGTCGTCTGCTGCTTGTCATGAAATGATAGCCAAGATAATAAAGAATTATATGGTATTGATTGCCTTTGCAATCGCAAGTGCTTCAGGCAGAGAAATTTCTGCTACAAATGCGAAATTTTGCGTCCTCTATTGGGTTGTTCGGAAAGTAATTTCGTTTTTTTCACAGCCAACTTCACACTTAAGCCGCATAATCACTGCGAAGAAGTTCGCTGATTCTACGCAACAGTTTTTGGTTGGTGCCCTTTCAAATCTGGATTATTTATAAATACAATAGAAGGAAAAACTCTCGTTTGGCTCTTTTGGATTTACCAACCTAGAATGGCGACGAACTTGTTAGTCGAGGCTCTGGAGCCCAACGAGTGTATCGTAAGCAAAATTCAGCCTTTGACAAGAAAGAAACCAATACCAACGTATTGCAAGATTGATAAAACAAAAACCAAAAGTGCAAAGGACAAAACTGCAAACAAAATACGTACCTTCTACCTTCTTCTAAATGATGCAAACAAACAATTTAAGGAAAACCCTTTCTCTTCCTCCTCTTACCTATGAACTTGATAGCCCTTATGAATTTTTCAAATATTTTTCTGAGAAGATACGAGTATGTAGCTCTTGAAAATCCAGTGTATTTCATAGAAAAATCAAAATCAAAACCTAACAAAGTGACCAGTTAAGAGGAGGAAAGGTTTCAGAGAACAGTACTGTTTTCGTCGGTTGCAAATATGTGGAGCCCTGACCTGGGAGTAGAGGTTGTCAATGGCACTAGGGGAGTTAACTCCTTCGAAGCTCTGCGATCTGTTATTCATTTCAATAACAACATCAAAGTGAAACCTAGAGACCATCCGGAGCACGACAGGCTTTTCAAATTGCGGCCAGTTATTGAGAGCTTAAACGAGAAGTTCTTGTTAATACCGATGAAAGAAACTTTGTCCATCGATGAGCAGATTTGAGCTTCCACAAAAACTCGCCATCATATCAGGCAGTATAATCCAAGGAAACCTTGTAAGTGGGGCTACATGCTCTTCGTTTTGTGTAAGGATAAATAGTTTTCCCACAAATTTGAAATTTACTCCGGTCAAAACCAACTCATCCTGTGCCAATATCGTAGTAAGGCTCACAAAGGAGGTACCTCTATATCAAAATTACACAATTTTATACGTTGTGGTCACTAAACTCGTGACTCAGAAGATCTTTAGAGTTGAATTGGCACCGACATTATGCCGCGAAGGTGCAACGGCTACCAGCAAAGCGGGGTAGACGTTCATCAGAAGCAATCCCCTTTAAAGATGTCCATAAAGATAAAATAGACCACTGGCCACATTGGGACAGTTGTGCTGTCAACACCAACAGCTGCGATCCCAGACCAGAAAACTCTACAGCCATGACTAATTCTAGATGTCATTGGTAAGTGTTTCAATCCGTTTCCCGTGCCGACCGCCACATTAAATCAGTCAATACAGTCAATACAGAATAATGAAGACCACATGTGTTAGTGAAGCTTCTTCTTCATGCATTCTTCATCACATGAATTTCAACTCAACAGTGCTTTCTTCTTCTTCTTAGTTCGAAATCCAAGGCAGCGACATGGACTCGAAATAAAATGAGTAAATATAGCTTCCCCTTTCCTTCCTAATTAGAATGATAGAATTTCTTTAATCTAAGAGAAAAGAACGAACTCCGTTTTTGAAGGGTTAATTCCGAGGTCTCTATTTCTCCTAATAATTTAAGACAGGATATGTGTCAGCAGGCCCAAGACAAATGATAAGCCTCACGATGAGATTCTGAGGTACGGAAACTTCACCATCAGATAAGATACCAGTCCAACATACACAAGGCCCATCACTCTAAGACAATCCAATCCCAAACCCAAAGTTACTTACGTCAAAAAAAAACTGTGATCTTCTCTCTTGAATTCAACAATTAAAATAAACCAATTCTCTCGTATGTGCCCTGCACTTAACGCTTCCTTATTAGGCATTAACGAACGTTAATGTATATGTACCGAACCGTCACGTATGGTATGTGGTATGTGGTATGGTATCTTCGCAACCAATTTGTGAAAATACTAAGAAGACCTAGCTTACAGCTCTCGCTAAGATTTTGTTATTTCCTGCACGCTAATAATTGATGAGCTGACGTCTAACAAGACGTCATTAAATCCCGCTAAAAGCTTCATTTGCCGACCACTTTCGAATCATTACGACCTCCGAAATTGGCAACGATCATCTCCAACAAAGTGGTCATCCTCAGGCGCCACATCGGCGTCACAGGTTGGCCTTTCCCGAGGAGGTTGTGAGAAAAAACTCGTTTTTTAAACGGAACACACCAAGCAAATGTACTCGTGTCTATACATCATGCAACAGAGGTACTCATATGTAAATGATTTTGTCCACAACCAACCACCATTCACACTTGAATAAACATTACAAGTACGTTGAAATTTAATCTCGGCAAAATGCAGGGAAACCTACCTATCAGGTGCGTTTACAGGTTCTCTGTCGATTTGCTCAAAACAAACTCTTGCGCTAATAAACGCAAGCGGAAGACACTTACATTTCGGTAGCGAATGGCCAATACCAGTGATCGATGAGGACTTTCTCTTGGCTTATATAACAGCACTGAGACATGACTATCTTAATCAAAGCCCAAGTAATATTAGAAATAAGATACTTGTACACTCAAACCTATTGGAGTGTTACATCACGAAGGCGAACGCCTAAACATCGACACTATCGACACTAGTGGACTGATGAAATTACCACTATCAACTTCCTGAGACGATTAATCTCACTATCGTTGTATGAGTATCTACTCTTACTCAAGGATTTTACGAAGCTTAACACCAAAAGAACGCGTTTTGAATTGAAGTTTTTTTTTTTTTTTTTTGCTGGCCCCCAGGGTTCTCTAGATGTACAATCTCAAAAAACCGAAATAATCGGGACCGGTTGTGTGAGTAAATCCTCGACTTTATTAAATCAACGGATAGTCTTCGATTTTCTCGATTTACCTCCGAATCGATGGATTTTACACTTCCATTCAATATAATCCACCAGCTCTTCCCATTAGTCTTGTGGATAATTTCTCAGTACTCGTATTCCGCGGGCTTCTGTGTTATGGAACAGAAGGAGGAAAATAATCGAAACACTTCAACTTACCGTTCGATGTTATTTACCATTCACTACATTACACAGTGACTGTCAGATTGATAGTCTACCGGGGTAGTTAATCAACTTTAAGTGCACCCTAAGTGTAGCTCTGTTTACTTACACATCCCATTGATTCGTGTGATTAAATGGCAGACGCACACCAAGTGCACTTTGTGCTTTGATCTATTGTACGTCAGTATGTACATATGTATCTACTAGTGATACTCGTACATTGTCTAGTAGCTGTTCCATCACTTACCTGGAAAGAAAAGAAAATAAAATCAAACATTAATTTGTGTTACTACATTACGGACTTGAGTTGGGTTGGGTTGAGTTGAGTTGAGTTATAACAAAATTGAACCCAATTAGCCCTGTAGTCGTTTCTTGTCGGACCCAGTATAGGCAACTGTTGGTTAATGAAACCCAACTGTAAGGAATTGTTGCCAGATGTTTGCAGTTGGATTACTGCGTTTTCGGCTTAATTGCTTCCTCACTCGTTCCGCAGATTTAGGGGTCATAAAAAAACAGTTTCCCTAGTAATAAATCGTGGCTACTTGAAATTGTTATTAGCCGCACTAATTGGGTGTTTGGCTCTGGGAGCTATTAGGGCCCTATCCGCAGCTTTTATTATTAGCATTTCTGGTTCATATAACGTGAATTATCGTCCCGAATTACGGAAGCAAATACTGCATTCGGTACTGAAACTATACGTCCAATAAACAAATGATGACTTTTGGATACTGAACACACTCCAAGATAGATTGTTAGATATGATTACACCTTGTGACTTTGAGGAAGGAGATATCTTAAAATTCCAGAGCGCTCTACTTTAGACTAAATAATTACAGGGTACAAGGATATGAATAAAAATAGAGAATGATTCGAAAGTTGTTGAAAAAACAAATGCGTCGATGAAATGCAACTAGAATAGCGACACTGTAACTGCTGATAGCATGAGCAGGGCTGTTACATACATATGAACATAAGACGTCGAACTTATAAAGAAAAAAGGAGCAACCCAGACCATTCAAAATAATGTAAATAATGTAATGTAGGCTTAAGCAATAGTAGGCCTAAGAGGATTAAAGATGATATGATAATACAAAACACTAACAACACCAACAGGGAATCACAACAGATTAATAGGCCTCCGTTTATGCTTGTCCTTTAGGGACTAGCACTCCCTTATTACCTAACCTAAATCAGGCATAGTTTTAAGTTGAATCTTCACGGAATTGAATTGAAGAGAATTGACCTGAGACTTCACACCTCGTCTCTACTTCACACCGGAGAAATTCGTCCAGAACTTATAGTGAAGAACAGGTGACCCACTTTCAAACAATACAATCAATACAATCAATTCTTCTCTAATCTTTTCAGTGTTTCAAGTCGTAATAGAATCACGGGAAATAACATCACTGAGGACCTTTGCGCATCGATTGACTGTTTAGTGTCACATGAACATAGATGTGTAACAAACAACTTCCAGGCTTTTGTCAGACCAGAAAATCACTTCCCGACGTTTCTTAAAAATCAGTGGCATCCACGCTTTACCCCATTCATAACTGTATTATACTATCCTCTGCTGCGCTTTCTGTAAGGATGTCGACGACTCTGCAGAGCACTTTTCTGTGTCTGGCTTAAACTTGCTTTAAACTATTGTTACTAGGCACTCTTGTGACGGAGCTGGTACACATTATCACTAAAACGGCACCTAAACAAAGCATACAAGAGTGGACTTGTTCCTTGCCTCAATGGCTTGTCTGTTGGCTGCGGTTCAGATAGGCTCCAAGCCCATTGCTTGAATCTGTACTACCTGTCCTACCTTGCTTGTGTTGGATGAAAACCAGCCAGAGCTGTCAATAAATCTAATGAGATCTGTCAGTTTTGCTTTCTGACGTCCTCAAGTTCTCCAAAACGTTTTTACCCCAGGTGCTTACCACAACACTATCAAATAGAGTTTAAAACTGCCGCATAGCAAGTGTGTGACAGTCGCTATTTCCTCTTCGTTCCTACAGCTTCTGCAAGAATCTTGAGAAGAGACTCCTATTCCGTGGGTCATCCTGGTTGTATAGCAGTGGCCAGTTACAGGCCGTCTCCACAGGGCAAGAACAATACCCGGATTATAATCATGCCATGAACATGGCTAGTGGAGACACAAAAATCCATGACCAAACTAACTTTTATGTTAAGACATGAGAGTGGACGAAAATCAGGACATGAGTTTGACATTTCGTGTAAATGTGAGTTATTTTCTGTTGAATGTAGTGGTAATGGTATTTTTTTCAGGATGTTGAGCAAAAAGGAGAAAATAATTGTTCCTGTTGTTGTCGCATGAAATTTTTTAACATAATTTATCCAGTCAAGACAGAAGAAAATATGGCAGACTACATGTCAGATGTTATGTCTGGCATAATTCTGCCTCGTGGACACCTGTAGTGATACGGATGTCTTCTTTGTTGAGTCGGGGAAGGGTACTGCCTAAGTTTGGCCAAAGGGAGCGTGAGATGATACAGTAACTCCTAGAGATCTATGCTTTGTTGGATAGTTCTAGGGCTACTCGTATGAGTTCCATTTTGCGTTTCAGGGTTTTAATCGGTATATTTACGAGTATGTCGTTATGTGTGTTAGTCCTGTGCAGAGAGGTAACCTTTCACGGTAGTTCATCCGTTTTCTCGTTCCCTTTTACTTTTGTGTATCCAGGTACCCAGTATGGCTGCTTCATTATCTACGCAGATAGAGATCTTAGAGGAATCAAATTCCATGAGTAGTACAGACTGTGCAGCTTTACGAATGGCAAATATTTTTGCCTATAAAATACTACATTCGTCCGGAAGGAGTCCAGAATCTGTAGGAATTCACAGTAGACTCCAGCTCCTGTACCTTTCCCCATTTTGGAGCCGTCTGTGTAGACGTGGACTTTTACATTGTTGATGGCAGTGTTGGATAACCAGTCATGTCTGCTAGAAAATGATGTGTAGAAATTCCTATCAAGCTTGGGGCGATGTAGTCACTACACTTCGTCACTTTTGATAGTTCGTACTCCTGTATTATAGGCCTGTGTATTAAATTGCCGTGCGTCCTTTGGCCTGATTAAAAGCATTTAAGGAATTTTTCTGTTACTACTGTTTACTCGTCTTTGGACTTTTGTGAGTGTTTTCAGATAACTAGTCTTTTCCGCGACTTTTAACCAAACCAGCGCCCCATAGGTAGGAACGGGTCTAACTATGCCCATGTACATCCAGTGGTCTTAGTTAGTCCTCGAGGTTTACCAAAGGTTGTTTGGCATCTGTATAGTGTTCCTAATGCGTTTTTTGGTTCTTTCTTCGATGTTACGCTTCCGATTTAGCTTACTGTCTAGGATGATTCCTAGGGACGAAAATTGTATCTTAACACCGTTAATTCTGGGGCGATTAAACTTTTCTAGCTTTATTTTCTTATGAACAACAGTAGTTTGGTTTTTAGGGGATTAATCCCTAAACTGATTTTTGTCATCCATTTTGCGAGTGGGTTCAAGGCCGCCTCCGTTAGTTTATTGATCGCTGCAAAATGATTTTCTCTCACCATTCTCTATGTCGTTGGCGTAGTACCCTTCTGTTCGAAAATTGTAAGGATGTCGTTTACATCAAGAAACCACAGAGTGGAGTTCCCCTTGGGTCTGTGATTTTTAGCAGAGGTATGGCTAGGTCTTCCTGCTCTGGGAATGAAAACCACTTTTACTTCATTCCAGTTGTTTGCGATGTAGCCCAGCTACGTCAGCTAGATAAGATTATTGAAAATTATGGTATGGTGTATGAAAGAGCGTGTTGTAACATAGCCGGGCCACTTATCTGTTCCCGCCGATTTGTGGGGGTTGAACGATTTGATCGCCCAAGTTATTCTATTCTCCGTGATCAGGCTAGAGATTATGGGTTCGTTGGGAGTTGATATTGTGATGCCAGTTAATAACTGTTCACCCATATCCTTACAGTCCTGGAAGTGAGCTTCCATAAGAACTGATTCCGGTCTTTTCTCGAAGCCTTACTATAATTCCTTGGCCCTCGAAGTTGGAATTTAATATTTTTCAAATCGGAAAATTGGAGATATATCGCTCTTGATGTCCTGCAAATTCTTTTGACCGTCAGCGTTAAGGACCACATCTAGAGCAGAGTCAGGTGACTTTGAAATCCCAAGTTTTTGAATTGACATGCTAAGCCCGAGATAAATTAAGTATTATATCTAGAGACTTGTTTCGTCAAGCTGAAGGATAGCATTGCATTTCAGCATAAGTTGAGTCAGAAGGGTCGGCTCCTTTTTCTTGTTAATAAAAAAAAAACGTTGGTTTTAAGGGAATTGACTAAAAGTCTTTTAATCGACAAACGCACAATAGTTACATCATTAGAACTCCTCAGGGTATGTCCCAGTTCATTAATATGCAACAGGACTGCGCAGGCAGGACATGGCCCTATTCATTAGACCAATCTTACAAAATAGTATTTAGCAGCAATATTTACATAACTAGGGAAATAACCTTATTGTTACTTTATGACATTTACTCCAACAGAAGGCTGATAGTTTTTTCTAATTGTTAAGTTCCAGCTGCTGTCAAAGTTACCAATGACATCAAGCTGTCAAAATATTCATCGTCTTACGCTTACCGAACGTACTAATTGGCCGGAGATCCGGATTTTGGCTAAAAAATCATCCTCTCGGACGAGACCCATTTTTAGACCGGCGGCTATGTCAACATGCAAAATTGCCATTATTGGAGCGAACACAATCCACAAGTCTTCGGTCAAGCATCAATGCATCCACAAAGATTTACTGTTTGGTGCGGTTTATGGCATGGCAGCATCGTCGGATCTTATTTCGTTCGAAATAAGGAAGGAGACACCCTTACCGTCAATGGTCTCAGGTATAGAGCTATGTTAACCGACTTTCTGTGGTCAAAGCTCATCAATATCGATATATCAGAGCTGTGGTTCCAAGAAGACGGCGCCAACAGTTGCAAGGAATAACATTAGTTTAATGGCCATACAAAATTTTCGGCAGAAAAACGGGATCATGTCGCAATTAAGATATCATCGAATAGATAAGATAACAGTAACAGTGGGATAGAGCAACACGAGTCGAAAAAATCGATTTGAATACAGATCCATTCAAGTGGGTGTCATTTTATAAAATCGCCATCAGTTCTAGCTTCTTGAAGTTTTTGAAGCCATGCTGATTTACAAAATGCATCCACCTTAACACACTCAGATTAGGTGCTACTTTAACAAATTTCTTTTCACTCAAGGCTTCAGAGCGTGTCGAATGATTCCAAGTGAATAAATTGCTTTCCAAATGCATGAATGCTCAGTCGAGGTTACAAGTGGAATGGCATACACATAAAATGCATCTGTAGCACGCCAGTTAGTGACATAGCAATGCCATGTACTTTATCCAGCGTAGAAAATGACTAAAAGTGGGTATCTCAACTACCACTACGAGTACCATTGCTCTGGTACATGTGTTACGATGCAGGGATAGCCTAGCCACATTAAAGGAAAGTAGTAAGCGACACCACGGCAGGATTTCGTGTAATTAAGTTAACAAGTTACTAACAGGTACTGCAACACGATGTTGGTGCTTGGCGGTGATATTTGAATTTGAAAATTGAGTTGCATTCGACACGTCATATATCCTTTTTGGGTATGTAAATGGAAAACAAACCAAATGGAATTAATAAGCGACTCAACGATGACGATGAAGCTGATGGAGAAACAGAACAAGGACAGTACAATAATTTAAAATTGTTTCGCAAAAATTGCACTGCAATTGTCCACAGTTTCAATAGAACTTATGAACTTGATGGAAATTAAATTTCATAGCGTGTTAATGTAAAGGAAAAAAAACAAAAAAAAAAAAACAGGAAAAGACTATGTCATAACAAATATCGGAGCTTGAAAGTTGTTCTGAAAGTGCAAAGGTAAATGCTGGAGCACGTGACATTTGCATTTTTAAACACGATGCATAATGGAGCGGTGTAAGTAGTCTTCTTTTCTATTTTTAATTGTCACGAATCTTTCCTTATAGTCTGTTTAGACCGCTTGCATGTTTACGTCGTAGAAACTATTTATCACTTTTAAATTTATGACCACAACTACCGGAGGTCTTAAGTACTCAGTATTTATTAACATAACCCGTAGTATCGAAGCGGTTGTAAGTCAGTAATCCTGCTATTACTAAATGTCATAGTCGGGGTTGTTCTTGAAAAGAGAGGACTTAGCCTTCTAATACTTGAATGATGGAACCTCCTTTCAATTGCAATAGCTTTGGGAGACTCGCTCTTCAGTAGGGTGTATCAAATAAAAACGAGTCTCGTTTTTTTTAAATCCATTTTTACAACTTACAAACATTGTACTCGTATTTATTATTTTCTTACATACTCTCCTGTCATATTTTTTCCATCAGATTGAGAGCTTTTTTATTCCATCACCCTAAAAACTCTTCGAACGTTCTTGTTGCCAACGTTGCCACCGCTTCGTTTTCGTCGAAATGCTGGCCTCCAAGCGCTTCTTTGAGGAGCTCAAAAATATGTGTAGTCGTTAGGTGATAAGCTTCGACTATATGTGGATATTCCTACGGTTCCTATCCGAATGCATCCAACGCATGAGGCCTGGCGTTGTTATGCAGAAGAATGGCACTTAAGTTTCCTTTTCTTCGAAATGACAATTTAGCGCCATCAACAAATTCAGAATAATATTGCGCATTAATTAGTGATGTACCCAAGTGTCATCACAGGTGACGATGCGATTCAAAGAGGTCTCACGTTCTTGCTGGAATTGATTGAAGAGTCGCTACGAAATTTAAAATCGATGTCGTTTGTGATCCCCCGAATATTTTGCAGAGAGTTATGCGTTAATATCCCTCTGTAACATCACGCACCGACTCAATGTTGGCCTCGGTTACACTAGTCCTTGAGCGGCTATCGTGACTCTCGTTCGCGGTCTTTTCACGCCCTCCAGAAACTTGTTTGTGACAAGCAAACATACGGGTTTTTGATAAGGTGTAGACCTCGAACTATGTCTGTAATAATGGCCGAAAAACTTCGGTCTGACTTTTGCAAAAACTTGATGATAATGATGAGACATGCACTTCTTTCTTGCTCATGGTTTCTTGTAATACTAGAGAGATTTGCGATCGGTTCTTTTCTCTCTCTAAGGGTACAAACTACCTACGCATCAGCTCCTATCAGGTCTAGGACCTAAGAAAATCAGTCCCGTTTATTTTTTAACACATCCTCGTATACGAGTACATTTAGAGCAGTCCCTATGTCATGCTCAGAAGAGTCATAGAATATTCTATTCGTACCTCTTTCATCAATGCCGCGTAGATGAGACCGAAAATAAGTACCAGCAATAAAAGCGTTAGCAACCCTGTTTGTTGCCACTGACAATGGTTGTTCATTCTGCATTTCTAGTCTAGGTAACGTGGATTAGCACCCTGCGCTGCCGAAAAATGCCCACTACGGAAACCGACATTACGCCTCGGATAAGGAATAATCGAATGATGACGACTTTTGGGTATTGTACCCGGACTGGATTGTGGGGACGCTCCCCGACTCAGGGAGCGAGGGACCTCGGAATGCCGGGAGCCCCTTCAGTATAACTTGAATATTTTGGAAGTGAGAGAAATACGATGGCCCGGCTCGGGAGAGTACCAATCCCCAACGTGAAACGCTGTGAGGCTCTACTCCGACAATCGCCATGAATCCGAAATGGGTATGCTGCTAACACCAACGGCACGCAGAGGCTTAATATCGTGGAACCCACATGGTGATAGGATCTCATCGGTTAGATTCGGGACTAGAATACGGCTCGTTACAATCATAAAGTGTTACGCGGCAACGAATCTCTCGAGTGAGGATGAAAATGAAAACTTTTGCGCAGTATTCAACGCAACGCCGAACGGAGCTATCATCATCGTGATGGGGGACCTGAATACAAAGGTAGGCAACGACATTGCAACATAGCAACTGCCAAGCATTCATGGTCCAGCCAAATCAACCATTTGGCGATCAGCCGACATTCAGAAGTTGTCTTTTGCCGACATAAATAGACAACGAGCCTACATGGGGTTGGTACGAGATCATCACCTTATGGTAGCTACAGTTCAGTTACGTACTGCATCTGTTCAAAGACCTGTTCACCAGAATACCTAGGTATAACCTTCAGTACGCCAACAACTAAGGGATATTTTCGCTAATAGTGGAAGCAACAATCAGCAGCTCACTGCCGACAACCACCCAAGGACACTGAAATGCTGTGGAAAATGTTTCCACATCTGGTGCGGAAAGTATTGTTGTTATTGTAGATGGCAGGTAAGACATAGCACGTGGCTTATCGATGATACTTGGAGGCATATTGAAGATCGAAAGTGACTTAAAGCTCGTATTTTAGATACCTCGTCTGTAGGGAGGATCGATCTACAGTCCCTGCGCAAAAAAGAGAAGTGTAATGTAGCGTGCGATGGCACAAAAGTAACTATATCAATGCCCTAGTCACAGAAGCAGAGGAAGCAGCGAGCAGGTGTTATAGCGGAACCGTTTACAGAATCACCAAAGAGCTGACAGATGCTCATCGCTCTAGCCAACATCCGGTGAAAGGCTTAGATGTTTCTGCACTCGTTTCGGATGAGGATTCAAGCGATGGAAGAGGCATTCTGCTACGGTTCTTAACCTTGTATTCGCCAGGGATGTTCAAGTAACTCAAACTGAACTACCCGAAGAAACAATTTCCCGGATTCGCACCTCCACTCCTAGTACAGATGAAATCGCTAACGCGATCAGCGCCAACAAGGCGGAAGGTAGAGCTTCTGCAAGCTTGATCCAACAGCTCTGCTGGAAACTCTGCTGTTTCCCGACAAGTACAATACAAGAAGGGAATGACAGTCAAGCTCCCTAAGAAAGGTAGTCTCAGTTGTTAAGGTAATAGCCAAAGTAGTTATTGAGCGAATAAAGGAACACCACACACTCGATGCCGACTCGAGCGACCAAACAGGATATTGTCAGCCGAATCGTCAAAGCAAAGTCTGCGTTTGGAATGATATGGCGAAGCAATGCGATCTGCCTAAACACCAAGCTACGACTGTTCCGTTCAAATGTTGAAACCGTGCTGTTATATGGGTGCAGCACATGGAAGGTGACTGCCACTAAACTACGTATGCTAAAAGAACTACAAACGTTCATTAACAAATGACTACGGAATACCTTAATGGTTTTCTGACCTAACCGGATCTCTAACGGACATCTTTACCAGATAACGGGCCAGGAACCAATAGGCACAATCATAAGTGGATTGGTCATACATTTCGAAAAGGCGTCAGATCCATAGCAAATTAACGAGATGCAATGGAATCTGTCATCACAGGACGACAGAATTGGTGCAGAATTGTTGATTAGAAGTCCCGGCAATGGGGGAAGAGTTGGAAAGAGCTGAAGCCCATTGCCAGGAACCACACACGATGGCGCATAGGCGTAGCTGAAGCCGTAAGACCCATAAGGAGAAACAGGACATAAGTAAAAAGTAGGCAGGCCGTCAGCGAAATATCAATCGAAGCAAGTAGAGTTTCATGGAGTAGTTCCGTAGGATACAGCTCTGTTGCTCTGTTTTTCTTTTCACTTCTCAAGCATGACTAGTGATTTACACAATTCAAAATTGGAAACTGTCTGCTCTAACATATTTCAACCGATCGGATTAGATTTGATCAGTCCTGTTTAAGTTGGTTTATTCTCATAGTAAATCAGGGAAAATTGATATCGATCATCGTGCAAAATCTAATTCAAACTCCCAATCTCTTTCCCATAGATAGACCTTTGTTTCTTGACTTGATTGAACTTTGTCTTCTAAAGTAAGGAATCAGAAAGAAAAATACATTTTAATGTCTTTCTTAATATATCAGGATGAGGATGACGCATCTATGTGAGGAGTTCACAATGACATAATACATCTATTCTCTGGCGCCCTCGGAGACACCCGTGGTTTCCTAATATTCTTTAAGGCGTCAGTGTTCGTGAATGGCGTTGAGATGATAATTTTATCAATTTTCTGCTCTGAAAATCTCGTATGATTGGAGTAGCACGTTTCTTTTATTTACGACGGCAAAAACCCATCTCGAGGTTGAAATCGACCTTTTTGAAACCGAATCAATGATTAAAACTTCCACATTCAATGCGCACACCAACTTATGTTCACAAGTAACTGAAAACTGAATAAGCTTTTACCTCCGTCCTCCAATCTTAAGGTCCACAAATAATCAAATAGCAATTACAATTCGGTAGTTACATCATTCGCAGAAGAGCGCCTTCTATTTACAAAGGAGACTTAGTGAAGTCCCTCGCAATACACTCACTGATTAAATAAAACCTCTCAGTCTCGTTCCGATACACCTATTCATTTTGTTGAAAATCAATACAAGCTAGAGAAAAAGAAGACGAGAAAAAAAATAAACGAAACCTACTCGTATAAAAGAAAATACAAAAATCCTGCCATTACTCGGGTGTACTTTTAATTGAAAACCAAACAAAGAACCCCAAAAGAAAAATATCCGATTGAACAACTCTCATTGAATATTTATGCGCTCTTATTCGTGTTTCCTTTTGACTGTTTTCATTATTTACCATTTCAAAGAAAACACAATACACAAAAGCGACTCGTATTTTCTTTATACATATACTCGTATGTATATATGTATTTTTATGTCCATTAAACCTATGTACAGATACAAGTACGTCCTACTTGCACTCCTTGTATTCCAGGAATAATTTCAAACTCTCCAAGTCTAAATGTCTCGTAAACTTTTCAGGCGAAAACTGAGGGAATAATAACAGAAGAAAAATTCTAAATTGATAGGAAACTAATGCCTGAGTGCCACTTTAAAGGATACTTGTAAATCGGCGGAGAGTCAGTACAAAGTCAGAGTCAAATTAAAATTACTTGAAATCCCACCGAGTGTAAAGCAGTGGCAAAAGTTTCCAGTAGCTTTGAGGTTAGTTAAACAAATTGCGTAGGCCCTGCTTAAGTGGATGTGTATATCAAAGGACTACCAAAGGAGTATCTCATCTTTGAGTTAAAACTTTAGCCTTTCTGATTGGGTACTTGTGGGAGTAAATGAAACTTCTATAATGAATGATTCAAGCCATGAACAGGATAAGAATTGTCAAACAAATCAAAGGCTAATAAAGTACATACATACATATATACATATGTACAAGGGTACAATTTCTACAACAAAAAAAGTCATGACACTTTACGACATTTAAGCACGACTGTTTTAAACTGATGTCAATTGAGGGTTGGCTGTGTGGCGTAGATTACAAGAGTGTACAAATTTACAACGCTACCGCCCATTATTCACACTTAAGACTTAATTCACTGAGCTACAAAATCGTGATATCAAATTACCACTCATATGGCCGTATACTCGTATTTGTAAGTATCGCAGCGTACAATACTTACATGGGAAAATTGAGGGTGGATATGAGGAAACTTAAGCTGACCTACATAAGTACCTAATGAGAGAAAATTCCCTGTCACAACCTTTTCAAACATCAACAGTTTATAAACAATGTCTGAGCATGGTCTTTACATAAGTCACTGTTGACAACCATGCAACAGATATAGGAAAACGATGTTGGTATCTGCAGGTAAAATCATACTCATCGATAAAGTGTAGGGCCTATTATATTGGGAGTTGGATGCACATTGTCAACTTATGCTTCATATTAGCAACACATCAAATTAAGCCCAGATGCCATGTTGATTTGGAAGATTTAACACGAAAAAATATTACAGTAGAACAGCAAAAGGAAAGTTGCATATGCAACACTACGCCTGGAAACTCTATAAAACCGTGACATTGTGATCTAAACCTGACATCAACATTTACAAGCGGCAATGAATTAACCAAATTAAACACTACCTTGTTGCAGCAAAGGTACGGATGCAGATTTACAAAAAAAAAATCAGCAACAAAGACGGTGAAGGTACATTTAATACTCCATCACTGTATAAAGGCAAAGACGACACGAAAAACTGTAACAACTATCAATCCGCGAAGATTAAATTCAATTTAACAGCGAGCCCTAGCACAACATTATTAAGCTTCACGAAATTGTGGGAGGCAATTCAACCCAAGATACAATCCAAAGAAACGGGGGCGCATATAAAACGATACACAGAATGATCAATGACAGATAAACTAAGATACATACCAAAGTTAGCGTTGCAGGCCCTTCGCTTAACAATGCCGTGCACGATTTTGAAATTTGAAGGAAATATTAAGGAATAAGGAACGAAACGAAATACTTGGATTAAGACGATAGAGGTTATGGGTCAGTTGATTAAAGACTGGTCGGAGTTACTAACCCGAAGTGGGAAAATGTAAATATTTGCCAAAACTGGCAAACGATTCGATCCAAAACTGTCTTGTCCGATAAATAATGGAAAACCACTGATGCATAAAAATAAGAAGTGTATGGACTGCAAAGTGGAACGAAATCTGGTCGGGTATGAGTGGGAAATAAAACGTCTCTATCGTTTATGCGTTGCAAGACGAACAAGATCCATCAACCGCTTTAACCGCAGACCCATTAGCCTTTTTAACATTGTATATCTGCCATTACTTCTGAACGACAGCAAGACGTAACAGCCAGCGTTGAAGGAACCGATGAACCGATAGCTACAAGTTCAAGTACAAAGGGACTTTATCCGCCTTGACTCTGCTATATACACGTATGTATAGGTAAATGTGTTTAACTTTCAAAAACGGAACGTTATCAGCGAAATGAACACAAAATTGGTTGACTCGGCCGCCGACTCGTCACTTCATCAGGTCGTATATATTTTTCTAGACAACGCAATGCTAATCTAGATGATTTCCACTTTGTGTCTCAAGCGGGATCAGTATCAATGTTCACACTATCTACAGTTTTTTATGTTTTACTTAAACTGTACGTCGTTGACGTGCCGATAGCCGTCTATCAAGTTGAGTCGGCTGCCAAGTCATATGGCAAATAGGCAGAAATATGGAAACTTTCGTGTTGTAGGAATGCTGAGACGGAAACTATGTTATTAAGCCATATTGAGAATATATGGAGCAGACCGTCGTATTAGTCATTAATCATCTCAGTTCTCATCTTTGGTGATGGACTATGGACTACTGGGAGATATTCTCAGTCAATTCAAGAGAAGGGTCCTTCGGAAATTATTTGATCTTACTAACGTTCACACTTTTGAAGGGACGTTATGGAATTTGTTTACCAACATATTCATAGATCTTGTGAAAAAATTGTTTTTGTATATCAATACACTGGCCAGAGAAAATTTGATTGCAAGACAGACCTGCCATTGGGGCAGATTCACCTGTAGCACACACAAATACGAGTAGAAGAGAACCTCAAAATCTTGAAAAGCGTACTTAGATTAGCTAGCTTCTACCAAGCGTGGTGTAAACGGTGAGGCATGTTTATTTAGGGCAGAATAAATACGAAAATCTGCTGTGTTTATTTACGTTGTATATTCCTGATTGTAGGCCCAGTTCTTGCTGTATTACTTCAATTTAAGTAGCTTTTAGGCCCTTTTATAGGAGCAATTATTAGAGATTCACATTAGGAATAGATGCAGTATGCATATATGAAAGGAAAATCTGTAGAAACCGCCCTGCACGAGGTGGTGGGGAAAATAGAGAAGAGTCTACACTTCGGAAGGTTTGCGATGGCGGCGTTCAATAACGTGGAGTGCACCGCCATTAAAAATGCTCTGGTAGACGCTAACATTGAACAAGGCATTACAAACTGTTCCATGGTCAGAATACCCGTAACCAAGAGAACACCTCAGGGTGGAGTCATATCCCCACTCCTGTTTGTGCTGGTTATCAATGGCATCCTCAAAAAGCTTAGTACAATGGGTATAAGCGCCACGGCATTCGCAGATGACGTAGTCATATTAGTGCAGGGAAAATACTTAAATATTTTAAGCGACATTATGGAGGTTGTCTGAAGGCGATCAGCACTTGGGCAAAAAGCTGTGGTCTGTCTCAATGCCAACCCTTCCAAAACGGAAGGGAAGAGTTCTTTTAACCAGGAAGTACAAGATACCGCAATTCAAACTCCCAAAAATCAACGGAGTGGAACAGTTCCTTTCGAATAGCGCGAAGTATTTGGGTGTGATTGTGTACTAAAAACTGATTGGAATCTTATTGTAGCGGAAAGAATCAAAAAGGCATATAATGCTCTTTTTATCTGCAAAAGAACAGTACGAACAATTTGGGGCTTTAAACCTGCTGTGGTGTACTGGCTTTATACGGTAGTGGTAAGACCCATACTTACATACGCCGCACTAGTAAGGTGGAAAGAAACAAACAAGAAAACGATTTACTGAAAATGACCGGCGGTTCAGTTGCAGCCGCTTTTTGCACCTAACACCTCTTGATTTACAGATCAAAGAACTTGCTGGCAACAGTGCGATCCGACCCACTAATCTGGGTTACTTCAAGACCAGTAGTTTCCGACATGGCACGATCCTAACGGAGCCACTGCCAGGCAATGCAATGAAATTCCTTCCTTGGTCGACTTAAACATTCCGTATGATACAAAAAATCCGGAGAGAGAGGACTGGCAAAAAAAATTCAATAATCAGGTCGAATGCAATTGCAATTTTCACAGATGGTTCAAAAACAGAGGAAGGAACAGGTTCTGGTATCTTCTCAGAAGACCCAGAACTAAGAGTGTCTATAAGACTACCGGACGTAAGCAGTGTCTTCCGATCAGAGGTTCTGGCTGTCCTCAGGGCGACTGAGCTAATGTAGATGAGATCGGTATCCGAAAGAGATATCGCTATCTACATCGCAGGCCGCATTCAATCAAGCAACGTCAACTCTGATACAGGCAGGGTCTGTCGCACAGTGCTCAATGCACTATGCACTCAGAACCGGGTAAGACTGTGCTAAATAGCAGGACATTGCTGTATTAAAGGAAATGAATAAGCGGACGAGCTTGCAAGAAAAGGAGGGCTACTCGACTATAGTGAGGTTGCCAACATCAAACTACCCCTTTGCATAGTGAGGGGTACTATCATCACATAGATGGCCAACTTATGTTCACTTTTTAACGGCAAAAGATCTAGGGAGTTAATAAAATCAAACAGGGATAAGCTAAGGACAGCAATAGGAATGCTGACAGGACACTGTCTCCTGCGGCAGTACGCAAAGAGGCTCAAATTGTCAGATACAGATATCTGCAGATACCGTGGTGATATACAAGGTGTTGAGGAAATACCACACATACTATGTGAACACAAGGCAATATCGCGTAGTCGAAGAACTTGAAAGGCCTTCTTGGCTTTTGCAGGAAAATTGGGTGTTTCAGCAGGGCGATTGTTTAGGTTTTTGCCATTTGAAGGCAAATTCAACTGGTTCCATAGGGATTGCGATGGGCCCGTTTTGGTGCCTGGTGTCTATGTTACAGCATATCCATCATACCCCTGCTTAACCTAGCCTAACCTAGGCCCTTTTCGGATTCTGATGCTGTTTGTTAACATATGAAATTTGCTGTTATAGTTAGTTTGGCTATAGTTAGCCAAAGAAATATAAAAATTCACTAGATTGCTACTAGTTCCCAAGAGAGTTACTGCACGGAATGTTCAAAAGCCCGAAAATTTTATCAAATCCAAAAATATCGAGGGTTTTGCCACATATACTCGTAGTCGACTTACTGTGATTGGAACACGTTATGGTTGAATTACTGTTCAAAGCGACTTAGAAGGGTACGTTCGGATTTTCCGAAGGACAACAAACCTACATAATTTCCAACAGATGTGACAGTTCTGAGTCAGGACGACGACTTTTAACAATGATGGAGGCTATTCTACATTCCATTACGATCAGTCTGCACTTACTTGATATACTCTACATCCGATAAATTTATGAGGGTCAAACTATTGAATTTGGTATGTTATCGTCCAACTAGCCTTTCGTTATACTGGAAAAAACAAATGTGGGTACACTAATAAATTTCGAAACATTATATCTTCTGTGAAACAATATCTGTCTCTATTCTAAAGGCTTTCCAAGTCCATTTGTCATAAATCAGCGTACATATGTACTAGACCAATCGTCTATTATCAATTTATCACAACACTTTCCCATAAAACGATATCCTTCACTGATTGGAGCAACTTTTCAACGGAAGCTTGCCTCCCTCTGTCACTGTTAAATCCCACTCAATAAACACGACTATAAATCGTGCACACCCGACGAGAGATAGTACGGCGACGTCATAAAAAATTAATGTCAGGATATTTCGCACCATTTATTCCTACCACCAAACACCGAGCACACCACAACAAACTATGTATGTTGTTCTCTACGACTACACTACTCTACACAGCATCGGTGGCCTTTTTTCCAAAACAACAACAACAACAACAACAAAAACAACGGCTCTCAGGCTTTTATCTATTTAAAAAAAAATAAACTTTTTCAACATACCCTTCCTGAACCGCGCCCGTCATGTCCTGCTAAACAAAGCATATTCAAGCGCATAAAGTGGAAAAAAAGTTCAAGGATAATTGCAGGAATAGATACACGTAACAAGAACAAAAACGAGATCCAGTAATAGCGCGCGAATCCATAATTTTCTTATCCCACTAAAAAACAGATACACATACTTGTACTCGTACATAGGCTGCAGTGGTTACAGCAGCGGCATCCACCTGTAGTAGTTAGTAAGTTAGAGCGATTAAATTAAATTGATACCTAGCTACACCGGCAGGGAAATTAGAGCAGAATAACCAGCAGCCCCAGCAAGAAAGAAGTAAAAGTGGGGCACGGGAAATCCCCTTTTTATTAAGTACTAACTACATTTTTAGTATCCCTGTGAATGGAAGAGCAAGGGGTAAAACGTAAAACTATCTGGGCAACGTGTGTATTGTGTTGTTGGTTCGATGGAGTCGACTGATATCGTGCCTAAGGAACATGAACATAATTTTTCCTCCCTGGAGCGACTAATTGCTCCGACAAACTCTAGCACTATACGAGTAGTATTCGTTCGTTTGCTTTTACGCCAGACAGATATCCTTCTAGCATTTGTTCCTCTTTTAGAGCAAAAAGAAGTCGTCTTTATTGTTGTTGTTTATATTGTAGAATCTCCACGCTTTCTGTTGTTTTGGCTTGAAAGGAGGGAACTCGGCCGAGCAGCTTTATCCTGTCAAAACAAAAGCACGCAATATACAGATACTGTAGATAAAACAGAAAAAAAAGAATAGAAAACGATTTAAGTTCTCGTCTCACATGCGATATTGTTAATAGCCGGATTGCCATTTGCCCACCTTCGTTGCTGGTATATGGCCATGAGCAGGGGCCTGATTGAGTAATTGCTGTAAGCCTCAGGGGGGCCGCAAAGCAAAGCGGACGGACGGTGTTGGCACGATAATTGCGCCATTTAAAGTGAATGATATTTTGGCGATTTCCTTTGCAGCCATACATATACTCGTAACATACATACTCGTATACTTCAATTGAATTCAATTTCTTGAAGGACTCAAGTTTGTAGCCGCAGAATGGAAATTGAATTCGACTGAGCGATGAATGTGTATTTGCGGCATTTGCTACACATAAACGACGATGGGCTCTATCTAATGATCAGAATATTGTTTGGATAACATGCATTTAAGATTGTGGATTTATGGCTTAGAGCGATGAGATAATGAACGCGTAATGACAGTATTTGTGGTCTTCAGTTGGCTACTGGAGGATGTGCAAACAGAGCGGTTTAGTAGAAGATATTAAATTGCAGTGGATCCTAGTGTGGTAGGCTTATAAGTCAATTTATGGTGTTAGACCGCATTTCAAGGGATACATTTTGGTGGAGTTTGTAAATATTTTCAGGCCAGGAGAAAGAGAAGAGAAATTTTTGAATTTGATGAATCCGTAATACGCTTTTAGCGACATGATGCGACAAAGTTACATATTTATGTTAGCTTGGAGTGCCTTTAATGTGCCTCTCTAATTTTCGAATCATACAGGATAGGCAACGAGTTCTGCACAAACTTTAAAGTTAATACCACAAAACCACTACTTCCATAAGAAGATTAACACTTCTCAAACTTTCTTTGCAAACAAATCTCTATTGTTTAAAGGGGGAACGAAGACATGATGAAATGGATTTTCCATGTTGAGTGTTGAGCCTTGCTTTCCAAACCAATTATCTTAATTGTATGTAAGAAGAAGCATCATCTGAATAACGACATAGGAACCTGTGCAGCTGAAGTCCAAGTATCTCTGTTAGTTTAACTCAAGCTTAAATGCAAGCTTATGGATAATTTAAAATTTCTTTAGAACCTGAACCGTTCAGGAGAAAGGATAAGTACTAGGTGGGCCATAATGTATGACAATATCGGAGTTGCCATAGATTTTACAAATGGCGAAGCATTAGAATTTCTTTGAATAAGGAATGGAACGCTATACTCCTCAAGAACGCGGAATGATTATCACGATGTTCTTGATGAACAATTCCGTTCTTGATGAACAACCCCGGCTCTCACTGGTCGTACAATGCGGCGTCTAGCCCCACGACTCTTAGAGACTGGAAGAACACCCCACTGTACAAGCCCTAGAAGGTCTTGTACATTTCGTTCAGCCGAGAATTTCGCAACCGTAGCTGAAGATGTCGTAGAGGCTCCGTCGACATCGACGAGACGACGTTGCACGCAATTGGCCTTTCATCTGATTTGGATGCCAGGACATAGCGGACATGAAGGCAACGAAAAAGCAGACGAACCAGGAAAGGATCCGCATATCAATTTATATACTAACTTCTGGCTAGATGAAAAAAAAGCTTCATTTCTGGAGAGAAACCGAAAGAAACAGACAAGCCAACAACTTTATGCTAAGCAGTAGCCACAAGAAAACAAATCAACTACTACGAGTACAACTAAGTAGAAGTAGGATTCGAGTAACCACAGGCTTTCTCACAGGACACTGCCATGTGAAATAACACCTGATGACCATGGGCATAGTACAAGACAACACATGCAGACTGTGCAACGAAGATGTGGAAACAGCAGAACACATACTGTGTGACTGAAATGGTTTCACCAAAACTCGTCAATGCTACCTAGGTAAATTCTACATTGAAGCAGCGAATATAGTTGCCAACTCAACCAAAGACGTAACCGCCTCCCTAGCCAACTGCAGCATCATGGATGAGCTCTAAATAGAGGATATTACAATAGGCCCAGTTGTGGCCGCAGTGATCTGGGATTCCTCATACCACCTCTTACTACAATCTATCTGGCCATTCGACGACTCATCTCTGCGGCTCATTTTGGTGAAAGACTTGATCAAGATTTTTGCTTACAGCTTACATCAGCCATCGGATGGGTGTTGACCGTGAATGGCGTCTAACCCACGCTCATGACTCTTGGATCTCAACAACCAAGTGGACGATTTTGCGTCAAGAATAATCATGAGTGATGAGGCACATTTCCACCTACATATGTGGATATGTGAACAAAAAAAAATTTGCGGTTCTGGGGTACTGAAAATCCGCGAGTAATGCACGAAGAGCCGAGCCACTCAAAGTCAACTGCAATGTGTGTTGTTTAGAACGGCGTGGGCCAAACAGTCACTGTGGTTGCTAAGCGCTACAGAGCCATGAACAATAAATTTTTCATTCTTCAATTGGATGAATTGGGACTGGAGGCACGTAATTCCAGCAGGATGGAGCAACAATACTACATGAACCACAACCAACATTATAAAGCAAACGTTTCCCGGTCGTTGGATACCGCGTTTTAGCGATGTACACTGGCTCTTACAATGGGGTTAATTAGAGACACGGGTTTACGTGAACAAGCCACAATCTCTGGCACCCTTCGAGGCGAACATCCGTGAAGAAGTGGAGAACCTAAGTTCGGACGAAAACCATGGAAAATGCCATAAAAAGAGTCCAATTGGTAATCTACAACAGCGGCGACCACTTAAGCGATATCATTTTCAAAACATGATGGAAAAGAACTTGAATATACATTTTAAAAAAAACGTCTTAATTTTTTTTTTATTCTAATCCAAAGATATAGCCTAGGGTCATAGGTTATGGCCAATCTTGAACAATTTTCAGTCGGATAATCCAGAAGCCAGTTTGTCAACCGCTCAATCAAGAAGGCACATGATCAATTTGGTCTCATCAGATAGACAAACAACATCCAATCAGATCGACCACAATTTGATATTCTGTCTGTAAGGCATCATTCTGGTTCATGAAGCAACATCTCTATTGATCAATGACAATTGAATGTCCAGGTACACATTACCGACAGATTTCTGCGCCACATAGTTTACTAGCAATTCAGGGACCAGGGAAGGATTTACAACCCAGCTTACGAGTATATGGGAAAGCAGTAAAATGCACGGAAAAACATTTTTGCAGCTAATGAAAGAAGATACGGCGGCCAAGCTACAGAAATTCTCAATAGGGACTGAAGTAATATTCGGAGGTATGGAAAGCAATTCTTTAAAAAAAAGTTAATTTTCCGGCTTACATACCGCCAGGCTTTTACATATATTAGCGTAAATATAAGAAAACATCGAATACGATTATAGAATAATCTGTAGAGTACATTGACGGCATAACTTACACACAGATGTCTCTAGTGTTTAAAGTGAACTCCTGTCTATATGATTTAATTTCATTGAATGCTAATACATTCATGGGAGCAAGAATTCGCATTGCCATCGCTTGTATGTATTAATGTAATACCAAAGTGGAACTGTGTTTAAGGCACTGCTCCAGAGTCGAGGCCGACCTTAAATTTCTTACCGATCTTAGGGTCACGGCACCCAGTACCTTTTGCAACTTTACATCAAAACCAACTCGAAGACCCTTCTTGCAATTTAGGTTTAAACCACATACACCGTGACGCTCCTCCTAAGGAGCCTACCTCTATAAATCAGGCCTCCCACGGTACCGTATTCTAAGTCCTGGTGTAGGCTACCGGTGGTCCTGCCACTCAACAAGATCTATGACCGGCAGCTTGTAATTAGTCAAAACGTAGCAACTTTTGGTGGCGTTATCTGAAATCTATTACGATAATTATTAATTCTGTGAGGACGTGGTCGATTTGGTTGAGGTTTCGACCATAATTACATATCGCCGTTTATGGAGTATACGGGGTGTCCTCTAATTCGTCAACGATAATTTGGGAAATGAGTCCTGGGTATACTCTATGAAAAAAATCGTTTCTACAGTAAAGGTCTATCTCCAATGTTGACAGCATTTATCGAGGATTTAAGAAAAGCGTTACTTTGGTGTACCCTGACCCATATTAACGGAAATTGCTCTGTTAGTACTAATGGTAGAAATTTCGTGTAGGGCTTTATTTTTAGAAAAGATACTAGCCTTTGTAACGGCGTCTAAATAAATTTGATATGTTGTTTGAGTCTTTATATATCCAATTTCTAAGCCTGTTCCATTTTTATTCCAATTTTTGACATTGAGGTCACTTTTCTCCAGAAAATGCCCAATTAACATACCGTTTAACTATTTTTTTCTTATGGAAGTAACAATAATCAAAAAAAATCATCAATGAATTTGCGGAAAAACCCATAGATTTGATGATACTTGGAAAAACGTGCAGCAGTTAAAATTTTATAAAAAAGGTTTTTTTTTTGCTTTAAGCTCCAAAGGCTATGAATAAAAAATGATTTTGTGTGGCCTTAGGTAGTTTTTATTTTATGTGTGTATGTACAGTTATAGCAGGTGCTCAAAGCCTGTTTCTGGATTTCACTCCAAATGTTTATTGATGCTAACTGCTACCTCACTTTTGATAACGCTTCGAGAATACGCTCTTTCCACTCAATTGAAGTTGCTATTTCGGTTGAACAAACATTCATTCAAAAAAATCCAATACTGTAACGTCCGGAGATCTTGCAGGCCAGTGAACTGATCCATTTCTTCCTATACAACGGTTGCCGTTCTCTTTATCTAGCCAATTTTTAACCTCACGACTATAGTGTGCTGAAGCCTCGTCCTGTTGGAAATATGATGAAGCTAGTTGAATTAGTTGAATGCCCTCCAATAATTCTGGTAAATCATTTCGCAAAAACTCCAGATAGTTTGTAGAATTTAGCCTGGGTGGTAGTTTGAAGGGGCCGATTAACTAATTATACGTGCAAACATATTGACGCTGAATTTGTGTTGAAATGATTTATGTCTATTTGTAAGTGAATTATCCGCAACCCACGTCTGAAGATTATGAAAATTTGTCATCCCATCTCTTGTAAATTGAGATTCTTCCGTCCAAAAAATTCCGCTAATAAACTCGTTGTCATCCAAGCTCCGCTCCAGCAACCATTTCTAACTGCCTCTTTTGCAAATCATTGGGAAGTAGTTCTTGTACAGGTGTATGGTGGTATGGATAAAGATTTTCTCCGTGCAGTACATTCGAAATTTTATGTCTGAAAATATTGAATTGCAAAGCTAAGCATCTGATGCTGATTGATGGATCAGTTGTAACAGCTTCCAGTATACTTTAATCCTTTAATCCTCTCGCATTCGGTCGTGTATGTGAAACTGATTGCGTTTCTCGAAGACTTCGATACGTATTTCCGAATACTCCTTTATTAGGAAGTCGTCAGTATCTTCGTCGCGCGATAGTTGAACTTCCATTGCACAGCCCACAAACGTATTTTAAATAATGTCTGCGTATTCTTAGTTTGTATATGCAGTCATTTCAAATAGCTACTATTTTTGCTTGGTAACTTTTCCAAATACACTTTCATACCCGAAAACTAACTCTTTCTGAGAACTGTTAAGGAACATGGTAAGGAAATGATGGTTTTGACAGGTTTGACTACCTGAAGAGCACTCTTCAAATCTCTTTAGTAGCTACACATGCAATTTAAAAAAAATATTTGAAAATTAGTAATGCTTGGAAAACCACTCATACGAGTATTGTCAACTGTTGTTAGAAACGTTGGTAAAAAATTATAAATTCATTTTTTTACCTGCTGCATGTTTTCCCAAGTATCATAAAATCTATGGGTTTTTGTGCAAACTTGATGATGATTTTTTTGTATTATTGTTACTTTCATAAGAAAAAAATAGTTAAACGGTATGTTAATTGGGCATTTTCTGGAGACCTCAAAGTCAAAAATTAGCATGATCAATGAAAATGGAACAGGCTTAGAAATTGGATATCTAAAGACTCAAACAAGATATCAGCTTTATTTAAACGCCGCTACAAAGGCTAGTATTTCTTCTAAAAAATAAGGTCCTAAACGAGGTCCTTATTAATAACAGAGCAATTTCTGTTAACATGGGTACACCAAAGTTAGGATTTTCTTATATCCTGTCAACATTGGAGATAGGCCCTTACTGTAGAACGTTTTTTTTCATAGAATACACCCAGAAATCATTTACCAAATTATCGTTGACGAATCAGGGGACACCCTGTATGCAGACTTTTATCAAATAGCCATGAATTTGGTTTGGAACACCATCCCCTATCTATAAACTATCGCGAGACAGGAGATTGAGATAGCTAAAACCTTCAACATTGGGAAAATATAGTCTCGATAGAAAACTGTCATAATTGTAGGGTTTTCCAATAAAACTTTATTGTCGGCTTGAAGTACAATCAAAACATTTATGAATCGAACTCGACTTCGTTCATATGGCCACCGCGGGCACGTTTGCAGCGGTCGATTCGTTGGACCCAATTTTCACCGACTCGGCCACACATTTCGGCCGAAACGGCCGCTATTTCGCGTTCAATGTTGGCTCTGAGCTCTTCCAACGTCGTCGGCGTGTTGGCATAAACTAATGACTTAACGTAGCCCCACAGAAAATAGTCAAGCGGTGTTAAATCGCACGAACGAGGCGGACAATCTAGTGACCCATGTCTTGAGATAACACGCTCACCATACTTACTCTTCAATAAATCGATTGTAGCGTGTGCTGTGTGGCTTGTGGCATCATTCTGTTGAAACCACATGTCGTCCAAGTCCATATCTTCCAATTCGGGCCAAAAATAATCGGTGATCACCGCGCGATAACGCTGACCATTCACAGTAACATGACGATCGTTATCGTCGACGAAAAAATATTGCCCAATAACGCCGCCGGCATGCAAACCGCACCAAACAGTTATTCTTTGCTGATGAAGTGGTGATTCATGAATCACATGTGGATTTTCATCCGGCCAATAACGCATATTTTGCTTATTGACGAACCCATTGAGCCAAAAATAAGCTTCGTCACTGAAGATGATTTTGCGATGAAATTCATCATCTTTGCGCATCTTTTCCAGAACCCAATCGGGGAACGTACGTCGCTTTAAATGGTCCATCGGCTACAATTGTTGAGTCAGCTTGATCTTGTATGGGTGTAAACCACAAACCGTCGTTTGCTACGGACGCCTGAACGGCAGCGATATTTTCGACACTTCGACCAACCCGTTGTCTCACTGACACGGCAACATCACACAACGAATATGTAGACTCAAATTTTTGCACTAAACTTGTTATTGCATGTCTACTAGGGCGAGAATTACGCCCGAAAATTGGAGTTAACGCTCTTAAAGTTGCAGTCACCGACTCCGAATTTCGGTAGAAAATTTTTATAATTTGCAGACGTTGCTCGTTCGTGTACTTTACCATGATGAAAGTGTTGAGTTTACTGAATAAATTGACAGTGACAGTTTGATGATTAGTGAAAGAGCGCGTTCACAAATTAAATGCAAAGGTGTCAAGTCCCTATTGGAAAACCCTTTAAAAGAAAAACAAAAATAGCCACTGGATAGTTGACTTATGTATGAAAAAGCAATATTTTCAGAATTGACAAATCAAGCGTCAGAAAAATTTGATCCTTAATCCACCAACCTCAAATACGAAGAAATTCCACTACATCGGTTGCATCTGTTGGAAGCCCACAAAAGAGTGGTTCATCCTAAGCGGACTTGGCACAGGGCACAGCGAAAAATATATAAAAGACCAAAGAATAGAGAGAATATTGACTTAACCACTCGTACAAATAATTAGGATAAGTCAGAAACAGTAGTAAGACTTGTAGAATATTTATGGCCAAGATGCAATGGGTCAACAGCTCAACACATACTCCTACACCTCCAATTTAAACAAATTTTCTAAATATGTTTGCTTGGTTTGTGTTTGCTCTTGTGTCTCTCAACGCCTCATATAGGTTCTTGGCTTTGCAACAAAACGGCAATGTGATCTTTTGTGTAGGAATTTATATACATGTATTGTATTAAATTGTACATACTCGTATTTCTACAGTCTTTGAACGTTTTCCACCCAACTCGAGTTGTTTTCGAGTTAAGTCGTCTTCAGGGGTTGAAGTTCATTAAATTTTAAATCATCCACAGTTATTTCATTTTGCACTTAATCTTTTGGTTGTAATTGCACTTGCAATTCATTTGGGTTGGAGCACGGTCATAATTGCCCTTAGGATGTAGCATTACCAAAATTTCATTAAGTATTTACGAATTTGTCTGTGATTGGTTTGCCAACCTAATGCCTGGCAAAACAATTGAATATTTGCGATCAAAAAATATTAATTCTCATGACAATTCTCACACGTATGAGTACTAGTACGAGTACGAGTACTATGCTGCATCAAGTGCACGTGTGACAAATCTATTGTATTATTCAGATTTGTATTAACTAATTCCTCCATGAATTTATTATGCCACACTATAGAGAAGGTGTGTTTTACTCCCTACGCTCACCAACCGCCGCCTCAATTGCTATCTTCTAAAAGATAAGACAAACCCCCTCCATACACATGTCTCTATTTGAATTATTAAATTGCTTCTCAATTTTCATTAATCAAAGTCTGAGGACCTTATCCAGGGGTTTCCTTTCCTTTTAATTTTATTCCAATGCTACCTAAGGGTAAGAACCAACTGTCAATTACATACGAGTATCTTTTTGTGTGAAAAAAAGCTTTCAAACGAATGTATCTCTCTTCACTCAACCCGAGGGCAACATCTGTTTGGATCTAAAAGTCCAGGGGAAACGACGACAGCAAACATAAAAAAAAACAGAAAACAGAAAACAAAATGCAAAATAATTCGTCAAAATAAGTTGTCACTGTGCTGGAGGATAAACGTTAAGATGTCGTGTGTCCCGTTTCTTAGAAACACGCGCGCCCTCGAAAATTCACAGATGCTGTGTATCCATTTAAATTCGTAGATGTGGATGTACACCTAACTTCAATGTCAGCCATTGTCACATCATTTGTTTTAGGCAGCTATGTCGGTGTCGGCATACTTAAAAGTTTAATAACAAACTTCTGTCGCACATTTGACTGATGCGAAATGACGAACAAACGGAAAGATCTCATTTCAATCTTTCCTCAAACAATTTAGACAGCTTAGCCTAGAGTCAATCAAACGACGTCCTCCATTCGTTCACTTCGTCCATCCCTACTGTCCGAAAGGCAGAGTGTCTGTTTTGTGACAAACAAACGATACAAATTAATACGCTTTCAGAACCGAAAAGCGGATTAGCCTGTGATAATAAATGAGTGAGAAAAGAAACCAAAATAAAAATGAAAAGGAAACTCAACACTAAAACGACAATCAAATAAATCCTTCTAGTCCATCAAACGTCACTACTATTCGTATTCGTATTCGTATTTGTATACCAATATTAATGTTGGCCTCGTATCTTTCGGGGTAGAAGCGACTTTTCTCGTCTTTGGTTAACCTTGACAAGTATATCTGGTCTTTTGAATGAAGTTAAGCCCAAGAATCCATCAATTAATTGACAAAAAAATATGCAAAGATTCGTTACGAGCGCATTAGTGTTATCGATGGCGTCGTCGGCCATGTTCATTTCTTATTTAGACTAAAGATTCATTTAGGTCATGTTTCAGAACTCAAACGAACTTCTAATTGACGGTAATTTATTTAGCTTTGAATTTCAGCCTTTCTAACTTTTCATCTATTTTGCAGAGGGATGTACTCGTATACGTACTCGTATCTGTATGTGCTCAAAAGTGATGGATACATGTGAAATGAGTGAGTGAAATCAGCCCCCTCAGTGTCGTCGTGGAGAGTGAAAAATTCTTTGTATTTTGGAAATATTGTAATCGAAAGGAAATGCCTTACGGGCAGGAAATCAAGCTTCCATAAGACCCACCAATACATGCAACATCATACATACGAGTATGTGTGTATACAAATGACAACATTAATTAGTGATGTTGATGTACAATGGCAGGAGGGTTGAGTTATTTGTTTTTCTAGCTCGAAGGTACAAATTTCTGAGTGTTTATGTTCGGCCGCTAGTACAGAGTATGCGAGTCGTATCTATAGTTACTAGTGATGGCTGAATACTACTGCAGAAAGGGAAAATGAAAATGATGAGCTTCCATTTGTTTGTGAAAAAGTGAAGGTGAGGTAAGAAGGGCAGCTAGGCCCGAACCAGCCCAAACCAATCCTACTCGGCGACACAGTAGCGGTGGTAGTATTGTCCTCGTAGATGACTTGCAAGATGACTTTAAGCTATTTTCTATTTGATTTGTGTTTATTGTGTAATTTGCTGTGCACATTTACGGAGAGCAGGAGTGATGGGTAGATAGGGTGGACATTAACGGATGAATTGGCTTTCGGCCTGAAGTGATTTAACTTAAAGCTGGTTCCTTAAGGATGTATGACAATGATAAAATGCCAAAGCATTAGTTGGTTCTATTAAAAGAGGCTAACACGCTGTAGCAGATGGTAAAGTGTTATTTGCCTACAAATTTGAAGAGACATTAGTGAATAATTATTTGTGAGAGTGTTTTGTCAAAGTCAGCACAAATTAGATGACATTTGCAATCAAAGCATAAAGCAATGAGAGGGGCTTATGACTCAAAGTGAACTTTTGAATTTGACATGAATTTATGATGAGGCTTGTACGAGTAGGTGTGTGTGATGGGTATCCTTGCGGCCACATAGACTAGATCTTGAGACTCAAAATCTAAAAATTTTATTTAATTTATCATCAGTTCGAGTTGACACAAGGATAAAATCGGGGTACTACCACAAAAAAATGTCTCTTCGAGAAGTCATTCGAGGGTTTTACTGATAGAATAACTTAGATATCTGCCCATATAACAGACTATTTTGGCGATCATACGAGTATGTAGTTACGACAGAAAAGAAGTTTTGAAACTCTTTTCTTACCGGTTATCCAAATCGGTACCGCATCGCACACCACTGAAAGAAAAGGCGCAGACTAGAGGTCTAACTTGTGGTATTCAAATTTCCTGTGCTAAGATTGTTAGGCTAATTACTAATTTAGTTGTAGTTGAATAAGATGATTAACACTTAAAGTTAATTGTTTAATCAATTAATAACACTGTTCAACAAAAATCAACTTATTTTGTGCGACAGTTCAGTTCAGTCAGTTTAAATGCATTTTTATTTATATACTTCATTTACTCTTACATGCTAGACAAAAAATGCTTAAAAATTAGCTCCATAGACATAGTTTAAGAGAGCCCCATGCGGGCGATCTAAGCTAAACCTAGCACTTAAACTATGTCTTTCGACGCATCTTACAGTCTAATTTTATATTTTACATTACATTACTTAATACTAGAACTAAGAAAATAAATTTTAAGTAAAAACTTAGTAAATGGACTGTTTTATTTTATATTATAAAAACTTAAAACTGAAAACTTATAGACTACCTAAAAATAAATCTTAATCTACTTAACCTACTTACATCTAATACATACATATACGAGGGGCGTTCAACATATTCTCGGTATCGGGGTGAAGCTGTGGTTATATATATAAATTGACTTATTTATCAAGTAATACTATTATTTTAGTGCATTCATGTAAAATTTCATATAAATGTGATTATTAATTCGCGTTTTATCTCCAGTTCAACATAATCATAATGGCAACTGAGACGATGATGGTGAAAATTGAGCATCGCGCTGTAATTAAATTTCTCACTAAGCAAGGAAAAAGTCAAAAAACTATTCATGAAGAGATGGTGGCTGTTTACCAGGATTCCGCACCTTCATTATCAACTGTGCAAAAGTGGTCAAGTGAGTTCAAGAGAGGCAGAGAGAGCATTGAAGACGACCCCCGCTCCGGCGCCCCGGCTACTGCTTGTACGGGAGAAAGCATCAAAGAAGTCGAAAAACTTGTTCTTAAGGATGCCCGAATAAAGGTGGAAATGATGGCAGAGATCACCAAGCTTTCAATTATTACCATTCACACCATTCTTCATGACCATCTTAACCTTTCAAAGGTCAGTGCAAAGTGGGTGCCACGAATGCTCACAGCGCCTCAGAAAAAAGTGAGAATCGCATGCTGTAGAGAGCTTTTGGAGATGTGTAGTGAGAACGCGGACGGTGTTATGGAACGAATTGTTACTGGGGACGAAACATGGGTCCACCACTATGACCCTGAAAGCAAATAAGAGTCCATGCAGTGGCATAAAAAAGGAACAGACCCCCCGAAGAAGTTCAAAGTCAATCCGTCTGCCGGGAAGCTCATGGCCACAGTTTTTTGGGACTCAAAGGGAATCTTGCCCATTGAGTACAAAAAAAAAGGTGAAACCATCAACGCCACATCCTACGCTTCCACTTTGCATAATTTGCGGGAGGAAATTAAAAAGAAAAGACGGGGTAAACTCGCAGCGGGTGTGTTGCTTCTTCATGACAACGCTCCTGTTCACACGGCGCGAGTTTGAAAGGCTGCTGCGCGAAATTGTGGTTTCGAAGAAATCCAACACCCACCCTATAGTCCAGACCTTTCCCCTAGTGATTATTTCCTGTTTCCGGATTTTAAAAAATGTCTTCGTGGAAAAAGATTTTCGGATGATGAAGTCAACTCAAGTTGATAAATAAAAACAATTTAAATTGAATTCGCATTTTCCTTCATATCGATACCGAGAATATATTGAACGCCCCTCGTACATATATATTCATAATACCTATATACTTAATATATAAGTGTATGCATATATATATATTTTGTTTTTTTTTAATTTTTTATTTTTATTATTTTTTTTCCTAAAACTAACTTAATCCTACCTAAAACTATGTAAGCCAGCCATGGCTAAAACAAAAATTAGGCTGACCCACTTTGCCTCAGATGAAGATATCTATCACTGGAGGCATTCGACGACGAAGCATCCTCCCCTTCAACTAGCCACCAAAATTGCTGGTGCTGCCGAGCAACATCTCTCATGTCGCGACTCCCTACCGACCTACTGAACCGGAGACGCTCCGCACTGCCATGTGCGACGTCTCTGTCGTAGTTAAGTCGTCTGTCCGCAGCTGTTCGAGCGACGTGAAAGATTAGCGGCACCGCCGATCTGTCCTGGATCAGACCTTTACTATCTAGATAGAGGAACGCTTCTGGAGGAACAAAGCCGTCAAAGCGAACTCTCTCGTGATACATATAATTGGGGTAGTAAGCACCAGAGATCAGGTTGTTCGATGAGGTCATTGCTCTTGCAATGTGCCTTCGAGTCAACTTAATGACGAAATTGTCCACTCTTATTAAGTTAGCCCTATTGTACAAGACCTCATTGGGATAGAATTTTATGTACTCAGACTCTGGTGTTCTGTATAAGCGAAGACAAGCCCTCTCAAACACCCGAATCTTTTCCAATAAACTTGCTCTCACGTTGAACCACACGGGATATCCAAATACTAGCATGGGCCTGATAAGGGCCATGTAGCAGATCACCTTCACCCTAGCATCGAGTTGGCTGTTATAAAACAGTCTCTTTGTAAGGGCAAAAGCACCTTTGGCTCTGACCAGAGCAACCTCTATATGTTTGTTAAAATACAGAAATTGATCTAGCCAGATCCCGAGGTATCTGACTACATTTCGACAAGCAAGTGGCTGCCCGTGCTGCCCCACGATCGAGAATTTTCGCCAATTCTTTCTGGTATCCCTAGGGCCCCAGACAAAGGCGTCCTAAACAAAATGGTTTCCGACTTCTGAAAATTGATTTTCAACTTCCAGTCATCGCAATATCGCCTAATTTTGTCGAAGTCACGCTGCAAAAGTATATTTATGACCTCAACCTTTGGACCTGAACTGTACGGGATTATGTCGTCTGCGTACGCTATGGCATGGTGAAGTGAACCAATCAGATCACTTGTGTAAATGTTGAACAGGATCGGCGAATTTACCGCACCATGTTGTAGACCGTTTTTAACGTTAAATGTTCCAGCAGAAGTCACATCGCCATTCTTCACGATGAACTGTCTACTGGAGAGCATATCAAAAAGAATATACAGCAGTGGCTTACTAATGCCCAACCTGTCCAGCTTGAAAAAGAGTCCTTCTAACCATACGGTATCGAAGGCCTTCTCCAAGTCAATCAGGCAGGCACCAGTGCACTGTTTCTTGCCTTTGTTCCATTGGATATCAGAAACCAGTTTCGACGCAGCATGAATGATATCATGCCCCGCCTTGAAACCGAATTGATTATCCGGAACTATATGTTTGTCCTCAACCCACTGAGTCAGGACTCTATTGATCACCTTCTCGATTATTTTGTGCGACATGCATAAAACAGTCTTTCTTAAGCAAAATTACGCAAGAAAACAGAAAATTACCTCAGATTTTGACTATCACCTATAGATGTTTTGCTATAAAGCGTTGTTACGGCGATATTTTGTCCCTGTGGCATCTCGGAGTAATATCTAGCAGTAATCAGTAAGCATAGTAGGACTCCATTGCCTTGGCATCGCTTATCCATTGTTGAGAGGTCCTGTGGGAACCTTTCTCCATATTCGCCGCTTACTGCACACAAATTCTCCGGAAAGAAATCGAGATGAGCATCCAGAAAATGAAGTTTTAGTGACATGTTACATCCCATTTCCCTGCAAGCACTGAACAATTCAGTTACAAGATCTCTGTAATTTTCGGCCTTCACTTTTTTCAAAAGTTACAGATGGCCTTCCTGCAATATTTCTTAAAAAATGTTCTCCTCTCTTTCCCTTGTGCTTTCTAATCTCTTTCGTCCATCCCTTTCACAAGGAGAATTTCCTCAGGCTTGGAAAACCACCTTCATAAATCCAATCCACAAAAAAGGATCAAAGAACGAAATAACAAACTATCGACCATTCGCTAAACTCTCCCATATACCAAAGCTCTTCGAAAGCATTTTGTATGAAGCTCTAAGTTTCCAATGCAAATCATTTATTTCCCCTACACAACACGGCATGGTTGAATTCGTATCCTTTGCCCTCGCTGCCCTAAAGAAGGGCAACGAAGTAGATGTAGTTGCGACCGATTTTAGCAAAGCCTTCGATAATAGGCTTCTGGAGTTCCACATGGCAGCCATCTCGGTCCCCTTTTTTTTATATTAACCATAGATGATCTCGACAGGATCATTAATCACTCGTCTGTCTTCCTTTACGCCGACGATTCCTTTCAAGTCACGTTGAATGCCCGTCCCTTCACAACTCTATTTTCCTCAACACTAACCCTCATAATTTACGTATCCTTCGTCTCTTATATCCATCAACCCACCACATCTCCCATGGCGCGAATGAACCAATCTCCCGTATGATTTGAAAAATTCAAATCCTACCGTCTTGGACTTCCTCCGCGCCACTCCCTACCACAATTCCGTTCTCCTTTACCACTCCAACCAACCTTAGTTTTAAGTTTAAGTTTAACTTTAGTTTTATGTTATAGCTTGTGTTATGCCAAATAAATGGCGGCTTTTGCCCCTACCAAAATTAATATTACTGAAGATACTTATCAGATCAATAGTTTTGTTTTTCAACTTTTTTTCGCCACTTGATCTTTATAAATGTATGAAAACAATGAATCTTAACAATAAAAGCTCTTGTACTTCCTAACTAATTGTCTCGTCAAACGTGTTGCATTTTTGATTGTTGATGGATTATGTTACATATTTAATATGGTGGTATTCTCCCGCCCCCGTTAAAGGTGCTGTGGTTATTTCTCTATATAAAAAGGGTTATCTAAAATCAGTGAATCAATATAGACCGATATCATTGCTTCCAACGTTATCCAAGTAGTGTTATCAACAATTTGGTTTCTTCGTACAGTTGTTCGATCTTCAAAAAATCTATTTATTTTTTGTACATATTTTCAAAGTTTAATAAGTTGAGAATATAGGTACTGTTAAAATTTTAGACCGATACAATAAGTAATTTTAAAGTTACAGCAAATAATAGGGGAGTGAATACCCTGCAGCTGTGGGGATTATACCAAACTTTAAACGCGTTTTTCTCGAAACTACTGTTTATCCGTCGGCCTAGTTGATTATTGGACCGATTCGGCTAAAATTTTAACACAATATTCTACACATGAATGGTTCTGTCCGGTATCAGAATTAGATGTTTTTATCGACTCTTTTTTTTTCACTCGATTTTAAACCGAACACAGTCGATTTTTGAAGAAAAAAAATGTACAAGGCCGCCATTTTGTTAGTTTTCACTCAAATCTTTTAAATCTTCTACAGGACAAAATGACAACCCTACTGAATAATAATCTTTTTGAAATTTTGATTTCAGATGATTACAAAAGGAGCAATCAGGGGGCCAGCCACCTACTTTTTTTTGTTGAAGAGACCTACTTTACCTCACCACATTTGTTTTTCATTTAGCAAACATTTTTTTTTATAATTCAATAGCTAAAAAAATCTTTATTTGGACCTTTACAATTGTTTCTGTTAAGTGGAAAAGATGATATCCGCCCAGTGGCTGCCGCCAGTGTCGATACACACTTGTGCCCGTTTTATCGCATTTTCCATGACTTTCCGCAAGATTTACACTGATAACTGTTCGCATTCCTGTTGAATATTCTCCTTAAGGACTACAATTGTCTGAGGCTTGTTGGCATAAATCCGCGACTTCAAATAGCCCCAAAGAAAGAAGTCTGGGATGGTTAAATCGGGCGATCTTGCTGGCAATGAGAAATCGCCAAAACGGAAGATTACGCCACCAGGAAGCGCTTCTTTCACAATATCCATTGTGGCTCGTGCTGAGTGTGCGGTTGCACCGTCTTGTTGAAACCACATGTTCACCAAGCCCCGCCCCAATTCCGGCAGTAAGAAGTCATTTATCATAGCGTTAGCCAACAACAGTGACGGTATTGCCGATGGCGTCCTCAAACAAATACGCCGCACCACACACTGGCTTTGAGTGGATGTAATGGCTCTTCGTGCATCACACGCAGATTTTCAGTGGCCCAGAAATGAAGATCTTGCTTATTGACGTAACCGCTTAAGTGGAAATGCGCCTCGTTGCTCATGATGATTTTCGACACAAAATCTTCCTCTTCGTTGTTGAGATTGAGGATGGCTTTACAGTAATTCACACGCGACTGACGGTCAGAAGGCATTAACTGATGCACTGTTTGCACTTTGTACGGGAACATATGTAAGACTTTCACTAAAATTCGGTGTAGGGTTCGTCTGGTGATGTTTCTTCGTTCTCATCGATATCGGCAGCCCCAGCCGCGATACCGCGAACGACCAGCCCGGTGGCGGCCACGCCCTGCATGGTCTCCTGTGGTTCCACTCTGTTCGAGTCGAGTAGCTAAGCGCCGGAATGTTTACCCAGTTGGCGCGACACGATTAGGAAATCGACGTCGAAATTCACGCTGCGCTGACACCACCGACGGATTATTGGTCAAAAACATCGACACAGTTATTCCACGCTCTTACGGAGTATAGCGCTCCATTGTTTGTCAGTTTGTATACAATGTCAACTGTCAATTCAAAACATTGTAAATGCCATGTGAACAAACCACAAACACTGTCTAACATATTTTCTTTTTCTTGTTTCTAAATTTTATTTTTGAATCGACATTTTTTTGTTCTTCTTTTTCTTTCTGGGTTAATCTAACTTTTTATATTTTTTGTTAAAAACCCCACAACAATTATAAACAATTACAAACTTGGCCATAATAAATGGGTCATTCTGAGAAAAAGAAAAAAAAATTAAGTCTGTAAGCCTCTCATATGATTCGCTATATCGCATCGGATTTTCTTATTGGAGACTTGATGACGCCCTGGTCAATCCTCGCAACAAGGTACTTTAAGTGAGTATAGTCGTCTTCTCGAGTGGCTTCTAAAAGCAAGCAAATTAGTAAATTTAAGTAATTAGCTCTAGTAAGTGTTATTCGATACATTAAAGGTTATTACAAGGAAAAGACAAGTATTGTATAAGCTTGTGCTGACATTGCCTTGCAATACATTTCACAAATTCGGAGAGCTGCTAATGAATAAAGGCCTGCAGTTTTCAGGCTCTTTTGATCGACACTACGGTGACTTAATAGCGCTGCGATGATGATAAATATATCTTTGTAAAGTAAGCGAACAGAAAACCTCTGCGGTTACACAGCAATTGGTGGCATGACGGATCAACTGTACAGCTAATGCCACTGTCGGACCATACTAATTTATTTCCTCCTTCAAAGTGCAGATAGATTGTGTTATGAATGGGCTGTTGGTGAAAAATAAATCAGCCGTGCGCTGGATTAAAGTTAGGCCTTAACAGCACTAACGATCTGAACACCTTAAAAAACAGAACCATGCCTTTCAAGAATTCAGAGCGAAGGCCTTTCATCAATGTCAAAAACTACTAAAGTACTAAAGTTAATTTACATTCTTTTTCTGGGCTCAGATCCTTCGAAATTTCACTCTAATGACATAAATGTTACCAATGAAGTAATTTGAAGTCTTTCTATTTCAACACATTTTACCTTGTGTTTTCTGTTATGAATGACTATACCAAAAAGCGTTCCATTTTGCCCCCCCACGTAACTACCTACTTATTCCAAATAAAAGAAAAGTAGAAACACATCTACTTTCATATCACATATACACCCTTTGTATATGAATACTTACCACAAAAAAAAAACACACATTCATAGAGTTATGCAGAAATGTGTGGTGTGGTCTCCCTCCTGTCAGTCATTCATTGAAGAAGGAAACAGTTTTTCTACCTTTGAGAGGACGGACCGTAATAAATTCTTTTACCTGTCCGTATTCCTCTTCTAAGAAGGAAATAACCTCTCAAAATAATTGCTACATTCTTGCATTCGAATGAGGGACAAATGCTAACGCAAATCATCATCATCTTCCTCCTCTTCTTCTTACTTTATTTGGACCACTTTCTTTTGTTCTGGCACTACCACTTGGCCTGACGCTCACCCGTAATGTCAAAACACGTACTCGTAAGTCAACACTAGACACCCAACAACAGCGATAAAAGCCAGTAAGGCCAGAGGATTCTTTTTGAAAGAAACACACTGTCAACGGGTCGGCCTAAGAGCCAAAGTCAGAACAAAGATAAAAATACCTATGGCATTGCCATCATCCTTTCCACCCTTATATCACCGCCACTCAAGCACTCCCTGACTGACGTAAAAACTGAGAGGGAGAAATATTCTTTTTTTTTTCATTAAAGCCGTGTTGTAAACTTCAAGAACCCTCCTCCATCAAAATAAAAGAGAAAGAGAAATAAAAACGAAACACCAACGAACGAAACATTACAGAGAAAGGACGTAAAAACAGTGAACCAGAATGGATATCCATAGATTCATGAGGGGTAAGGTGGTTGCTAGGGATGAGAATAACAACATCCAAACCCAACTGCCGTCAAACCTAACCCTAAAGGTGGTCAGGGACATTTTTGCTTTGAATGTTTGGAAGTTTGAATGTGATGCAAATAAAACGTGATGCTATGAAGGGGTGGTACTTCTAGATAAACTAAACTTAAATTTTCACGTACCGCGGAGCCTTTCATCTAGTTTTTTTTTTTTTTTCCTCCCCCATATCTCTATCTTTTTCTGGTGCTCATCCACCACACTTTGTGCCGTCCCCTTTTTTGTAACGTAGTTTCAGTAGGGTTTATGTTAAAATTTGACCCTTAACTGTGTAGCCAAGTGTAGCCGAAATTTGAATACGTTTCGAGAAGAACGCTTCAAAGAGGATACAGAGAGATACCAGAATACCACGATACCTACTACGCCCTAAAGCGACGCATCTACTTGGATTTAATGTAGCCAACGTTTAGAATTTGTTCGCCTTTTAGGGCTTCGGCCGAAGTTTGGCGGATTTAAAATTAAATTTCCCGCTTTTTCAGTTGCTGGATCTAAGTTTATTTATTATTTTTTTTTTTAATATGTCGTTTGTGGAGAAAAACGATTTCTTTAGATTAACAATTTTTTTCCCGCGAAGAGAGAAGAGAGACCAAAGATAATTTGTAGCTACGTTTAAAATTAATAAAACGGCATGCGGCAAATTATCAGATATTATCTTGAAAAGTAAACATTTTCTTTTGCTATATGGACGGCATAGCAGGCGTAGGTGGTCAGCGATGGGCGGTATAAATTACAAGTCTTCGAGCGGATCTTAGATACTCGTTTTTGTATAAAAGAATTTATGAGAAAAAAAAATTATTTGCTTGAAAGTTTGGCAATTTTCAACCAAATATCCAGAGTTAGGGCACCGTTGAATTGAACTAGTAAAGGTCAGTTAAAAAGTTTGATAAAAAAAGGAACTTGAAGGAGGAGCTATGAAAAAACTGAGCAGGAACAACATTGGGGAAGATGTCTTGAGGAGGTCGTCGGAAAATCGGGTCCAAAAAGCAAGCAATAGAGTCTCAAGTTCAAAACGAGGTTCAAAGAAGAGACCGAAATTAAAATAATTGGATCAGTCAAATGAGAAAACATCAGTAAATTTTTGGGCTCCGTAACCGAGTGATCCAAAACAGGGAGCCCGGTACTATGGTACTGAGGTCAACAAATTTAGCCATCCCCACAAGCGACGCAGTAACAATGGAGATAAGTGCGAGAAACACGGTTAATAAACTAAAAAGGTGGCTCGAGGACGAGAACATACCAGCTCAACTCTCCAAAACTTATTCTCGTTGGCAGCATAATGTCTGAAGGAGGAGGACTTACGTACGCTCAACAACAAATAATTGTAAAATTTTTAGCGTAAGAACTTGCCGGAATTTTGGTTCGACAGACTGCACAGTTTGCCAAATTTTCAAGTTGACGAGAAGAGAACAAAAATAAAAATCATGCCCATCGACTTGAAGCAGAAATTCGTGCCCTGATAAAAGATGACCGGTGATTTACGGTATCGGAAATTGTTATACTGTTGTTTATTATCGTTTTCGTACCATGATAGATGGAAACACAACGATCGCTTTTACGTCTACAGCACAGTTCATGTATTTAATTCTTAGAAAGCGCTGAATGTTGAAAGGCATATCAGTTATCTCTGCATAGGTCTGTACGCTTCCATCTAATAACGATTTAATCTTGGTTACAACCAACTACTCATGTTGGGTTGTGAAATGACCAAAACTCAGCAAGAGATCATATCGAGTTTTCATTCAGTAGACAGCCGCGACCAATTCTTTTTTAGCATAACTGTGCTGGCTTCCAAGTTTTTGTTGAACTTCTTTGGCATACCTACATCATAAGATAGTTGTCCCGAGAAAAGTGGAACCAATTCCTTCGAATTGCCTTGATGATCAGGGAGAAACTCGGCCAGAAAATCGGATATTGTGCCCTTCATTTCTAACAGTAGTCCATCGGATTGGGATTGTGTAGGGAAAGATATTTTATAAAAGCCTGAATTGGCCGACGAAATACATGTTTAATACTAAGCCTTTTGCAAGTCTCAGCAAAGAGCTCACCAAGATGGCAATGGTAGCAATGGGCCGACGGACCTTACCAAACAGGCAAATTTGGTTCCACTATTAGAATTTTTTTTTTTAAAATATACGTTTCACTTGAAACAACAAATCTCAACATTTTTATGAGAATCAGTCCGAGAACCGTCTTACTTAGTCGTAGGCCTTAATAACCCCCAAATCAGGAGTTGTAAAATAAATGCAAAACATCTTTTCCTTTCCATTGAATTTTGGACTATAAACCACCATGGATTGGTTTTGTAAAATATTTTTGGTTTTACCTAGGTTAATAACGATAGTTATTACCACAGTAGGAACGTCTTGAAAAAGCATTTACCTTCGAAAGCGATTGAAAGGCACGATATTTTACGGAATATCGTTGCAACCTTTCAATCCCTCTATTGTTCTGGATTTCTGAAACTCACAAACAATTTGAAGCCTCACTCGAACAGGTAGGTTTGAAAGTATTAAACTGATTTCGCAAAGTGCGTTGTTGTTTTTCCATAACACAGAATTTACTAAGGCAGTTGCTAAAAAAGGCGAACACAACTTCCTTTATATTCCATTAGTGGGCAACTTAACACACTGGTGATTGCATCTATTTGCGGTGACGTGAATTTGGTTCCTAGTGTCCACATAAAAAAAATACTACGGTAACCTTTGAAACACACTAAACAAGTGAACTACTACAAGCTCTCAAAGCTTTTGGCATGATGAATCTTCTCGATGAGGAACTCAAAATTGAAATTAGTTGAACATTTGTTAGGCCGAGACTCATCACATCGAAATTCAATAATCAGTTTCGGATAATATTTGCGATTTTGTCATTACCGACAAGTTTCACCCCCACTGCCAAAAACCCTTCAGACTGACTGTTAACAATAACAGACCAGTTGTTTGCCATTGTCTTTTACCATATTCGTTTCCCGAGGAATGATCGTGCTTTTCGCTTTCGCCTTTCTCAATGAGGTTGCTCTGTTGTGTCTCGAAATAAGTTGACAGCTCGAGCCAGATGACTTAGTGAAACTGAAGTCAATTTCGATCCCATGTATGGAAACTTCCCTCAAACCAGTCGAAGGTATTTTCATAATGTACATATACTCGACCTCTCGGACTGTTAAAAGAGTAGGCGGAGCACAAATCGGAGTAGCAGCTGTTCTTTTCCTTCTTTGTGTTCTCAGGTATTCCAGGTGGTCCCTTATGAATAGTCCACTCAAGGTAGTAGAAGCTGCTGATGCCACGAAGGGTCCATCTTATGGCCCCGAAATAGATGACTCCACGTAAGTAAAAAAAAACAAAAACTTATCTATTATGTGTAAATTTCTTCCGAAACTTTAAACGCGTTTTTCTCAAAACTATGTTTTCGAAGTCGGTGATCAAGATTTCTAAAAAAGGGTTCAACCGATTGGTCTCAGATAATTCCTCAGGTATTGATCGAAAGAATAAGATTTCGAATAATTATTTCTATTTTTTTAAACAATTTTACGTGGTCGAAAATTAGATTTTTTTTTTACGAAGCTGCCATTTTGTCAAAAAATAAAATTTCGAATTTTCCTTCAATCAATACCTAGTTTTACCTGTCCACTAAAAGAATATTTCGGGTTTCTTAATTTCAGATGAACTAAACCGGAGATATTGTGATCACCGCCGAACATCTTTTTTGGGGAGGACCTTCAGAAGATCGTCTGTAAGAGCACACCAGATCGATATTTTTACAAATTATTAGTGCCATTATAAACTTAGATGTTACCACTAAATGTAAACTAAAATTCCACGGGTCTTTTAACTTTTAATTCGATGTTGACAGCATAGGTTTCTCTCCGACAGAACGACATTGATGCTTAGACAAATAGTAATAGGCCTCGCATTGTCGTAGCGCAGTATGACCACGTGTCTGCTGATCAATTCGGTCTGCTTAATCACAAATTTCTCATGCAGAAGTCACAAATCCCACCATGTCTTCTTTCCATTTATGGTTCATAAGTTTTACGGAAGGTATAAGGAATAGCACTCGTACATACTCGTACCAATAAAAGTGTACCATAATCTTCTTTGGGTAAAAACTTGCCTTTAGTATGAGTTTTGATGCTTCATTGGCGATTGTCATGAAACATTTATTTAGAATGGTACATCACACGTACCAATACAAAAATGGATCTCTTTCGTATCGAGCAATCCATGTGGAACCCATTTATCCAGATAATTCACCTTACCAATTGCTTTCACATACCGAGTGACTGCTGAATAGTGGAAATCTAGTTGTTTCGCAATGTCTTTCACAATAATCGATGTCGAATCGAATCGATGACGATCTAATGGATCTAGCTCCTCTTAGGGTTGTCCCGATGCTTACTTCCCAAGCTTAAATCTTCTGAAAAAAAAAATTATTGAACCAACGCCCAGTTGCTTGTTTATTCCTTGTGCTTTCTCCAAATACCGCGTTGATGTTTCTATTTGCTTCTGCTGCATTGTGTCAAAGTTTTAACTCGTAAAAGAGTATTACGCGCATTTTGACTCTTACCCACTATTTGGAGTTGGCTGATTCTTAACATTATCCGAAAGACGTACCACTTAATGCGCGGATTCTTGTTCATTTGCACTTTTTGTATTCAAATAAGTGGTAACATGTGTATAGCCATATGATTCTCTAAATTTTTCCATAAATCGCAGCACCTGTTGCCAAGAGGCGAGGTCGTTTTTGAAAGGATGAAAATGGCTTTCACATCTCCATATACGAAAGCAAACTTAACCTGAGAACCAGTTTTTGTACATTCTCAATATGAAGTAGCTGGCATGACTTCTTTAGTAACTCCGACTGAAACTGTATGGACTAGTGTGTATATCCAACCACAAAAGAAGTACTTGTTATACCGAAAATGGAATGTATCAACGAAAGCAATATATACAATAGATACATCATGAGTAAAAATAAATCCCCACTACACATCTATCCTTTACCATATATTTACGCGTACATACTCGTACTTGTATAAGGTGAAAAGTTTTAAAATAAAACCTCATAATTAAGTCGTCCCTTCAATGCGTCATTAGTCTTTTCAACATCCCGCAAAAAATGATTGATCGTTTTGCCACATCCCCATATCCCCCCCACAATGACAATTATCTCGAAAATGTCCCATTCTCCCATTCAAAACTTAACGCTTAGCTTAGCAAAACCTAATGCAGGCAAAACTTTTTTGACATTTCTCTTTGTCAGAAAGAAAAATAAAAAATAAAAATCCAAAACCGTAAGGAAAACTTTTTCTCAAACTCAAAATTCTTCGACCTTCCTTTACTCCTACTGATTCTTATGATTTTCAATTTTTATTTTTCTTTCTTTGGGTATACGGAGCACTCTAATGGCCCTCTCAAGAAATATTAAAAACTTTAGGGTCACTTCATAAAAAAGTTAAAAAATAAAAATACAAAAATACAAAAACCCTCCCTCAGTTTCCCGCCCAACTGACATAAAACAGCACTTCAAACTAAATTCTATCAAAAATGAGCCGCAAAAACGAGCTAAAGCAAATAAAAGTCACGCCAAAAACAATTTTTATCCAACTCCATTAAAATAATTTCATTGGAACGGGTCCCGAGGAACACCACCAGGTTTTTTTTGTTACAAGTATTCCAACGAAAACGGAGCAAGTATTGTTTTTGAAAAAATGTCAAATTTACCCCTAGAAATTATATTTAAGATAAATTTGATAATTTTGATCTGGCAGTTCCGCCCCTCTAACAATTTGTCTAGATGCCTACAGACTAAACTGCTGAGCCAATTTGTCTCAAATTTTTGAGCTGACATCTACAATCTAGTATCATTCCTACTCCAAAAACAACGGTACACTGTCTTTTTCAAGGTTTAGAAAGCATCTCACGATGCAGAAACAACAATGTGCGACCAAGTTGGTATCTCTTATTTTCTTTTTTATCTTTCTGCGGCGCTGTGTGTATGCAAAATCCCTCTCGAACTATTAAACTGGACCACAAAATTGTTTTCCTGTGTCTCTGGATGGAGAAAAGAAAAAGAAAGATCGGAATTCCTTTTCCGAAACAAAGTGAATGTGAGATGTCCATTAAGAGGAGCGGCGGTTCTGTAGCAATCCAGCGATGTGGCAAAATTCGAGTATTTTGGTGGTGATGGTGGTGTGGCGGCCATTGCCAAATGGGTAGCGTTCAAGTATTATTTATTACGCCCCTGAGACGAGGACGAAATTTCATTATATGCACAACCAGTGTGGCAGACCTTTGGGTCACTGTTTCGATTCATTCCCTTTCTTTTAACGAATTTTATCTTATCCCATTCTACTTTTTGGCTTTTATGGGCCATCATCTTACACCTGTTGGATGATTTATTATGCAACAGGACCGATGCACGAAGGAGGAGGAGACGAAAAATAAAATAAAAAACCCTAGCTCTATAATAACTCCTCATTATGAGATGTTAAAATTTATCTCTTTTTCACCACCCACCGTAGTTGGAGTGCCTACTTGGGTGGATTCTGTAAATTACTTCCATTCCAAGTATGCCCTATGCACAACCACCGAATGCTTTCTTTGTCCACATACGAATACAGGGGGAGCTGTAATAACGCTAGCTGATAGTAGTTTTATGATGAGGATGTGTATGAGTGCAGATAAGTGCTGCCAGGGTGTTTTTGATCCATGTGGAGAGGTTCAAATACCTAGTCTCCAGACTCAAAGTGCACCATGGAGGTTAATGAGAATTTATGAGTTCAACGTAACGACGACGTTCACACATTTTTGATAGTCACCACTGGGGTCAACAATGATTAATCTTCTCGAAATAAACTTACCAGGGTGGGTTCAATTTCATTTATCGGGTGAATAATGACGTTTAGCACTTACCTGGAAAAATAAGAAGAGAAATATTGTTAGATATGTTTACATTTTTTATTGCTATTTGGAAGAGATTAGGCTTGATCAGATGTAAAAGGGAAATGAACAGAAACGGGCCTTTTTACAAAATTCGAGATCTTAGGAAAATTGGGCAACAAGTTATCATTTTGTTTTTCATTTCACTTTAATCACTCTTTAGTCGAGTTGAAGACTACTGTACCGAAACCAGCTAAATCCACAGATGTGGTAATAAAAGATTAAAATGCAAATGTAAAAAAAAGAATTTAATAACATAACATTGGTTGCAGTCAACTTTAGCAAGACCAGGGGCTAAATTGTTTTCAATTATCGATTTGACTGCAATCGGCGGCAAGACGGAATGTCTAGTGTGTGACGACAAGTCTAATGTAGAGATGCATTTGTTCTGACATCCTGACAGTTCAGGATTATTAAAAATAGAGCGCTACATGAAAGAACAATGCCTTTCCACTGTTGAGCAATATTTAAAAATTAATGAACCTTTTGCAGCTACAGTTCGCAATTTTCGTACAAAATATGGTCGGAATAGTGATTTAACTTCATCAAGTGTAAAGAGATTAATTCAAGAATTCAGGGATCAGCTAATGATTTGAGACACTCAAGTTTTTCAATACAAAACAATGAAGCAGTTCGCGTGAGTGTTCCTGAGAGTCCAGGAACATCAATTCGGCACCGTGGTCAAGAATTGGACATTTCGAGAAGCTCTCGACAGCATATTCTCATGAAAGATTTGCATCTTCATGCATACAAAGTGCAATTGACTCAAGTACTGGGGTCTAATGACCACTCACAGCTGACGTTGAAATTGTCGAATTTGGGGCTCAGAAAATCCACGAGTAATGATTGAGAAACAAATGCATCCACAATGTGTCATTGTTTGGATTTTGGGTTGGCGACATCATTGGCCTATACTTCTTTAAAAATGTGGCTAGTCAGGCAACAACAAATAATGGTGTAAGATATGAATGTGGACGATAAATGGTTTCAGCAAGACGGTCCACATGCTATACAGCCCAAGAAACAATTCAATTACTGCCAGAGTCATTTCCAGGTCGTTTAATTTCCAGTTTTGGCGATTAGAATTGGCCGTCCAGATCATGCGATTTAACGTCTAAGATTTATGCCAACAAGCTCACGACCACTCACGTCTTGAAGAAGCAAATTGAGCGCAAAATTCAACCACTTTTATGCCAATGCCAATCAACAGATAATTTACAATTTTTAACTGTCACTGTCTTTGTCTCTTAACCAAGGGCTTTCAAAAGCAATAATGAACCTTTAAAATCATTCGATTGTGTCGAATATAAGAGTTCAAGCCTAAAATGAGCAACACATATCTGTTACCGCCTTGGGTAACTAAACGGATCGCCAGTACAAAGTTTCGCGCAGATATTCTAACTTTATGAAACGAAACGGACTACAATCTATGTGGTCCATTTAATTGCAGCCTCAAAACATGGGTTTCAGCAAGATTTGTTGATTAAGGATAAGTTAGAATAATCGTTGATTTATTGCTTCCATGGCATTTAATAGTTCTTGTACCAGGGTCATCTTGTCTTTCAACCACTGTCGTTTCACTTACACTGTTTTTATCTTGAATGACTGTTGTCTACCATGACATACATCACAGTCTGATAGAGCAGGAAGATTGACTATCGATTTCTGACTCCTAAGCTTTCTCTTGTTTGCTAATTTTCAACTGTCGACTGTCATTACTGTAGCGTCTTCTGGCTGATACTTGAGCTCAATCAACACTGATATTTGCCATTTCATTTTCAATGCTGAATATAGAACTCAATAATTGATTGGAGATCTTTAGCTAAGTCTGGAGTATCAAGTTCCGAATCGGATGCTAGGTCTCATAGGCAATCCAACCACGACTTTGTTGATCCATTGAAAACGGAAATACGGTAGCAGATTAACGCGAAATCGGATAGCGAAACAATAGGAGGAAGGCTTCTTCCACTGTATAAAAGCGGTGCTGTATAGAATAACAAGAGCTGCCCATGCGCTCGCCGAATCGGACCGTCCAACTGCCGAGCTATTTAAGGCAGTAGGCGATCACATGGTGAGAGCATACACAAACTTATACACAAACAAATATTTGATCCGTGGTGCGGGACTTGGTATGCCTCGAATTCTCTATTAAATACGAGTATGATAATGACACCTCATCACAAATTAAACGAAGAGTTTTTCTGGCCAATCGATGCTTCTACGGCCTAAGGAGACAATAAGTAGTAAGGTTTTGTCAAGAAACACAAGGGCACACTCTGTACAGGAATATCATCAAACCGGTTCTGCTTTATGGTGCAGAAAATGGACGTTTTCCTTGGCCGTTTTGAGCGCAAGCTTCTTCGAGTGATATATTAGTTCCAGGTCCACCCCGCACTCTAATTCCATATAATAAAGTACAAAAGCGACACGAGAACTTGTAACATCTATCTTTCGGTGTACGCGAAAGATCTGTTCGTCATTTTAATCCATCTGGAGGAAGCATTTGGGAGAGTACCGAAAGATTTTACTTGGACAGGTTTAACTTGAAGAATGAAGGTAGGCAGGTTGTGCACTATTTCATGTTGAGGGAATGCAAACAATTTCTCTTCCTTTAATCGATAACAATTTAATCGCAGATACAAAAGAAACAAGACGTACACGACCCTATACGACAGATATATGGATTCTTAGAAACTAACGTGTTCCTATGATTGTTCCTGTAATCAGAAGAAAGTGTCCTATCCAGTTAGTAAACAAAAATAATAATAGAAGGCTTCACGAATTTTCAAAGGCAGTTGTATGGCATCTAGCTTGGTTTGTGATTTGGTATAAAATTCAGTAGTAGCTTTCAGGATGCTTTCAAGTTCGTATTGTATTGAATTGAATTATGGTATGCTTTCCGCAAAATTTCGTGATAACTGTTCGCATTCCTGTTGAATATTCTCCTTTAGGACTACGATTGTCTGAGACTTGTTGGCATAAATCCGCGACTTCAAGTAGCCCCAAAGAAAGAAGTCTGGGTTAGTTAAATCGGGTGATCTTGCTGGCCATGAGAAATCGTCAAAACGGAAGATTACGCGACCAGGAAGCGCTTCCTTCAGAATATCCATCGTGGCTCGTGCTGTGTGTGCGGTTGCACCGTCTTGTTGAAACCACATGTTCACCAAGCCCCACTCATTCAATTCCGGCTGTAAGAAGTCGTTTAGCATGGCCCTGTAGCGTTCGCCAGTAACAGTAACAGTATTGCCGATGGCGTCCTCAAAAAAATACGCCGCACCACACAGTGGCTTTCAGTGGATGTAATGGCTCTTCGTGCATCACACGCGGATTTCCAGTGGCCCAGAAACGAAGATATTGCTTATTGACGTAACCGCTTAAGTGGAAATGCGCCTCGTCACTCATGATCATTTTTGACACAAAATCGTCATTTTCTTTGATGAGATTGAGGATGGCTTTACAGTAATTCACAAACGACTGACGGTCAGAAGGCATTAACTGATGCACTGTTTGCACTTTGTATGGGAACATGTGTAAGTCTTTCACTAAAATTCGCTGTTGGGTCCGTCTGGTGATGCCCAATTGCGTAACCCGTTGTCTGGTTGATGTTTCTTCATTCTCAGCGACATCGGCAGCCACAGCCGCGGTATTCTCGGCCGAACGACCAGTCCGTTGGCGGCCACGCTCTGCATGGTCTCCTGTGGTTCCACACTGTTCGAGGCGACTAGCTAAGCGACGGAATAGTTGCCCAGTTCCCGCGACACGATTAAGAAATCGACGTCGAAATTCACGTTGCGCTAACACCACCGACATCGGCAGAATTATTCCACGCTCTTGCGGAGTATAGCGCTCCGTTGCTTGCCTGTTTGTATATTGCAGCTGTCTAGTTCAAAAATGTCAAACATGATTGACGTACGACGCCATTTGCAAAAATTATACCATCTTCCGACAGGGTGATTAATTTTGTATTATACGGAATGTTAAAGTCGACCAAGAAAGAAATTTCATCCGTTAGAATTGGGGTTAGCTCCGCTGAGACCGTGCCATGTCCGAAACTACTCTTGCTCTTGAATTAGCCCAGATTAGTGAGTCATATCGCACTGTTTTCAGAAAGTTTTTTGATCGGAGGGCATCTGTGATGGCTATGGAAGCCAATCTTTGAACGTATGTCCGTATGTAATCAGTGGATGGAAAACTACTTTGAAGATGATCATTTTGTTTTGCTTACTAAGTAAAGATTTGCGATTTATCAAGGGATAAATAGGATTGATGTGAACGGCGAAGGTTGATTTCTGATCCAAGTACACCCCGAGATACTTAACAGAATTGATCCAAGGTACCTAATATATGTTGCAATTCTTCAAGTGAAGATTGTTATTTGGAAAAAAGCCAATGAAAAATATAGCTTGTTCAGCATTTATTTTAAATTTCCAATGTTTGTACGGTATTAAGCCAGGTTTCTAATTTTTTTTTCTATGACTGAACTTAATTAATGAGAGGGGTATATAGCAGAATCATCCGCATAAAGTGCTATCTCACAGTTTAGGATGGTAAGTAGATTAGCTTACAAAAATTGGAATAAGGACCGACCTTTGAGGAACGCCCGCTGGCACTATTTTAGGCAGGTAAATAATTTCGATTTCGCAAAAAACTTTAAATGGTTTTGATCAAGTATTTTGGGCAATCAAATTTGAAAAGCCCGTCTCATAGATAAACGTGACCCTAAGTGATCTCAGTGAGTTTATGGAATTACTAACGATGTCTTCCCTGATTAAGGCCCACAAAAATCAATTCAGTTGTGAAAACTCTCTACTTAATTTAGTTAACTGCGTTGATTTCATTAATGCCCATAAATTCGCGACTTTAAATCCCGTCATTCCTTTTATGCTTAAAAAGCCTCATTGGAAAGTCGATTCTGTTACATTCATGCATATATGACGGCTCTGTTATCAACCCTAATGATAACGACTGGTACTTTTACGAGTAGTCCTCCACACAGGTCTCACAGGTGGTAGGGTTCTTTAACTATTTCTAGTCGCTTTCTGATATGTTAACTCAAAAATATTTAAAGCGCCATCTTCTGATGGCCAGGAGCATGGCAGTACCCTGCATATCATTGTTGTTTGACTATTTTCAGGAGTGAAATAATCAACACGAGCAGTGCGCATTTTTTGAAGTCATTATTCATTCTTAGCGTTCTTTTATTGATACCCTTTGCCTGCTTGCGGAGACTGTTGGCTATTCTGCACCTCAAGGACACTGGGGTACAAAACGCAAATACGATAAATAGAACTGTTTAAAACCAGTGAATGGTGAATCATCAACGAACTAGTGAAATAAAATGTATTCTAAGATACGAGTACATTAACAACTTAATTTGCAATGCGCGTGATTATCCAGGATCGCATGCGGCTAATTTTGTGTAAAAACAAAATATTCATTAACTCTGTACATGACAGTCAAGGTTTTATAAACATACATTATAAAGTCATCTACAAGTTCTACAAGTCTCACGTTATAACCGAAACAATAGTCTTCTTTTCTCATCTATCAACATATCGCTTGTCCAAGTCCATAGGTAAAGCAAAAGACTGAATGCTTATGCCACCTATCTCATGATAGTCAGTCCAAGAAGCAACAAATTAAGAAGATTTCAAACAAATGCCGGTTCAAGGTCACCCCTACCTCCCAACATAGCCGCTTCATCATTTTTCAAATTTTCGATCAGTAGAAAAGATATCTTAAAAAAAGACAAACCAAACTGCCAAACAATAAAAAATAAAAAGTCGTTCCCCTGCCCTAGCTTGACTGCCATTGACCACGAAATCGGCGATAATAAAAGAAAAACCTTTAGCGGATGAATTCACTCACGTGTTGCCATTGCCAATGGTAACATAAGCGGGAGAATATTTCGAATTTGATTTCCTGATTTTCAACCGCTCGGTACTTCATCTGTCTCTGTGACTGTTATTGACATTTTTCAAGTCTGTTGCTTCACAAATCGTTGACCATTGGACTGTTGCAGCAATTATTATGATGTAAGATGCAAGGGAACGTCAAATATTACGCGGCTTTGGTCGAATGCACACTAGGAAGCACCACCAGCAATAGATGTCTACGTGGTTAGATGAAACTACGGCACTAACGAAACCGAAAACTCAAATTAAATTTACCAACTTCAAAACGCAATCGGAAAATCAAAATATGAGCTGGTACTTTGTGTTAATTTCCGCACAGTAATTAGACTTACGGATAATTTGTAGAAAAAACAGGAAATCTAGTTCCCCACATTGCGTGCTTACGAATAGATACATGTTTACGTGGATTGTGGTTGATGAATAAAAAAAAAAAAAAGTTGGCACTTCTTTTAATTGTTCACAGGTAATTAACGCTACAAAGGATGGTGGGAAATAAGCCCGAAAACCTGTTCTAAGATGAGATTAAATGGTTGCCTAGGTTCGAGGTTATAATAGATACGAGCATACGTATCTAACCAATCTGATCATTAGCGGCTGGCCATGGCTATTTTATCTTCATCTACCCTCATGAGGGAGTTTTACGAATTTGGTCGCGAAAGTGGCAGCCTTAAGCACAAAAGTAAATGACTGTCCACGAAACCGGATTGCTTCACTTGATCTTTCATGAATATGACACTATATGGCTCACTGAATATTAAGTCCAATATCACCATCAGCGCCACCAGCACTCACTGGCATTCGGATTCAAGACAAACAGCAGTCACATGAGTGTACGCACCAGACTCTAAAGATCAACGAGGTGAGCTTACATAATCATCCTCCACGAAGCTGGATATAGAAATGAAGATAGAGACCGGCTCTCAAGTGCGGCTCTGTGAAGTGATCAATTTACAAGAAGTGACAAGTAGACGACTTTCACTGACATTATTACCGACCGACAATGGCAACATGAAGCGCAAGTAAGTAAACAGACACAGAAGACCGTGATATAGAGGATATGGAGAAACGAAGAGACAAGGGTAAAACCTAACCTAGTTTCCCTTCGGACCAAAAAGTTGTCTTCCTAAAACCTGTTTGTGTTTTGGTTTCTCATTATTTGCTTGGATGCTGCTCTGGAGTCTCGTCAACACAAGGATGAGAGAAAAAACCAAAACTGCACAAGCAAACCAAAAAAAAAGGAAAACAAAAAAGATGTCCATGTAACCAATGACTGTCCGAAAAACAAGTTCAAAGGGAGAACAGACAACAAAATGGCCAAAAGCAAAAGTCAGACAACGTTGTTTTCCGCCAAAAGAAGCCGAAAGGGAACGTAGTTGGTGGAAGAGAAGAACCACATCGCAGAGATAAAAGCTGTGCACAGTGGGTTTCATAGAGCTGTAAGGGAATGTCAAGTGTTGGAAGTTTTACGTCACTTAAGTTGCACAACAAAAATTTACAGCGATTTGCATTTCCGACTAACCTGAAGGGTTTTGAGATGAATAATGAGTAAAACATCTTGAGTACTTTTAGCACTTCAGTTGTGATGTCTCGTAATAAACGATTGGATTTCCTTTGTTTCTTATTTTAATGCTTCATCATGGACTATTTATAGCGACAGATCCATAAGCAAACACCATTACATTTTATATATCGTAATTTAGCCTTAGCTGAAGACATTGAGATACATGCATGTGTTTGGAATGTGTGCTATTATGTCAAGTTGTTTAGCCATATTGCTCGATGATTTCTGGCAATATTTTCATACTGATTTCATACATACAGTAACCGCTTTTGATAGGGAGGAGGAGGTTTAAATTCATCTTTTTCATTATGCTAAGGGCATAACTAATCTGATTAGTGACTCTTACATGGTCACTTATTGACTATCACAGGGCCCGTAGAATTAACATCTATCGGCATAAAGTGTTTTCAAATTTTAATGTGGTTCAGATCAGAGGGCCATGCTGTGTTATTGAAACGAAAAATGCAGATTTACTCGTACATGGCCAAATGGACGCTGTCAACAATTTAATGGGGATTTCAAAAGCAATCACTCTGCAGATGACCACGACAATTGAGAATGGCTTTTCTATTGCAATACCTGCAAGACTTGCTATTCATTTAGAGGGATGCAAATTTAGACACTGCATTCTGTATATTGGAATCAGACGTGGACTCCGTACCACTATCGTATGGTTGCATAAATAGGCCCTCGTACAGCAAACATTATTAGCAATCGGTTGAACTTGAAACCAAAACATTTGCAAAAACCCAGCTGGTTTTGTGTCAACAATCCAAAGGAATAGCCTTAACGCCTTAAAAAGACCCATTTTCGATTCCAGCAGCAAAAATCTACATCGTGGAAAATATCATATTTCCGGTAGCAGAGGCAGAGGGATATTATCAGCTCATAAATCGTGGATGCATCGCACCGCAGTTTAAAAATTCCTATTGTTTCCGAATTTAAAAAAAAATTGTTTTTGTAAATTGTTTGTGGTTTCAGGCGTCTAGATTTATCCCAGCAGTAGCCAAGCCTGGTGCTGAGTGATGAACAGAATTGACCTTGCAATTCTTGCATACCACGATCATGAGCAAGCTTGTATGAACTAAAAAGAATTTTTTCAAAGGCCAAGCCAAACTGCAAGATCAGAAGTGTCCAAGATAAAAGTTTGGCTTCTGGTTGAGGTAAGTAAGCTCTGTTTTTATTATTGCACAAATCACTCAAGAAATGTCGCTTTTATGGTTAGTAAGCGCATGGATTTTTAACATCTTATTGTGATTAAGCTTTGCCTTTTCAAAATTATAAAAATTAAGGAGAAAATAGCTTTTCAACCAGCAAACTGAAGTTCCACAGGAAAGTCATTTGGGACCTATATAGATTAGTCAAATACTGAGGCAAGAAAAATTGTATGCCAAATGAGTAAATATTTTTCATTATTTTTTAATAGGTTCAATAAGTTATTATTCGTGGAACACATTATTTCAAATGGCCGTAATTTGCCTTCTGGCACGATATGAGATCGTTTGATGTGGCCAATCAATAATTAAATCAAGATTTCGGTGTTGAGTAAAGCAGGGCATGACGTCTAGAAAAGACCACAGTTGAAGCGGAATAGCATTGAAATCTCTACTGTTTATTGCCCACATTTTTTAGCTGAAGGGCTTTACAACGCCTTCCAAAAGAGTTTTTGGTAAACATCCGCCAAAGTTATAACTCCTTTCTCGGCAAAATAGAAGCCACGTAACAAGACAGTCTATTTTTGCAGCTATCTTCATACCAGGTATAACGCCTTTGGTGGCACTGGGAGTTCTTACAGCCAGATATTTAGCGATTTTGAAATACTTATGCGTCTTTGAACAATTTCGCAGTTCCGATACACCAAATTAAGAGTAAATCAAGCGGCCGCAAGACCTGAAAGATCCAACAAGAATGCCAAAAATATTTTTTATCCAGATCTACCTTCAACGTCTGCGCCAGTGCCACATAGCAAAAATTTGTCTGCTCCTTCTCTTTCAGTGGTAAAAAATTTCGTTTTATCTTTTATCCCAACTGTATTGTACTAGTACCAGCTATGAGAGTGATGGCTTAGTGATCACCTCAATAACTCAAATGAGTCAAACGACTTACTTAGAGATCTGAATCTGCCCCCAAAAAAACCAAAAATAGAAATTCTGTCTTCTCGCTGAAAACGGAAGGCAGAGCAGGCACGCAGCTGCTCATGTCCCTAATGAACGAATTTTTGAAAAATTCTTGCGGCATTTGAATTGCAAAAGAATATAGAATTTTTTCGTGCAAAAAAAAAATCGATTTTTTTGAGCAGAGAAACGTATGTAACCCCTTAAGGATTTTTTTTAAAATTAAATCTCAATAAATATCAATAAAACTACTGTTCAAGTGTATTAACGTGAACAATCTTCTTTGCGTGAACGGTCTGTGCAATAATTAGTTCACGCTATCCAGACAGCACAGTAAATAGAAAATAGAATAGAAATGTATTTATCAGAAACTGCTGGACAAATTGTCCAGTCAACCCGAACCTTTAACTACGAATCTTTAATTATTTAAATACGTCTCCCCTCTTTCTTGTAAACACTGCCAGACTTTGGAACTCATTACCTGTCACAGTTAAGCAAATAATGGTAGCCGACCAATTTAAAACTGCAATATTAGCACATTTCGAAAGTAAATAATTCTAAGTAGGGTGATGTCGTGTAAGGTCGGCCTTCTCTAGTAGACGGCCACTACGTTGTAAAGTACAGCGTAATAGTAAAAATCTTCGTTTAAATTCAATGCAAAACATGTGTTCATGCAAAATGCAAAAATTTCATTCCATTGCACCCGCTGTTTTTTTTTTTTTTTTGTAAAAAATGCCAGTTTGCTCCAAGTTTTCTTTGGTGTCGGGTTTGCGTTTTTTCGGACAAAAAAAAAATAGTGGAAGTGAATTTTAAAACAAGGATTAAGCGGCAAACTAGTGAAGTTACCGTACTGTGTGGTTATTTTTAAGTTGTTTATAGCTTTAATTTGATGTTTTTGACAAAAAAAAACTTAAATTCTATTATTTGATTATTGTATATAAAAGGGCCGAATGTAAAAGACAATTCAATTCAATTCTTCTTAACTCGGCCCCTTGGGCGACTATAGAAGACCACCTAATTTTTCTTTTTTGTCAACCGAGTACGCTAATTCAGTGGAAATTTTATTTTCTTTTTATTGACGCCAAAAAAACATAAAATATTGCGTAACTTCAGTGCTCGGCCGCCTGTAAACGTAAAGATAGAATGGGTGGCCGACTATAGAAGACAAAAGTTGTTATGTCGGCCTCTTATGTTTTGTACAAAAATAATGTCATATTTTTGTATGTAGGACTTATAAATTTAAATATACAGGGAGACTTTTTAAAAAGAAACAATTTTAATTCTTGCCCATTTGGCGGATCAACTTATCAACTAACTCTCAATTTTTCTTCAATCTTAAAATTACTTATTCTTTTACAAATTTAACTGTCGCATTTGCATGATTCCCACGAGCATATTGTACCTGCAGGAAATGCATCAAATATGATCCGCAAGAATTTATTCATGGGAACAGATACATGCTACGAGATAATGGAGTTCATATGACGCGCGCATGTTCCTTTACCTACTTGAGTCTAAGCTTTAAGAATTTATTGTGGAGAGGCTCGGGTAACGAACATGCGCCGCTGCCGGATACGTAACCTAGGTAACAAAAATTCCGATTTATCTAAGAAAATTGGGTCCTGCCACTGTTCTTACTGCGGCCGGAAAACAAAGGCTTGTAAACTGGCTCATAGACCTTGTCAAATGCAAATTCCCACGAAAGACAATAGGAAGAGCCCATTTAAAGATGGGCTACCAGGGAAATAGATGGTACTATGTATTTCTGAAACGTCACTCAGAATTGTCCCTCAGAAGAGCAGAGGGACTGTCGAAAGTACGGGCGTTGGTATCTGAGAAGTACATAAAAAAGTGGTTCCGGGAGCTCAAAGATTACCCAGAAGAAATTGATGCCTTAGACATTTTGGAAAATGCTTCTAGAATTTTTAATGGTGATGGAACATCCTTCTGTCTTTTTCCGAAATCAGGGATTGTTTTGGCTCTTAAGGGCTCGAAAAAATTATACAAAGTTTCTTCAGGAAACGATAAAGAGACACTTACAGTTTTGTTTGTTTTTAGTGCTGACGGAAAATCTTTACCACCATTAGTTGTCTTTCCTTATGTGCTCCCTCCTCAGGCTGTAGTTAGAAGTATTCCCGACAAGTAGGTTTTAGGTACGTCCGAAAGTAGCTGGATGCGATCGGAAACGTTTTATGAATACGTGGCCAACATTTTCAATGACTGGGTAGCCGAAAATAACATTAAACGGACAATTTTATTTCTGGTCGATGGGCATAAATCACATCTGACAATGGGCCTTAGTCACTTTTGCCCCAATAATGGCATTATTTTATATGCATTCTTGCCAAACACCACCCATATAACACAGCCAGCTGATGTGGGTGAATTTAAGGGCTTAAAAACAAACTACAAAAATACCATACATAAATGGCTAAGCATTCCGGAAAACAGAGGCAAAACAGTAAACAGAAAATATAAGAAACGCCTTCCGAAAGTGTGGTTTGTTTCCATTCAATCCTAACGCAATAGACTACACAAAATGTGTGAAGAATGAGTTGGAGAAATAAAGAACAACAGAACCAGAAATTGCAGATATAACCTGCAGAAAAGTATTGGCTTTGGCGAAGGAAGAACTAGAAAGCAAAAACATTAATTTCGATGAAATTATGAAAATAATAGAAAAACTCGAACAAACGCATCTCGTTCAACCCGACCTAGACGATACAATAATCGGCACATACGTTGTAGACGGAACGGGTGAGCTGCAAAAAATAGCTTTAAACTGCTCGGAGTCCATACTAGCGTCACCATTACCATTACCATCATTTTAATGCGAAAATATAGAGGAGGATGAAGAAACTGTCGAAGACAGCAGTACGAGCTACTTGAACAACCATTGGTAAAACCTGATACAACTGACACCTACTTTGATTACCTAGCCTTCAAACTACCAATTGTTATTTTTTCATTAATATTCGTTAGTAAATCGTTAGGTAATCATAGTTTATTTACCTAATTATGAGTGTATATATATTTATTTATTTACTTATTAGGCTCAAAAACATATCTTATGAAGCAATGTTTAAATACATTTGGCTGAAATACATGTTCCTATTTATATGAATTGGTCTTTACTTACTATAAAACGTTAACATGATACCGAAGTACTTGTAACTTTTGCAAATAGAGTGAATTTATAATTTTTCAAATTGAGGCCGACTACTGGATACTCACGTGGCCGACTTCTGGAACTGAAGGGGCCGACTACATAAGAATCACACTTTTGTCTTAATAAGCATAAATAATTTGTTTAAGGTAGTAAATTTACTTAATACTATTAGAATTACCCAATAAAAACTTTTAACTAATCATAAAAACTGATTCTTATATCCAAGAATTAAATAACTGAAAGAAATTATAGCTATTCGTTTTAAATTGTGTTTTAGTTAGTAAAATAAATTAAAATTCGACACGGAAGTTTATTTTCAATAAACAACTAATGAAGGATATTTTCATCCTCACAATTTTTTTTTAAGGTAACTCTTTCTTTTTTAATTAGGTAGTAGGGTATGAGAAATAAAATCAGATAAACAGAACCCAGACTCAAGCCTTGTTTTGAACAATATAATTCGAGTAGTTTTCTTTTTTCTGATTTGATACTGCCCTTTTTTTTCATAAGGAAATCAAAGTTTCATTCTCAATCATCTCTTGTGCAACTCATATGATTTACTGGCAAAGAAAGAAGTAATTTTTGAATAAAATTTGGTCATTCGTTTATAAATGTTATCACTAAGAACCCAAGTCCAAGTGACCCCATAGTCATACACAGTTTTTCTGGAAAAGAAAAAGCTTTCGATCTCGTTACCGAGCACTATTGTGTCGAAACATCAGCATTTCTATAAATCGAATACCAGCTTCCAATTGTGATCGTACTCGTACATAATTTACATCTCACAACGAATTTCCATTTAAACAAGTTCTCATAAACTGATAACACAAGCATCCCTTCTACTATGTCCCATTGCACACCACTTCACTCCATTGAAACCGAGATAAGATAGTACATTCTCGCACAAGTTCAACCAATAAGTCAATTCAAAACGCCACTTGCTGATACGGGCGGCATCCACCAAGGCTTGCTGCCGTTGCCATTCAAGTTTGAAAACTTTTTCTCTGAAATCAAATTTACGTTTCAACTACATGTAATCGAACCCACATTCGGAATGAGCTTGACTGCAAAAAAGAGCAAAAGGTGGAGCATTAGGTTCACACTCAAAACTTACTCAACATCGTGCGGGAAAATAATGTTTCCGCAATCCCTTGATATCCTCGAGAATAGCTATCCTAATAGAACCGCACCCAACTACTCTATTACCCTCTTATAATCATCGAATTAATTACTAACGCACTGCACACAAGGTGAAGGTCTTGATCTCGACATTGAACAAAGGTTATTTGCCCTAAGCTAGGCAAGCTTACGAATATCTAATTACGAACATAGATACGAGTGCATACATATGTATATCGGATATAAAGAAAGGTGGAGGTCTATCTCAATTCTATAGATTTCAAAGTAAATGTGCAGCAAGGGTGAGATAAATACTTTGTACATAACCAACAATAAAGGAATCCTAAATGTACTCGTATCTGAAATGCAACAGAGCGTGCAGTCCTTCTTAAGTCTGAGAGACTTTGATTGTTAACGATGGGATTCACATGAGTGGGAGATACGAATACTTGGGTAATGCGAAATAAAATATGACGACTCTGATGGCTTGAAAACACCCACATGAGCATGATACAATACATGCGAAACCTGATGGGATGATTGTAGGCGCAGTCAAGATGCGCACAAAACCAAAGAATGCAAGAAAATGAAAAGAAAAAAATATATACGAGTATATCAGAAAACAAAACAACTTTCCCCCAATGTCACGTTCAATAAATCTCGTCCATGGACACAGGGGATAGACAGTAGAAAACAAAACAACCACGACTTCTGTCCCAAGGGATAGTCCATTTGAAGTCTGGCACTAGCGCGATTTCAGTTTCCATTCCATCGACAAAAAACAACCGAGAAACAGTGGCGCCTAGCAACTTTTTTAGGGGATGAAGTGAAGATTAAATATCTGACATATAGGAGTAGATATACAAAAGCATACAAAGTTAATTGTATTTGTACGTGTAGTGTAAACAGAAAGTTTATTCGCCTTGGTAACTAAAAATGGAAAATAATGACGAGAATAGATTTTTGTCTGCCCGAAGGTCTCCTCTTGGAGAAAAAGTTTTTCTGTTGTATTTTTTGGAATTTTTGCAATTCAAATGCTCAGGCATGTACTGTGGAATAACATCAACACCTCAACGAGATGTCTGCTGGAGGCCTAGACAAATTGCTAAAACACAAGAAACACATTTAAGAACCCACAACCGCCTAAAGCATAATTCGCAAACATATGCAAATGGAGAAATTCTGTTGATTTCCACACCGATATGCTATTATAACATTCAGCTCTATTAAGTTGTAATAAGTCACAAACAAGCTGCGGCTGCGGAGGTATGTACATAATTCCTTTTATAATATTCCCGGGAAAAGCAAGAAACATTTATTATTCCCTACACCACTACAAAGGACCCATATCTGCCATCGAAGAAACGTCTATAAGAAGAAGGCTAAGGAATGAGGATTTGAGCGCAATTTGGTGAGCCAACACTTGGATCCGCTTTAAGTCGAAATTCCCTAACATCCATATACCAGTACACCAGCACGTCATACAACGTTTTCGGATAGATTTAAAGTGATTACATCACAAACTGAACACATTGCCATCGGAGTAGGGTGATCTACCTCGTTTGGATGAACCAAACTCGGATCATAATGGACTTGATGATAGGCTAAGAACGCTTTTTTAAGATTTTAAGGAAAACGAGCATTTCCCAGCTCTTTCGGCTGCACTAAACTATTTTTAGCGAAGATGCATACAGTACGCCTTTCCTATGCGCAAAAGTAGAACGCAATATTACACCAATCAACCATAATGAGCAATTGTCTAAAAGCGAAGGCAGGAGTAGCGACAAGTTGTTTGTCGCTACTCCTGCCTTCGTCCATAATTGATGGACGCAGCCAAAACGACTTAAGGCAGGCCAACAAAAGATACTAGACTTTGCTGAGCCATGTGACTTTCGTATATCAATGGATCGCTTAGCTGATGGAATCATTTCCAATTCACCCGGGTATTTGAGGTAGGAATGTTAAAATTAGAAAAAATCACACCCACAGCCCAACAAAGAACACGTTTAGAAATTTTGTTCTTCGATGAAGTAGAAAAGAGTGATGGATTCCATAAAACATTGTTTGATCTATACAAAACTATGTTTAAGACCTGCACGGGTTTTAACTTTGGAAATATTGTATAATAAAGGAGGTGCACACTGGTTTCTATTTTGATATTTAAAAGGTTCTGACAGGTGGTGGTTCGAAATGCTCCGAAACTGGCACATAGATGGCGACTCTAATAACATATCCATACGATTTCTAGTTCCCACCAACCTTCAAACTATACCATTAACCATAGAGATATTGAAGTTTTAGTGACGCACTTTTTGATATTTTTAAAACTATTTTAAAAAATGTTGATAAAATACTGCTACTTGATAGGAAAAAATACCGTCAAACTCAAGAATGGCTTAAAAAGTGTCATAAGAAAAGTGTCCGTCGAAAGCAACCATTAGTCGCTGATTTGCTGAATTCAAACGCGGTCGTACAGATACAAATGATGTTGAACACTGTGGGCGCCCAAATGAGGCTGTTACGCCGGAAAACACAGAAAAATCCACTACCGTACAGCGAAATTAAGTGAGATAGCTGACATTGCATCGCAAGGATATCAATACGAGTAGACCATCTACAACATATTTCGCACGAGTATTCGCGTTTGCGAATATTCAGTTTAAAATGGGTACCGCGTTTGGAACGCATTGCTGATTCAGAGCGCTGTTTGGAGCTGTTTAAATGAAATAAAAAGAATTTTTTCATGCGAAGCCATCTATTGGTAATTACATGGGTCGGAAAGGTACACCCTGCACTGATGTACTTTCATGACATTTGGACGAAGAGAACCAGAGTTATTGCGTCTAAAGTGACAGTACAAAAATGACTGACGACCAAAAATTGCTCTTTGGAGAAGTCAAAATTGAAGACAATGTTGGTTTGCTTTTACAATTCCAAGGCCACAAGGAGTTCGTTCCACGCACCGTGCCAAACAGTCAATGCATAATTCTATCCTGGTGTTTTAACGCAACATTTGGTGTACCATATTCGTCGCATTTGGCCAGAATATCGCGCAGAAGGAAGTTGGCGTCTGTTCCACGATATTGCGCCGTCACATCGATCGACACTGGTGACCGATTTTTTGCCTAAAAAGCGCATTTTAACTGTCAACCACTCCGCGTATTTAGTCACTGTGCCTCTTTTATCTTTTCGAAAAAATGCATTTGCCGATGAAAGGATAGCATTTTTTGACGTAAAAGACATCCAAAAGGCTTGCACCGGCATCCTTAAGGACATCCCGGCCGACCATCTACATAAAATACTCATTCGGCACGACTTTTAGACCGTCTAAGTCGCTATATTGATTTTGCCAAAAAAAAAGCCTCAAAAAGTCGTGTTTACTTTTGAACGCACCTTGGTTTTAAAAAGGTATAGAAATGTTAGAAGGGCGCTTGAATGATCATCCTAGAAGGAAACTATGATGATGAATAAAGTAGGATTTTGTTAAAAAGTTGTGTTTTTATATGTTAGTTTACGGGCTTTTGGTTTAAAAGTGTAATAAAAAAAATTAAAAATTGGTAAAAACTAGAAAGAGTGTTGGACTTAAACCAGAACGCTGTGGCATGTCATACTAATTTTACATCTTTTGAGGAAGATAAGCCTAGAGAGTGCATTGGTACACAAAATTGCAATTAGAATAAAGGACATCTTAATCGGATTTCGCTCAAAATTTTGGAACCGCGGAGTTTCATATGAACGCTTCAAAGAAGTAGTATGCGAGAAATCTACTTTCGAAATCAATAAAATTAGAAAAAAAAAATTACAGTAATTATGTACAATATAATGATAAACGAGAAAATCACGACGTGCACCGTACGTCTAGCTGAAATTCAACTTTTCCCAAGAATTTATTTAACAAGTCCTGGTTTATCTGTATCTGCAAAAGTCATTAACTAAGAAAATTCTGATTCAATTATTTTTCAAACAAAAACAAAAATGTCTCACACGTAACTGGATTCAATAGAATTTTAAATTTTGGCTAAAATTTATCTTCGTGCCTTGATGGTGTCGGAAGTTTTTGGAAAAGTTATGCCCAAAACGGTGTGAATTCACCAGATGTGAGTATTCAAAACTAATTTGTATTCCAAGCCCAGAGATTGTTTTTAATTATTGTATGAAGGCACAAAACCAAGTAAAAGAAGATAAACCACAGATGTTCAACTTTGGAGAGTCACCTTGCTGATGCTACCACCAATATAAACAAAAACAATGAATGCTCAGTAAGCAAAAACCCTCCGCAAAATTTTGTATAAATTAGGCGTGCACCGAATTCAACCCCTGACAGAGTTATGTATGTATGTACATATTTCTTTTATGAGCTCATCAACCAAATGACGGACTTTTCATCCACTCATTCATCACTACACTACACCACTTCATGTACAATAGATGCGGAGATTTGTGAGATTACAATTATCAAGGAGCAGAAGAGCACAGGACACGCAAATCGGCACGCGTACAATTATAAATCCATTTACTCTCGTAGACATTTATAATGCTTCCCGCCCCTTTTGTGCAAAAATCTATTTTCAACCCTATTGTGAGCGATTGCTCTTAAAAACGGGGGAACTATGCTTACATATTATATTCTGATGTACGCACGAGACAGGAACTACCACCATCTTTCTGGTGGTAAATATCGTACATTGAATTGGGAAAACTGGCAACAGTGCTTGGGATAAAAATCTCAAGGGTTGAAGAACCAAGATCCAGATCCAGTGAATAAAAAAGTTTATGTTCGTGAAAAATACGTACAACTTCACATAGAGAGTTCCGAACAGGCTTTTGGTACAGAGGGTGAAACAGCAGCCTCCGATCCCAGACTCACTGTACGAAGATACTGTACATACGAGTATGTATATATGAGTGAGTTTCGTATCCAACGAATGAATACAAATCGATTTTTTTTTTCCATTTAAAAGATACACGAGTATGAGAGTATGACTAGTGAGTACGAAACGAACACAAAAACTACTGCACAAGGAAGCATGTTTGACTTCAATTTCTACTTTTCATAAGGCACAAGTGGAATTCGCATTCGTCCTTTTGTTTGCAAAACACACAGAAGACGTCTTCGTGTACGGTCTGTAGAACTGCATAAATTTTATTCGTGTGGGGGGCATCTTATGATTGATGGAGGTTGGTGGTCTGGCCCTCAATTTATTTTTGTAAGGCCCTTGTTGAATATTTAAAGAGACTCGACATACACGAAACATGAACAGTTCTACTAAACAAATTACGTGAATTCTACCGTAGGACCACTCTATACGAGTACTTCCGTATGCATACATACATATATGCATTTATCTCTGGGTGATTTCCATAAGTGTGAGTCCTTGATGGATGATAACTACGAGTGCACACAATTTTTGTCAGGAAATTGCCAAGCAAATATGTCTTCTAAGTAGTGAAAACAAGACGCAATTTAATGACAGTAAATATTTGTGATAGGTCCCGCAATTTCATAAAAGCGGAACTGAAAATCCCTCGATAGTTTTAGTAAACCAAAGTGGCAATGAAAAAATGTAAAAGGATATGGAGCTGAGGCTGCGATCACCAAAACAACACACACATGCGGATACTTGTAAACGATAAAATCAAGACTTTGACAATCCCAGCAAGGAAATCCGTCCTTCAATTGACACTGTCACATACGATGAGGGCCGGATATTAAAATCGAAATGACCAGTCCTAGTAGCCGTGGTGATGATAACATCAAACGAAAAAAATTCCTCCAAAAAAAAAGTTTTCCAACTGAAAAATTCAAAGATTTAATTATTTTCATTTCAAAAGAGCTTAGGGTTGTTTCGCAAAAGGAGGTGGTGATGGTGGTGTCAGTGCAGCGGTGGTGGGTTTGCATGGCATACGGATACGCGGCACTCGTTCTGGTACGAGTGGTATTGCCAGTAGAGTTTAAAAGGTTGTTGTGCCAGGCAATTGCATTTTTAATTTCACGGGACATCTGTTAAAAAATATTTATAACCCGAAATACAAATGATTCCGGAATGAACTTTTATATCGACTGCCTGAGGAGAGGTTATAAGGATTACTTTCTACATCATTGGGTTACTTCAATTCCATTTCCTGCAAAGAGTTTTCTGATGAAAAAAACTATTTAGCAGTGATTAACAGCTGAATGAAATTAGTTGTAGAATAAAAAAGGGTGATAACATGAGTGGTCACGACGACGTGCCAAGGCGAGTCACAACATAAAAGGGTATGAAGTCATTCACGCATATCGGGAGAAATCGTAAAATTTTATTTTCACACGTGAGTCACTTTTTGCTGGACAAGAAGTAAGCTCTACGCATAGATTTGGATGAAAGAATTACTGAAGATGAAAAAAAAAACTTTGAACGACTTTTAGGGTTATCCATGTTTAATGTGCCATCACTTTGATTGCGGGAATCGATTGCAATGCTTTGATTCCTGCCCCAATGAATTGGGAATTGCCAAATACATATTCGAATACATGACACATGACGAGGTATTTGACACCATGGTTTCGAATAACTTTTATTCCGTAAGTAAGTGGAAAGACATTAGATTCTATTTAAGGTAAGTGGGGGAGTTACTACCCAACAGTTTATGTGTAAAGTGTTTCTCTCACACTGTATTATAGAGCGACGAACTGTGTCGGAAAAAAACCTCTTATCGACCTTGAGAGGATGCTATATTAAATATGTATCTTGAAATATGTGTGGTAACTAAGTTAATCCATTTGAAGAAACTGATTCACTTAAGCTATGCATCGTAGAATTCCTAATGAAGTCTAGACTGAGTACAATGATGGGACGTCAACCTACTCTTCGGCACTTGTTGTTTACTGGAACTAATATTTTATGAAAAAAGAATGCTTCGCCCACACTATAGCGTAGCATTATTAAGCAGGATGCTATCTCGAGTACTTCCCGTCTTATGAGTGTTGGTTTAATCAAACAACTGTTCTCCGAAACTTTACTTACCGAATTGATGTTCTTGAAATCCTTCTCACTTGCTCACATTTGCTATAACTTTAGGGCATTTTCATAAGCCTTTCGAGCGAGTTTTGTAGCTCCGTTTGGTACGATTTAACCTTACCAAAATTGCTCGTTAAAGAAAGCCAACAAAACAGGAGATAGGAACCTATCCCTGAATAGTTCTTACAAAACGCAACAAGTTCCTATGAAACACCTCTAGACTCATTGCAGGAATGGTGGTTTCGGTCAAAATTTAAGTAAGAAATGGAATGCAGTCCGCTTTACACAGATAGTTCCGAAAATGACACAGAATTCGATGATGGTGTGTTCTTGGAATACGAAAACTCGCGTCTGTCTTCTGATTGCAATGAGCCATATCATAAAAAAAAATCAGTGGTGTGGAGTATCTGCGTCTGTAGAAACGGCCAAGTGGCCCCTAAGACCTCACAGGCACTCTTACAACTTCCAAACTAGTTCGAGAATGCAATGTTTCTCTCACCGCAGTCGGAACACTGAAGATACCAGCTCACAATAAGATTGCCAATAATTGTATTAGACAAGGCTCTGAAGGCAGTTTCTCAGGGCTCGAAACTGCGTTAGAGCTGCGTCCTGGGTTGATAGTTGGATTTTTTGTGAGCATAGCTGCAGGTGGCATGACTCTCCAGAATGACGACTGACCAAATAAATTCTTCACGACTCCTAAAAAACAGCGATTTTGCTACTGCTCCCCAATAGGAAAGAATGCAGACAGCTGGCTGGCACTACCCTCTTTCAAAGTACTTAAGTCCGCTAGTTCCAAGTAGCGCAGCATCTCTTGTATTGGCTCACATTAAAGGGTTTATTAATTTTTTTAAGAAAGACTGAACAATTTCAGTTAAAGGAGCATGAAAGTAGGACAATGGACTTATTATTTGCCGGCGTGCTCTCTCTCGACAGAAAAAGCAAAACGACACACTAGTTGGTACGTACAGTGTGTTTAAAAAAACGTGAGTCTAAAAATCCAATAAAAAATTACAAAATTTTACTAAATCACATAAATATCAAAATTATGCAGTCCAGTCATCATAATTATTTATAATTGTTTGGCATCGTCTAATGCAACTTTCACTTAATTTTTGGGCATATTCTAAACGTCGGCCTCTCCAATTTGCTCAAGAACCTCGGACATTAATGAAGCCTTTGCTTCATTTTCTATTGGATTTGCATCTTTGGGACCGCAAAAACACGTCTCTATAGCATTATCCTCTTTTCAACGCGCACATAGGGGACTTCGATGTTTTGAATCAATATCCTCTTGCAAAATCCAGTCGTAATTGTTTTTTGCCCACAGAAATTCGGCAGACTTTAGCAAACCCTCTGGTTTTGTGTGCATACTACTAGCTCTCCGAGTCATTTGGTCAAGAGGCATCCATAAACATGAGCTTGTGCAGCATGTTTTCATCTTTTCTTTGTCCAGGCATCCTCCCAATAATTTAAAATCGAAAAAGATGATCCCGGTTGCTCAAATTGAGGCCCAATTTAGCCCCTTTTGAATATGTTTTTGGGTCAGTAGCGGTTTTTGATACCAGATTCTGCCAAACAGTGTCGTATTGTGTTGATGGATTCTTTAATTCCTTTTCTGGATAATTTTTCTTTTGCATTCCTTAGACTAATTCAAAAATTATTTCGTTGTCCTTACTGGATATGCTTGTTATGGTGCCTCTACCTAACCCATCATCGACATTACCACATTCTGTATACCTCTTCATCCACCTTTTCACAAATACCTTTGATGTTTTTAAATATTTTGCTGCCGAATTAATACTCATTTGCGGCCCTTTTAGGGGAGTTACTAAGAAAACACTTTCGAAACGCTTTTTAAAAGAAGCCGCTCTTATTTTGCAATGATGCTCTACTGCCGAAGTATGAAACAAACAGGTCTGTGAGAGTTATGTAAAAAAAATAATTTAATACACGTTTTTATTGAACACACTGTATTAGTGTAGTTACGTTAGATTACCGATAAATTTAATCTTAAAACTTAGACCAATGCTGGAGAAGATCGATGATTCTTAGCACCACTTCCTCGACTTTAAATCCGCTTAGGATAGCTTCCATTATCTTGATCTTTACTAAATGTTCCTCGAAACTGAACAAACAGCGGAGGATAAAAAAAAATTGCTAAAAAGTTACTTACTAAAGCTACTTCCATCACTCTGCAAGAATAAATCGATTTTAATCAACTAAGTCGGAGAACACATCCTAGAGCAATTAGTAAACTTGTTTGAGCAAAACCTAGTTTGTCCGTTGTGTAAGGAAAACCAAGGCCACCTCTATGCGCTGTTTCAACATGTGGATATAGTCCAAAAAACTAAAATACTTACTATACACTATATTGGCTGGGTCACACCGAGCTAGTAGAAGACAATGTTTCCGTATAGAGGGTTTTCATGGCCCTATCACAGAGAGGATAAGGAACACAGAAACCTTATTCTTAAGTCTAAGCTGCAGATATTACATATTACAGACCTATAAGTCTATCAACTTTCCTTCTGAAAACTCTAAAACAGCTGATTGATATCCACATACGAGCTAAAATTGATCCAAGACTTCTGTCAACGGCTCAACATGCCTGTGGAAACGGCTCTACATTCACTGACTAGCCACATCGAACGATCCCTACAATATGGAGAGTACACAATGGTCGCTTTCCTGGACATAGAGGTTGCCTTTAACAACGTCAACACAACCGCAATCACGACTGCGCTGTCAACTCTGCAGGTAGACGTCTCAGGTGAGATGATCAGCCTTATGCTAAATAGTAGGATAATCAACTCCAAACTGAGTGTGGCTTTTGCTAAAAGATGTGTCAACAGAGGAACGCCGCAAGGCAGTGTCCTATCTCCCCTTCTCTGGAACTTAGTGGTTAATGAACTGCTGATATACCTGGAAGCGGGTGGTAGCAGGATGACGTTGCTATAGTCGTCTCAGGTAAGCATCTTAACACCATTAAAGAACTCCTTCAGTTAAATCTTAACAGATTAACCCGTTGGGCAGATCGTTGTGGATTAGGAGTAAACCCCCATAAAACTGATATTGTCACCTTTTCTAGAAAATATAAAAATCCAATTATGGACCCTCCCTCAATAAGAGCTAACAGGTTAGACCTTTCCGATACAGCAAAATATCTGGGTCTTATTTTTGACAGGAAACTAAACTGGAAACCTAACATTCAAGAAAGAGTCAATAAAGCTACAGTAGCATTATTCTCTTGCAAAAAGCCATTGGGAATAAATGGAGCCTTCAACCTCGCATAACCCACTGGCTATGCATCTCGGTCATAAGACCGATACTCACATACGGGGTTGTTGCCGGGTGGACGGCCTTAGCCAACTTGCAGCCAACTAAGCAGAGTCCAAAGAGCAGCATGTCTATGCATAAGCGGAACCCTACGGCCTACTCCCTCTGCGGCATTAGATATTCTGTTTCACTTGACACCCCTCGATATCTTCTGCGACTGCACCTATTCGCCTTAAAGCGACTACACAGTGGACAAATATTTCATTTGGCCACGCTAACATTATTAATAGCTAGTCATCCTAACAGAGAACATCGGTTACACCATACCTGAACTTTGGTTTGACAAAGACTTCCATGTGAGATTCCCCTCTGGGTCCTTCTGGAAGGAAGATGCTTTCATGGAGGACAAGCCAATCCACTTCTACACAAATGGATCTAAAACCGATAGCGGGATTGGTGGTGGTGTTTTCTCAGATAAGCTAAATCTAAGCTTCTCTTTCCGTCTTCCAAATCACTGTAGCGTGTTCCAGCGGAAATGTTGGCGATTAAAGAAGCTCTGAAGAAAAACGTGATATCTCCAAAGGATATCCGCATTTTTTCGGATAGTTAGGCCGCTTTTAAATCCCTGGACTCAGTCTCATTAAATTCTAAAACTGCCCTTGGATTCCGAACATCTCTCACGGAGATGACTGAGCAGTTCAACCTTCACATTTGCTGGGTGCCGGGCAACAGAGGCATTCCAGGGAATTGTAGGGCCGAAGAACTCGCCAAAATTGGAACCACTCTATCTATTCTACCGGAAAAGGGTAGCATAAGGTAGCATTCTACCGGAAAAGGGTAGCATAGGTATACCAACCGCTACGTGCAAATCAATATTAAAGCTGGATGCTAATAAAAGAACAGACCTTAGGTGGACTGTTGGACCAACATGTCTAGCGACCAAACAGATCTGGCAAAAGCTGGATCTGAACCGCTCATCTCATCTCACCGCTTTCATAGGTGTCATCACTGGACACTACCTTATGCAAGCATGCTTGGCGTTTTTCCAAACGATTTCTGTAGAAGCTGCATGGACGAGGAGGAATAGGAGACAATCCTCCACCTGCTCTGTACATGCCCAGCTCTCTCCCAGAAAAGAAAACTTAGGAGCTTTCTTCTACAATAACCTAAACGATCTAAAGAATATAGACGTAAACAGTCTCCTACGCTTCATCGTAAGCTCAAACTGGTTTCATAAGTAAGAAGATCATAGAACCACGTGGCATAACAATGGGCCAATAGGACTAAACGGGTTGGGGTTTCCAACAGCCACTTTTACCTACCTACGTACCTACCTACAGGCCTTATGATCTAGCTAGACACAAGCCACATGAACTTGTCTCAGTGTTTTAGCAGACATCTATCAGTCGGATTCCGACACATCCTTGCTCTGATAGCTTCTGCAAGAATGACAAAGCTGACAAATCAATATCAAAATCAGTTTCACTTATACGAGTAGTTACATAAAAAAGCTAAGTAGTACATCTTATCTGTCCAAATTCATTCACCTTTATTCGTATCAAAAATAGTAAAGGTCGCACGTCTACTTGAATTTTAAAATTTAAAATATTCCAACATGTCTGGAGGCTTAGTTGCAATGCTGAAAGTTGCTCTAGCCGACATGATCTTAGCGCATACATATTTCTAGAGGTTAGGATGGCACAAATATATTGTTCTACATAATCAGTTCCCTCATCTGAACTTTCGCATAAATCTAAGCTGAACATTCTACTTTTACTCTATGAAGTCTGTCTTTACCTAATCAGTCATTACACTTAACCCCAGTTGTAGCCAGAGATGTCTTAATTGTGCAGAAATGCCACAATATTTCATATTAGGACCAACCCTTTTTCATAGTTTTTTTTTATCCCTCAAAAAGTACTGGCTGTCAAATCAGAGGAATGAAGATTGTAAGTTTGGAGCCGCAATTCCTCATAAAAATGAAAAGTGTATGACCCAGTCGAGAGTAATACAAACACTCGAAATACAACTGATAACCTTCTTATGCAACAAATATTCCAATAATGTAATTTCTTTTCTCTCGGAAACAAAAACGCTGTCCTTACCCTGTCACAGAGGGTAAACGAAAGGAATATTTAAACTCAACGTGAGTACTATAAGTACACTTATGCCCGAAATTAATTTTGGACTCGTTTTAATTTTCTATATAGCACCTTAATTGCTTCTTTGATCTCTGCCAGCTTTTCCAAAAAAAAGGTACAAGTAAAGTGCTTCATTACTTTTGGGATTGAAATTTAATCTCGTTCGCTTCTTGATTTCAATGGATCCACTTGAGGCGACCTAATTATTGTAGACGTTGCCCACTTACTGGCACAGATCGACCTTGAACTCGAAATTCACTTTTCAAATGCAGAGAAGGAAACAAAAAAAACTGGTCATACCTAATGAATATTGTTCGCAGCAGTTGACGACGGCGTCAACATCGCCTACACCATTAATCACGCGCATCTAAATAGCTTCAAAAGTCAACGTCCGTTAGTCTCATTAATTTTGCTTTTTTCTCATTTTCGAAATGGAACTCGAAGCAATCTTCCATTAATCAGAAACAGCACTACCAACAGCACCAGCACCACCACCGGCACCATCATCAGCATTAGTAGCATCATTCCTACGCCTCCCCACTTTTGACTTAGCTTTCAATTTTATTTCACAAAATCTCACAAATTGGTGCATTTTCATGTTCGAATTTCGAATTCAGACACAGATTCCCAATTCCCATTCGCATTTTCGATGGTGTTCATGTGTACGAGTGTTGCGGACTTGTAGTAATCAAAATCAAAAGACAATTAATCTGTCGTATCTGCGAGTGATTACGCCAAGTCGATGATGGCAGGGGGCTTACAGTAGCGCCTTTGGTGTGCATTCAAACTCTGACAATATTTATGTCAGCATTGATGATGATGACGTACTCCCTCAATATAACCGGATAACGCTGATAAAATATTGAACAACATCATGGTCAAGACTGTCGAGTGCCGACATATGTCACTACATGCCACTGGAAAATTGAATCGTTAATCGTTTAACCAATTTGCCTCAGATCAAATCGACTTCATGATACCGGCATTGATTTGACGTTCTAAACCGGTCCCAATTGGGGGGGAGTTTTGATTAATTATTTTCTAATTTTATAACAACAACCTGGCCTGGCCTCTAAATGCACGATTTGAAAATTTATGAAATTAATTGCGAAAGGGAGGTAATGTAGAGTTGCTTTTTAAGTGATTCGATTACGGATTCAAATTGCTCAAGCATGAGAATCATCTAATGATGGCACAGAGTCTTGGAATTGCTTGGGTTCGGCGATATGAAGTCATTAGTTATTTTTTAATCATCTCTGGATGGGGAATAGCGCGGCGCATAAAGACATCGATACATCTCAAACAAAAATGGTAATGAGGATGTTCCCTCCAAGACTGTGGGAATGCTTTGAGATCGGAATTAAATTCAAGTATAAATATCCATTGTAGGAATTAAAAAAACAAGCATTTGAAAAAATTTAGAGATTCATTGTTGATAGCATGATGGGATTGACTTATGCGCAAATGACTATGCTGATAGCTTAGACGACTTAACAAAAGGTATGAGCTTGCGCTGATGATGACTTACGTAAGACAACTTCACTTGCAAAGTACTTAATCACTGCTTTTGTTATCCGCAAAGAGTTAAGACTCATCGAGTAGGACACTTGTGCTAAAGCATTTCCTTTGTGCGCCGCCAAGAGTTGTAGTCGATAGACAATGGAAGTTGTTAGTAACAACATGACTAACAAAATAGACAAAACTAATTTCCTGATGCTGTGAGGCCACTTTGTATTAACTAACTTTTATGTGGTTTCGTGAAAAGAGTTGCTAAACTCTCAAGTTATTAAAAACAATTATAACTGAGTTACACATAAAGTATTGCTGCTATTCTCCAGCCTTGCGGAATCTCATAGAAATTGATGATGACACAGCGCCAATAATTTTTCTTTATTTTTTTTCCCAGTTTGGCTATATTGTCGTAACATAATTGTATTAACAAAATAAAACAAGTTATGTTTTGTATAGAATGAGATTTTCTGTAATGCCTTATCCAATAAAAGGAAATGGAATAATGACAACAACATAGGCCCAAAAGCCTTTATAGTCTAGAAAACATAATCAAGTTCGTTTCTGGGTTTCTCGGGAAACACTAAGCTATCCGGAATAAGAACCGTGTGGCGCTCCCATTGTTCCGATATGAGTTTTTTTTTTTTTTGTTAAGTTGGTAAATCTGTTGTTGATATTCCCTCTAAATCTTAGCGTCATAGCTCGACATTTGCAAAAGTTACGTAGCCAAGAGGACTATACATCTATCTCTGTGTGTGTTGGCGATTTTTTACAATTTTAGAAATGGATTTAAACTTGCAACAACGAACTTGTATTAAATTTTGCGTAAAAAACGGATTTACTCGTAATGGTGTGCGAACGTTGGAAATGTTGGAAAAGTGTTTCGGCAACGATTCTCTAAAGAAAACGGTCGTTTACCAGTGGCACGAGCGGTTCAAAAGTGGTCCTGAGCCAATAGAAGATGATGAACGCAGTGGCAGACGATCGACATCGAAAACTGACGAAAACATTGATGGAGTAAAAGAAATGTTGGTCAATAACCGCAAATTAACCATCAGAGAGATAGCGGAGGACTTGAACATTGCCTGTGGATCCTTCCGAGATATGTTGGTTAATGATTTGGGTTTCCGTCGTATAGCAGCAAAGTTGGTGCCAAAAGGCCTCAGAGTAGATTTGCGAGGCTGAATCCGATCCCACATTCATCAAAAGGATCATTACTGGAGACGAGACGTGGGTTTATGAGTACGACACGCAATCCAGACATCAGGCAAGTGAATGGCGTTCACCAAATGAGCAGAGACCAAAAAAATCACGTCGTTTTCAGGCAAAAAAGAAGGCAGCCAGAAGTTTTCATGGATTACAACGGTGTAGTGCATCCTGAATTTTTGCTAGAAGGCCAGACAGTAAACAAAGAGTATTATTTGGGCGTTATGAGACGTTTGCGTGAAGCAATTCGCCGAAATAGATCTGAATTGTGGGCAGAAATCTCGTGGATTTTGCACCATGACAACGCACCGTCGCACAGTGCCATCATTATTCGTAATTTTTGGACAAAAATGTAACAAATACCATCCAATAGCCATCGAATTCACCTGATTTGGCTCCCTGTGACTTCTTTCTGTTAAAAAACCACTACGGGGAACGCGTTTCAGCAGCCGAGAAGGTACCCATACGGATATCCCAATCGTCAAAACATCGAAAACAGTCCTGCACTGTGAGCAAGTTTAATAATGAACGGCATCAATCTGATCGAGTCTACCAAGTCGTATAGAGAAAAACTACGCTACAACCATTAAGCGTAAAAGATCAGTTACGACATTATTAGGAAAGTATTACAGACCGTCCCAACTAAGTCCCTGGATTTGCAAAGAGTGGATGCAGCAATAGAGTAAACTTATAAAGCACTGCTATAGACAAAATTGGGAAGTTCGGATGGCGATACTCAAATAACACAAAAAAAGCAAAGCTGCTTGAGTGGACGAGTATCTGAGCTTTTGTATAAACTTATGAGATACCTCGTTGGTTGACGACCTGATAAATTTTTATTCGTATGGTCCTTAGGCCCGGTAAGATTACAATTGACTAAATCGATTCCCACCAGCTGTTCATCGGTTTTAAGACCGCTTATGACATCATCTATAAGGACAATCTATGTGGTACAGTGATTGGTGTCGACAATGCAAGATTATAATGAAGTATGATCGCTGTTCCATAAAGGTCGATTATGACACCACCGAGTTTACGAGTGTCAACAAGAAATAAGCAAAGAATCCATCTTCTCTGTCGTTTAATTGAAAGGGCAATTATAAAAGACGTCCCCTTCACGAGCAACAACAAGATCTCTCATAAAAACGTTATCGTCCAAGTTCTGTGGGAGCAGAGACTTTCGTTAAATCGGATGAATATGTCCTTGAGAGAAAAAATTTATTCGAGTGATATAAAAGGTCAGATTTGCTTAAATATGCCAAGATTCCGGCCAGAAATTGCTTCAAAAAGAAGACCTTGCCCTACATAGCTCAAGTGCGAAAGATTGTTGTGCGCAACTGCTCAGTAGAGCTCTTCTTAAATATAGATGCACTATCACAAAAGAATGCTTCTGGGACTGAATGATGGATCTGAAATTTCTGCTTCTTCAATCAACAGACAATTGGAAAAGACCACTTTATCCATTGACATTAACGCGATGCAATGGAATCTGTTTTCGTTCACGAAATGCCGCAGTAGAAAGAAGGTTAAAGTTCGTCAATAAGAAAATTCACACCGGCACATAAAACGCAACACAGGGGGGTAAGGACACCATCACTGTGCATGTCGACATTCAATTTCATCCAGCAAACCGATTTGGGTTTCCAGCAATTCTGCAGACATCACAGATGCGAAAACAGCCCATAGATCATTACTAGGATTAAGAAAATTGCTTCTACAAATTAAAGGATTAAACATCCTAATAAAGTCATTTAGAGGTGATCCCTGGAATCTGGACCGTAGATGTTAAACAGAAAATGTAATTTCGATATCCTCATTTACAGTCACCGATAGTATAACTTCCATATCAAACTTCGTCTGAGGGAGTCTGTACACATCTCTGCATGCTTTGACCATTTGCGTTAGGAATTTATAAAAGCCACTGATGGTACAATATTCAATTACCAAAGATAATTGCAGTCTCATCCCAATTACAACATAACCTACAGCTGCTTACGCCATAAATTCTTTAGAGTTAGTCATTAATCCCAAATTAAACACACAATTCCATGATTAATTATAATAATGTCGCTTGGGTCGTTGATACAACAGCTCCATGGCATCCATGTGTGAGCAGAATCACAAGCACACTCCCAGTCTGTGTGCCTGGTATAGCCCGGGCAGACAAATAAAAGCCCCCAAATCCGACGCCTCCCAACACAACCGATCAGCATCAGCATTTGTGTTTCTTTGAGTATTTCACTCCCGAGATGGATTTCGATGCTGCTGCTGAAAATAATTCTTTTCCCCGAAAATGCGCATGAAAAAATTAGGCGTGAACGTGCCCGTTCAAAAGCACACTGCCAATGCATCACATCATGCCAAATGGATTTTATTTAATTGAAAGCGAATTCAGTCTGCATATTTTCATACAACAGATACACAGATACACGTAGATGTGAAATATTTAAAAAAAATCACCACAATCCTAGTGGAGTTTGGATGGATTTTGCAAATGCAAGTAAACAATTACCAAGTCAGGCGTAGTCACGTTTGGCAAAACGATGCAATTTGCTGGCGTGATAGTTTTCGACACATGGGGATAAGCACTTATTAGAACTCGTGTGCCTGCTTGCAACGGGGGAAGAGCGCGTATATTTATACGTTGCAACACCCACGAGAGAAACATCTATCTATTTTTGTGTACCGCATCAAAAGGCGACAAGGAGCGGCTCATAGAAAACAGAAACACGATCATCATTGGCCGTGGTAGTCTTCAAGTTGACACCTACACCTGGGACTGAAATGAACCACCCACCAGAGAAATTGTTAGGCATCCGATTTTGAACGGTGACATGCCGATATTATGCAAGTTAAATGCGGTCATAAACGGCCCCTTTCGGCGACAATGTCGATTGCTTCACCAGTTGTCACTTTTATTGTATAAAGGTCGTAGAACTTTTGACAACCAAACTTATTAGATACACGGACGAATGAAGTGATTTAAAGATGCGATGACAAAAACGAGTTCTGGCTTGTGGCTTTGTCTCTACGGTATCGGCGCAGCTGCATACCTGATTGTTTCATTTGCTCGTAAAATTAAGTAATCGAGTAAATGAGCGCGCGTATGAACGTGGTGCTATTGATGTTGTTGTTATGACTTGAATCGATTTGTGTTCGAAGTAGTAGATGATTAGTGAAGTGCATACGAGTGTGCTTGCCTGGCACAGTCATTGAGGCTAACATCAAGTAATAAGTACGCAATCAGCGTTAGTTAAGCAAAACCATCTTCAGGTGGATGGTTGAAAGAGGTTTAAATAATATGTACGAGTAGTTGTAGCAGGTGTTTGATTTGCCTATGCCGGAGGCAATGAGATTAATGACGACTCCAGCGTATAGGTTGTAAAGTGACTTTCATCAAACAAGGCTTCAAATCAATATTGGCTTTTTATTTGACTTTTGGGTGAAGGAGACTTGGTGACGAAGGGTCACCAGAGACAAAGGAATGGTTGTTTCGTAAATAATTAAATAATTACTTCCACAAACAGCTTTTGACAATCGATTTTGAACAACGAAAGTCAACAAAGGCTAGTCATTTTTCTTTCCAGGACTTACACCTACGAAGAGCTTTGATTATAATACTCTACTGCTGAGACAAGCAATGTGGAATAATAAAGAACTGACAGTTTCTATTCACCCTATTCACCCTATTCTGCTTAATCGAAGCCATCGAGCCATAGTGTTTCTAAGACGAATTTTATCAATCGCAAAGTTACATCAGAACAGATGTCTTATACCGTATAAATGTGAAGAAGGTATACGACACATATTCTATCAATCCTTCAAGCTTATAAAACAGAATTTTCTGCTGCACATGGATTCGTTAGGGTTAGTGGGTCTATTCTAGCTTCTTGCAGCCAGGGCATGAATATCTTTAAGGACGACTACTCCAGCTGCAGACCAGCAGAAGCTATGCAGTCGGGCGTGAATTAAGTCGAACATCATAAGTTCGGAAAACTGAGATGAGATGACATAAATTGCGAGCCGCATTGTATTTTATAGGTTCCACAAAGTCTGTGGTTTGATAAGAAGTTCAGGGAAGCTCCTATCGAACAAAAAGGCGCATGGAAAGCGATGTCGCATGGTTGAATTCGTCAGGTATGAAGCAAGAGATGAGTGTTCAAGTTTTAGGGATTTTACTGCGAAGCATAAAAATTTATTTCTAACGTCACCACTCGCAAAATTCCAAGAATTAACATTTTTGCCTACCTCTCACCAGCCGAAATAACAGGGGAAATCGTCCCACTTTTATTAGATTTATTATTCATAATTCAAATATTGCTTGCAGTCGTACATTATATAGGGTTTTCCAATAGGGACTTGACAACTTTTTTTTTAAATAAAGCGTAAACCATTTGAGATATTTCAAAAACTTTATTATCAGCTTGAAGTACAATCAAAACATTTATGAATGGAACTCGACTTCGTTCATATGGCCACCGCGGGCACGTTTGCAGCGGTCAACGAGTCGGCCACACATTTCGGCCGAAACGGCGTTCAATGTTTGCTCTGAGCTCTTCCAACGTCGTCGGCGTGTTGGCATAAACTAATGACTTAATGTAGTCCCACAGAAAATAGTCAAGCGGCGTTAAATCGCACGAACGATGCAGCCAATCGATTGGCCCATTTCTTGAGATAACACGCTCACCATACTTACTCTTCAATAAATCGATAGTAGCGTGTGCTGTGTGGCTTGTGGCATCATCCTGTTGAAGGATGTCCAAGTCCATATCTTCCGATTCGGGCAAAAAATAAACGGTGATCATTGCGCGATAACGCTGACTATTCACAGTAACGTGACGATCGTTATCGTCGACGAAAAAATATGGCCCAATAACGCCGCCGGCATGTAAATCGCATCAAACAGTTATTTTTTGTGGATGAAGTGGTGATTCATAAAGCGCATGTGGATTTTCACCCGACCAATAACGCATATTTTGCTTATTGACGAACCCATTGAGTCAAAAATGAGCTTCGTCACTGAAGATGATTTTGTGATGAAATTCATCATCTTGGCGCATCTTCTCCAGAACCCAATCGGAGAACGTACGTCGCTTGAAATGGTCCACCGGCTTCAATTCTTGAGACAGCTTGATCTTGTATGGGTGTATGTAAAACAAGATCCTTACGCAAAATACGCCATAATGTGGTCTGAGCGATGTCCAATTCTTGAGAACGCCGTGGCATTGACTGATTTGGATCGTTTGCCCGAACGGCAGCGATATTTTCGACACTTCGACCAACCCGTTGTCTCACTGACACGGCAACATCGCAAAACGAATATGTAGACTCAAATGTTTGCACTAAACTTGTTATTGCCTGTCTACTAGGGCAAGAATTACGACCGAAAATTGGAGTTACCGCTCTTAAAGTTGCAGTCACCGACTCCGAATTTCGATAGAAAATTTTTATAATTTGCAGACGTTGCTCGTTCATGTACTTTACCATGATGAAAATGTTGAGTTTACTGAATAAATTTACAGTGACAGTTTGATGATTAGTGAAAGAGTGCGTTCACAAATTAAATTCAAAGTTGTCAAGTCGCTATTGGACAACCCTTTACATTGAATTCAAAAGATAGAGATTAAAAATTAGTTTCAGTGGCCAGATATCGTAAAATTATTTGGAAGCACTAATTTTTCTAATGTTGATGGGTAGAGAGTTCCACAATCGAGTGGAGTCAACAAAAAACTGACATCCGGAAGTTAAGCAGGCATAACTTGTTTGTAAGAGCATACACAATCTATCTGGCTTTTTGTACAGGTAATCAGGATCTTTAGTTTGCATGATATTGTGTAGTAGGCACAACGTCCTATATTTAAGTAGATTTTCGAAGTTACAACCGCAGATCTGTTTCGAGTAGAAGGAAACATGATCATATCTTATTAGATTAAAGCAGAAACAAGCGATGTTATTGTAAACAACATTTAGCTCTCTTTCTAAATCAGAATATCTCACAACAATACAACAAGATTGGCAGAAGGAGTGTTGGGGAACAAGAGTTTCGTCCGAGTGGGGATAAAATATTGTGTAACCCAAATAGCACGTAATATACCATAAACTTTGCCCATAGTGGCATTTAAGTGTGTACACCTTGTAAGGGTTCGATTAAAAATTAGACCAAGGTTTTTGGCGGAGTCAACATACTCTATTTGGGATCTGTGCTAATTTGAAAATTAAATAGATCCAGTCTTCTTTTCTGTATTACGAATGCTTTTGATTTTTGAGCATTTAAACGTAGATCACTCTTAGTTGACCATCATCAGCATAGCAGCTTTGTTTACACGATTTAATGGATGACTCAAATGAATTTGTCTGTCATCAGCAAACATATGGATTGAGCAATGCCTCATCAATCTAGGAAGTTTACTGATATACATGGAGAAAAGTAGTGGCCCCAGGATCGATCCTTGTGGCACCCTACATTAAACTGGCAAGAAGGACGAGGACTGTTCGCCTGCTACAACTGGTTGCAGATTAGGTTGCTAATACGAGCTTATAAGCCTCGTAGAGGATATTGAACAATTATACTCATTTCTAAGTTTTGCGCAAAGAATGGACTGGTTGACTGTATCGAATGCTATAGAAAACTCGAGTAGTGTTAAGATTGTAACGTAGTTTTCATCAACAGCTTTTCTGATATCATCAACGACCAATAACAAAGCAGTTTTGCAGCTACGTTTTGAACAGAAGCCAGATTGATTTGTACACAGAAGCTTTTTAGTTTTCTCAAATACTAATCATAAGGCAGAATTGATATTGGTCTGTATTCTAGCACAGTTCCATTCGATTTCTTAGGGATAGGAATAACTTTAGCTTCCTTCCATAGCAAAGCAAAGACCAACGTCATTAGTATGGAGTTAAAGATGTAAGGTAAGTTATAAAAGGTAATATGCTCGTATATGGAAGCAGAAGTTTATTGAATTTTGGGTGCAATTCGTCGAGTCCCATGGCGTTAGATTTTATTGACAGATATGCTTCCACAACATCTTCCTCGTACAGTCTACAAAAATCATAGTATGAGTCTACAACATCTTCAAGTGACTGGTCAGAAGCAAATAGGTTAGTAGAAATAGTACTTCCTCTAGTTGGCGCCAAGAAGTTGAGGTTCAGCTGGTCGCAATTAATGTTTTCCTAGACCAAGTTCTCGAATTTGTTTCCACACTTCTTTACCTGACGTACAACTGACAAGTTTTCTGCTAAAGAAGGACCGCTTTGCGGTTCTAATCTTAGACACTACTTCTTTACGACAGGAGCGATTTTTGTTAAAGAAAACCTGAATTCTATACTTCTTCCAACTTTTAAAGGCCTCACCACGCATTTTTATGAGCTGTAGTATATTCGGAGTTAGCCACTGAGGCGAACATAATTTAACTGTTTCTGATTTGTACCCCACATGTTTATTAAAAAGTGTGACAATTTTTTTTGGTAGGAATGCCGTTTGATCGTTAACCAAATGCATCTGATAAATATACTGCCAATTTGCTCTCACAGCATCTTGTTGCAATCACCCTGAACATGACTGATAAACCTGGCGCTAAAATTTGACTGTAAAGCAAAAGCTTTTCTTTATCGGATACAAATATTGCATCGATGACAGTCGAAGCTGTGCATGTGCTAGACTGCAGGGCAACCCGTATTTGACCTGCATAAAACGTTGTATTTGATTTGCGTACATACGCTGCAGCCCCACCGAAAGTGCTCGAAGCCATCTACTTTATAAATTTCATCAGAGATATTGCAACGATCTTCACTATCCATGAAACCATGTTTCGGAAACACAAATGACATCGATTTAAGAGCTAACGAATATGTGTCTAAATTCGTCGATTTTAGGAAACAAGCTTTGAGTATTTAGATGACAGATGTTTAAACCTTCGTGTTGTGCGTGAAAAACCCGGATCATATCAGTCAAAGATCCATTTTTTGTGTACAAATTAAGAAGTCGAACAGTATAGTGAGGAAGCACTGGGCTTTACTGCGGTATTGGAAACGAGAACGACAACTTAAAGCGTTCACTTGTATCAGAGACAAATGAGTGAAAACTCCTCTCCTAATCTCAACACAAAACTGTCTATGGTAGCAGAAAATGTACAAGAACTCAGCATACTGGTACAAGGCAAAACCGGTAATAGAGCCATTAACGACGAAAAGCTGTAAAAGATCTTCTCATACGAATTATTCACTGGGGCGCGTGAATTAACCTGAAATAGGTCAGAAACCAAAAGCGTAAGAGATATCAACAGGTTCTTACACTAACGAAAATGCACTTCGAAAATACGGTCAATTCGCAAAGGTACACCATTAACAAAGAACAGAATCCTTATTCAGGGCCACATGGAGGAACGAGTTCATTGCAAGAGAGCTGATCGAAACGGCTACCAAACATGGTTCCAGTTTTACACTAAGACGTCACCAAAGACTCAAGCGACAAAAAGCCACAGGTGACGACGATATCCAAATAATAACTATAAGGTCGGGTGCGCTTAAAGGTTAACCGCGTACCAGATCTAGAAAATGCAGGTAGACCTCCTGAAAGAGCTACGAGCCCCGATTTTCCAGGTTTCTCATCGCTTGACATTTCCTCGAGGCATGGCAAATAAATTGCGCTACAAAACAATTGATGCTACCAAAACACGAGCAGACCGAATCCATTCTGCTGAGCAATGACGCTGTTCGAAAAGAGAAAATAACAGCAATCCGAGACATATAAAGTCAAAAGAAATTGAAGCCCAAAAAAATCTGGTTTTAGTGAATAGCAACAACACTTAAGGCACTACAAAAAATAACTCAATGTTGTTGGCTTTTGAAGATTAGAGTCTAACTGAACAACAATGTTGGCACTCCTCCCACAATGGGAATAAGGTGTATCCAAACTGATCTACAGCATTCCAAAACAGTTTTTACGAATATGAGTCTAAGATTTCATGAATACTTTCATGACTGTAGTTTGGAGCTAAATATAGATGAAGGACAGAAGAATTCCTCTAATCAAAAATGACAAAATATTTTCCAATTTGTTACACAGATGGTTTGTTTCAAATTTAATTATCGACAGATGTGACTACATTTTCAAAGAATGACACCACTACCGTTCTTTCGTCATGCGATTCCTTCAGCTTATTGACAAAAAAATTTATGAACATACAATAAAATAGTAAAAATGTAAAAATATCATAAAATCACGTGACAAACTGACGGTGTGGTCTAAAAGCTAATGTGACTCATAAGCCATTCCTCGGCTCTTTATTCATGAGTTAAACTTGTATCTTTTTTATTACTAAACGAGATCCCACGTTCTCAGACTGATTTTCTGACAGATCAAAACAAATCTTCGTGAAACTATAATCGATTATAATCGCTCGATTATATGATCGAATGTGCATTCCAATAAATGCCAATGGTATTTTTCAAAACTAAGGTGATAATTGACGACTGTTTATGTTGTTTATGTGCACGCCTTTTATTTTGGCACTCGTCCCGCTAGTTACTCGTAAATTATTAATTTCTAGTTCTTATTATCGAATATAGGACATAGGCATGTGTAAATGTAAGATGACGAGTCGAGACTAAAAACTGCGTAAAAATGAAAAAAAATACCCAAGAAACTATCCACCCACGCCTACAAATTGTTGAAATTTTTGTTAAACGCTTCCCCTGTTTCAACGAAATTTGCCCTTTTTTTTGGCCAAAATTACTCGTTTTTTTTGTTGCATTTTTTTTTCTATTAATTTTGGTTTTGTTTTCCCTTTCTCTTTCAGTCCGTCAATATTATTTTTTACGTTGTTTGACGGAATAAAATGTCAACGATTGACGCCACAACGCGTAGTAATAACATTTTCGAATATGGAACTGTGCCTTTGGTGTTTGTTTCTTAATTTTTCGGGTAACTACAATAGAAAGTGAAATGTGTTCTATTTGGAAAATGTTTTCGAATAAAAATCGAAGAGAAAGCATGAACGAAAAACATCCGCAAGACGCACAATTGCGCAACTGATTAAGACAAAAAAAAAACAAAAAAACCCGAATCGGTATCGTGCTGGGACGCAGATCCATGTAGAATACACAAATTCAGTGGTCTAGAGATAAACGTGCTTTAAAAATTAATTTGTGTGAAGGTGAAGGACCAGGCATGATAACGAGATCAGCAAATGTGTATTGAAATATCTAAAAATACGTATAACAAATTTAAGCTAATTTTACAGGGGCAATTACTTCTGTTATCTCTTTGAAAGTCAGTTGCCAATCTTTCTTTTGTCATGAATGCGAAATGAGTAAAGGAGAGATTGTTTTAAAATAACCCCCAAATCGTAAAACGATTTTATAGGTGGTAAAGTTAGTACACACTATCGATCGTGCAAGATTTGTAGCCATAAATCACCTGACGAGTGAATGATCTCGAGTGCTGACAAATTTTGAATTTAGGTATCAAATAGAAGGCATCATGGAGGCACAGAGCGGATTTAAGTATAGTAAGCTTTTTACAGGAATCCACCAGAACAATGTGAGACTTCATCTTTCAACTAACTTTACATTCGCCCTACTAAGCCCACATCTGGTAGGAAAATGTTGGATTAGTTTTAGACTACACCGGCTAAACAATAGCAATAGGAGGTTAACAAAGCATCAGTAAGAGGAAATTCATATATTGGCTCGACTCTCAATCAAGTTGTAGCTCAGTTAGGCTCTGATGCTGGTATCCCAAACAACGCAACAGTACTTTGATGAAATACTAAGAACTACAATAAAATCTGCAAAACGACAGCAGAGAAGGCCAAGAGCACCACTTCCAGCTGATCACCAAAATCGCAAGCTCTGACGTTTTATGAAACCAACTTGTTTGCGGCCAGCTCAATACATCCGGATTTTGCTTTGTCCCCGCCTACACTTGCGTCGAATCTTCAATGGGACGAATTACCTTTCGCACTTGTATCGTAGCAAGAGTACTTACAAATCCGCTGGTCCAGATGGTATATATCCGATTCTTCTGAAGAGGTGTTCTTCCTCGCTGGCAAAACCACTGCGTTAGCTTTTTCATCAATTCATCATTCACATGGAAAACAGGATTTGCCCAGCCCAACCCTAAAAAAGACAAATCTTCTTCTCTCTCCTCCTACAGACCCATCGCACTTACGTCCCTTCTTTTCAATTTCATGGAAATGCTGATAAAAAACCATCAGCTCATGGAATATCCCTAAACATGAAAACTTCACAATGACCGGCAGAACGGTTTTCGTAGCAACAGGTCCACTGGTGACTTGATGGCATGTCTCATCGAAAAGTGGAACCAAAGCAAATATCAGATATCAGTCTGGTGAAAGCAAGATAGTTGCACTTGATATTTCTAAGGCATTTGACAGAGTTTGGCATTAGGCTCTATTGTCAAAAATGCGTGCTTTTGGGACCAATGACTCTCTTCTTCAATGGACTAGAAACTACCTTTCGGAACGTTTAGTTCAAGTTGTCTTGGATGGTTTCAAGTCTGATATTCACAAAATAAATGCTGGTGTGCCTCAGGGCTCCGTTTTGTTTCCGACACTTTTTTTTTAATTTTTACCAATGATCTCTTGTCTGCCACTTCCTTTGCTGACGACTGTACTCTCTGCTTTTCATATTCGTTTCCGAACTCACGTCCCTGCTCTTCGCATGTAGAACGGGAACGGCAGCGTATGTTAAGCTCATTATATTCCGATATTAACAGCATAACCAATTGGGAAACTATCAATAGAGTGGAATTTAATGCTTCCAAAACTCAATGCTGTCTGCTGTCGTTAAAGACAAATTCATGTCGATGGCATTGCATCGTCGAAACCGAAAAACTTTCCATTCTCTGTGAGTGTGTCAGTAGCAACTTATGTTGGAATGACTACACACTTGATGTCGTCAAAAATTCTGCGAAATGTGTAGGTTTTCACAAGCGATTTAAGAAATATTTCACCCCCTCTGATCTGGCCTCATTATATAAGGCATGCATCCGTCCAAAATTGGAGTACAATGCCCACATTTGGTCATGTGCTCCTAAAACATCTCTGCACCTGTTAGACAGGATTCAAAACCGTGCGATAAAACTCATAGGTGATGCTAATATCATCCAGTCAATGGACACCCTGGAACACCGACGAAATCTCTCGTGTTTCACTTTGTTTTATCGCTATTTCCACCATCAGTGCTCCATTGAAAACGCCAGTAGACCGTAACACCCGTTCCGCTACTACTGCTCATCAGTATACTATCAAGCCCATCTTATGGAATGCACTGCCAAGCTCTCGTTTTCTTAGTCGTTATAACTTGCAAACATTTAAGACCAATGGACATCGGTATTTCTCTTTTCTTTTTCCCCAATTTTCCTTTGCACAGACATTTTAAGGGTACTCAAATCCCTTGAGCGCGCGTTAATTATACAACAATTGCAAGCATCGAGAGCGACGCGACTAGAATTATGTAATGTGAACAAAACTAAGTATATGATATACGTACATATAAGAAGAGATGATGTCTTATACAAAATGTAATCTTAGATTTCATCGGCCTAGGAACAAAGCATAACTTGTGTCAATCAGTGCTGCTTTAGGCTAAGGAGGCAATTGTGTCCAACGTGACTTTGTATGATATGTTTACCATCCCAGTCCCAGAGAAATGTGCCAGACCCCGGACAGATAAAAGCGGCCTAAAAAAGAAGACCTATACAGAAGGATATCAACCAAGGCTAGGACATGTGGAACGCATGTATACGCATGGGTGGCCGTGGTGTAGTGGTAGTAGCAAACGCTTCTCACTCGGAGGGTCCAGGTTCGAATCCTGCCCATGGCAAAAATCAGTTTTTCATTGTATAATTGGAACTCAGACAAAAAAATTCTGCGTGTGAAGGCATAACACTGACACGTAGATTTGGCTGTTATAAGAGTTTCAAGCAATGAAAAAAATACTGGGAATTATATCTCGAATCACTCTGAGTGAAGAAAAACTCTCCGTCCTATTCGGACTCCCACCCCTGGAGAGCAAATACCGAAAACCAAACACACCTGAGTTTCAACCACTACAAAACAATTTTCCTTTCTCCTCCTTCTACCTTTCCGCCCGCGCCCTGGCAACAGTAAAAGGGTATTAAACCCCTTAGGCGCGCGTAAATTATAAAAAAAAAAAAAAACTCCTGGTCGAATAATCTTTAACATCGATCGAAAAAGACAATGCAACAGAGGAAGATCGCACCTAAGGTGCCCTGGAAGGGGACTGTGATTGTTAACGTGCGAGCTTCTTTAGCCCACCAATGCACCATGATTTTAACCTAATCACTATGATCTGATCTGACGTATCTGATGCAACTTTTACTTTGATCCCTTTGACACCTTTGACAGATGAAATATAGGCATTAGATGAAGTGCATTCTTAAGACTATAAGAAACCCTCAACTGTCTCGGCATTTTAAACTTTTTCGTAGCCGATCCCATCAATGATCTTGTCCATTTCCTTCTGGAAGTGCTTGATTTTCGTTCAAGCCATCCAATCCAATTGGATTCTGTTGAATAGAATGTTTAATTTCTTCTGCTCTCAAGATCTATAACTAGTAATGCTACCTTGATTCTGGGCAGAGTCTATTTATGTAAGAAGTGCAATATTTCTCGTGCAAACTGGATTCAACTCGCTTTATAAACTCTTCTACGGATCTGTATCTAAACACTGATATTATCTTAAGGTGCAAGTTTTGAGAACAGTTCTTTCTTGCTAATGTCACAGTGATGTCAAGATTCCAGCGATTTAACGTTGTCGAGTTCTTCTTCGACTAAACGATACATTTTTACTTAATGACTTGTCTTTAAGAAGATGTGTTGTGGAAGAGATAAAGAAAGAATTTTATATCCCGAACTCAGACTAGACTACATCAAAGACGTAGGTATTAACATAACAAAAGGTCACATTTCAAGATCCATCCATTCGCACCAATAATTGCTTCTTGCCAAATTAGAAGGTATCTCATCGAGTTTCCCATGGCATTTCCAAGGATAATTGTGAAGATAATTAAAACGTTGATTGTCGTAAAACTTATGTTTAAGTACATCTTTCCTAATTTCTTCATTCTCTTTCTATCGGGTTGTCATTTGTTCGGTTATTCATATATACGAGTAAATACACACATACGTATGTATGGTATATATATGTGTTCTCTTCAATGATAATACCTTCTTCTAAAAATATATTTTGTCCATACCCCATTCTCAGTGTAATTATCCCAGCCAAAGATGAAAGGAATACATAGAAAGGATGTGTCGGTTAGGTTCTTCTAACCAGTCTTCGCACTCCCCTTGTCATTGTCCACAAATTGGTTCTTCCACTCTGCCTTTAATTACTCTCATCGCATTTTCTCTGGATGACTATGACTACACATAAGTAGGACGTAAATGGTGGTGGTGGTCTATATGGTTCTCTTAAAAAGACTCCCATGCCCGCACTTGGTTCGGAACACATGTGTTGCCATCGCCCGATCAAGGGTGGTGGATGCCGGCACTTTTTTCATCTACATACATATACACGAATATGTATGTACATACTCGTATGTATCTTGAAACAGAAGCTCATTGTACGTATTCGTAATTTCAGTGCATCGGAAATTTTCTTCAATCTGAATTTACTTCCCTCTAACAAATGGCCATCATGTAGGCAGTAGGGGTGATAACGAATCGGATAGGACCGCGATTCTTGCATCTGACGCTCACGTTTTCTCATGATCTTAGGATGGAGTTTTTATAATGCATGGTACCGCGTATGCATACGTTTTCAATTAGTCATAAATCTCCATCTCTCTTTAGCTGTTCCGTATATCTGCCTTCGGGATTTCTAAAATTTCCCGATGACATACACATATTTCATATCCGAAAATAAATAAATTAAAAAAAAAAACAAAAAATCTACAAATGCGACGCATGAGCTGACTATTATAACTGCGGCTGTGACTACGACTACGGACGGCTACCTCTCGGTCTCATTTAAATTCCCCATCAATCTTTATCAATTTGAATCTGTTTCTCTTTTCTTTCTTTTTTTTAAACAAAATTTTGAATACATTTTTGATTTATTTAATTCTGTTTAGTATTTTCTTTTGTGTACGAGTATTTCGCTATTTAGTGGATCGGTTTATCTGGCGTCTCTCGTACATCGCTTTGTTTACTTAGATTTCTGAATTTTTGACGCCATTGATCTTTTTCTTGAAAAACTCTTTTCGGCTTTGATGGGGAAATATTTATAAAAAATCTCCTTCACGATCGGTGTTGAGAGAAATGGATGAGTGCGACAATTTTCGATGGAGGTCGTTTGTGTTTGTTTAACTTGGGTCATGTGGAAAATGCGTTACTGGAGATTGAATAAACGACGTCGAAAAGTGAATTCGGAATGTAAATATGAAAAATCTGATGCAATCGATTTGGAAAGACTACGATGTTGTGCCTCCTAAACCTAGATTATTCGCATTGATCTTCCTAAATTATTTGCCTTCCACTATTGCTAATAACTCACGTGACAGTTCAATGAACTCATTGACTTGGACATGGCATCAAAGATTTTTTTTTATAAATCTGTTTAGGTTTCCTCTATCCTTGTGACTTGTGAAGATCATTATTATGCGTGCGATCTTGGCTCTTATGAATTGAATTCGATTTGCATATAAACATAAAAAATTTAAAAAAATAAATAAATCAGACCGAAGAGGACAGGTATGTACAGGGATTTTCATTAGGTGTGCCCCAATTTGTCAAGGCGTGTGTTTAGATTGAAATAAAATTGATACCATTAGCTAAGAAGCATGACATCATCCAAATGTTATCCAGGAAACGGCTTGCATTAGCGGATGTGCTGGCCCAATTGTCAATGACTTTTTCGAATAATTCGGGGGATATTTCAGCGATTTAACATCGTCCCAGATCAGAGAATTCATGTAGCGGCAAGTGGTACAGTCCCATAATGCCTTAAGGGGGAAGATTTCGAAACAAGGTAAATTTTCAAGGATTTTTTAGTCAATGAAAAATTGGTATTTCACTAAAAAAAAAAATTTATTGTCAGATAGAAACATCTGTTAACTATTGTATAAATATTTTTTTTTTCGAGTCTATTGTTTTTGAAAATGGCATGAAATCTGGAGAATGAATTTATTTTTCATCTGTAACAAAATATCAAAATAGGTCTTGTTAAAAACATTGTGTCTCCAGACCTTTAAAACCCAAACAAAATTTAATATTGCAAAAACTATAGAGATCAGAAAAAAAGTCACCTTTTTTACCAATTTGTTTAAACAATTTATTTAATTTGCATTGAAAGTCATGCTTCAAAGTTTTAGAGTATAGCTAAAAGTGTCGAAAAGATCTGCGCAAAATTTTAGAACGATCGGACAATTATTTTCTGAGTTATGTTGCATGTCGTTATGAAAAATGCAGTTTCGAGAAAAACGACAGGGGCATACAAAATTCCTTCTGATTTTTCGTAAAACTCATCTTTAGGTGCTCTTCCTTGTTTACGAAGTGTACGGGCTTCTTTTGAGGACAAAGATGCCTCTTTGTTCTGTTAAGAATAGGAGCAGGCGAAGCGTTCCCTGTTCATGCGGTCGGAACCGTCTGCTGTGCGCTTTAAAATCGAGCGTGCACCTGCGGCCGGAAATACGCTGCCATTTCGAAACGAATAAAGATTTTGCTGCTAGATCTCAAGGAGACATTCTTGAAATGTTGTAGAATAAGTAGACAAATGTTCAAGAAAAAAGGGCCTTCCCCTCTTAAGCGTTCCAGTTCAAATTAATCCCCAAAAAAAAGTGGCTAACAGGAAATGATACTGGTCTTCACTGATTGCAACTTACTCGCTGGCATCATCTCGGATGAATTACAGCCCAATGACACATCCGGCATGAAAATTACACCAAACAGTAAATTTTTTCTTATACAATAACTGCTGTTGGTACACCTCCTGCTTTCGCTTGACCAAATACGGCAACAAATCCAAATGACAAATCCATTTGACCAAAAATTTGCTTCATCACTGAAAATGATTTTTCGCTGAAAGACCGCCGTGGTGTAGTGGTACTAGCAATCGCTTCTCACTGAGGGTCCAGGTTCGAATCCTGCCCATGACAAGTCAGTTTTTCATTTGTGTAATTGGAACTCAGACAGAAAAATTCTGCGTGTGAAGGCATAACACTGACACGTAGATTTGGCTGTTGAAGAGTTTCAACCACAAAAAACTAGTGCGAATTATAACTTCGAATCACTCTGAGTGAAGAAAAAGCTCTCCGTCCTATTCGGACTCCCACCCCCTGGAGAGTGAATATCGAAACCAAATACACCTGATTTTCAAACCACTACAAAAACAATTTTTCCTTTCTCCTCCTTCTACCTTTCCGCCCGTGCCATGGCAACAGTAAAAGGGTATCTAACCCCTTAGGCGCGCGTAAATTATAAAAAAAAAAAAATAAAAATTTCTACAATACCTTTACTGGAACCCAATCAGCCAATGTTCGACGTGCACGACTGTCATAGGTCCTGAGTAGGTACAATGGTATACGCACGTATAGACAAGTTTTATTCTTGCAAAATATGCCACTCGAGAGAATCGTCTGATTGTGGTCTTATCTTACTGACTCGCGTACAGCCGCAAATTTTCACTTCAATTCTGGCGTTTCGTTATCTTATTGCCACGGCAACATTATGGAATGAAGAAACCGATTCAAATTGATTCACTAAACGCTTAATTGTTCGCTATCAATGGAGTGCATCTAATAAAAAATCTTTCACATAAACAAAACATTTTCCAATCAACCACTCCCATATTCATTAATTACAGCTCGTCGGTTTGGCTATGAATTAACAAATACAGACGCCAAATAATATCTTCCAAGTAGCGCAGGATAGCCAATCGGATAAAGTTCCGAAAAGTACTCACCTCCGATTTTCTTCAAAAAAAATTTCTAGAATCCAAGAACTGTCTACAACACGACCCAGCTGATATTTACGGCGACCGATTTTTCACTCTTCAGCACCAGCACCTCCTATTCGACCCACTTGCTCGAAGTTCATACAAACTTCTCTACACAAAGAAAACCGATCTGAAACTGTATCACGCGAAACTTTTTTCTCATAAATAATCTCTAATCACCGTTTGTATTAAGTAATATGTTGATGAAAGTATGGGATGTTTGGTACCGTTGGAAAGGTCTTGAAATGAAGTTTATTTTTCAAAAATTGATTATATCTTCAAAACTTGTAAATGGATTGTAATGCTTTTTATATCAACTGAAAGTCGTTAATAGTACTTTTTTTTGTTGGAGTATCACTTATGCATATACGAGTATGTATGTGTTCTAGTTGTGAAGATTTTTAAATTTTTTTTTCTCACTATTTTCAAACCTTAAATGTTCTTTTAGCCCTTTCCAGTAGTTTGCGCCAAAAACCGCTTTGGATTTTTACTTCTGATGTGTCCGACTATACGAAAAAAAATTTTCAAAAATATCGGAGCTGCACCCAACCAATCAGTTACTCACGTTAGCCTGTGAAATTTCGCACACCTTACTAGAATCTCCACAGCGAGAATTTTAACGTCAACACCTACAAGTGATTTTAAGACATCTCGAGAATTTCAAATGTAATGTTTTCCAGTTCTCCGGAAATTGGATTTTTTTTTTGTTTTCAAATGTGGGAGGAAATGAAAATTGTCTTCGCCATTAGTGATTCATTTGTTTTTTTTCGGGTTTGGAGCAGATTTATTTCGTAACATTTTTCTTACTTCTTTCTTATTAATTCACCCAGTGAAACTTATATTGCGATGCAGGAACGCCTCATTCGAAAACGTGGCACATTCTCTTGTGACATGATAATGATAGCTCACTATTCGGTTACTCTGTATGTAGACACACTGATTTATAAGCCATGGCAGAATTATAGCATTTGCAAATCGATCTATTTAAAAAATAATAATAAGAATAATGGTACTGTACTGGAACCCTGTGGGAGACCAGTGTTTTTCAATAAAATCTGGATTTCAAGTTACAAGTGGAATCTAGATGGAACATTTACAAAAGAAATATCTTGCCTATGAAGGCAGAGACTCCGCGATTCCAAAAGGGCACATTTCCGGCACAAGACTGATGATCTAGTTTTCGCTGCATTCAATTTTCCCAAAGAGACTAGTCTTCAAAGCACTTAGTGCTCAATGTTTTTGTGTGGTGTTTCCTAAATCGGTATTTCATTACCACTTCTTTCAGGGCAGGGATATATACCAATATTAGTCATTTAATAACAGAATAAGGAGTGTTACAGAAGGGACCTATAATTGCGCTTAAAAACTGTCATATGACTGAGCTGAGCTAACAATTTTGCTTTTACGACATCCACACAGGGCTTGCAGCTCGAACTATAAATAAAAGAAATTCAGCGTTAAAAACCAACAATATACTCGTACCCATGTATAGTATTAGGCACCCTTTTCATCTCTTTACTGGGAAGTCCTACTGGGAAGAATTATTAATTACGCATTTTATGACTTAGTGCATCATTATACGAGATTGTAAACGGTGGGTATACTTTAAGATGGGTCAGCAATGCACTTTTATGATGCAACCGCAATCTTAAGCATTTTTTTCGGTCTGGGATCAATCTGCGATAGACGCGTGGTCAGTTTGCTTTCTACTGCTCATAATAGTGCAGTTTATACACATTTTTCTTAAAATGAATAAAAAAAGTGAACTGACTCTGACACAACATGTAAAAAAATACAGCTTTAATTCGAGCAAGGCCAAAATCAAAATCCGTGCAAGGAGACTGGTTCACATGAAAACCGCAAAAAATCTGGGAGAAGAGTGATCACCACACGTCAGGATAATCAAAAATTAATACGATCTTCGCTTAAAACTCGGAAGAAAACCTCATCTGAGCTATCTATTGAGTGGTCGGAGCCACTGGGAATAAGAATTTCTTTCCGAACTATTAATGTAGAAAAAGACTTAGAGGATGCAAGGCAAGGAAGAAGCCATAGCTCTCAGAAAAAAAAAACAGAAATTCACGCTTGAAGTGGACCGAAAAACACGCGCATTTCACTGAAGAAGGTTGAGTAATGTTGATGTTTTTTTATTATTCATAAAATAGTGTTTTTTTTTTCACAAATCTTCAGACATTTGATACCCCTGGAGTGGTACCTACTGCTAAGCACGGAGGAGGGAGTATAATGATCAGAGTATAAACATCTGGGTGAAATGCATGTGTACGACGGGCGGATGGACTCCCGCAGGTACATAAATGTATTGGAAAATATGCTACCACCCTACTTTTTTAAACATTTTTGGGGATACCAATACGGAAAACGTAAAATTCCAACAAGATAGGGTGCATTGTCTTGCACAAATCAGCTCTAACTATGAAGTACTTTGAAAACAACAACGTGTCTGAACCCTATAGAACATCTATGGCGTCTTCTGAAGCGATTACTTCGAAAGAAACACTTAAAATCGTGTTACAGCGAGAGTGAGGTTATATATGTAGCTCTATGCCTAAGAGGATCGCTGTTGTCATAAAGGCCAAAGGCGGTCCAACCAAATATTGATTGTGCTTAGTAAAACTATTTATTGTATTTATCATATCTGCTTACTTATATAGAATGACTAATCCTCTTGGCCAATGCCGTATGTGTGTCGTGAGATTATTCAAAGCATTGCTATGACATCTTTGAATTTCCAAATACATCGGAAAAGAACTCTGCTACAGCCCAACCCAGTGCAACCGAGCCAAAAGAAAACAAAAGAGGAGAAGAAAATGATATCAATGTTGGCACTTCGTGATGATGTTGCTACACAGCACTTTCGGCAGCTTTTGAATGGACGACATATAGAAAGAACCTATTTCCAGTCATTAAAAAGGCTATTTCCTTTGCAGTACCCAAGAAGTAATATAACTTAAAGCTGAAGAAGAGAAGAGCAACCTAGCTCTTCAAAATGATGATGATTCGACAGGGTTCATTCAACAATTCTGGAACCAAGCACTCATATGGATAGATTATCCTACGACTCTTTAAAGCTTTTCGATCCAATGTACCTACTGGCTGAAAATAAATGTCTTTATTTGGCTTTATAGTGCCGATGGGCCTAAGGGGGTTGGTTTTTTCAGCAGCCACTCTTGCTTTGAAAAATCGGCCCCGCCTAAGTATAAATGCTTTCTACATATCTACACTCATTGTGTTGTTCGTCTTGTGATTTTGTACAAAAACACCTAGGGAAGGACCTTGATGACAAAAATACTTTTTCTGTTTTCGATGTATAGCCCGGCAATTATAGCCAAGCTTCCTGACTGGGAGTCCACGAACTTAACTATTGTCGACCTACAGGAAAGGATATTTGGTCCAGAGTGTGACTGGAGCGAATAAAAGTGAAGATATAAGAAGAAAGAAAGATTTACATAGTTCACACCCCAGAGCATTTCGATTACATTGCTCGGCTACACAGAGTGAGTGAACAGAAACTCTTCTGCCGAGAGGATTTCCGAGTCCCAACCATAAAGTTTGAGACAACATGAAGACCGAACCCCTGCTACAACTCTTGCTCTGGCTAACTAGAAGCCGTGTCCGGGTGAACAGATCGGAAGACTGCTGTGCCTAACGCAATACGGTTGGGAGAACTTATAGAGAATAAGAACAGCACTTTATCCTCACATGATTGACGAGAGCTAGTTGCATACTAAATAAGAATTCTAGATGAAGTAACAATACACAAATCAGCACTTCCATATGGGCTGCCGGAGCATAACAATTTTGGCGTTTTTTTTTGTTGACACTTAACTTAAAAACAAAACAAAAAAGTCGGCGCGATTCTGTCGATTCGAACATGGAGAATTTTGAAGAGCATATTCGATATTTTTTTTCTCTATTACTTTAAATAAAGAAAGAAAGCAACTGCGGAAAGGGAAAAGTTGCGGAAAGTTTACGGCAGAAATGTATTCGAAAAGCGCCAGTTTCAGAACCGGTTCGCCCTACTCCTTGGTGCTGATTTTTCAGTCGAATGGCTTCATCACTCCGGTGGCCTTCTGAGATTGACATAGATAAAATCAAGGCATTGGTGCAAGCAAATTAGCATTCAACAGTTCGGGAGCTTGCTATCGCGCTAAAAGTCTCCATTGGACGCGTTCATGGTCACTTGAAATCGGTTCGTAAAGAAGCCCAATTGTATTTGGGTGCCGCATGAGTTGAAAGATATTCATCTGACGACATGCATAAACGTCTGGGGTCAACTGACCAAACACAAAGAAAACGATGCATTCTTGGAGCGTATGATCACGAGCGACGAAAAATGGATTGTCTACAACAATGTCGAGCGAAAAGCAGTTGGAGGAGGCGGTATAAAGCATCGGACATGCAAGCAAAAGCGGATATCGACCAAAAGAAAGTGATGCTATCAATTTGATGGGATTGGAAGGGACCAGTCATCTATGAGCTACTTCCAAAGAACAAAACGATTAATGCCAATGGCTACTGTGAGCAGCTACGGAAATTAAGAGATGCCATCGTACAGAAACGTCCCGAGCTGATCAGTCGTAAGGATGAAGTAAAGCGAGACTCCTCACAAGTTTGTTCACTCGGCTAAAATTGTTGCAGCTTGGTTGGGATGCGTTGCCACATCCACCGTCAGATCTTACGCCAAACTTGCAGAACTCCTTGAATGGTAGACCGTTTGTTTCTGAAGACCTCATCAAACAGCACCTTGAATACTTTCTTGTGGAGAAAGATAGAAAGTTTTATGGACGCGGTATTATCAAGTTGCCCGAGCGATGGCAGAAGGTCATCGAACAAAACGGCCAACAATATTTAATAAACACCTGCAAATCAAGTGAAAAAAAATGCAATAGATAGAGACATCAACACAGCTCCAACAGGTTCAGCGTCTGAACATAATATAGAAATAGAGAACGTCGTGTTGTTTACATATTCGTAAGATGGTGTAGCTGTGCAGCTGGAAATTTCCTTACATTGTAGTGCACAGTTTTCATCCTCTTGTATCTCTTAAGATTCACCCTCATGTCTCTAAATTTCTGGCCAAACTTCTATATCCAAGACAGCTCTACACGTAAATTTCAATCCTGCATTTTCTACAAAAGTAAACAAGTAAAAGTGAGTTCCCTTAATGCAACCTTAAAACATCTTCCTTAACCCCTATAGACACCTAACATCCAAACAAACACCTGTGCGTCTAAAGTAGGTACACGAGTCGAGCTCCAGCTGGAATGGCAGGGATTGCCTTAGCGCCACTCAAACATTTACATAAACTCTGATCTTTCCCTCGTCCCGAACATGAAAAAAAAAAGATCGACTTAAAGGATACAATAAATATGGATGCATAAAATCTAAGAGGAAATTCTCCTCTTCAAAATTTTTTTTTGTAAATTTTTTGTCACATCAAACTTACCGGATAATACATTCCTTGCGGAGAAAGGAAAAATGCCCCTGAGCCCCACAGTTTGACGGCTTTTTATTAACCTTTTTGGGGAGAAAAAAAAATCCCGAGGAAAAGTTGAAGATGAAGAGAAAGGAAAAACTTTTCCAGACGATGGTCCTGGCCGATGTAGGTACGACGACGTTGACGACGTTGATGATGCACGCCGGCTAAAAAGGATATATCCCTTTTCTCTCTCCTTTATTTTTTATTTTTTCGAATGCTTCCTGATAGTGTGCTGCTGCTTCTCTAATATCGGAGAGGATATGTATTTTATTTTTATTTATATTTTCACTTTTTCTTTAGCTTCTGCTTCTTCTATATTGCCACGCACTATACACTTTCACATAAAAATATGATATTTCCTTCTTTTTTTATGATTTGCTATATTATTTTATTTTGGCACGTATTTTTCTCTTTTTGAGATATTTTTTTTTCTTAGCTTTGATTTGCTTTGCTTTTCCTTTTATTACTTTTGGATTACACTGTAAGGGTAGGGAATAGATATTCAATAAATAAAGAAAATAAAAAAAAAATGGAAGACCAAGGAAACAAGTGATTGTAGGGAATTGAAATAAATTTGACAACGTCGCGCTTTAAATTTGACGGAGTAAGGATAGTACGATTTACGGTATTGTGTTGGTGTGTGCGATATAGATGAAGGATGGATGAATGTATGCCGGATGCTGTGTGTGGTGTTGTGAGTGCGACTGTGTATCTGTAGGGTTTGCCTGCCTGCCTGAGAAAAAGCAAAAAAACAACAAAAAAAAAAATCAACAAGAGAACGACGACAACGAGTCCTTTGACTTGTGGCGCTCTATCATTTTGCAAGTTGCCTTTGGGTTCGTTTTGGGTACCTCTCTCGTTTTTATACATGTCATACCAAGAGCCTTTCTATCGTTTGTTTTATTATCCTGTGTCCTGAGTCAGAAAGGAAGACAACTACAACCGATTGCAGACGTGAAACAGAGTAAGAAATAACAAATTCAAGAAAAGTGAATATGTGGAGCAGGGTGAGGGCTGAAAAACAAGGAAAATGGGGAGAAAAACCTTCTTGCTACCTACCCTACCCTTCATCATATGGGAGATTTATTCTTTATTCATCACTTAGTTCGTCCAGCTAAGCGAACAGACTGACGGGTGTTGCCAGATTAGAAGAAAGCCTAGTTATGTAATTTATCTCGTAATACAATTTTTTATTTCTATTTGTTTGTTTTTTGGGGTGGGTACAATTATCTTTGCCGGATTTGGGTGGAAATTATTTGAATATTTGAAGATCACATCATGTAATACAAGTCCAAAACACTCATGAGGCAGATGGATGCACGAATTAATGTCCGATCTGTTCAGCTTATGCCACTTTGGAATATGACACTCAAGCATACCTATCCAGACGTGAAAGTAAAAGAAAATCTTCTTTATTTAAAGGCCTCCACTTAGTTCAAGTGCTTTACCTTAAGTGCTATCTATTTTTGGAACGTTTTAATAGGCGATCTTATTATGAAGAACGTCACGCCGAAAGCAACCGAATAGGTAGATATGTTACAGGGTATTCGTTACTTTTTGAGAGATTAGTAATTTATAGCTCAGCTATTGTGCGTTTTAAGTGGATTGGATGTGATACGGTGCAATGAGCACAACATTTTTCAGAATTTTCATGAGTACGATTAGAGGCAGACGTAATTAGAAAGTTATATTACATAGGTACTCGTATCTCATGGAAGTAAGGCAATGACAACACACAAAACCACGTCGAGTGTAGAGCTACTGACCTCCCTATTGGCTCTTGCGAGTACCTAAAGAAATATGCCAATAAATTGTATGTAGAACCTGGTGCTATTAGCTAGATAAGTCAAATAACAGACAATCTTCTGGTACAGAGAAAATGTTTGCTAAAAATTGATAGATTTAGGCGGTCTTTTCAATAGGAATATGCGGTTTCCCTAAAACAAACTCTGGCCGAAAACGTGCGACCTAATTTCCTCCCTTATTGGCACAAAAGTGAAGACAAATTAGACCTTTTTCTAGAGTAGTCATATCGGAGTTCTATAGACATTCATTTTCATACTCCGCATCTGTACAACAATTCCAATTTTTTATGAAGATAAGCCCTGAGTGTTAAAACTTAAAGAATCTCTTAAGTAGATTGGGAACCATTAAAATTCATAGTGAGTCGTGGGTCCCCAAAGTAGAGAATGAGGATTTAAAAACTGCTCTTGAAGTTTGTAACTGAAAACATTTCATATCTTTATGAGTTACAGACGAATAAAATTCGAAGATTGGACGTCATAATACTGACCAAACTTTGTAGCTACTTAACTCTCTTAGCATTTGGGTAATTGTCCTATATAAGATATGACTTGTCAGAGATTCAATCCTGTTTCTTTGAAAAAAGAAAAGAGAATCAAGGTTGTCTTCATCGCAACATCTATTGTAGTAAGAACTCCAAGCCAAATACGAAATCGTTGGTAGAACTAGAAGACATTGCAAATATGTTTTATTTGAAGGAGTACCTCTAGTTCCCTTTCTAATACCGCTATAGCTAAATCGGTTAAAACAGCGCTGCCCTCTACCAAATATGTACTATTAGAGAAATTCTAACAAATGCCGCATTCAATAATTCCAAAAAAAAAAAAACAGATGTAACAGGTGGTTTCAAAAGTCAAGTGACTGACACATAGATGGCGACTCTAATTACATGTTCACACGATATTTAGTTAGTACCAACCATCAACCGATACGTGTCAAAATTTGATGGTATTTCGAACATTTGTCGCTGGTTTCTGAACTCAAATGTGGTTGTACAGATGTACAGACACAAATGATGCTGAACGCTCTGGGTGTCCAAAAGGGGCTGTTACGCCGGAAAACATAAAAAAAAGTGCGTGAGATAGCTGACACCGTAAAGTTGTCCGTGTAATCAACCGTATACATCATATTTTACCCAAGTAGTTGGGCATAAGAAAGCTCTATTCGAAGTATTTACCGCGTTTGCTGACACAAAAGTACGAGTAACAACGTTTTTATCATTCAAAGCGCTGTTTGGAGCTGTTTAAGCGAAATAAAAATATTTTTTTCATGCGGTTTGTGACAATGTATGAAACATGAATCCTATATGCAAATCTCAAAGAAATGTGTCGAGAATGAAGAGGTGATCGCCGAAACTGAAGCGTATTTTGAAGGGTTGGACAAATCTTTCTATAAGAAAGGCATAGAAATGTTAGAGCGGCGTTGAAATAATTGTATCACTCTAGAAGGAGACTACAAGTATGTTGATGAATAAAATCCAATTTTACCAAAAAAAAATTGTGTTTTGTTAATCTCGGGACTTTTTGAACCACCTGTTCAAATTGAACAATATGGATTGAACAAATATTCACGTTTAGTATCAGTATGAAATATTCAGAACCTTTGAAGTGTGGGCCTGAAAATTTATAGGATATATTGATGATTGAGTAAGCAGGAGAAGTTTGTCCAACTATAAGTTGCGCAGTAGAGGCCGCTCCAATGTGGTCTCCACCAATCTCAAGCCATTGATCAAATATATCTCTCCTGGGAATTGAATCCTTGACAAATGAATTTTGAATTATTTGCGGGCAGATTTAACATACCATTAAACTATGAAATATTGGCAATACTTGATTAGCTATGATCGTAAAAAGGAAACTAATTGGAAGCGTAAAATCTAAGAACGAGCAAGAGAGAAATCGTTTGTCATCAGTTCTTGCAAGAAAGCTTCAAGTCCGAAATGAGAACCGCAAACTAGGATAACTTACGGGCTATACCCGGGCGAAGTAACTTTTATAATTCCTTAAAAATATTTCAACGATCATGCTGAGTAAGATGCACTTCTTCACTTCTGTCTTTTTTATCGTTCTAGGAAGAACCCTCGTAATACGTGCGGGATTACCATTCCCAGCTAAAAATATTGCGAATTAGATGAGATCAATAATTAACCTGCAATAAAGACAGCTCGAAAGCATAAAGTGAGAGACTTTCTTCAGCTCAACATTCTTGTATACATACCAATTTATCCACTCAATTGCCTAATTGAGTACAACTCGACCGTTTCTATATGAATGCCGGTGTCCATTTACTAAAAAAATAGATGCAAAACGTCCGCCAAAACTGCAAAGTATTCCAAGGTTCGCTCACAATCTAGGCCCCTGGTTTATAGAGTTAAAATTCTGAGCATATAGAAATGCAGACAATTGGAAGTCCTAGAACGACAAAATAGGTTGCTACTTAGGTTTGAAGGTATGTTAATGCCGGCGTATATATGTCAAGTCTGACATCAGAATCGTAATTTCGAGTGTTATTTGCGTTTTTTTTACAGAGACTTGAAAAATTCATTTCAGCCAAGAAATGGAATTAAATCGTAAACATTTCGCGCCGATCAACGCCGACTTTTGGTGATGCAGCAGCATCCCCCAACGTGTTTCGCTGGCTTTCCGAATTCAGTTGTGGTCGTCGTTTGCTTATATGCTTGGGCATTAGTTCCCCTCGCAAACAGGAGGATTTATTCTCGTTGGATACCACATCATTTGATAATAGCTCAAAAAAGGCTCGTGTCGCGTGGCCCAAAGAAATGTTGAAGAAATTCGATCGCGATGCTTCAAAATATCGTGACAAGCGACGAATCGTGGATCTATGCCCGAAACTAAACAGCAGCCAACTCGACTCTATGGGTCTTTCAAGACGAACCAAATCCAACAAAACTTGTTCGCGTATGAAACACTTTAACATGCTTCCACCGAGCCATGGGTAATCGTAGAACGGCCAATTTGGAATGGTACCATTCGTTTGCCAGAAGTCTTTGGAGAAATACGGAAAAGCGGTCGCCGAACGAGGGTTATTCTCCAACACGACAATGTGACCTCTCACTGGTTGGCTCAAACAAATAACTTTTTGAGCACTCAAAACATCGATATGATGGGTCATTTCTCGTGCAGCCCTGGCTTGGCACGCAATAAAATGTTTAGTTTCCGCACGTTTTTTGATGCGTTTAAGACGTCCAGAATGGAAAACGTGATTTGAAAGTTTTTCAAACGCATGCAAGTCTATTGATCTTCACGGAGAGTATTTTGAAAAAAATATACAACAGAGAAATTTTCTATGATAAATATTTGTGTTTACTTATTTTCTCAAAACATAAGTAGCAACGACATGTTACAAGAACGTCTACCTAAAAAGTTCTCTACACTTTCACTTTCTTTGATACCTCATCTTCCAGCGATCATAAAGGCGAAATCGAATTGTTTGAATGAACCAGATACCGATTAGACATTTTAGTCCGCCTAGTTTGGCTAATGCATCCAATTCTGGCTCAAATTCACGGGTGGCATGGCCATATTTTTGAAGGAAACGAGACTGGAGAATAAGTTCATTTAGAAGTCGGCACTTTTTTGTTGGAAACTCAAGGGATCCTCAAAAGATTAGCAAGACTGGTTTGGGAAGGCCGGGCGACCAGAATTTTTTTTCTTCGAACAAACACAGATCTTCCGAAAACTTTTTCGATTTGGAATTCTTCACGCGGGAGAACATACTTTTTAAAACGGTCTTCACTGCATTAATTGAAATGAACTACACACGAATCTCAAGAAAATTTCCCCCCATTTTCTCCCCCATCTGGCAACACTTAAACTGGATGCTGCGTGGAAGAGGCTCTTTTTTCGAGAGGAAAACAAAATACAAAAAAAAAAGAGGAAAAAAAAAACTTGATCTGAACAGGGAGTAGGTATGAAATTTTTAATGGGAAATCCAATAAAACAGGTCAAAGATTTGACAGCAGGCCGTCATTTATTATTTTTTCACTTTTCCACAAATTTTCCGTTCATTTTCCCTCCGAAATCAACACAAACAGTCTCCCTACCAGGACCTGTGACACATGGGCAAATTACGACTATACATTCGAAGAAAAAAAATATCCTTTTGTGGTCCAATTAGCCGTGCAGGGATTTTTAGTTTTTTTTTTAGTTTTCGTTCGTTTGACTCCAACAGTGTGCACCCTAATTATCACCCACTACAAATTGTTTATCGCGAAACTAGTGTTTTTGAGGGAAACACACATTTCGAGCAAAGTAATCAGCACAAAGAGCAAATAAACAAATATTCCGTCGAAAGCAAAATCCCGAAATAAATCACATTCCGCCGCATGGGGTTGGAAAAACACTCACACTATCGCACACACTGAGATGAGAATAAGAAACTTTTTTTTCTTCTTTTTTTTTTGTTCCTTTGCTCCTACAAATTACGAGAGGAAAAGAAGAAAAAAAAATCGTTCTTTTTTTTTGGTAAGAAAATCCAAGAGGATGAGAGATGCTGTGGAGGAAAAAAAAACAGAAAACATCGCTGGCGGTTGCGGTGGCGGCAGTATATGTGAAATGTGAAAATTGAAATAAAAGTCGAAGAACAATTTATGGGAAGTGAAAATCAAATCGCAGCACTACACACAAAATTACAATTACAACACCGCAAGGCGACGCGACGCATGTATTCGTTAATTTTACATTTTTTTTATTTATAAACCGCACTGTGGAGGAAACATGCGAATTTTTGAATTTTCTTCTTTTTCTACTCTTCGCCTTCGATTCTTATGCGTATTCACTTTGTACTGTGCGGAGGTAACCGTGTGAACGGTGAAAATTGTTCCTTTTGACACTTGTGATTGCGTTTGCAATTCTAATCGGCGGGGGGAAGGAAACTGTGGAAAATTATCTACAAAACACTGACCCTTCTGGAGACAAGATCTCAAGGATTGAGATGCACTTTTAATTGGTGAATTTTCACGAGTACATGACTTTTCGTATTTCCGTTTTGCTGGGATAATTTCAATTGACTTTTTCTCTCTAATTATTCTTTACTTAGGATTTGTGAATTCTGTGAAGAGTGGACAGAAACTATGTGCGCTTTGCGATTTCACACTCAGCACGGCACTGCGACAAACGGTAGACTGACATTGGGTAGCGAACGAAAGAGAGAGCTGAGCTGATTCTTTGTGGATTGTGTTTTGTGCAGATGGTTTCTTTGCGCTTCTTCTTTTGTGGTTGCCTCCTGGTGTTGTTGTTTTTTTTTTCCTTCTTGCCTTCCTTTTTTTGTTTCTCGTTACTTGCTCTTTGTTGTTGTCTTCTTTTGGGTAGAGTGAAGTTTCTGCGCATCACATCACCGACCCAAAGAAACGTTCATTCAGTGAGAGAGAGTTAGTTGCGAACGAATGGAGCATAACAAGAAAATCAAGAAGAGAGTCAATTGAATGCGAGTTCAGCAATAGCTGAGTATGAGCTGTTGAATTCAGCGGAGATAATGAGAAATAATGGAATGGAGGAATGTCAGATAGCATGTGTGGAAATGTCAACTGAATAAGTGGAAGGGAGAACGATATGGCTTGAAAGCCAATATGGCCGATTTGTTGATGGCGGAAGAATATGTTTGAGCGAGTGAGAGAATTGTACATTTGGGAAGTATGCTGTACGAAAAAGTAGATGGGAAAAACAAAGATTGGTTGATTGGAAACTCCAGATATTCCAAAACTGTTTTGGATGTATAAAATGTGTTGCTAATGGAATATTTTATTTTAACTTCTACGATTTGTCTTAGGAACGTCTTTTCTACACTTTTCTATTCCTACTCAATTGGATTTTAAGTCCAAAGAAGCAGGAATGAGCAAGAGTGATTTTTCACATGGTTCCCACGCTGGTGTCGTTTTCGGTGATCATAGCGAGGTAGATGAAGTCCTTTACTACCTCAAAGTTTTAGCCGCCTAACATGAGGTTTTGTCCTAGGCGTCAATGTTGTGTAACCCTCTTTTGTGACAACATATACCTTGTTTGTCTTAAACGCTTCATTGATAACTCGTGGTGTTCTTTCCATTATGTCATTGCCATCTGAATATGCGAGTAACTGAACAGACCTTTGAAAGATGTTGCCTCTGGACTTGACTAGTGAGTTTCGCACCACTCTTTCAAGAACAGCAATTGTAAAAAGTTAAATTACAGGACACGGAGAAAAATATTTTCGTGTTTTTTGCACAAAAGCATGTTCAATTTCAGTACAATTTGTATGGTTTTCGAAAAAAAAACACGTAATCCGCCAATGCGGCACTATAAACTACCTATAGCTTCCAGTCGACTAGAACATTGATGTTCTTGTCCTCACATCAAGGAGGAAACTGACTCTATCTATGATAGTTCTTAAGACTGCCACTGTTCGTTATTTCATGGACGCCGAGTATCTGCCATGCTGGACAAGTTGAAAACTGCCAACCTATTGTTTTGATAATATAGTCGAGCTTTCGGCTAGATATACCATTTATCTTCCAGAAGTGTGGTGATGAATAGGCCCATGGTATTCTATGGTGAAAAAAGCATTTACATAAACATGTAACTTCAGTTTACACTGGAACCCCAAAAATGGGTTGCATCGGATTTATAGTAGATCTGCTTAAAATACCTGTTTCTGCTGAAGACGCATAGTTGGATCTACCTTCCTATTCGTATAAAAATATCACTGTTAGAGCTTGGCGACTTCCAGCGGCACAATGTAATCGATATAATATGCGTCTAAGAAACCTAATAACTCAACGCCCGCTACTTAAATTTACCAAAGAAAGCGTTCAAAGTATATTATCACAGAATGAAACAAGATAAGAATTACTCATAAGTTGTTGCCATCATCTAGACAGCTAAACTCCTAAGTAAGATTGTAAATGTAGCAACAATTAGTGAACGACTCATTGTCATAAAACTGATACCTGGATCATTGTTAGTGGCTTCCGCTTCAATAGCTTATAGATAGAATATTCAGGGAGGAAATGGTCTTCGTCGGTTGGGACTTAAACGGACACTGCGTACATCCGAACTGTGAATAGAAAAACTCATGAAAATCATACTGTTAAGCCACACAAAATACCTTCTTTATTAAGAAAGGCCGGCACCAACCAGATACTCTTGACATCTACGAGTATATAGAAGGAAACATCCAGCCGAAGTGTAAAATTTTTTAAAATTTAGACGCAATCGTTAATCATCAAGAAAACTGCGATGACGATATTTCAAATAGAGTAAGTGAACGGCGGTGTAAATGTGACGAAAATCATGCAGTATTTTGTGATCTAAATGATCTAAACTTATAGGTTTGTTATACATGACAGACCTATGCATTGACGGCGAGTGACAAATGTCAAGCTAAAATGACAATGATGGAAATGAAATATTACGAATTCCAGCAGGTGTGACAGAATGTGATCTAATAAGAAGTATAAGCGTTTACAGAAGCCTTTACATTGAGAACACGGAAAAGCGTCAGACTCAGCAATCAACTTGTTTTGTCAAAGGTGCCAAGAGTATAAGCTATACAAATTTCAGAGGATGGTAGAGAGATAAACGATTGAATCACTCAGATACAAACATTTTAGGTTTTGCAGCTCAAAATTTTGAATTCTAGTGCTTCCATATAAAGGAAGCATAGTCTCTTCAGTTGTTGACACCGAACTGCATGAGAGCAGCAGAAAACTGTGTCAAGGTGCTGGTTAAAATATACTTGTAATGTCACTGTATAGACCATATAATTCTTTCGAAACAGCTAAGAAAACTTTCATCCGCTTGGGTAGAACAAGATAGGGTTGATAAGAGCTTTATTGCTTAATTGTCTCTATAGTCCAGCAATTGACGAAGCAATTGCCAACGTACGCAGTCCTTAGTTTCAAATTTCCAGCACTAATCGTTTTTGATATGATATCTTTTATGCTATTGGTTTCTATGGAAGCATCTCGCGTTATTGCCCTCATTGTTAAGCCAGCAATTAGAGTTTTCTTTCTTTTGTAATTTATGGCATTCGACGTCGAACTCCTTCATAAAGCACTTCATCATTGTTGCTGTGCTACTTAACATATCCACAGCCGCACCTCGGATACAATTAGATAGCAATTCTAGTGGAGGTTTACAACACTAGAGGTTCGGACGTCTAAAATATGAAAAGCATATCTTGAAGCCATCGTAAGATGATCTTACTGGTTTGAGTTGATTCGTATGTCTTTTTTGAGCTATGTGGTGTTGAAACCGCAAGTTAGCTATTCATTTCGTAGCGCAGCTAGGCCGATCAAGTCCCTGATACAGTACTTCTTCTCTGTACCGGCGTGCGCACAAATTCATTTGTACGATGCTAATGTTGGGGTATTTAGTTTAACCAAAACTTTAGGATAGTTCTTTTTCGAAAAGGCTTGGTGGGCCAATAAATGCTGGCTGGTTCTTTTCTTTGCACACGACATTCTTAACATCGCTGTACAGACCGCACAGTCCGCGGTTCCCTGTTCATACAAACCGAGCCGAAATTCACGTGCAATATCTTTCTTTCAAAACGGCCAAGTGCTTCTTCATCCGTTTTCCAAGCCCCTGAGCCATATAGCACGATCGGGATGATTGAGTGTGAGAGAGGGCTCAGATACGCAATTGCCTCGTGAGCCCAAAGAAACTGCGTCTGATTTCTGTGCTGATGTCGTTGCGGCTTATTACGTGTAATTCGTCATAGAGAAAGGATTTAAAGGAACAGATTTTTTTTTTTTTAAGAAGCAATCAGCAATGTCTGTATTACTGATCGAATACCTTCTAAAACGATCACAATTATCCCAGGAGTAACTGCAAGTGAATTCCCTTAATGATTTCCCTAAGTACGAGTACCTATCTATTCAATTGGTACGATTTCCAGTAGATTGATTTTTCCGTGAGTTGTTAAAATACATATATACAATAAGCCAGCAAGCAACTTACAATTTCGGTTCTCTATCCACAACCACTTACCTGCAAGAAGAAGAAAACAAAATTAATTTTAATATTATAACAGTTTCATGTTGAAATATTTTAAATCAAACAGTTTGAAAGCCTTTGCTATGTTGCGAAGCACAAATTTTTCTAAATGTTCGCAACATACATATGTTGCTAGCCCGAACAAAATCGCAAATAAAAAGGAACACATAAGGACTTGCGCCGTTTTCTAATTTTATTTGCAGGTTCCCAGCTCCTGCACAAAAAATAAGAGAATGAGGAAATACGTAATAGAGGAGCACACAATGAAAAAAAAGTTTACAGGATTGCTGCACATGGGGTATGTGTTTACGAAAAAAAAATTCCTATCCTCCAACAAGCGGATTGTCTTATACATTCTCTATGCCCAGACAGAAAGTAAAAAGCAAAAAACCAAAACCCAGCAGGAAGGAAGAACAGGAAAAGCAGAAGACCTGCACAGAAGAAACAAAAGAAACATCCAAAACAACAGCCCAACTGCACCGGAACTCCTGCTTGTTGGGTGGTAGGTAATGGCTCATAGCAAATGGGAGGCAAGAGATGGGAGCTGGCTGACTGGATCTGGCGGGAGAGTCCTTGATTTTCATTAATAAACATTTTCCGGCTGTGCTTTGCGTTCATATCCTCCTTTGGTTTGTGTTTTTTTTTCCCACCCGTTTTTTTTTATTAGTTACATCGTTACCGTTAGCGTTGCTGTGGCTGTTCATCTCGTCTTTAAAACGGATTCGGGTTTATAGGTGCTGGTGCTGTTGCTGGTGCTGTAGCTGTTGCTGTATCTTTATCATAAGCGAGCTAATGATGATGGATTTATTAACGCCAGCCCTTGGTTAAGGCTGATTTAATATTTCGCCCTTCTATTGGAGCTTAGCTGCTGTCGTATCCCTGTTATCGCACGAATGCAAAAGGGATGCAGTAGCTTCCACATTTCCACATTAACTATTTAGAGCTTTACTTCTGCCAACCCATACACAGGCGTACAAGTAGCCACAAGTGAAATGCTGTTTTGGGGAAGATTGATTTATTAGCCATCAACCCTTAGTCCTAGTTCCCAACGACCAGGAACCAGCTCCAGCTCCAACTCCAGTTCTAGTACCAGCATCAACAGCAACTCCAAGCTTTTCCAGAACTCTCGTCATTGGTAAAGGGGCCGTTGTTTCGTTTGACATTCTTTGGGGTTTCTCGGCTCTTTGTAGGAACACCCTTTCGAAAGCAATTAAGGATTTACATGGTTGTCCTCTAGTATTATGAGGGAAATTTTCCAAACACAAGTACTCCTATGTACGTATGTGTTTGTGTATTGTGAAAATGAACACGATTGTATAGGGGGTGAGTACGGATTGTGGGAATATTTAGGAAAATTGCGTGTGAGTTACATGGGTGTAAGGTTAAAGGTTCCTTAAATAATTTTGACAACCTTTGGGTGTTTGAACCTTATCCAGGTTGGTTGAATGAAAGATGAGTTGATGAATACAACCGAGAGTAAGGGCAGACTGTCTGGTGCTCTTTATGTACAAGAAATAACAATGAAAATGACGAAGGCATATTTATTTTCGTTTAAATGAGTTTAGTACTCAAAGATACTCATAAGTGGCTCAATTTGGATAGAAGTTGTGAGACTTTTCATGTAATAACAGATCGATGACGGTTGCTAGGAGAGGACATTCGTTTCCATGACACCCTTCACAAAAAGTTATTGGGCATGAAGTTGGGGGATTGAGATTCACGTTGTGTACAAGTTCCTGGGGGCGTAGAAGGAATAGAATATTGAAACGTGTGCATACATGTAAGGGCTATTACCCTTGGACTTGAAATTGTTATTTTTAGAAGTTATTTAGAAGAATATTGTCAAGGAAAATTCCTTGAATTGAGGTAAGTTGCGCATTGGGAATTACGAGTAGATGCTTCAGATGTGGTCAACAGTAATGAAACAAATTTACTTTTACCAGTTTCTTTGGCATTCGAGGCATATGTGCCTATGCAACCCCAACAAGGTCCTGGTTTTATTTTTAGTATACTGTGGTGTTGTACGGCCCTGAGGTGGTTGAAATCTCTGTGATTTTCAGTGTTGAGGCAAATACAAAATACCATCAACTAGCAGAACAGTAAGGGTACCGACTTTAAAGGTTGTGAACACAATAAGGCCCAGTTGCACAGCATTCTAGAAAATAAGGAACATATTTACATTTGGGCTTCCTCTAAATTATCGACAACATCAACTACCATCCGAGAAGTACAATAGTGAGATGCGTGAGGTATAAAAAGATGAACAAATGAGTTGCTAACTCTGGTGGATGCTGTTATTTAAGCTCATTTCGTCACAAGAAAGGTGGCTTTTCCAATTTTTTTACGTTTTTACGTCTCGTGACTCTTGGAAAACTTACAAGCATTTGTTGATATAGTCTGATCGACTTAATATCACCTTGATCAAAAAGTTCCAGTGTGGCGCTCCCATTGTTCCGATTTGAGTAATTATAAATAATAAAATAATTATAATAAATAAAATAATTTACAAAATTAATTTATAAAATATTTAAATTGAAGACTTCAGGGCAGCAAGGCCATTTGAAGTCGTTTTTGATTTGAATAAACAAAAGACGAACAAAAAAACATTTACAATTTAGAGTTCTACTTTGATTATTTTAACAAAAGTGCTACATTAATTTATATATCACTGAATTTATTATGAAGTGTTGTGGCTGATTTGATGTGCTGGATTGACTCAATGCTTTGTGGATTTAATAATTCAGCCAGTTGCTGTTCGTTGCTCAAAACATCGTCTTCATTAGTTATTTTCGATACAGGACACTCTACCAGGATATGCCAGATGGATAGTTCTACCTGACAGAAATCGCATTTTTCTGGAGCATCTCTTGTGTAGTAGTGCCTACTAGTGAAGAATGTTTTTCCCAACCTTATGCGTAGCAGTTTAATGCAGTTTTCTCTGCTTAGGTTTTTGTTGTATGGGGTGCGTTTGTGATGTGACTGGAATGTACGCAAAAATGTTTGGCTATTTTCCCACGAGGAAGCTATCTCTTTGTCTAGGGCTGCTTTAAAGTATTTTTTGATGGTGTGAGTTGAATTTGGGATCTCCACCGTAAGTGGGAGGTTAAATGTTTCTTTAGCAGCGGTGTCTGCATCATGGTTGCCCTTGATACCCACATGGCCTGGTACCCAAGCCAAGATGATATCTTTGCATGAGTAAAGCACGCTTCTAATATTTTCTAATGATGCAGATTTATTGAACTCACTTTTTAGGCTCATTAGTATGCTAAGGTTATCCGTGAATATCAGTTTCTTTCCCGGGCGGTTTTTGGCTAGGTTCAGACATTTTTCGATAGCAGTTAGTTCTGATATATAGGATCCGGTCAGCTCGGGAAGTAGTCCTTGATGGATTGTTTTCGTTCTATCACTAGAAATTAATTCCACTACTGCATATGACGAGTTAGAATCCTTAAATGATCCATCCGTATAGAAGATTTGATCTGCTTGAATCTCGGCAATCATCTCGTTATGGAGCGCTTTGTATTCTTGATCAGTTGTGTCTTTTTTCCTGTGGTTGGCTAAGCTATTATTGATTGGGAGCGTATTTCTTTTCCAAGGTGGTGGAGAATTCAATGTTAGCGAGTCGTTGGCTGTGACTGAACTTGGAAGACAAACTTCTATCGATGACAATAAGGACGCCATATTACGTATTGCGGAAATAGTGCCCTTCCGAGGTTTTTCCATCATAAGTGCTTCCTTTGTTGCAGTATGGAGTGGGTGCAATGAGTTTCCCAGAGCTTTGCTTATAAGACCTACGGATCTTATCCTTCCAAGCTGTACAAAAAGTAGGTAGTCAGCTTCTCTTCGAAGCGCTATTATTGGCGAAGTTTTTAGAGCGCCTGTTGCTGTGCGAAAGCATTGGTTAATAGCAGCGTTGACACTTTCAACGTTTTTCTTGGTGGTCCACATGAAGGTCGTCAAACCATGTTGGAGAGATCCCATTACCAAGGTTTTAGCTAGTAGAATGGCGGTCTCAATGTGGGGTCCTTTCCTTTTTGAGCAAATCATTTTCAGGGCATTATTGCGTAGTTTAAGTTGATTTATTATCTGTTTTTATTTGCAAATTCCATTTTAGATTTCCAGAAAACAGAACACCGAGTATCATCAGCTCTCTTTTGAGTGGAATTGTGACATTCCGCAGGGTCAGGGGTGAACATATGCATTTTCTTTTTCTACAAATGTGGATGGCTTCTATTTTGTTTGGTGGGACAGAAGCTCCCCTTTCTTGCGCCCACTGAAATATTGCTAAGTCCGTAGTCTCCAACAGTTGGTTGACGTGGTTTGGGTCTCCTGATGCTAGTGTATAAATGTTGTCTGCGTAAACACCGATAAACTGTAAGCCATATTCATGGCTAGCAAGCCGACGTGTTAATGAGTCGATGTAGGCATTGTAAATGATTACTGAGAGTGGAGAGCCTTGTGGGACACCATTCTCTAGTTGGACTATAGAGGACGTAAAGCCATCCACATTTACCTGAAATGTTCTTCCTGACATAAAAGATCTAACAATCTTTAAGATTTTATTCGGAATTCCCCATGCATGAAGTTGTTTGATTGCATCGATAAGTGTCACCCTATCAAAAGCCTTTTCAAGGTCAGCCGACATAATAACACTATGTTTTCGCATAGATAGATTTTCCGCTAATTTTTCCTCTAAAAGGTGTAAGAGGGTTTCCACCCCTCTGTTTGGCCTAAATGCGTGTTGTGCAGGATGCATCTTTTTCTCTATTTCCAGGCTGATTCTTCTCGCAATGATTTTCTCAAAAATTTTGGAGAGAACTGGAAGGAGTGATATAGGCCGATATTCTTCGAAGGAGTGACATGTCCGAGATTTTTTGGGGATGGGCTTTAGTTGCGCTCTTTTCCAATCATGTGGAAAATTGCCAGTATTTATGATGTTGTTATACAACGTGCATATTCTAGTTTTTAAGTTTCCGTAGCAATGTTTTACCATATTGTACGTTATTTTGTCATTTCCCGGTGAAGTTCCTTTTGCGGTATGGATGGTAAAGTCTAGCTCAGTTGGTGTTATTTGTTCGGCAAGATGTCCAGATTGGATTGGCAGAGAAGGTAAATCATTGATTGAAAAGTTTTGTTTACACGTAATCAAGTTTGTCGGGTAGTTGCAGTCAGAACTATAGGATTTCCATAACTCTGCGAATGTGTTGGCTATTATTTCTGGATCATTGATCAGTGTTTGGTTTGATAGCATATGGGGGAAGTTTTGTGGCGGCTTTGAAGATCGAAGTGATTTTATTCTATTCCATAATGTTTTGAGATCTAACGTTGGGTCCATTGTGTTCACAAAATTTTCCCACGATATCCTCTTTGACTGCATTGATTCCCTTCGAAATTTTGCAAAAGCTTTTCTATAAGCAATGCAATTTTGTGTGGTGGGGTTTCTACGTAGTTTTACCCAAGTTTTGTTTTTTTCATCACGAAGTTTAGCAATATCTTGTGTAAACCATACTGGATTTCTTTTGTTAAAATTCGGAATTTTCGTGGTTGGTATGCATTTTGCTGCGGTGGCTCTTATGATTTTTTTACTTTGGCAGCTTCCTGGTTGGTATTGGAAGAGACCGGTGTTTCAAGTGATATTTTACACGAAGTTGATTTAAATAAATCCCAGTTTGCTAACTCCTCCTTAAATCTGGCACCCATTTTTTTTACAGTTTGTTCCTGGTGTTCGAATTATTATAGGCATATGATCGTTACCCGTATCTACTACCTCCCACTGTAGGGAAGGTGCGATGTCTTCGGATGCGAAGGTAACGTCAACGGCTGTGTACGTATTTTTGGTGCTGAGCAGCGTAGGTGTTCCATCGTTAAGGATTACTAGACTATGCTCGTTTGCAAATTCTTCAAAAATGGTGCCTAGGGAATTTGTTGCATTGGAACCCCAAAGAGTGTTGGCAGCATTAATGTCTCCTAAAATAATGTGGTGGCTATTATAAGTGAAAGGAATTTCATTGAGAATATCAGGCGTTACTGAGACTTCATGTTCTCTATAAATATTTGTTATAAGCAGGGGTTTTTTCGTTTGTATTGTTATTGTTTGATAGAGCAGGTTAGAAGTGGATAAATTATGTGAAGTGACGGGTATATTGTTCTTAACAAGAATACCTATACCTGACTTGGAATACTGATAAGCTTTGTTGTGGGGAAAACTCTGGTAGTTTTTCATGTTAAAAAATTTGAGACTTTTGGCGATTATATGTGTTTCTTGTGTATCTTAACTCCGAGGAAGGAGATAGTTTTGATACGCAGTAACACTGCATCCGAAGATCAGGTACTGTATTCAGTGCTAAGACTGTTTTTTTTTTGTTAAGTTGGTAAATCTCTTGTTGACATTCCCTCTAAATCTTAGCGGCATAGCTTGACATTTGCAAAAGTTACGTAGGCCAGAGTATGTCTATCTCTTTGTGTGTTGGCGATTTTTTACAATTTTGGAAATAGATTTAAATTTTCAACAACGAACTTGTATTAAAATTTGCGTCAAAAACGGATTTAATGGTGCGCGAACGTTGGAAATGTTGGAAAAGTGTTTCGGCGACGATTCTCTGAAGAAAATGGTCGTTTACCAGTGGCATGAGCGGTTCCAAAGTGGTCATGAGTCAATCGAAGATGATGAACGCAGTGGCGTACCATCGACATCGAAAACCGACGAAAATATTGATGGAGTACGAGTAAAAGAAATGTTGGTCAATAACCGCAAATTAATCATCAGAGAGATAGCGGAGGACTTTAACATTGCTTATGGATCCGTCCAAAATATTTTGGTTATATAGCAGCAAAGATGGTTCCAAAAGACCTTAATTTCATGCAAAAAAGAGACCGTGTAGACGTCGCAAAAGAGATGATTTGCGAGGCTGAATCCGATCCCACATTCATCAAAAGGATCATTACTGGAGACGAGACGTGGGTTTATGAGTACGACACGCAATCTAGACATCAGGCAAGTGAATGAGCCGAGACCAAAAAAAACACGTCGTTTTCAGTCAAAAAAGATTACAATGGTGTAGTGCATCACGAATTTTTGCCAGAAGGCCAGACAGTAAACAAGGAGTATTATTTGGGCGTTATGAGACGTTTGCGTGAAGAAATTCGCCGAAAGAGACCAGAATTGTGGGCAGAAAACTCGTGGCTTTTGCACCATGATAACGCACCGTCGCACAGTGCCATCATTATTCGTAGTTTTTTGACGAAAATTGCAACAAATACCATCCAACTGCCACAGAATTCACCTGATTTGGCTCCCTGTGACTTCTTTCTGTTCAATCGAGTTAAAAAACCACTACCGGGAATGCGTTTCAGCAGCCGAGAGGAAGTAATGGAAAAATCGCAGGGAGCACTGATGGACATACCGAAAACCGAATTTAAAAAATGTTTCGAGGATTGGATCAAGCGCTGGCATAAGTTTGTTGCAGTCGATGGGGATTACTTTGAAGGGAACAATATAGATTTAGATGAATAAACTTGTATTTTTAATTTTCTGAAAATGAAAATTGAAACACAAGGACATGGAATAAAACAGGAGACCTAACAGACTAATCTATAAGACTACAAATAGTTTTTTTCATTTGAACTCCGAGTTGAAAATGCTGTTTGGCCAGAAAATCCTTAAGATGTTCTGTTCTACTCAAAAACTCTACTCAGAAATGCTTTCTCTGGATGTTGTTTAAAGCTCACTACTACTCAACTCTTTGAAGATTTGTGGCTGATCTCGCTTTTGAACCTATTTGCAGCTAGGGACCTTGGATTGGACCAGCAGCGCAACAATCAAGTCTTGAGTTTCCAACACGTTAGGGAACGTCTTATTAATTCTAAATTCGCTAACATATGCCTAATATGCCCCTACGGAAGACAAGGACGTCGCGACCAAAGAGTGTTTCTACGAGCTTCTTGACAAGACATATGAGCAATGGCAGGATAGGAAAGGGGGTCATCTTTGGTAAGATGGTTGTTAAGCAAAGCCTACTCGACACCACGTCTGGCAACGGACCTATTGAATTTGCGGCGGAACGAAATATCACCATAGCTGGAATACGGTTTTCTCCTCACAACGAACATGGCGGTCTCCGGATCATTAAACTATAAATTTCGATGTAAGACATTTTGGACGTCAGACTCTTTCGCGCAGCCAACATTCACTCAAGTCAGGACCTTGGTGCAGCCAAGGGTTTCACAAGCGCTGCAACAGAAGAGAACTACTGTGAGAATATATAACGTAGACGGGAAGAACATGGGCTTCTCCAGAAGATGCAAATAAGCACGAGAAGCGCTCGAGAATATAGAGAAATTTTACTCCAGGAATAAAGAACGGAAGTTTTACCAATAAGTAAAAAGGTGAGAAAACCCGTACAGCAGCCTGTAGAGATGAAGAAGGAAACCTTATTGTAGAGTCACAGTGGGTGTTGAGAATACGGAAAAACTGTTCTGCAGACTGTATAACGGCGAAGAGGTCCAACAGCCCACCATCATGCAGAATAGACCATTCAATTTAAATGATGGTAGCCAAAACTGGCCAAAATGAAGTAAGGATAGCAATATCTAAGCTGAAAACAAACAAAGCAGCTGGACCTTACAGCTTACCAGCCGAGGTATTCGAAGCTGCTGGAAGTGACTTTGTGGATAGCATCCACTAACTCATTTCTCATATCTATATCATTTGCTCCAACCCACAAAAAAGGATACCCCTCACCTTCGCCAACTATAGAGGCATAAGTCTTTTCAATATCGCTTACAAGATCTTATCTCCCATATTGTATGAATGTCTGAAACTGAAACCCTTCGTCAACAACCTAATGGGCCCATATCTGTGCAGTTTCCAGGAAAGTCTTTTCATCAATTTTACGAGTAAGGCCGCATATGATAGCATTTATAGAGACTAGCTAAGTATTTAGACTGAGAACGCTCGCTGCTCCGTCGAGGTAGACAACGATTTAACCGAGATCTTAACCTAGGCTATAGACAAGGTGACGCACTGTCAACATCACTTCTTCGACGCACTTCTTCAACATCATACTTCTTGAAATAATTGTATGGAACTTACAAAAACTGGAAGCAACTGTGCAACTACTACCGTACGTCGATGATATCGTCATAATAGGGAGAACACAGAAGGCTGTCACCGGTCCGTTCGCTAGTATCAAATCTACCAAAATGGGTTTAGCGGCAAATGAGGGAAAAACCAAATACATGCTCGTATATGCCGTCAACAAGAAGGGACATACAATGTCGACGACTTGAGCAGAACGCCACAGTCGACAGCTATAGTTTCAATGTAGTAAGGGACTTTGTCTACCTTGGCTCTACTACAAATTCGACCAACAATACCTCAGCGGAAATAAAACGAAAAATCACTCTTACCAATCGCTTGGCTAAGAAGGCAGCTCAGTAGTAAGGTCCTATAGCGAAAAACTAAGGAGACTATATAAAGGGCGTTGCTCATCCCAGTCACACTTTACGATGCTGAAGTATGGAGTATATCAGCAGCGGATGAAGATGTCATCAGTCATTTCGAGAGAAAAATCCTTCGAAAAATATTCAGTCTCGTTTGCGTTGAGGCACTTGGGAAGAGAGGATTCAATCAATTCAGTCAGAAAACTGCACATCAGGCGCCTGAGATGGCTACGACCTATATAGCGAATGGACACCAGTGCTTCGGCAGGCAGAGTCTTCGAATCTAACCTGAGGGAAAACGCAGTAAAGGAAGACCTCACCTTAGGTAACGCGCACAAGTACGATAGAAGGGGACCTCAATCGAATTATAGTGCGTAACTGGAGAGCCTTAGTAGAGACCCAGGTTCACTCCGAATTGTAGCGTCAACTAAGTAAATAAGTACCTACTTGCAGCTGCATCAGCTACCCCGACTACCCCAACTACATCAGTGTAGTTACGTTTGTCAAGTCACAAACTACGCTGTACTTCTCTAGTCTTTAACCGGTTTAGTGTCATACGTATACTCGCTTATCATTGCTGCTGGGGTTGAACCGCCAGGGTCTCTTCAGAAAACCATGCGCTTTGACTTCCTTAACATATCCGCTTCGGAAGTAAAAACAGTTTTCACTGCCGTGCAATATTTTTGTATGGCTGGCATTTCTCTGCTGGTAACTATTTCCACTACTTGCGAAAGATATTTCCTTACCTTCTGGTTCACAGAAGGACTTTTTAGTCGTCTGACGTTGTACCTGAGAAACCTTGTAACGGTTCGGATTCGGACCTTCAAAAACATTCCTGATTGTCGTTCCGGAAGCGGTGAAGATGAGTCAAGCGGACAATGAAGCGAAATCGAATTACGAGTGTATGCTGTCCGTTTAAAATAGTATTCAATACTTTATTCAATATTCAATGTCTACATAGGCCCCGCTATCAATTCAGACAATGACATCAGCGCTTAGATCTTAGCTTCTTTGGCGAATCAGCTTCCTCCTTCTCGTAACAAGAACAACCTCAATTTTGATAGAATTGACTGAGAGCCCACTTATAATGCACCAATCGTCGATCACGTATGGGGCTGCCTGCGCTTTAGAGCACAGAGTCGTTAGACACAATCTAAAAGACAGTACAATACGTCATCCGCATATGTTTGTGCATTGACGTTAGAACTATTGAGCGCATTGAGCACTGAGCTGACCAACATGCACCATACATATCACTGGAGACAGGACGGCGCCTCGCGGGCAACTCCTGTTTACCCCAGCTATCACATATTGGCCGCACAAAACTAGTGATTCGTATACGCCATGTTGTCTGGCCGAGTTACACAAGGCACCTTTAATGTCGATGAAAATGCCCAGGACGTATTTCTTCTTGTCGAGTGTGCCTTCAATTCTGCCTGCGAGATTTTGAAGTGCACTCTTGCAGGGCTTTCCGCGTTGATAAGCATGTTGCAGGGCGGATTTTATGTATTTGAATGTATTAGGCGGTAAGGTTAGAGTTACCATGATGGAGTATTCAAGATGGATCAATGCGCTTCTACAAAAGCCATCGCAGTTCTTTGGCTTAACATCACTCTGAGGAGTATGAGTCTAAATTCTCTGTTGTTTTTTGCATTGGTTTCTTCGTTGTAAAATTAAGTTATATTGAACTGATTCCCATCAGGGAGCGCAAAATGCTCCTGTGCCGAAATAGTGAAGATGAAAACAGTCTGATGGAAACAAAGAGTACAAACACAGATCTAATATAACGTTTTAAGTCATCCAAGCTCAAGGAATGACTGGCACTTTCTTTGCATCTCATCGAAGTCTATAAATTCTTGACCGGAATATTGATTGTAGGTAATAGTACACGGAAGTAAGTTCAACAAGCCATATTAAAACAAGCCCTAGTTAGACATGCACATTTGATAGAATTGATTTACTCTTGCAATATTCAAGTACTAGCACAGCACTAAGAGTTTCAAAAATGCTGCCTAATTCATGCCAATAACCGAACGGTTCGATCACAAAGCAAACAAAGCAAAACAAGATACGAGTACTACAATCGCCTCTGTACGTCGTCTGTTTTACTGAAATATCACTTCACTATCATCTGAAATTGTTGCCTAAGAACCCTTAATCTCAAATCAACATGGAAATCCACTATGGATATGCAAAATGCAGTAACAGACCAAGAACTCTACAAACGAGCACCCCCTATTTCGGTTTCGACCCCAAATCGCATGTAATTTTCCCTAAATCGACACAAAATTAGCACGCTCATTAATTCCGGTGCTATATTGTAATTCGAAACTCACCAGCAACCACCACTGCATTCCCCTTCATTGCCTCAAACCATCTCAAGACTAAATCTCAATTGAAGATCTTAGTTTCACCCTTCTCAAACGCCAGCAATTTCTCACACTTTCCACCCCAAAACTAATCCATGTGAACCCACATGGTTGTATCCTAAATACAATCCCAGGGCGGTTCTGGCCACACTTTACTCGTACTTCCAATTTATACATACCTGGTCAAATACACATAGAGACGACACGTGTGTGGCCGCTTATGATATGGCCCACCACAGTTAATACCAATAGAAATAGAAAGCACCCAGCTTTAGCTATTCGTATATACGTATGAGTATAACACATGCCAATCCACTTTATCTACCTCCACGGCCACTTGATCCTTAATTGTGACCATAATTCTTTTGCTCTTGAGCTTGACCAACCATTCTCTGGTATCGCCAACATAAATTACAATGTCCTTGCCCGTTTCAAATTTAAGAATACGAATAAACGACAACGACTCATCACAACACAACACAACAACAAATCAGGAGATGGACCTGAATACTGAATAAATAGCATTTTCCCCTTCTATTCGTAGTATCCGTCCGACAGGAGAGAGATCCTTTTACAAGGTTCGAATAAAAACTCCACTACTCCGTCTAATGATAATAGCGTACATCCTTAAGAAGTGCAAACCATTGCTTGGATCGTTTCGAATTCCTATTTTCGAATCCTAAAGTACGACTAAAAGTGTGTTGAACCGAAACGGAACTAAGCCAACATACGAGTACGTATAGGGGGGTAGTCGTAGTTGTAGTCGTAGTGGTATTCGTACTCGTCAGACAGCCAAGAATCTAATGTATTCCAAGATGTTAGATACCAGTACTCGTACAATATTTCCGTTTTCTTAAAGTCCTACATCTAATTTCCTGATGTACGACTATGACTATGCGGCAGATGATTTCGAAAGGATGCGTTTACGAGTTTAGTATACGAATACTCCTCACACGTATGGATGGGTATGTTGTAGGGTATTTTGGGCCCTTCTTGGGCTGCTTCGGGTGCTTTTTTTGTTTATCCACTCCAAGTGGCATTACAACACATGTTCAACTTTCATTTATATTGTTTCGTTTCGTTGCTCAAATTATTTATGTGTATCTACCTGGGAGAATACTTCTGCTTACTACCATTGCTATTCTCATTCTTGATGCCACATGCGTTGGTTGATTTTCCGAACCCGAACCCGATCCCAACCCCCTTCGACCGCCAGAGAGACACAAGCCGCTTGAAGAGATAAAATAAGCAATAAATTCGAATGTACGAGTAACATTCGCAGATCAATATCCTGGGCTATTCCAAGGATGTGAAATATTCTTTAAATAGGTACGGGCGAGGGTCTGTGTGATGATGGTGGTAATAGCAATGTTGAATATGCCACCTCACTGACAGGCGGTGAGAACGGATGATCTATGCGGGAATTCGTTCATACAAAATGTGGATTATGTGTTGTGTTATTTTTGTTTCTGTTTGTGCTTGGGTGTGGGTGCGGGTGTTTTATTTTTACATCTTTTTTCTGTCTAACATAACATTTGAAAGATGGGATTTGATATTGTTCTTTGCATGTCCTCTATTTCAACTGACAGTTGTATAAAAAAATAAAACTTAACAGATCGATTTGAGTTTGCTTTCTTGGGAACAGTTGTCCTCAAAAGTCTCAGAGAAGAACGTTTCTTTAAATGCAAAACAAAATGTCTATAGGCAGGTCCGTTTGGCCTTGACGTCTTATATTTTAAACATCGGTTTCATTGGTCCGACTGCCCAACATCTCACTATAACATACAACAGTCACATCAATCAAAGACGAAACTTGACGAACAATCCAATTCTGTTTTTGGTTATGCCTTTTTGGTCTTATAATCGTAAGCTACATATCTGAGACTGAATCCTGCAATAAAATAGCAAAGGCCGTAATGAAAAATAATGCGTTTAGTGCATTAACCATGCTGCCACAACGGCTCGACTTTCGTTCCATCTTCTAAAAATCCGAATACCCAATATGACCAAATTATTCCATTAAGAGGTTCTGCAATAAAAAATCTCCAGAACGGTTAGGTCCGAAAAGAACAGAACAGATAGGGAAGTCTTTGCCTTCAGTTTTACCTGTACATTCCGAAAAGATTATTAGAAAACAACTAGCTAGTCCATCTCCTGGATTTGAATGCCTTTAACTATGCATATGCACTATATGTCAAGGTCGGTTCATGATTCCAATTTATGCAGACGCGTTCTTTTATGGAAGAAAATGTCTATAATGTCGATAACGGATAGTACGCGGTATTAATAAGGGGACTTGGAGACCTCCTGGTCAATCAACCATCAACTAAATTGACCACATTACCATCGACCCAAGGCACTCCTCCAGTATTATGGATGTCCGAACGTTCTGAGGGACCAACATCAGCTCTGACCATTACCTTGTTGTAGCCAAACTAATACTGTGAGGAAGTTTGACATCGGACAGCTACGATTGCAAGAGATCACCAATTTCTTTTCCAATCGAGTCTCCCTTAATTTCGAATCGAAGACCAGTGGCAAAATTGCAAAGAATTTATCAGGTTTCACTCGGCAACCATAATGAAACCCGTGGTTTGACGACGAGTGCCGGCAAGCACATGCAGCTCAACAAGAGATATACAAAGCGGCGCTGTATAGAAGGACTAGACCTGCTTACGATCTCTACGAGTAAAAGAGGGGAGACGAACACCGGCTTTTCGGGAGGAAAAAAAAGGGGGCATGAGAAGCGCATGGTCGAGGAAATTGAGAAGAATGAAATTAGGAAGTCTTACCAAAAGGTAAAAAAAAAACATGAGAGGAATACGAACCCCGAACCAAAACCTGAAGAGATGAACAAGGGAACATAGTAGTAGAGCCACAGTCGATGTTGAGGATTTGAAAAGATCACTTCTGTACAACGCCGGGACGAACCAAATACCGCTGTCAGGCAGAATGAGCCTTTCATTCTGGATATTGTAGGCGAACAATTCTGTCTATCCCACCTGGATGAAGTGCAGATAGCCATATCTAAGTTTAAATCCAACAAAGCTGCTGGAGCGGATGGTCTAACTGCGAAGTTGAGTACACATCAACTTATCCCTAAAATATGTTCGGGCGAATAAATGAATGGAACCTCAACATTGTTTGTCCGATTTTCAAGAAAGGAGATCCTGTGCTCATCGCCTACAAGGTCCTATCTGCCGTTCGTCAACAACTTGAGTGGTCCATATCAGTGCGGCTTCAGACCAGAAAACCATCGACCAATTCACACTACGGCAGATCTTGTAATAAACCCATGAGCTCACACCACCTATTCATCGATTGTAAGGCCTCGTATGACAGAATCTATAGAGACGACCTATACAGAGCAATGTCTAGTTTTGGCATCTATCCTAAACTCATCCGTTTGTGCATAATGACGATGGAGAATGCACGCTACTCCATCAAGATCGATAAAGAACTCACCGAGACCTTTGATTTCAAAAAGCGATTTATTCAAGGCGACGACGCGGTGTCATGCGAAATAGTGCAATACTCACGATCTGGTGTCTTTTAAAAATTCGTCCAATGACTCGCATACCCCAATATTATTGACATAATCGGAAGAAAACAACATGATGTCAGTGGCTCTTTCGTGAGTATTGAGACAGAAGCAGCGAAGGTGGATTTAACGGTCAATGAAGGTAAAACCAGGTATATGCTGCCAACCAGAAAGGACACACAACACCGAAGTCTCGAACAGAACGTCACCCTCTACAGATATAACTTCGACAACGACAACGACATTAGTGCTGAGATCAAACGAAGAATGACTCTTGCCAATGGTGGCTTCTTTGTGTTAAGAAGGCAATTGGCTAGCAAAGCCCTCTCTCGAACAGCAAAAGTGACTCTGTATAAGAAGGCTTTATCAAAAATCCATGAGGGTGGGGTGGCTGCTTTGAGAGGAAAACTCCTCGAGTGATTTTCTATCTGATAGACATCAATGCTCTGGTTCAAAAAGTCTTCGAATCAACTCAGTAGAGGAAGATCGCCACTCAGGTGGTGCACGCAAGTGGAAGCGAACCTTAATTAACTTAGAGTGCGAAACTGGATGCAGCTAGCTAAATATCGAGTTGACTGCTTCCGCTCGTTAGTTGAGGCCCAGGTCCACCCCGGACTGTATCCCCATCTTAACATGCATGCTGTACATGCATACGCAGTAAAGGTTTGGGAGGCGAAAACAAATAGAAAAATTCACCACACTCTACCGTTCTTGCACCATCAGTGTATGTGTGGATAATTTCGCTCCTCATCAAAACAAGTAGTGTTTAGTGTTTCCAGATTTATTGCCTTGTAACATTGAAATTGGTTTTGGACATGAGGGAAGGAACGAATTAGTGGATGTTTGGGCTGATATTCTCTTTTGATTTATGAGTCGGCCGTTCTTAGACTGGTCCACTGCAAGGTAACTGGCAGAACGGGCCAACATCTGCACAGCATATACTAATGTGCAGATAAAGGATGTGAAAAAGTATGTCTAGTTAGGCTTATCTGGGTTCCAATCAAATTGGCTGTTCAGAAAAAAACTTCAGGTGGATTCTGAAGAAAGTGGGCGGATTTCATTTCGCAATACGTTAATTTTTTAACAAGCTAACATATGAAGGGGTTCACCCCACTCTTTCACTCAGATATAGGAGAAGGCTACATTATTCAGACTAAAAGTCTTTTCAATTAGACCTACTATTCGGTGTAGGGTGTTTCTACTAATTTGTCATTATAGTTATGCATGTAAAGATATCGAGTTAGGCTACTTTTGTATTACGTTGGTGCAAATTAGCCTTTCGAAGAATTGAAACAGGAATGATTACAGTGATTACAGGGATTCCAGATTGTGCTTTGTCTCCGTCTTGGATGGTTTCAAGTGTGATATCCACCAAATTAATGCCGGTGTGCCCCAGGGCTCTGTGCGGTATCCGACATTCTTTTTAATTTTCATTAATCATCTCTTGTCTACCACTTCTAATCCAATACATTCCTTTGCTGACGACAGTACTCTCTGCTTTTCATATTCGTTCCCTGACTCACGTCCCTGCTCTTCGGATGTAGAACGGGAACGGCAGCGTATGTTAAGCTCATTAAATTCCGATATTGAGAGCCAATTGGGGAACTATCAACAGAGTGGAATTTAAAGCTTCCAAAACACAATGCTCTCTGCTTTCTTTAAGGTGGAATTTAAACACCCATCCATTATCCATGAATGGCACTTACAAAAAGAGCTGCTCTTGGAGAGCTGGGAAATCGTGCTGTACTTCGAACAGTTAAGGATGACCAAAAAGAATTGAAGGACCTGAAAAATCAAATAAACACAAGAAATGCCAAGGCACGCGTGGAAAAAGCCCACGCAACCAACTGTGGTTTCAAACAATGTGCAGCCAGTCAAGACGAATTCGGTGAAAAAGAAAATAGTGACCCGGCCCAATTCGATCAAATCTGGAACAACGGGACTACTAAACGCCGCTGCTACTAGGCAACAGCTACCCAAACCAACGACGGTCACCGCAAAAGTGGTGAATATTGAGAAAAATGTTTCGCACGTTCGATATATTAACAAGCCAAAGATTGAATGGTCTAAGGAGCAACAAACGCAAGTAGCAATTATAAAGCGGGAAGATAGTAACTTGTCGCGTAAATCGTTGTCTAATTAAAGGCAACAATCAAGCAGCAGCAACAGATTACCAAGCCAGTGCAGGCAGTTATCCCCAGTTGTAAGACTACAACAGAATCCAAGGAGAATGAAACAGAGAACGATAAAGTAACACATTCGGCTAAGTGTTAAACCAAAGTTATTGGCCTGTCGTCCCATTCAGCTAACCTACTAAATGCGGTGGAAAACATCGATGCAGAGATAAGGAGAACCCAATTTTGGTTTCGGAATATGTCAATGATATTTACTCGTACCTGTTTACGTTGGAGACACAAATGCCCATCGAACCGGACCACTTAAAGGATCAAAAACAGGTTGTTCCGAAAATGCGTGCAGTCCTAATCGATTGGATCAATGAGGTACACCATCAGTTCCACTTGCTGCCAGAAACTTTCCATATGTGTGTAGCTGTGATCGACAGATATTTACAAGCCGTAAAGACCACTGTACGTCAGCAGTTACAGTTGGTGGGAGTGACAGCACTTTTTATTGCTTCCAAGTACGAAAAGCTATTCCCACCTGCAATTGGTGATTTAGTATACATTGCAGATGACACCTACACAAAGGAGCAAATTTTAGACATGGAAATGAGAATAATGAAATCGCTTGACTTTAATCTAGCTCGCCCATTGCCGATTCATTTTTTGCGTCGTTTCTCGAAAGCTGCCAGCGCAGAAGACTGTCACCACGCATTGTCTAAGTATTTCTTGGAATTGGTCACAACAGAATACTCGATGGCCAGCTATCGTCCATCAGAATTTGCCGCTGCATCGTTGTATTTGTCACTGCAACTGATCAACCTTCAAAACACACCGACAGAAATGATATGGAATCCAACGCTGGAATTCTATTCTCGTTATAGTTCTGATCATCTTGAACCGATTGTACAACAAATTGCAACTTTAGCCAGAAACGCATCCACCGCCAAACTTAAGGCCGTCTACGTCAGACAAAATCATCGCCAGAGCCTCAGTTAATTCTTAGATGTTTGTGGTGTTTCCATGCGCCATTTTTTTAATACGTTTTGTTAATTATTTCCTAACATTAAGCATTTATTTGTTCTCACTTTATTTACCTACACTTTGCATCTCATTTTAAAAAGGAGCAAAGCAAGGACTCAATTGCTGGCTTGAAAATGAAACAAGTCTCTTGCTTATCCCTCAGCAAACAAGCTCGAATCGGTAAATTCTAACTTTACTATATCAAGAAGCGCCAACTACGACTGATGTGTAAAATTCATTCTAGAAATTGTGTGTATTATTTTTTTATAAGTACGAGTATATATTTTTAATTCTAACGTTCACGTTCACCACATGTTTTACGCATTGTGTTTTGATGTCGTTCCCTCTTTTCTTTTCTTTTCTCGCAATTTTCATTCTTGAAGATCTTTATTCTAGACTTTGTCACTACATGTGGTCAATATAAACTAAAAACAAATTGAATAAATACATCGTCGAAACCGGAAAACTTTCCATTCTCGGTATGTGTGTCAGTGACAACTTACGTTGGACATATTCGATGGCGCCAAATGCCAAGGTTTCCTCAAGCGATGTAAGAAATATTTCACCTCCTCTGACCTGGCAAGGCGTTTATCCGCCCAAAATTGCAGCCCAATGACCACATCTGGTCAGGGACCACTATGTACTTGCTAGATAGGATCCAAAATCGTGCGATAAAATTCATAGGTGATGACAATACGACACAATGATTAGACACTCTTGTATCGCTACCTTGTTGTATCGCTATTTTCACCACCAGTGCTCCATCAAAATTGCTTTTAGCATTCCGCATCTTCAAACTTTTAACCGTAACACCCGTCTCGCTATGAATTCTCATCAGTACACCCTCAAGCCCATCTTCTGACGTACTCTCAAATATTGTGAATTAGGAAAGCCGTTCATTTCGCTTATGGAATGCCCTTCCGAGCTCTTTATTTCCTGGTCAGTATAACATTTAAAACATTTAAATCCAACGCACATCGGTATCTCTCTTTTTCCCTCCCTTACTGTCTTTTGTCCGCGTTATGTGCAAACATCTTAATTGTACATAAAATCCCTTGTGAGCGCACTTATTATGAAAAAAAGTGAGCTTCTTCCTGCTTTCGGTATGAAAAGAACTTTGGCCTCCGTCTATTACCTAGGTGAGAGCACGAAATCTAGAAAACAATTTAGGATGACTTTTACCCATCGTAATGCTACGAGTATGCCGAAAGTTTTTTTTTTAAATCTACGAGTATGTCTGCTTTGGGGATTGGAGAATCTCTTGGTGGCTTCATTAAAGTTGTGGTTCCTCCCGAGTTTCTTCTATTTTTCACAAATGCTCCCATGATTTCCTTCGTGCGGTTTTTTACTGGGAATATAGCCCTAAAAGGCGTCTCTACATTCATCAATGTATCATAATACAGTAGATAAATGTGTGGAAAAATAAAGAAAATTTACTGATTTTATTGAACAACTTCTTACCCGTTTTCCAAGAAGAATTACAAAAATTTGGGCCACTCGTAGGTTTCCTTATTCTAACTGAGAGAAATTTTTGAAGAACGTTTTCCTCACCTGCGGCCATACTCGTGTACTCGGATGTTTTATCCAAAGTTATTTGAATTTTTAGAAATAGCATCTTTTCTGAAGTGACCCAAAACTTTTGCGTTCCACTCTTCGTTTAATTTTCCTAAGCAACGAGAATTCTAAGTAAATCGACTCAATGATGAAGAAGATGAAGAATAAAATAAAAAGACACGACATTACGACAGTAAAGATACAAGAACGAAAATGTTCGTCGTCGAGATTTATGTTGTGACAATCCAAGGGCACAATGCACCTTTTCGGTTCAAGTACTAACACCACCATCAGCATCACTCCCATCCACTACCACTACATTGAAGAATTCAGATCTTTAAACATGTAGAGAAAGTTAAAGAAATAAGAAAAGTTATGTCCTGAGGTAAAACCTTTTGTTACATTTACTGAAGAGTGTGGAAACCAGGTTTGATTCCGTTCCATGTAAAACTGTTTAACATCCTTTTTGTTTCAACCCGGATACATTGGATAGAGGTGGGTGGTGGCAGATGGCAGATAGCAGGTAAATTTTGACTGGGTTTTGGGTGCTTGAATTGAGTTTCTTTCCACCCATACCGTCCCGATAGGAATGTTTTTTCATTTTTTTTTCAGGTAATGTTGCGAAAATGTCCACAATGTAAAATTTTGATGAAGGCCATGGGTTGATGGGTTGATGGGTTGATGGGTCGATAGGTGGAAGAATTCCCAACTCCTCCATTCACATCGCATAGGGTAGGTGTTTAAGCATGGCTGTGTGCTGGGTTAAAAGTGTGAACAACATAACTTTCCTTTTTGGCATTTAAATGTAGTTTTAATGTCTTTTTGAGTTTGGATACTGAAAAATCAGATACCCGTCGTGAGTATATCTCATCCATCTAAAGCTCCATTCCAAAAGTTGATCTATATGAACAAGCACCATTTACACATCCACTAAAATTGTGCTAAGACCCTGTTTGTTTTGCATATTGGTGAGCGAATAGCGATCCTTGGAAGGCACTAATTCCGGGGAAAATTTCATGTCCTGAATGTGACTGAATGAGCGAGCGGGGGGGAGAGTAGGATCCAATAAAGTAGTCATTAAAAAGTTTCAATGTCTTTTTGGCTTACAGTTTTTGTATTTGGAAGCGAGCGAGAACAGAAGAAAGGACTCGACTGTATTCGCAGTAATGTATTCAAATTGCGCACTCGAACATACTTTGTATTGATGTGGTTTTGTGTCACAGATGTCATTGGCAGACATCTTGCGAATGAATGGTATTGATAATTCTCTTTGAATAATTCATTGGACGGAGAGTTAATCCTGTTGGATCAATAAATGGATTTTGTAATGCTTTCTTCGGTGTGAATTTGGAGCTAGGGTGGGGAGCTCCTGCAGATGAGGAAATTGTAAGTAAAATATTGAAGTCATAATACGGAACTTATGGTTAAACGAAGCTTGGACAGATATCATAATTTATCGTCACGTTAGCAGCCGTGTAAAGGCGGATGATGAGTCAACTTTTAGTAGCTCAGAAATGGGTACTTAATCCGATGTGACGGATTGAAGTTGTGGAAGTGGCAGAGTGAGAAATATGTTTAATGGCCTTAATATGAACATGACGAGCGATTTTAATTGCAAAAGGAAACTATGAAAAGGATGACAAGAATATGGGATTTCATTAAAAGTACAAAGGAAATTAGTTCTAGCCGGGAATAATAAAATTTTGTACGGTTCTTGTTTTTCTTTTTATAATTAGCGCGCGCTCTAGGGATTTGATTACTTTTAAAATGTTTGCACACTGCGCGGGCAAGGGAGCATCAGGGAGGAAGAAAAGAGAGATACCGATGTACATTGGTTTTAAATGTTTGAAAGTTATAATGAATAGGAAATAGAGAGCTGGACAGGGAATCCCATAAACGAATAACGATATTTCAATGGACGTCCGAAAGTGGGATTGAGGGTATACTGATGAGCATTCAAAGCGAAATGGGTGTTACGGTTTGAAGGGGCGGAATGCTACTGGCGTTTTTAATGGAGCACTGGTAGTGGAAATAGCGATAAAATAAAGTGAGACACGAGACATTTCGTCGGTGTTAATGGGTGTCAATTGCCTGACTGATATTACAATAGTATCCCCAGAGATGTCATCACGCAGAGATGTTTTAGACCAAACTGACCAGATGTGTACATTATACTCCAATTTCGGGCGGATAAATGTCTTACATATTGAGGCCAAATCAGAGGGGGTAAAGTATTTCTTAGATCGCTTAAGGAAAGCTAGACATTTCGCAGCATTTTTGGCGACATCGAATATGTGGTCATTCCAACGTAAGTTGTCACTGACACAAATACCGACAATGGAAAGTTTTCCGGTTTCGACGATGTAAGTGGATAATGGCTGGATATTTAAATTTCGCTTTAATGACAGCAGACAGCATTGAGTTTTGGAAGCATTAAATTCCACTCTGTTGATAGTTCCCCAATTGTCTCTAATATCGGGATAACACACGCTGCCGTTCCAGTTCTACCGCCGAAGAACAGAGACGTGATTCCGGAAACGAATATGAAAAGCAGAGAGTACTGTCGTCAGCAAAGGAATGTATTGGATTACAAGTAGTAGACAAGAGATCACTAATGAGAATTAAAAAGAGTTTCGGAGACCGGACGGAGCCCTGGAGCATACTGGCATTTATTTTGCGAATATTAGACTTGAAACCATCCAAGACAACTTGATTTGAACGTTCCGAAAGGTAATTTCTAGTCCATTGAATGCCAAAAGCATGCATTTTCGACAAAAGAGCCTGATGCCAAACTATTTCAAAAGCCTTAGAAATATCAACTGTAACTATTTTGCTTTCGCCAGATTGATGTACGCTTTGGTTCCACTATTCGGTGAGACATGCCATCAAATCACCAATTGACCTGTTCCTACGAAAACCATACTGCCGCAGGAAGCACTTCCATAAATTTTGGGCAGTTAAAAGATATAAACAAGGCAACATACGAAGCAGGCGTAAATTGCACAAGACGAAGTTTTTTTTAACTACAAACCATGGTTCGACGAAGAATGCAATACGCCAATACGTCTGAAAAGTTTCCGACCGAACAATGATACATTTTTTCAAAATTTTTTTTTTATTTTTCTACATAGTCTCCTTGTAACTCTACACACTTCTACCGGCGATGCTCCCATCTCTCTAACCCGTCCAAATAGCACTTGGCGTTTTTCTCTGCAAAATAATTGTTCACGAAGGTGATTGCCTCCTAATTTGACGAAAATCACTGTCCTCCGAGCGCAGTTTTTAGATGAGGGAACAAAAAGAAGTCGCTTGGGGCTAGATCTGGTGAATAAGAGGCAGATGGTCAAGCAGTTCAAACCGTAATTCATGGATTTTCGCCATGGCAACCGCCGAGGTGTGAGACGGCGCGTTGTCTTTGTGAAACAGGATTTTCTTTTTCTGCAAATGTGGGCGTTTTTCCGCAATTTATGCCTTCAGCTTGGCAAGTAATGATGCGTAGTATGCTCCTGTAATGGTTCTTCCTTTTTGAAGATAATCGATTAAGATAACTTCTTTACTATCCCAAAAAAACAGTGTTTGCTTTTTTTCGAGCCGGCTCGCCATTTGCAGTCTGTTAAGACTGAATTTTTGTTTCGGGCGTATAATGGTGTATCCAAGTTTTATCTACAGTAATTAGTCGGCGCAAAAATTCGGATTTATTGCTCTTAAACTGCTCTAACAGAGCGTTGGAAATGTTCATTCGAACACGTTTTTGGTCTAACGTAAGCAAACGCGGCACCCAACGCGCGGAAAGCTCTCTCATGCCTAAAACTTGATTTAATATGTAACATACACGTTCTTTGGACATTTTCATAACCTCTACTATCTCTTTTACTTTAATTCGGCGGTCGTCTAACATCATTTAGTGAACTTTAGCAATGTTATCGTCAGTGGTTGCAGTTTTTGGACGTCCCGAACGTTCATCATCTCCTAGGCTCTTACGGCCACGTTTAAATTCAGATGCCCAAAATTTCACTGTGCAGAGTCCCCATACACAGAGTCCAACTCAGTTTTGATTTGCGTAGGCGTATTGCCTTTCAAAAACAAGAATTTAATAACAGCTCGATACTCAATTTTTTTCCATTTTCACAAAAAATACTCACATCGACTCACTCAAACGACTGTCAACTAAAAACTGCGATTCGAAAATAGCTGAAACTTCGGTAAGTAACTGTCAAAAGAGCATTTTGACTAGCTTTTATTGACGAGTGCCGCTATCTTTACGTTGCGGTCGGAAACTTTTCAGACAACCCTCGTATGTTACTTATGCAAAAGAAAAATTAAATAGCAGTATGAGTCCGAAGCCAAATAGCTCGCCAAGTGTAAAAATTCAGCTGACTTTTGGAGATGCGTTGCAAAACTTAATGGGAAAAAGTTTATTATTAGTGATACTTTAAGGACTGATATTCTCCTTAAACACTTTAGTCAACTTTTGAATTCAATAACTGATCAATACACATTGAATTGAATGCCCCAACTACTGTGGCAGAAACAGATGCAACAGTTAAGAGACTGAAAGATGGAATCCCTACAAAGTCTTACAAATATGGAACATCTAAGCTGACTAAGACTTACTTAGGTTGCCCCACAGTTCGGGGTTACCCTGGGCCTCAAATAACAAGTCTCTCGTACTAGCCCGGTCTTTAGCTAACTGCCTCCATTTACGCACTCCAAGTCAGTAAAGGTCCCTTAATACTTGTGCGTACCACCTAAGTTGAGGTCTTCCTCTACTTACTACGTTGTTCGGGTTTGATTCAAAGACTCTGCGTACCAGAGTATTGGTGTCCATTCGCTCTATATGCCCTAGCCATCTCAGGTGACTGATGTGCAGTTTCCTGGCTACAGCTCGAATAGTTCGTCATTGAATCTTCTCCTCCACAGCCCGTCAACGCAAACGGGACCAAATAGTTTTCGAAAGATTTTCTTCTACCTTTCGATACAGTCCACGTTTCAGCACCATAGATAGGACTGAGATGATCAAGGTCTTATATAGGGTCTCCTTAGTTTTTCGGGATGCGACCTTACCATTCTATTGCCTTCTTAGCTCAAAGAAACAGCGACTGGCAAGAGTGATTTTTCGTTTCATTTCTGCTAAGGTGTTGTTGGCAGAATTTATAGAAGAGCCAAGCTAGACAAAATCCTTTACCACCATCGAAATTAAAACTGTAGAGTGTGACGATCTGTTCATCGATGTTGTATGTCACCAGCATACACTTGGTTTTGAACTAATTGACATCTAAAACCATTTCGGCAGCTTCCGATTCAATAATAGCAAACGCTTATAATCTAAAATTCAACAAATGACCGTTTTCCAAACACCCAATACACGGAGAACCACAACTACTCAGAACCAATGACGAGCTTCTCTATTGATTAATCTTTTCAACGCCTGTGTGTTTAGGTAAAGCCTTTGAATGAATGCGAAGTGTTGTTCCCAAATAAAGGAAGACGCTTTTTTATCATCATCATCATTTCAGCTGTAAAGAAATAGACTAAAACCGACCAGATCTCATCCGAAGCCTTTATACGAGTAAATCCAATATGAATTTGTATTCGTTTTGTTCTCTGTTTATTTGAAATGACTAAACAAATTCTCCTGACATATCTCAAACAAATATGATTTACATATTTCTGTACTGTTTGATAAATTATTCAAAATCATTGCATATTCCATTCTACGGATTGGACGATTTCCTCAAACAGGTTGCCTGCAATTTCAATGCATTGCAAATGTCTTTTGCATAAAATATCTGCAGTGAATTCTGGTTTGTGAAAATATTGTAGGTATACCAAACGAATACTGTATTCAAGAATTTTCTGTTTAATTCGTTCAAATCTGCACACATGAATTTGACTCACAGGTTTCTTGAACGTGTTTGGTCAGTCAGCAGAACTACATTCTTCTGGACATTGATAGTTTGTGCGTTAAAATGTTGGTCACTGTTTTCAAATAAAGAATACTGATTTCTATACAATGTTATTTATATTCAGTGGGAACAGTGCAGTGTACCATCATCATACAGATGTTAAAGTACTTTTACATCCATTTACTTGGGGAAAAAACAAAATTCTCATCATATACAGTCTTTCTATAAGACTGCCCTTCTATTTTCTGTCAGCGATTATACGCGTACATGAAAGTATGATGCAATTCCTTCTGTTCAAAGCTAGGCTCTCATTGAATCCTTAGTACCTGTTATCAGATCTAGCTATGAACTAAGTTACATTTCCACGGCATGGAGGAAGGTGGAAGCAGATTTTCTTCAAATCTGAAGGTCAATACCAGCTCAGTGTTCCTTGGGTTTATTATCAATCTCTACAAACTAAATTTCCCTATTACTAGGTGGGGTGAAAAGTAACCTCCTTGACCGCCAGAATGCGCTGCTACTGCAAAAAAGGTTATGGTGCCTTGAAGTCCGTTCATATTTAGGCAGACATGCCGAATTTCAGTGCGATACTGTCTTTAGTATTGTTTTGACAGCTGATTGTTGTTGACGTGTTTGACATCATGTTGACTATGGACAAAAACGATTTTCGTTCTCTTATAAAACATTATTTTTGAGAGGCAAAACGGCGAAGGAAACAAAAGAAAAATTGGATAAATATTATGGGGCTAATGCTCCGTCAGATTACACCGTCAAATATTGGTTTCGAGAGTTTCGTGGTGGCCGCAACTCCACTACCGATCAAGTCCTCAGCGGCGGGCCCTCCGGTGCGGTTTCGGAAGCCAATGTCAAAAAATACATGAAATAGTGTTGGCTGACATGAAAGTGAAGGTGCGCGAGCTAGCAGATACCAAAAGATTAGTACTGAGTGCACACGCCATATTTTTGGCAATATTCTGCATATGAAAAAGTTATCCTGCCGCTGGGTGCCGCGCATGCTCACTCCTGACCAAAAACATGCACGCGAGCGCACTTCGAAAAAGTGTTTGGACTTGCTGATGCGGAATCGGGCGAACTTTTGACGTCGATTGGTAACTGTTGATGAAACTTGGATCCACTATTACACACCAGAGAACAGAATTAGTGCCCAGCAATGGACTGAAGCTGGCTCGAGTGCTCCGAAGCGGCCGATGGAGGCTCGATGGGTCGGAAAGGTTATGGCGTCGGTTTTCTGGGATTGTCATGGCATACTCTTCGTGGACTACCTCGGATCAGGAAAAACCATCAACAGCGAGTATTACTGTGCATTATTGGAGCGGCTGAAGGCCGAAATCGCTGCAATACGGCCTCACATGAAGCGAAAAAAATTTTATTTTTGCAAGACAATGCGCCGGCGCACAAGAGCATCGCAACCACGGCTAAAATCAATGACTTACGGCTCCAATTGCTGTCGCATCCACCGTATTTGGCTCCCTCAGACTATTATCTCTTCCCAAACCTTCAAAAGATGGCTCATCAATAAAAAATTCAGCTCACGCGAGGAAATCACCGACGGAGGAGTATTTTGCAGACCTTCCCGAAAATTACTTTTCGGACGGGATCAAGAAGTTACAAAATCGCTGTCATAAGTGTATCAAGCTAAAAGGGGATTATATTGGATAAAATAAAAAAAAACATTTAAAATAAAAAATTGTTTCATTCCCAAGGAGGTTACTTTTCACCCACAAATTGGATATCAAAACGATAAATTGACATAGGCCTTTAACCTACATTAAATGCGCCTAGATGCAAAATGTCCTAAGTGAGTAAGTCAGTTTCATATGGTCATATGGTCATATGGTCTAAGCCATTGAAAGAGTAAGACCCTCGAGAGCCAAACCAAGAATAAAGCACTAAACGTTGAACGAATTCCTGTCTTTCTGTGTATGGCAGCAGAATAGTTCTCATATATCATGCCGAAACGAATTCACATGAATCAGCTTTTTAAGGTAGTTTTTGAGTTTCAGTTCACAAATTACTCAAACATCACCTTAATCCAACTGCTACAATGACAGCTAAATATGTAAAAATAAGCTCTGAGCCGAATTGTTGGGGTCGAACTAAAAACATTTTGTAGGACTTTTTACTTCTATCTTCCAAGCAGAAGTTTCGGCTATAGAGGTCTTTCCAGGGATAATCTCATCAGATTAAGCATAAATACAATATTAGGTGCGCAACTAAGTTATCGCTGTTTTTTTATATGAAACTGCGACTTTATTGTGCAAAATGGTTACAAATGAATCATTCAAAGTATTGCCCATCGCTACAACTTTTTCCCATCTTTGTGGCAGAGCTCGAATACTGTTACGGTGAAAGTGTTGAGGCTATCCACGAATCAAGCCATTTTTTGATGTCTTTATATGAGCGGAACTGCTGATCAGCCAGACCATGTGAAATCGAAGGGAAGAAGTAATAATCGGACGGCGCAATATTTGGGGAATATGGCATGTGGGGTAGGACTTCCCATTTGAGCGTTTCCAGGTAGGTTTTAACGGGTTTGGGTTTTAATGGCGTTGTCATGCTGTAGAATCACTTTTTCGTGCAGTGCTCGCCTCAATTCCATCAATTGAAGTCGGTACCGTTCCCCAGTGATGATTTCGTTGGCTTTCCACTGTTCATAAATAACAACGAACTGGTCCCACCAAATACACAGCCGAGCCGTCGACGTAGGAGCATGACCGGCAGTCTCCATGACTTTCTTCTCTTTGAGTTGCTCTAATGATTCCATTTTTCATCACCCGTCATGATGCGATGAAGAAAATCCTCCCTTTTTTGCCACTGGATCAGTTGTTCACAGGCGAAAAAACGACGCTCAACGTCCCTTGGCTTCAAATCATAAGGAACCCAAGTTCCTTGTTTTTGAATCATTCCCAACGCATGTAATCGCCTAGAAATGGCTTGGTGGGTAGCTCCTAATGCTGAAGCAAGCCCTTATTGCATTTGGCATGGATCCTTATCGAGTAATGCCTCCAATTCAGCGTCTTCGAAGGATTTTGGCCTTCCCTCAAGCAGACGGTCGTCAGCATCGAAATCATCGTCTTTCAAACGACGGAACCGATCACGGCACGTTGTTTCACTTAGAGCTTTCTATACGCTTCAGCCGTCATCTTGTTCAAATGAAAGAAATCAGACATTTTCACACAACCAAAAGTATACGACGCCAAAACAAAATCACTAATGTGTCAAAACGGTTTGTTTACCATATGTCTAAGCTTGGTCATGACGTTTTGGATATGTCAAAATCGACTAGCACTTACTGCTGGAGCCATCTGGAGACTTAGTTACGCACCCAATATATTGTCAGATAGCTAATCAGCTTTCCTAAATGCTCAGTCCCCATTTATTGGTATTAAGACTTTCTGCAGCATAACTGCCAACTAGATAGAGATTGAGTTAGAATAGTGCTAAGAAATGCTGTATATTGCATTTTTCTAGAAATTAGATCAACAAGTGGTAGCACTGCAAAAAATGTTTAAGAAGATGGTACATAAGATCCTATGGCATCAAAGTGCTTTTTAATGCATGTCTCATTGGATTTCTTCTTTGTGATCCTATAAAAAGAGGATGATGGACTTTGAAGTCATAAAAATTGGTAGAAGGCATATATCTATTATTTATTTTCTTTCCCTGTAGATTTTAATACGTGACAGTATAAGACAAGAAAGAGTTAGAATGCAGTATCCCGGCATAGTTAAGCTCCTTGGGACTTGGGCTGGACCTTCTTTCACCAATTCTTCAGACGATCGTCCCAGGTTTCGCAGTTGCCTCTTTAGAATCTGTTTTCTATGAGTGAGGGATATTCTTGTAAGACTGTAAGATAAGACCATCCGCCCCAACTATTAGGTTGGCAACTACGTAGTTGCCGAATTCATAACTAGATGTCTTTGGCAGTATTTTTTAATGGATTCTGTCAATGCCATATTGCTTTCCTTTTGACATTTGTTAGCTGAAAGTCTTACTTTGCTTTAGAAGCAAATTGCGCATATTTTTATGAAAAGGTATTAGTTTGACATCAGTTTTAATAGGGAGTGCAAAAACGAGCATTTTCCTCATATTTTACTTTTTTATTTTCGTAAAGGAAAGAACGAGGCGCAAGCTGCTAAAAAGCTACGTGATGTGTATGGTGAAGAAGCCTTAAAGAAGAAAGACAGCGCCGGAATTTGTTTGACAGATTTCGTTCCGGAGATTTTTGACTGAAAATGAACAAAGATCAGGGTTGACCAGATGAGCTTAATGATGATCAAACTAAAGCCATAATCGTAGCACGATACGAGAGATAGCAAAAAAAAAACTCGTTAAAACGAGGCGCATCAGCGCTTGCGATTTGCCTCTTCGACGCAATGAATTGGACCGCTTTTTTTTTTGTTTTTAGTAGCGGGCGCTCAAGGGGTTAAAATACCCTTAAATGTTTGCACACAGCGCGGGCTAAGGAAAATTAAGGAGGGAAGAAAGATAGGTACCGATGTACGAGTACGTTGATTTTAAATGTCTGAAAATTATAATGACTGGGAAATAGAGAGCTCAGCAAGGCATTCCACAAGTGAGTTGTTCGGCTTAGGAATGAATCACGATATTTCAGAGTATGTCCGAAAGTGGGCTTGAGGGTATACTGATGAGCATTCATAGCGAGGCAGGTGTTACGGTTAAAGGTTTGAAGGTGCGGAATGATACTGGCGGTTTCTATGGAGTACTGGTGGTGGAAATGGCGATAAAACAAGGTGAGACACGAGACATTTCGTCGGTGTTCGAGGGTGTCCATTGACTGGGTGATGTTAGGTCTTAGGGGCACCTGACCAGATGTGGTCGTTGTACTCCAGTTTTGGGCGAATAAACGCCTTATATATTGAAGCCAGGTCAGAGGGGGTGAAATATTTCTTACATCGCTTGAGAAAACCTAGACATTTCGCAGCATTTTTGGCTACATCGAATATGTTGTCATTCCATCGTAAGTTGTCGCTGACACACATACCGAGAATGGAAAGTTTTCCGGTTTCGAAAATGTAAGTGCCATCCATGGATAATGGCTGGGTGTTAAAATTCCGCTTTAACGAGAGCAAACAGCATTGTGTTTTGGAAGCATCCAATTCCACTCTGTTGATAGTTCCCCAATTGGTTATGCTCTCAATATCCGAATTTAATGATCTTAACATACGCTGCCGTTACTGTTCTACATCCGAAGAGCAGGAACGTGAGTACGGAAACGAATATGAAAAGCAGAAAGTACTGTCGTCAGCAAAGGAATATATTGGATTAGAAGTGGTAGACAAGAGATCATTGATAAAAATTACAAAGAGTGTCGGAGACAGAACGGAGCCCTGGGGAACACCAGCATTTATTTTGTGAATATCAGACTTGAAACCATTCAAAACAATTTGAATTGAGCCTTCCGAAAGGTAGTTTCTAATCCATTGAAGAAGAGAGTCCTCGATCCCAAATGCACACATTTTCGACAAAAGAGCCTGATGGCAAACTCTAACAAATGCCTTAGAAATATCAAGTGCAACTATTTTGCTTTCGCCAGATTGATGTACACTTTGGTTCCACTTTTCGGTGAGACATGCCATCAAATCACCAGTGAACCTGTTGCTACGAAAACTGTACTGCAGATCATTGAGAAGTTTTCGTGTTTCAAGATATTTCATGAGCTGACGATTTATCAGCGTTTCCATAACCTTGGAAAGAAGGGACGTAAGTGCAATGGGTCCGTAGGGGGAGAGAGAAGATGCACAAAGCACAATCTGGGAGTGTTGAACCTGCCGGAAGTATGCAGTAAGCAGATTACCCTTGTCTAAAGAGCAGACAGCTGGAAAATCGTTGTGAGTGAGCGTTGGGATGGAGGATGAGGCAGAATTTTTTATGTTTTTGATAAACGACCAAAAGCTTTTACTACCTTTGGGGCATTGTAGTATTTTTTGCCTAAACTTTTGGTCGTACTGAAATTTCATACGCTTAAGCAAGACGTTGCAGTCATTCGTTTGAACTTTTTTCAGTTTTCCTCGGGTTGGTCTTGAAGGACCGGAAAAGCACCCTGATAGCCTCTTTACAGCTTGAGTCGTACCATGCCATTTATTTTGGTTTGATACTCTTCATCCGATGAGGGATAAAGGATCTCATTCCGAAGAGAATGGTGCCTGTGATCATATCAGCAGCGGCATCGACGTCGCTATCGAGGAAACATAACGACCAGTTAAAATTCCTAAAGAAGCTGTTAAGACCGCTCCCGTTGGCTTTCTCGTATTGCCATACGGTTCTTTTAGGAATTTTTTCTCTAACTCTGTGGTCGGTGTACGAGAAATTAGCTGATATGACACAATGGTCCGACGAGCCTAAAGCGGAGAGCACATCAACGGTGTACATATCAGGGTGAGAAGTTAAAAACAAGTCCAGGGTGTTGGCGGTATGACTATCAACGTCTGGTATTCGCGTGGGCTCATTTACAAGCTGGGTTAGGTTATTTTCCGCAGCGAAGTTCTCAACACACTGTCCATCCAGAATGTCGAAGCCACCCAGAATAATGAATATTGAAATCGCCCGCAATACCGGGATACAGTTCTTTGAATGGAGTCAGACAACGCATCAAACTCGTTAAAAGTCGAATTGCTGTCCAGTTTGGGGCTTCTGTAAATAAAGCGGTAGTGGATAATTTGCTAACGGAGATGGAATTTTAACCACATGATATTGAATTCCGGATTGTAACAGGGGCGACATTGTGGTGAATTTTGGTAAGCTACATCACTCCGCACGTAAATGGCGAAACCGCGGTGAGAGAAGAATAATGGCACTAGTTCGTAGCCAGGTAGCTTCAGATCAGAGTGATCTGAGAGGTGTGGGCGGGAATCTACCTGTATTTCACTGAGTGCCAAAATAGCTGGTCTGTATTTACAGACGTGGACGTACGCAGAAAAGTGGTTGCTTTTAAGGCGCACTCTAAATTCCCACATTATAAAAAAGTCAATCACAAACACAGACTAATACTAAGCGCAACTGTGATGTAAAAATTCGGAATTGGTTTACCGAATTAAATTACATCAGTTATTGCCTACACTCAGCAACTGTAAGTGCCGTATGACAAATATAGCAACGGCAGTTACTGAGTGCAAGCAACAGTACTTATGACCAGTAGCGGCAGTGGTGGAATACCCGCACTGTGCAAATTTATTTTTTTTATTTTTACTCCACTGCACTGCACTAGGTGTTGTTTTTTTGTTTTTTTTTGCATGACGGTGTGACGTAATTATTGCACACGAGTGCACTGCTTAGTGTGTGCACTCGGCGGTGGTCGACACGACACTTTTTTGAAACGAATGATCACTGGCGATGGAAAATTCTATCGAAAACGGTGAGCCAGCCCAAGCCACTTCGAAAACTGATAACCACCGACAGAAAATTTTGCTCTCAATTTTGGATTGGTGAGGTGTGGTGTATTTTGAGCTGTGTACTGTCATACATGTCATTCGCCAAAAATTATTGGAGCTTGGTTGGGAACTGATGTTACATCCATTATATACGAGTAGCTCTGACCTTGTTCCATCAGATTGTTATTTATTTCGATCTTACAAAAACTCTTTCGATGGTTCTTCGTTCACTTTTTTGCCGATAAAGATCAGAAGTTCTACGAACGCGGAATTATGAAGTTGCCAGGAAGATGGCAAAAGGTCATCGAACAAAATGAAAAATACTTGTATATCATTGATTAAAGTTGTATTTAAAAAGATGTGTTTTATTTATGTGAAAAAATTGGCAGTTACTTTGTTGCCAACCTGATATATACAACTGCTAGTCCACGCATGACTCTTCGTTGAGCAGGAAGTCGCAAGTGTTAAGCAATGGAATGCCACAAGACCTGTCATCGTGAAGATCTGCGTTCGATGTATTACTAGACTCTGAGTCAAGTTTGTTTCTAAGTGCTGGTGCTTGGTTTTCACTTGGAGTTTGTGGCACATCAGAGGCGAAATTCTTGCTTATGGCAAATATCCCATCAAGTTCATCGAAGATTATCGCAGGAGGTTTGGTGAGAAGCCATCAGTGAATAGAAAGTTTACATCCAGGGATATGGGCATAATAAAGTGCAAATGCACTTCTTCGGTGCAAACTGTGTCTATAAATAATTTTTTGTTTATTTTCCCGAAATTTGAAATTATGAGATATGGCGCCACTATCATCAGAAAAAGCATCCCAGGATTTGTAACTCACAGAATCGTGTGTTGATACTGCAACGATGTTATGTATGTGATACGAGTATATAAGGTATTACATATACAATACATAGACCTAAGAAATCTTCGTCAGAAGCTTACTTTTGTTTACACCTATGTAAAGCTATTAGTCAAAGTCGGTATTACTTCTCCAGTAACATACGTCGTTGTTTACCCGCACCAAACATTCAATTTGGGCGATGAAAGGCAAGGTTTTCGTTCATTCGACTAAAATGAGGTAAAATAAGTAAAATAAGGATCAGATGGCCTGCTCACGAAACTTAGCTGCTCAAAAAAACGTAAAAGATCTTGTTTGTCGTATTATGTGCTTCAATAAGTATGGTTTTAGGTCGCAAGGTCTACGCAAATGACAGCATCTACAGTAACGTGCCATATTCAGTTGTAGCATCTCTGGCAAACTCACAAATGTCACATTGTGCAAAAAGACTGTGGGAAACAATCGCTGCTCAGCAAAAGTCGAAAGCAATGGTATCGAGAAATTCTATCGCAGATAAGAGTTTCGCCAATGTGATGCACTGTCATGTCACTTCCACCCAGCACTGAGGGCAGTATTCTCCAAAAGTCTGTGCAACTATACTGATGACATTGACATCATTGACAGAACTGTCATTGGTGTGTTCGCAAGCAGAAAGCAAAATCAAGCAATTCGAATATCGGCATGCAAAAAACAAAAAATCGGTCAGATCATCACAATAGACAGACACTTGAGGCAGTAAGGGATTTCGGCTACTTCTGCTCCGCTGTTAATAGTAAGTAAGGAATTAGAAGTTAGACGAGGATTTACTTTTGAAAATCGCTGGCTTAAAAAAAGGATAAAACCTTGACAGGAACACTAGGCAAACTTTAAATAAGAACCTTATCATTCCAATTTTGTACTTGGGCGCAAAGGCATGTATGATTCTTGGCCCCACGTAGGCGAACAGAGACATCGACCTGGTAAAAAGATGCGTATCAGCCGTCTGACGTGCGCAAGTGGGACGGGACTTTAATCATTGCGAAACTATAGCCAGTTAGCTAAAGGACTCACTTGAGGGATTTATTGTTTGAAGCCTAGGTTAGATGACGGACTTATGTAGGTAAAAAAAAAATAATTTAAATTAGTGGAAAAGATATTCCACATAGTGGAAGCAAACATCTCCGTACAGTTCATCATTTTTTTCTGAAACATCCACTACTATAAGAACGAAACTTACTAGAGGGGGAGAGAAGTGCCATCTCACTAAGGCACTTTCTCCTGTTTCCGAGCGGCTGCGGACGAATTCTAAGGATTGAATCAACGGTGGCGGTTCACAGTTCTAGTTATGTCGAACTAGTGTTATCTTTATATGAATTGCTTCAACGTATTTGAATACCAGGTCTATAGGGAACCAGGAACCACGTAAAAAAGTAATTGTTACGAAGCGACCAATAGCCGACCCTGCAAAACGAACAAAGGACAACGACTTTCGGATCTGAACGTGGATTGTTCGGACCTTGAACAGGCCGCATGCAGCCGAACAATTAGGGGAGGCCCTAGACTGCTATAAAGCAGATATCACTGCCATCCAGGAAGTACGATGGGATGGGCCGGGTAAAAAAAAGATGAAAAACTATGATGTTTACTACGGTTATTGCTATAGGGAACGTAAGCTGCGTCTATTTGGATGCGGATTTGTTGTAAGCTGCGGACTTAGCCAAGAAGTCTAGAGCTTTCGACATGTGAGTGAACCCCTTATAAGAATCTGTGTCAAATCTAAATTCGCTACCATCAGCCTTATATGCGCTCATGCCACAACAGAAAAAAGGACGATGCTACCAAAGAAAGATTCTACGAACTCCTCGACAAAACCTACGAGCAATGTCCGATGTATGAAGTTAAAATCCTACTAGGTGACTTTAACATCAAAATTGGAGAGGAGGATATCTTTGGTAGCACAATCGGAAGGCATAGTCTACACTAAACCACGGCTGGTAACGGATTTAGGCTAATCGATTTCGCTGTGGGACGTAACGTTACCAAAACAAGCACACGGTTTCTTCACCTCAATATTCATAAGGGGACATGGCAGACACTAGGTTGATCATGTTGCGATCGACGTAAGGCACTCCTCAAGTGCTTAAGACCAGTGGCTTAGATGCCGAGAACCCATCAGAAATGTTTTCTGATTAACATTAACAGATTAACAGCGGAACCTTGTAGAAGAGTCATAGTCCGGGCTGAGGATATGGATATGGAATGACCACATATTTGATGTCGCCAAAAATACTGCGAAATGCGTGAGGACGACAGAAATTTCGCAGTCAGGCAAAGCGAACCATTCAACATTGACGATGCAAGTCAAGAATTCCGTTCACCCGACCAAAATGAAGTGAGAATAGCAATATCTAAACTGAAGTGGACCAATGTTGCCGGGCCGGACAGCCTACCTGCAGAACTATTTAAGGCAGCAGGAGATGATTTGATAGAGAGCATACACCAACTTATTTCCCAGATTTGGTCGGATGAATGGAACTTCAGCATCGTTTGCCCAAAAGAAAGGAGACCCTCTAAGCTGCGCCAAATATAGAGGTATCAGTGTCCTAAACATCGCATATAAGATTTTGTCAGCAGTATTGTAGGAACCCCTGAAACCATTTGTCAAGATTGGACCCTATTAGTGGGGTTTTAGGCCCGGTAAGTCCACAATTGATCAAATATTCACACTACGGCATATCCTGGAGAAAACCCAGAAGCTGAGGTCGATACTCACCACTTTTTTATCTATTTTTGAGCCACATATGACAGCATCTACAGAGATGAGCTTTACAGAGTCATGTCTTCTTTTGGCATCCCTGCAAAACTCGTCTGCTCGTGCAGGATGACGATGGAGAAAACTCGCTGCTGCATCAAGGACGGTAACGACCTAACCGAGACCTTGTCAAAAAAGGAAAAGGATTTAGGCAAGGCGAGGTCTTCTTTTACAACATACTTGAAAGAATTGTGCAAAATTCACAAGCCAACACACGAGGTATGATCTTTCAAAAGTCTGTTCAATTGCTTGCATAGGCCGACGATACTGATATTATTGGTAGAACACAGCGAGCTGCCACTGGTGCGTTTGCGAGTTTAGGAACAGAAGCTGCAAAAATGGGTCTAGCCGTAAACGAGGGAAAAACAAAGTATATGCTGTCAAAAAGAAGGGACACAAAAAAACATCAACAATTCGTCCAGAATGTCACAATCACCTTTGAGGTAGTAAAGGACTTTGTCTACGTCGACTCTGCTATCACATTTGAACCAATCGCTGATTATTTGGGCTGAGAAGGCTACTACGTAGTAATGTCCTCTCCCGAACAACCAAGAAAACTTTGTATAAGACACTTGTAATCCCAGTCCTGCTCTATGCCTTTCTAAAGCGGATGAAGTTATCCTCGGTTGTTTTGAGAGAAAAATCCTTCCTAACATATTTGGTTCCGTATGCGTTGACGGTTTCTGGAGGAGACGATCCAACGATGAACCCTTCGAGCTGTACAGTGACATATACAGCGCATTGGGCGTTTGAGATGGCTGGAACATGCAGAGCAAATGAAAATCAACGCTCCAGCCCGCAGAATCTTCGACTCCAATCCGGCGGGACAGCACAGTAGACGAAGGCCTCGCATTGGGTGACGCGCGCAAGTGAAAGGGGACCTCAACTAACTTGGAATGCGCAACTGGAGGCAGTTATTGGTTGAGGCTTATTGGTTGAGGTCCAGGTCCACTCCGGACTGTAGCGCCGCCGAAGTAAGTAAGTATTCATAATACACAGATAGCGATCAAGTACCCCAACATGTACGTGTCCAACTCTTTCTCCAAATTCAACTTAGTATCTACGAGTAAAGCCTCACTTTAAAACACAATGCGAACCTTAAATATGAAATTTTATTGTAATTCCTCAAAGTGTCATGGTTTATGTGATGCCAGCAAACAACCAAAATAATCTTAAAAAGTTTCAACTCTTCTACGTCTCCTTAAATTAAAGCATACCTATTTTGCATAAATAAATAAAAAAATAAAAAAAAAATTCACGTCAGATGTCTGTTAAGCTGCACAATCCGAAAGTCTTAACTCTCAACATTGCCAGTTTATTTTATAAATTCGCTTATTCATAACATTTTCATTTCCTGAACTCAACTCAGCCGCGAAACAGCATTCCCTTATTTAAATAAAATAACGCAACTCGAAAATCGTTCGCATATTTTACCAACTTAATACCGAAGCGCTTTATAAACACCTCCTTCTGATCCAGGACCAACAACAAAAGAAAACTCTTCATTGTCGAGGGAAATTTCAGCCTTTTTGAACCATGTTGTTGTGAGTACATTTATCATGAATCTCCCTTGAATCTCACTCCATTCCCTTTACACTTAACAGACTTACGGACCAACGTCCGTTGTTCGTTGTTCATAGTCGTTCATCGTCCACCTGGTCCATTGTTCCCTTTAGCCGTATCCGATTCAGCAAACGGACTGGTCCGCTTCGGTCGTATTTTCCTTTTCTCATCGTCAATCCCATCTGCAAGTGAAGAGGAAATTTTCGAAAAATTTTCAACTTCATCATCGGCACCATCTTAATGTCTTAATTCAATTTTCCATTTGGATAGGAGCCCAACAATAACACCCAACTAAGCAATTCTCCTCTCTCTCTGTTAACGATAAAAAAAAATTAAATTCCTTCCCTTTAGACTTCAGGTCCTCGTCCTAGTCCACGTACTGATTCTGATTCTGGCTCTGGTTCGGATTTTGGTTGATCAGCACAACTGCTTCCTGAATACGAGTACTCGTACATAGCCCAGTCCCGATGGCTAGTGTGAGAAAGTTTCTATCTAGCACAACACATACACTCTGATGCTCTTCGAATTGGCCGTGTTAAATTGAATGGCACTTGAATACAACCTCCCTCAAACCATCCAAACTACCAACAAAAGTGTTGGTATTGTGCATTGTGTTCATAGTCCCAAGCTTCTGGTCAATAATCCGGCTGGAGATTTGGTGAAATTCAATAAGTATTCGCCTCATCGTCTGCTGCGCCAATTTACCATGACGAAGGTATTCAAGGTTTGAAGTAGACCGGTTAAAAAGGATACAACTCGTGAATGTATGCTTCTATTCAATTGAGAAGACGTTTCTATTCGTGAGCTTTAATTGTTGATACTTCTATCGGGTGGCTGGCATCATTAAGAAGTTGAGGTGCTGGCAACCATCTATTTCCTCACCAAGCACCGCCACTTGAAATGTTAACAATTATGAAACATTACTGTTGCTTTTAGAGGATATCCGTTCTGAATGGCAGAACGTTGCTGCTTCTGTGTAACGAGTATGTGTAAGAGGATGTTACAATGTGACGCTGTTGGGACACCGTCCCAATCTCAAAATCCCAACAAGGTTTGAACTTTCTGTTCTTCTTCGTGGCATAGAGGACCTAGAGTTCAGCTATAGCTTCTACATAGTATAAATGTACTCGTGGTATACAGCATTGAATGCAACACACTTTAATTGTTTCCTTTTGTGTCGAGAACGAACGATGCTGTTAAGGGTGGCAGAAGGGGTGTCCTTTTGTTGCTGTTGCTATGAATTCATTATGCCATGCTTTGAATGGGTCCCGTATGATTTTTTTGTTGCTAAATATTTTTTTTGTCATTTAGATTCTTAATAATGAATGCATGCATTGTAAAGTTGCATTGTTGCTCGCAGGACTTTTATTTGAATTGTCGTTGTTGACGGTAACGAAAATGTGTTGTTAAAACTAAGTTATGGGCGGGGTAAGGTAAAGGTGAAATGTGTAATTTACAGGGTGTCAAGCAGATTTCCTGTATTATTTTAAAAATGACAAACAAAATGGAACCACGAAGAAAGAAAATCTCTTTTAAGTAATATTCGAGGCAGAGTTTACTATTCAAAGCGACAGCCTTCACATAGGACTAACAAAGTTCTAAGTACATGTGTTCTGTTATGTTGAAAGGATTTTTAATTGTTCAACTCATGAAAAGGCCTTAAAAACACAAAACGTTGTAAGAAGGCCTTGAGCTTTTAAGGTCATTCTTGCTTTATTTTAATTAATCAGCAAAAATGGTATTTGTTTATTTTCCTCAACCATTCTAACATAAACATACCCGTAGGTTAGGTTAGGTTAGGTAAGAGTGGCTGTTGGAAATACCAACCCACTTAGGTCTATTGGCCCATTGTGATGCCACGTGGATCTATGATCTTCTTACTACTGGAACCAGTTTGAGCTTATAATAAAGCGTAGGAGACTGTTAACGTCTATTTTTTCTAGATCGGTTAGGTCGTTGTAGAACATGCTCCTAGATGAAGCTTCCTTCTCTGAGAGCTGGGCATGTGCAGAGTAGGTGGGGGATTGTCTCCTCCTCTTCCTCGTCTATGCAGCTTCTACAGAAATCGTTAGTAAAAGCGCCAAGCCTTCTTGCGTGCTTGCCTATGAGGCAGTGTCCGGTAATGACACCTATTATGGCGCTGAGATGTTTCCTATCTAAAAGGATCAGACACTTAGATCGACTCAGATCCAGCCTTGGCCAGATCTGTTTGGTCGCTAGACATGTTTGTCCATCAGTCCACCTAAGGTCTGTTCTTTTATTGGCATCTAGCTTTAGTGTTAGTTTGTACGTAGCGATTGGTATACATATACTACCTTTGTCCGGTAGGATAGGTAGAGTGGTTCCAATTTTGGCGAGTTCATCGGCTCTGCAGTTCCCTGGAATGTCTCTGTGGCCCGGCACCCAACAAAGGTGAATGTTGAACTGCTCTGCCATCTCCATGAGAGATGATCGGCATTCAAGGGCAGATTTAGAATATAATGAGACCGAGTCCAGGGACTTGATGGCGGCCTGACTATCCGAAAATATGCGGATATCCTTTGCAGATATCACGTTTTTCTTCAGCCAGGACAGAGCTTCTTTAATCGCCAAAATTTCCGCCTGGAACACGCTACAGTGATTTGGAAGGCGGAAAGAGAGGCTTAGATTTAGCTTATCTGAGAAAACACCGCCACCAACTCCGCTGTCGGTTTTAGATCCATCTGTGTAGAGATGGATTGACTTGTCCTCCATGAAAGCATCCTCCTCCCAGAATGATCTAGTGGGGAAGCTTACATGGAAGTTTTTGTCAAACCAAAGTTCAGGTATGGCGTAATCGGTGTTCTCTGTGAGGATTCCTAATGTATTAAGAGTATTGGCGTGGCCAGATGAATTATTTGTCCACTGTTTAGTCGCTTTAAGGCGAATAGCTGCAGTCGCAGCTACTTGCTTGCTAGAAATGTCGAGGGGTTTCAAGTGACGCAGAATATCTAATGCCGCAGAGGGGGTAGACCGCAAGGCTCCGCTTGTGCATAGACATGCTGTTCTTTGGACTCTGCTTAGTTTAATGCGGTTGACTGCATTCTCTAAGGCCGTCCACCAGACAACCACCCCGTAAGTAAGTATCGGTCTTATGACCGAGGTGTATAGCCAGTGGGTTATGCGAGGTTGAAGGCCCCATTTGTTCCCAATGGCTTTTTTGCAAGAGAATAATGCTACTGTAGCTTTATTGACTCTTTCTTGAATGTTAGGTTTCCAGTTTAGTTTCCTATCAAAAATGAGACCCAGATATATTGCTGTATCGGAGAAAACTAAACTGGTACCGTTTATTGAAGGAGGGTCTATGATTGGAATTTTATATTTCCTAGAAAAGAGGACAAGATCAGTTTTATGGGGGTTTATTCCCAATCCACAGCGATCTGCCCAACGGGTTAATCTGTTGGGATTTACTTGGAGGAATTCTTTAATGGTATTTAGATGTTTTCCTGAGACGGCTATGGCAACGTCATCCGCATAGGCAATCACTCTGCTACCACCCGCTTCCAGGTATATCAGTAGTTCGTTAACTACTAAGTTCCAGAGAAGGGGAGAGAGGACACCGCCTTGCGGCGTACCCCTACTGACATATCTTTTAGCAGAAGTCTCACCCAGTTTGGAGTTGATTATCCTGCTTTTTAGCATTAGACTAATCAGCTCCCCAAGTGAGTCGTCTACCTGCAGAGTTGACAGCGCAGTCGTGATTGCGGATGTGTTGACGTAACTTTATATATAATTTAAATTAAGAAAAATTGTCAAGCAAGCTGTCCGGTATTTAGCCGGGTAGGGATTTCATTATTTTGATGAAGTATGAATGGGGTAATTTACAAGGGCAATAGTTAGTTCTTTTTGATTGCACCAATTATTAAGTTATCACCCAATAAGTGTACCGATTAAGCATAACTGGCCCTATATAACTCTCCTGAGGCATGCCATAAGTGCGAGTTAAATGTATGACTCTCTGTCTTTCACTTGAGGCAATTCTACATCGACGCACTTATTAGCGTTGACCAACATTCCTAGACATTAGTGCGTGGCGATTTTGAATATGGCATTCGGGTATTAGCCAATGTGGACTGCGAGGAAAGGAAATTTGCAGCAGTTACGAAAAAGCGATGTTTTAGTTCAATAATATGTCGGCAATTTTTTTTTTTTAAATAAGTTATATAGACAGTTATTTCAGATGGAGTCCTAGAGATGGTAAGGTTATAGGCTAAATACATTGTAGGATTCCAGAATTTGTCCCAGAGCAAATTCTTAAAAAATCCTTCTGATTCCATTGGATGAATGTATGCTTTCTGTATGATGAATCTCTAAGCGGACCAAGTTGGATGGGATTAATTTTTCAATTGATGGTTTGGTTGATTATGAACACACTTATGAATAGCGATACAACAAAGTAAGGTAAGAGACTTTACACTGGTTTGGAAAATATCAATTTACTTTCGACGCAATCTTGACGTTATCTATGAATTTTATGACAAATTTTTGAATTCAATCTATCAAGTGTAGAGAGGTTATAAAAGTATCTAATCAAATGTGGGAATTGTACTCCAACTAAAAATTCTTTGTAGTTCCGATCAGACGAGTAAACGTATTTCTTATGTGCCGAGAACGGAAAATTTTGCAGTTACGACGATGCAAGTGCTATTCTTGGACAATGACTGGGTGCTAAAATTCCGCTTTATCGACAGCAAACAATATTGTGTTTGGAAAGCATTAAGTTGCATTCGGCTGGTGTTTTTATGCCTCGAGATATTCCATGTGCTGGTGATTAATCATCGTTTTGCTGAGGTTGGAAACAAGGGACGTAAGTATTGTGAATACCATCTGGACCAGCGGATGTGTATACGTTAAGATTTTTAAGTACTCTCACTAGTGCATGAGCTCAAAAGTATATTGGTCCCATTGAACGATTCGACGCGCTCCAGTTTAGATGGAGGCATTGGAAAATCTGGCAGTCTTAAGATGCCTGCCTTATCGAAAGAGCTAACAGCTGGAATAATATTGTAAATGAGCGTTGGGATAAAGGACGAGACAGAATTTCTTACTACCTTTAGGAGATTATATTGTAGTATTTTTTGCTCTGCTTTTGGTAGTATTAAGGCTCAACATGTTTATGAAAAGCGTTGCAGTCATGCCTGACTCGTTTGAACTTTTTTTAAATTATTTAAGAAGTTTCAATTGGCTTTCTTATATTGTCATACGGTTCTTTTCTATAATCTAGTAGTCTATGTAGTTTGTAGCGAGTGTATTTATCAGCATGGGAAGTTAAAAAAATATCAAGTAGGCTTATATACAAGCTGGATTAAGAGGTTTCCCTCAACGATGAGCTCAACATACCGTGTTGTTGCTCAGAATGTCAAAGCCACAAATTTTTTACAATTACAATTATGTACAATGGTAATGGAGGCAGACAATGCATCAAACTCGTCAGGAGTTGAATAACTGTCCAGTTTGAAGCTTCTGTAAATAACGCAGTACAAGTTTGTATACAGGTAGTCTTAGATAAGGAGTTTGGCGGGGATTAGTGCTGGTCATAGAAAAGTTGTGAAGTAAAAATCGAATCGTTAGCTTACCGAATCAAGTTGTTGCATTCAACAGTCATTGATTTTTTTTACAAGGGATTTGAGTACTCTTACTGTTTGTACATATTGCAAGCGAAGGAAATTTAGGGAGGAAGAAAAGGGAGGAAGCGATGTACATTGGTCTTAAATGTTTGCAAGCTATAACGACTAGGAAATAGAGAGCTCGGCAGGGCATTCCATAAGCGAGTTTTATGGCTTTGGAACGAGTCATGACATTTTAGAGTACGTTAGAAAGTGGGCTTGAGATGAGATGGGTGTTAAGGTTTTGACATCGCCAGCAATGATATTAATCAGAGAAAATAATTAGCCAGGAATCATTCAGTTTTCACCATAAAAAGTTAAACGACGCCATTGCATTGTCACACCTGGTGCTTACTTCTGAACACTGTTTAATGACGATGAAACATTGACGGATGTTTGCAGGATATACTCCTCATCTGACTATGTATTGAATTGAATAGTGATTTAAAATTCCCGAAGAAGACGGGTTACTGCTTTTTTGGCGCGGGTGGAGTTGATTTTTCAAAAAAAAAATGTAGCTACCTCATTTGTAAAATATGGTTAGCCGGAAGTGTAACACAAGAATAGAATCAAAGTATTATATGTCTAGTCCCACAGGAATGGGATTTGATGATCTGAAACCGAATTTTGTGAGAGTCGATATGACAACGAATCGATGAGCTTCACAGGAAAGTTAATCTGACCAGAATAGTCCACTTAAGAGCAAACGAAGTTTAACAGAAGATGGCTTTGAGTATGAAATAAATATCAAGAGAGATTCAGATATAGCAGAGGCAGGCGTGCTGGCTAAAGTCATTGTGCAACAAAGGCCGTTCTTTGGATGGGTTAGAACTGGTTCGAGCATAGTCGTTGTGGAGTATACATACATAAATTTGCTAAATCTCCATCAGTCCTCTCTTTTTATATTCACACATTATATGTATATATATATATATGTGACATATATCTGATGATCGAGTCGGTCAATAAACGGAGTTCTTTAGTTCCTCGCGCGAACACTACATCCATGTAGATCTGGAGAAACCACTCCAGTGGGAAGGCCCACTTTCCTTTGAGGAAAGATTACTTAAGCTGTCAGAAAGTTATATTTGACGCGATATATGTATTGTATGTAGTCCAAGATATTTGTTGTTCAGTAAGATACCCTTATATTGTACTTAACTTTGTTGAAGAAAAGGATGGTGACTTTGTAGTACTAGGAGTCACATCAGTTTCTTCCCTCTTATAAAGAAATTAGGAGAATTGACTAGTGTCGCTAGGCATTATCTGATAGATAGTACGAGCAAAGCTACGAGTACATCATCTCCATATCCCTGAACGCAAATTATTATCATGGTTAAAACTATAGGGAGGGTTAAGCCGATAGTTGACCTACATGCACCATAGAAGTGGAATCACGACGTAGCCCTGATTGATATCGTCGTCATATATCGAAACAGTCAGCAGCCGCGGTCAATACCCTGACTACTTGCATAGTCCGAACAACTAATGCTTCAGCTACATCATGTTCTGATTATCTGGAAAGCTAGTTTTGAGAATGAGACTTCTTTCGACTTGGTGTTACACAAGACACTGTTTGAAGTCCGAATTAGTCCTATATAAAATTTTTGCTGCAATCTGGTGGGAGAATACAATCAACTGGCTCTTTGATGGTGAACCTTTTTGTTTTCCGAGTTGAACGGTCAAAAACCACACTCCGACCAACCACCTGTCTATTTTGATGGATTGTAGACGTTACACGCTGAGCCTCGTATATTCAGTCCAGCCTACCGAACGTGTAGTAATGTGAAACCATCGGGGTCGAAGGATATGGGAACTCGTTCGTCGACTTCTCAATCTAGAATTTATCCAACCGCTGCGGTCGAAAACAGTGCATATAGAATGCACAAAGCTGTTGAGGTCACTTCCATACTTCCACACTTCCACGCTTGCTACTTAATATGGTGGGGGCTGGACGCCATTTATTTCGCTTAATACTTAACTAACTTAAAAACTAGGATTTAAAAACTAGCAACAATTAAGGGTTAGGAAGTAAGGGAATGGTGGAGGAGATCAAGTTTAATACGAGAAGTGCATAGGTTAAAATCAAAAAGAGGGAGGTTTGAGTTAATCGTACGCGAGTTTGGTTCGTTGAAACCATAAGAGGTCCGGTGGGTTGGAATAGAGAAGAGACGAGGACAGCGTAAATTAAGAGAAAATTACGAATTACGTTGAAGAAAATAGAATTATAAAGGGAAGCGCAATCCACAGAATCAGAGAGCAGTTAATGAATGAAGAGAATGTCAGCTACTTCTCTGCATTATTCGACGGTATTCAGGTTAAGAAGTTTGAGGTGGTCGCGATAGAGAGGTAATATAATGGGGTCATCCCAGCGTAGTCCATGAAGAACGAATCGAAGAAAACGACGTTGAATGTTCTCGATTCGGGATATATAAACTCTTTGAAAGGGGACCACACTTGACTGGCATATTCGAGAAGAGGCCGAATTCTTTAGACCATTCTTTAGCTATGAGTTGGCTTTAAGGATTATCTCATCAATATGAGAACGAAAGTTTACCTATCTATCGTAGTCGAGGGGCAGATTGGTTGGACTTGCTTGACAAAGTCATAGATTGACATTTGGAGACAGCTCAATGCAATTTTTTAGACACCAAGTGGGAGACCTATCAGGGTCTTCTTGAAAGAGAATAGAGTTTTTTTGAAGAAATAGTTTTGGACATCTTAATGTCGCCGGCGCAAATGGATAGAGGGCAGTGTTTAAAAATCCTCTCAAGATCGTTTATAGTTAAAATAAAAAATAGGGGACCTAGATGGCTGCCTTGTGGGATACCAGAAGTGGCTAAAAACTGGTTTGAGAAGGCTGATTTAAAACGAACGCCGTTTTAACAATATGGGGTCCAAACCGAGGGAGTCAATTTGAAAGGGATCGATTGATGTGATATTTTATCGAAGGCCTTAGCGAAATCTGTAGCAGTAACATGATTTCTTTGCAATTTTCTAGGGCTGACAGCGCAAAGTATACGAATTCAACTAAGTTTGTAATAGTTGATCTACCGCTGACTGGGTGATATAAGCGACTTTCACTGAGAGCTTCATATAAAAAACTTTCGAATAATTTAGGTATGTGAGAATGGGATGGGAGTTGGTTACTTCACTCTTTGATCCCTTTTTGCGGACCGGGGTTATGAAAGAGTTCTTCCAAACTTAGCGGAATTCCCCTCGTGAGAGGGACAGATGAAATGGGGAGGAAAGTGGGTGCGAAAAATTGGAGACACACTTTTTGAGAAATATTGCTGGGAGACCGTCTGGGCCGGGTAAAATTCATCATTGAGATTTTGTAACTTTTCTTCTATAAGGGTGGGATTAAAAGATTGAGAGAGAAGTCTAGGTAGCAACTAAAGAGGCTGCGATAATGCCGGATACGCATAGTTTTCTTGAAGTTATTTAGAAATATTTCCTGTTGCTATATTTTTTTTTTTTAACTTTATTTCAGCAGAGTATTTTATTGGTCGCAACATCTAACCGGCACCCTTAGTTGTACACATATACATAGACCCATTCACTCGTATTTAAGTACATGAATGTAGAATGCAATAATATTTTATTTCCCTTAATTTATTGTGACTTTATTACAATCCCTCATACATGAATAGCATCACCATAATACTCGTTAAAGGGAAAATAAAACTCCTTACCTCAAATATTTAATTAGCCGAATCACAAAGAAAGCCAAAAAGATGAAAAAGGAGGAAGGAACAAAAAAAAAAAGAAAAAAGAATAATAATGGAGCGCAAAGAGTTAAAATGTAATCCCGTCGCGCTGTAAAAGAAGGAAAAATGTCATCACATGCCAAGTGGAACGGAAATGAAATGGGGGTGCAAATATTTCCATTTCAAGGCACGCACAAAGGCCTGCGATGAACTTAATGAATTGGTTACATTGTACCCCATCAAAAGGGGTGTGATATTGTACGGATACATGCATATTTATGGATATGGACTCGTCCAATTTTATCGCCTCCATGTAGCGGCTGGCAAATGACAAGGACATTTCGGTCATCAAAATTATTAAAACGGAAAGAAAAATTCGTACACACGTGCATTTCATTTACTTGCAAACAAAAATTTGATGATGGGCGTATAGGACACTAACTTCGTTGATTTCATTATACGTACCGGAAGGACGACAAAGGGTTATTTTTTCTGACTTAATTTTTGTTCCGCGAATACGAGTATATCAACAATTTGCAAAATTATGATTGAAAAATGAACACATACGGAAAAGTAATTTGGAAATGTATGTCGCAGGATTATTGCATTAAAATTTGATGCTGACATAAATTTTTAATGAGCTACGGGCAAAAAAATTAGCCTTTTGGGCAACATACGAGTAAGTACAAAAAACCCGTTTCTCTAAACTTTTTTAAAAGGTTTTGGTGATGCTATTCAGTACACTTAGAGTTTTGGATACATTGGTGGAGCGGTACAAAAATAAACGTTTTCTTATGACAGGATCGTTGAACAGCCTCTGCTAACAGCAAGCAATATTGACAGAAGCCGCTGGTCCAATATTCAACTTGAGAATCGACGTGCCAGACTGTGATCCTCTATCACTACATATAGCATAGTATTCCGAACCTTGACCAGACGTTGGAAACATTCAATGCAAAGAAGGACAAGAGGCGGCAAACAAGTTTCATGGCATCCACACTAGAAAAATGCATCATTTGACAATGCAAAGAATGCAACTGGTTGTAGAAGACCACAGGAGCCAAATGTCTTCTGCACAAAACTACAATACCAAAAAGTTCCCGGAATAACCACCGTGTGGCCCTCCACTTGTTCCGATTTGAGTTTTTTGTTATGTTGGTAAATCTGTTGTTGACATTCCCTCTAAATCTTAGCGGCATAGCTTGACATTTGCAAAAGTTACGTAGCCAAGAGTATATATATTCATGTGTGTGTTGGCGATTTTTTACAATTTTAGAAATGGATTTAAATTTGCAACAACGAACTTGTATTAAATTTTGCGTAAGAAACGGATTTAATGGTGCGCGAACGTTGGAAATATTAGAAAAGTGTTTCGGCAACGATTCTCTAAAGAAAATAGTCGTTTACTAGTGGCACGAGCGGCTCAAAAGTGGTCATGAGTCAATCGAAGATGATGAACGCAGTGGCTGACCATCGACATCGAAAACCGACGAAAACATTGATGGAGTAAAAGAAATGTTGGTCAATAACCGCAAATTAACCATCAGAGAGATAGCGGAGGACTTGAACATTGCCTATGGATCTGTCCAAGACATTTTGGTTAATTATTTGGATTTCCGTCGTGTAGCAGCAAAGTTGGTGCCAAAAGACCCCAATTTCATGCAAAAAGACACCGTGTTGACGTCACAAAAGAGATGATTTGCGAGGCTGAATCCGATTCCACATTCATCAAAAGGATCATTACTGGAGACGAGACGTGGGTTTATGAGTACGACACGCAATCCAGACATCAGGCAAGAGAATGGCGTTCACCAAATGAGCCGAGACCACACAAAACACGTCGTTTTCAGTCAAAAGAGAAGGCAATGTTCACGGTTTTCATGGATTACAACGGTGTTGTGCTCATGAATTTTTGGCAGAAGGACAAACAGTAAACCAAAGAATATTATTTGGGCGTTATGAGACGTTTGCGTGAAGCAATTCGCCGAAAGAGATCAGAATTGTGGCAGAAACTAGTGGATTTTGCACCATGACAACGCACCGTGCCATCATTTTTGACGAAAAATGCAACAAAATACCATCCAACAGCCACCAAATTCACCTGATTTGGCTCCCTGTGACTTCTTCTGTTCAATCGAGTTAAAAAACTAATACGGGGAAACGCGTTTCAGCAGCCGAGAGAAATGGAAAAATCGCAGGGAAGCACTGATGGACATACCGAAAACCGAATATAAAAAATGTTTCGAGTATTGGGTCAAGCGTTGGCATAAGTGTTGCAGTCGATGGGGATTACTTTGAAGATTTACATGAATAAACTTGTATTTTTAATTTTCTGAATAAATTCCGAAGACTTTTTGATCAAGGTGGTAAGTTTAAATAGTCCGACAGTACCACATATTGCCAGCCTGTGCGATATTGGATTCCGGATCGCGATTGTGCCTTATAATAGAGACAGTCTGTCAAGTGTCAGCAGCTTAGGTTGACGAGAACCCAAATCAACCTACAATTGCAGGGAATGGATAGGATGGAGATGGATGTCTAATATAGTATGACAGCCATATTACAGTCGAAAGTAACACGCTTCCAAG